>BSBM01000088.1:0-715000 GCA_027924585.1 Larix kaempferi
GGGTATTTAAGAATAGAAGCTGCGTTGAAGAGAAAAGACCAATTTTTCCTTAGGAAAATAAAACGGGAAAAATCAACATTGGAGGCAAGATGAGCAATTATGCTAAGTTAAAAAACACAAATAAACCCTGAAGATAAAGAAAAAACTTGCTACAAAAGTGTTGAAAGGAGGGGCTCCAAATATCACCAAAATTTTGGGGAAGGATGTTGCAGCAACAACAATTGGTGAATCACTGGCGAACACAGATCTTTGGAAAACCATTCACCTTATGTGCAGCAATTGATTTGAGCGTTCGAATCTCGTCGAAGGAAGTAGTCGCTTTATCCGTTGGTCATTGGGGTAGGGGAGCTTTGATAAAGACATCCTTAAAACTTTTCAAGGGCCAGAATATGAAGTTCATTTTAGAAGATTTATCCTTCAGAGGATCACTATCATTGGACTCCACAGGATTGTAACAACATTTCGTAGACACCATTGTTAGATTGCCAACATAAGATCCAAAGAGATAATGTAACCTCACAGTGAAAGAATTAAGGAATTAAGGAAGAAGAGAGAAGCAATAGAACATAGATCCAATAGAGGTAGAATAATTACACACACTACATTAATCAGAATAGTAACTGGGTAAATATACAATGCTGAGTATGAGGATTTGAATTCACTAGGTGTAATTCGAATTATCCTTCATGCACAGATCCATAAGTGGAGAGTCATCAGTGCCAAACTAGGAGTCTATCTCATCATCAGTGAAGTCATCAATGCACAAGTAGTGATCAACCGGGAGTCAAACTGAGTCTAACTGAGTGTGGTTGGTGTAACTGGCACATGGAAGCCCTGATATAGTGAAGGAGACTCAGTGGAGGGCACTCATGGAGCTAACTGGAGTCAAAACAGTCTATCTAGTCACACTGGAGGTCCAAAAGAGTGATAAGGTCAGTTAGGAGTCAGTTAATCCTTAAATCAAGGAAGAACTGAAGATAACTGAACTAAACTGGAGTGGCAGATGAAGAAAGGCGCCCTTCTCATGCAATAACTGAAAAGAGGGCGCACTAAGCTCTAGGAGAGCTAAGACTGATCCGAGAGAAGCTCCTAGGGTTAGTTTGCTGAGGGCTAGGTGCTGGTGCTGATGACTAGGATGCATGTAAAATGCATGCAAACCCTAATATTTGCATGCAGGACTGAAAATGTAAATGATAGGAATGTTAGAAGGACTAGGATGGAGTATAGGAATATCCTAACAACCATTTCTCTTGTTCCTCATTCCCATGCTACTTGTATCCTTTTGGATGTTTACGTTTTGACAACCCTTTTGTCATTCGAGCCTTCCAGAAATATTTTCTTTAAAATACGGTCCTTGATTTTGGCTCCTCAATCCATAATGTCCTTTTGTGTGAGGGAGAGATTTATTGTCTTATCAAGCCTCACGGACGGAGAGGAGCCTTGCTTGAGCTAAGTATTTTGGACAGCTTTCTTGACCTGTATGCTTTACTTTATCTCAGCCATGCTTTGATTGAGGCGAGAATTTATGGAAAACAGACCCTTGATTATAAGCCTTTTGGCTATAGATTTGCAACATGGAGTCATTTCAATACCTATGCCTTCGAGATGTGATTCCTTTCCGTGTGTCCAACTATAGCGATCTTCTTGAGAAGCTTTTAAATGTGAGGGTGGATGGAGCCCGAAGAAAGCAATAAAGATAATCATAGATCTCCACTGTTTTAAACAAGGATTAGTGTGACCAACGGAAACGACTTTCTTCATTCTGGAGAATGATCAGCAAAAGCCAAAATGCATGGGTAAACTTTCTTTCAAGGATACATTCCCAGCTTCATGAGTTGTGAGATTTCTTGAGAGATTTATTTTTACGAAAGGCCAAATTGCGAGGCTAGCAAAGAGAGCTATACAAAGAAAAAGGTGTAAAGAAAACTGAGTTGCAAAATAAAAGGAAAACTTGGCTAGGACAAAAGAAAACAAGAAACCAAAACAGGAATAAAAGAAAGCTTTATTTATGTACATAAAACCTCAACGAAACTATGCAAAGTATTGTTTTAAGGTGAGGTCGTTGAGGGGGAGTGTTACTTCCTCTCCCTGGAGGTCTGTCAGCTTATAAGTGGATGGGCCGAGATTTGCTGAAATTTGGTAAGGGCCTATCCATAAATGTTGGAATTCGTATGCATGCCCTTGCCTTCATGATTATGATCCCATTTCAGGACTAAATCCCCAACTTCAAAACTTCTTTTACCAGACTTTCTCTTATCGAAACATCTTTTGACTATGTCTTGGTGCTGATGGAATCTGTCCTTAGCTTTCTGTCGGGATTCTTCAAGTTGAAGCAAGGTATTGATCCTGGATTATAAGACTTGGATACTAGACCCTTGAGAGGCTTGGGAAAACTGTAAGGATGGAAGCAAGATGTTGGGAGGGAGGATAGCTTCCTTTCCATAGACAAGAGTGTAAGGGGAAACCCCTAATGCGTTCTTTGGAGTCACCTTATCTGCCCATAAGGCATTTGGGAGAGCCATATGCCAACTTTGCTGATTTTCTATCATAGTCTTCTTGAGAATTCGAATGAGGTTTTTGTTTGACGATTCAGCTAATCCGTTTCCTTGAGGGTAATAATTGGCTGACTAATGCAGTTTAATTCCGCATTCATAAACAAATTCATTTATCTTAAAAGACGAGAAATAAGGAGCATTATCAAAAACAAGGGAGATTGGAACCCCAAACCTAGTTATGATGTTTTCTTTCAAGAAATTGATGACTTCATATTCATTGATCTTGCGCAATGGGATAGCCTCCATCCATCTGGTGAAGTAGTCGGTAGCAGTCAGAATGTATTGGTGTTGTAGAGAAGAATTTGGGTTTATCTCCCTAATGGCGTCAATACCCCATTGTTCAAAAGGCTCTGAAATAATAACAGGCTGCAATGGTCCCGCTACCTTGGGTAACTTCCCAGCGCTTCTTTGACATATATCACAATCTCATGCATAAGCATGGGCATCTCAAAATAGAGTGGGCCAATAATATCCATCTTTTAGTATTTTGTGAGCCGTTGTATCCCCAGAATAATGTCCTCCAGCAGGCCTGTCGTGCAACTCTTTGATGACCTTTTCTGCGTCTTCCCTTTCCAGGCATCTGAGAAACATTCCATTAAAATTTCTCTTGAAGAGAATGCCATCAATAATCTGGTAAGTTGTTGATTTCAGGCAAAGTGCCCTTCTCTATTTGGAGCTCCAATGCTCAGGTAGATACCCGTTTTGCAGATAATGCACTAAGTCCCCGTACCATGATTCGGGTGCTACGAAAATTGGACATACGTTGACCATATTCAAATCAACTTCATTTTCCCAATCCTGCTCTTCTTCCGTCTGATGTTTCGTAAGTAATTTGCATAGGCTCTGTCCTTTGATGATAGTAGCGGGTTTGAATTCTAGATCATATTCTTGAAGAGTCGTAACCCAATTCCCTCTCCGTTCTCCTAATTCCTTTTGAACAAAAAGGGATCTAACAGCTAGGTGAGGAACTATGACTTTAGTTCTATTCTTCAGAATGTATGGTCTGAAGTGTTTTACCGCCTTGAACATGGCGTATGCCTGTTTGTCTACCACGGGGTAGTTCAGTTCAGCACCTTGCAGACCAATGCTCATGAACAAAATCGGGTATTCATCTCCTAATTCCACCTTTTGCGTAAGTACCGCAGCAAGGGAATCATCCGAAGCAAACGTGTATAAGATAAAATATTTATCGAAGTCTGGGCTTCTTAAGGAAGGAGCTTTGGATACAGCTTCCTTAATATCCCTGAATGCGTCGTTTTCTAAGTCCGTCCACTTGAACTGTATGCTCTGCTTAATCATTTGCTGTAAGAGTTTAACAATTTGAGCGAAACCAGGGACAAACCTTCGGACAAAATTAATAGTACCCATAAATGACTGCATAGATTTCTTACTGTGGGGCATAGGGATCTTATTGATAGCCTTCACTCTTTCTTGATCTATTGAGATTCCCTTTTTTGAGATGACATGACCAAGCAATTTACCTTCAAGGATGGAAAACACACTTTTCTTGGGATTCAAAGAAATACCATATTTTCGGCAACGATAAAAAATCTTCCTTAAGTGAAGAACATGATCTTCTCTTTTCTTTGAAAAAACCGTCACGTCATCCAGATAAACAACAACACAACAACCACCCAATCCTCGAAAAGCAATGTCCATTGCTCGCTGAAATGTGGCTCCTGCATTTATTAGGCCGAAAGGAATCCTTCTGTATGCGAAAGTTCCCCACTTAGTGCGGAAGGTATTTTTCAGCCTATCTTCCTCAACCACTAGTACTTGTTTATAACCAGAGAAACCATCAAGGAGGGAGAAAATTTCTGAGCCTAACACTACCTAGAGAATCTGCTCCATTGAAGGGAATCGATAATTGTCCTTATCTGAGGCCTTGCTTAGATTCCTAAAGTCGACACATAGTCTTATTTCTCCTGATTTCTTCCTCACAGAGACTAAATTAGCAACCCATTCTGAATGCCGAACCATAAAGATTATTTTAGCGTCCAGTAGCTTTTTCAATTCCTTTTGAATCAGAGGTTCCAGAGTAGGATGCATCCTCCTTAATTGCTATTGAAATGGATTAACACCTGCTTTCATTGGTATGACATGCTGAATAATGCGGACATCATATGTTTTCAGATCCTCATAAGTCCAAGCAAAGACGTCTTTGTATTGCCGAAAAAGCTTAATGAATTTGTCTTTTTCTCCTGGCGAACAACACTTGCCAAGATTAACAAATTTTGGTTCTGCTTCGGTACCAAGATTTACCAACTCGTGTTGTAATGATGAGCTGTTGGTCTTAGTATTCGCTAGCTTTTTGAATTTGCTTTGTAGATCAAAGAGCGCTTCTAATGAACTTACTCCCTTGGGAATGAAATTCCCTTTGGTTGGATCTATCTTTTGTAGATTAGAATCATGTTCATCTTCATCTATGGCAACTTCTTGGAACATGTCTTCATTTGCTAGGAAATCAATAATCTGATCGTCATCATCGAACACTCTGAAGTTTGTGATATTGTCTGGGATAGAAGGCGTGAAGACCAATTCAATCGAGCATTTTTTATTAGTTGGGGCTAATCTAGAAGCGGATGTAGCCAGTAAATCAGCTGCAGCATTTTGTAATCTAGGAACAGATTTTATGTTAAAAGCATCAAAATGGGCAATTAAATCCCATACCTCAACATGATAACCTTTCAAGTGAGGCGAAAGGCAGTGAATGGTGTCTCTCACCTACCTTACAACTATTTCCGAGTCACCAAAAACTTTTAGATATTTGACATTCAAACCAATGGCTTTCTTTAATCCGTGGATTCAAGCTTCATATTCAGTAGTGTTGTTAGTACAGTCAAACTCTAACCTACAGGATAAGAAGTATTTGTTCCTTTCAGGATCCATCAAAACAAAACCGACTCTCGATCCTTCCAATGTTTTGGAACCATCAAAGTATAGAATCCAAAAAAATTTGTCTTGTTTGACTACGTTAGTGTCTCTATGATCTAAGTTAATGACCAGGCTAACTATGTTACAGTCAATATCTCCAGTCCGTGAAAAATGAAGGAGATCAGACTATTTATCTAATTCATGGCTCATAGCTTCAGATTGGTAGTTACCCGGACCAATTTCTAAAAAATAATTTCCCAAGACCGAAGATGAGAATGCCACAGCCTCGTTCTCTCCTTCCAATTGAGTTACATTTTGTTTCATGTGTGGCTCTCTTAAGACTTTGATTTGGTTCTATCTATTTTGATATGGAAGCCATAGGTGGGACCAATCGGTTGCAAAATAACCGTTTAGTTTCGTGGACCAGTCCCTGCTCAATATCAGACCATAGGCTTCAGGAATATCAACCACCATGATATCAACGAATTGACATACTCGGGAATCAGCCGATAGCCTAATAAGAACATCTTTCATTTCTCCAATAACTATAATAGCAGTCCTATCCAACTGTATAATTTGAGCAGGAGATGGGGTAGGTTGACCGTTGATCTTCCTACAAATTGACAATGGCATAACATTTGAGGACGTCCCAGAATCTACCAAAAAATTATCGACATTATGATTAAAAATTTGGAAGGTTAATAGAAAAGGCAAGGTCTGAGATTTGGACTTCCCGCCAATACTTGCTTCATTAATTTCAGGATCTTCCTGAGTCTCTACTAATGGGGTGCTGGGTTGGGATTGGAGAGCCTGCAACAACTTCTCTCATTGTTGTGGAAAACCACACGTGTCAAATATCGAGACGTTTGCTTTAAGCTTCTTAATTTCTTCCATAATATCATAACCCATTTCACATTCTTTTGGAGCTTTTGCTGGGTCTACTAATTTTCCCATAATTGCTTTAGGCTACTGAATAGTTGCATCAACTCTTGGCTATTTGATAGCCGTAGGTGTATTAGCTTTGGGTCGTTGGACTGTAGCATCCATAGTTGGCTGTTTAGTGGGTATCGGATTAGGCTTGGGTTGATGTGGAATAACAGTGATGTGTCCCTTAGGCTTGGTGATTATTGGACTTGAAACCGGATCTACAACAGGGCCTTTGCTGCAAGTGTTGATGTTTACAGCAGAGATAAGATTTTCTGCAGATTCATCTTCTGTTAATTCAGCTAAAGGTGTCCAATCCCAAAGCACCATTGTGGTATATGGGGTAGGTTCTTCTATTTCAGGGTCTTGTCCATCTAGAGAGTCATCATGATCTGGGATCTGCACATCTAGCATTTGATTCATCACCAAACTCATAGAATTGATCCATTGCGGACAACTCTTTTCAGAGTGTTTCTCTTGATGAAAAGTACATAAATTATCCATTCCTACTTCATTTAGATTTAACATTGGGGAGTTGTTTGATGGTGGATGTGATTGATTGTTGTCCTCCCTTTTCTTGTAAAATGGTTTGAAAGGCTTCCTGGATGTACTGGCTGCCTTATCCTTCTCGAGATCTATAATTTTGTTAGACAACGTTTGCATCATCTTAACCACATTCTCCATATCAGCTGATGATTCTTCCTTACTTCTTGTAAGCAGTAGAGGCTTTCTGTTGGCTATTGTTTTTGGTTCAACTTCTAATGCGTGTTTAGCAATGCTATCGGTTTCTTCCTCAACCTTCCTAGCTTCTTCAAAATTTTCAGTTAAGGAATTTTTCTTAGCTCTTTTTACAAACATTGTTATGGGACCGTCCAGAGCTGTTGTATAATATTCGATCAGAGATTCTTCGGCTGGTTTAGTTGTTTGGCTAAAATTATTTAATAGCGTTGTAAATATCTGGTTGAAGTCTTGAACCTTGTCTTTCTTTTCCATTCTCATGGACAGCAACTCCTTCATGAGCATTGCTACGGTTTTTTGATTCCCGTACTTCTTTAAAAGCAATTTTTGAATTCTTCCCAATTAGAAATTGAACTAGCCTGCAGGCTAAAATACCAGGAAGAAACCTTTGTTTCAAAAGTGTATGGGAACAACCTGCACACTACATCCTCATGTTGTACATTTAACAGACTCAAAGCTAAATAGAAGCTCTTAAGATGGTCTTCCACAGAGATACCTCTACTTGGATCGTACTTGGGTAAGACGTTCTCAGGATTCTTAGGTAGATTATGAAATGGTCCATTTATGTTTAAAGCTCCTCTGGCCCTCCAGGAAGGTACAACCATTGCTGTTCGTGGAGAATCTGGTGGAGAATTCTGTGTAGAATTTCTTTGAGTAAATAGATCCTCAAGATTTTCTGGATCTGAAATATTTTGAAACTTTTCTAGATCTAGATTTTCAAAAGTTTCTAGATCATCTTCCTTTAAAGGCTTTGTGATTTCTTCCAAAGAAATATCAACCAATTCTTCAAAATTTTGCACAAGGATTGAATCACGAGTGTACTGTTTTTCTTTCCTAGGCTTTCTTCTTCTTGGGAGAAAACTTATTGCGTTTAAACCACCGAGCTACCTAACATAAGCACGCGTATGCCTTCTAAGATTTTCTACCTCTGAGAGAGGGACAGTGTACAACATTTCCTATTGCTCAGAATCAGAGTTAAGATTTTCTTGATTTACTAGTCCAAGGGTCGGATTATCTGAAGTTACTGTTTCAAGCGGGTTTTCAGTGATATTTCTATTAATGGATGAATCTCCAATATCATCTATACACTGTAGGCCCTCCTTCTAGCGCCAAAAACTGTTGATGCCCCGAAAATCGCAGCATCAATCAGAAAGGGATCCTCCCCGGTGCATAGTCCCAATTAGACCGTCCACCATTTGGTGCAGGGGATCCGTCCGGTTAATGGTTCTGGCTACCGTAAGAGTTAAAGATTTAACGGCTCCTTTACCGGTTGCGGCCCGATCCACCATTTATGAATTTTCTTTTATATATTTTATATGAGATGCAAGTGCTTCTAATCTAATTTAATCTAAATGAAAGACAAAAATAAATCTTAATCTATAACTGTGGAAATAAATCTAATCTATCCTCATGAGGAGCAAATGTTAAGGAATGAGTGGCTGCTGTAAAATACCTGCACAAGTCACACAGATAGCTATTTAAACTAGGTTTAAATGTAGATTGTAGTAGAAATAAAGAAGCATTCAAGATAGCTCAAATGAATAAAACATGATTTCACCACTCATATTGCCATAATGTAGACATAGGAAATATAAGAGCATTCACAACCAGTACAATAATCCATACAAAGTTAGAACGATCTCACAGTAATCAATGGTGAGAGATTTGAAGTAATTTAACATTCCTCTCCACAGACTCCAAAGCAAACATCACGCTGGCTTCCAATAGACAGAAAAAATTTAGTTCCTTCTTATATATGAAAAATAGTTCTCATACATATGCAGCCGTCATTCCTCTGCTTGCTAAAAGTCATTTTTCCCTTACAACTATCTCCTATTTATACAATTACAAAATGCTCAAATGAGCCGACAGCTGTGCCCTCATAAAATATCTTCAACGGCCCCTTTTGGGTAACCTTTTCTTAACAATAATTTGGCACACTCCCTTATGTGGGACAAAATATGAGGACATCTATCCCTGTTTTTAAAACAACATTACAAACAGAAAATTTCACTCAGTTTTTTCGCGAAATACAGGGAGTGATTTATTTATTACATTGGGTGTCCTTCCTGCTGACTGGACGATTCCTCCCTATTGGTTGGTTCACTTGCGCCAGCTGGATTCTCCACGCTCTGGATGTATGTAGCCCATCGGCTAATGTCTTTGACAATGAATTTACTCTTGGAATATAAAATAGCTTTAGATGCTATTTCGTGCTTATAAAGGTCAGCCCTGATCAGTACTAAATCGTCTGCTGCTTCTATGGATGCTGCTCCTAGCAGGTGAATATGTACAGTAGGTTGGAAAATGAACCGTTGAAATTCATCTTGCACCACTACCTCTATTTTTTCAATGAGTTCTGAGTTCGCGTCTAGCGCACACTGCAAGTTGAACTCTCGGTCTTCTTCCTTTGGAAAATCGTAGATATTATCGGGAAGAATTTGCTGACACCTGCTGCAGTGTTCTTTGATTTTGGAGTAAACTAAAAAACATTTTTGGATTGTCCTCTTTATCTTCGCTCCCATCTTAGTACCACAGTCCTTGGTCCATTCCAAGAATCCTATATCCAACTCCAATTCCTTACCGATAGCAGCGCGGAGCTGTGACTTTACCTTCTTCCACTCAGATTGATGCTTTAAATTTGATATGTGCCAGGAAAATCGGTCATGAGTTCTTTGTGCCAGCACACTGATTATTGACATTTCCTTCATCATTTCCTTTAAGTCCCAAATCCCTTTTGAGATCAGTATTGACAAATGATGGATTTCAATCTGCATATCGCAGGCCTGATTACGGAATATAAGAAATTTTTGCTTATCTGCTAATGCTTCTTGCAGTTTCTTCAGTAGCTCTTCCTTTTATTCAACCATCTTCCTGAAGTCTTGCTCTATACGGTGGGCCTGCTGGGCTCTGGTAGCTTTGATTTCTTCAAGCTCCGCCACTCTGTCTTCCAGCCCCTTCTGCTACTGCTCAAAGATAGATAGGCGCATTTCTAGTGAAGTCTTCTCATTTTGTATTTGGAGAGCCCTTGAATGCAATGCAGACCTTTCTCCTTCTAGCTCATAGTATTTTTCTTTCAAATTCTTCAATTCGAGAACATCTCTCTTCCTGTCGGCGTTAACCTTGAAGCATTTCTCTCTGTAATGTTTCACTTGTGCCATCAAGGAATCAATGTTGGCTTTGCTCGCCTTGGCTGAGGCTACCGTACATTGTGCTTGGAAAGCGAGATCAACATCAGTTTGTTGGATCAATGTGGTCTCTAATATTCTCAATTCATATTTACCTTCCCCTATCTCCATCTTTTTTACCCTTCTTTCGATGATAGCTTTCTTTCTTGCATGGAAATATACTGAATCTAAGTTAGCAACCTTACGCTGCTTCCTTGGATTGTAAGGAGTTAGTGCTAATCTCATAGTGGAAGCTGCCTCTGGGTCATAAACAATCTCCCCTTGAGTTCTTTCTGGTGAGTCCATTAATGATGGATCTACATCCATATTTTTTGGGCTAGATGACTCAGGCTCGAGGGGGAGCTCATTACATGCTTTACCCTGCTGCTTGGCTACTCCTTCCAGATGCGTCTGTAGCTGGATCATTTCTTCAGCCAGAAGCCTTTCTTCTTCTTCTTGTCGCAACCTGGATGCCAGTTCTTGTTGAATGTTTTTATGTTTTTGCTCTTGGATCCTGGCTGCTTCTTCTTGTTGCTGTTGCAACAGAACATGTTCCTGCTGAATTCTTGCGGCTAATTCACTCTGGACTCTAGCCTCTTCTTGTGCTTTCTTCCATTGGAGGGTTTGTTCCTCAAGCATTCTGTTTTGCTCCTCCAGATCTGATTCTCGCGGATCCATAGATTGTGAACCAGAAGCTTCTTGTTCAAAATGGACTAGCCCAATGGGTCTTGGATTCAAACTCTTAGAGGGTTTTGTTAAATACCGCGTCCCCAACTCAGTCATGTTCCGGACGCCTCTGAAAAACTCCTCTTTTGGCTCCATATTGTGGCAGTAATCAAATGGGGTCCTGAGATCTGCACAGTGCTGCATGGCCCTGCCATTTGGGTCATGCCTCCTAAAAGGAACAGTCCCGAAGCGGAAAAGTTCTAAGCCTTGGGAGTAGTTCTCCCCATCCCTTGCTCTTAATAAACTGCAAGCCCCAATGGTAAAAGGCATCGCAGGGTATATGCTCTTTTTTCGGTCTGTGAGCATTTTGCTTATGGCACCAGGACCAAAAAGCTCTCTAATAGCTTCTTTGTGGACCACAAAGTCGTCGACATAGTGCGGGAACATGAATGGGGCCAGAGTCCCTCCACTCATTCTTATATATGTTCCTTCATGAGAGAAGTAATAATATCCATATGCTTCGATGATGGGCATTGCGTTCTCGGATAAACAACTTGACTCCTCTTCAAAGATGAGCTAGTACAGTGGCATAATAATTTTTTCGCAAATCATCTTGTACTGACTCGTGTAGTGGCTTGCCCATGTGCATTGATACGCCATGAAGAGGGCTGTCTCTTTGGGTTTCCATAGGCAGCCCAAGTCTAGAAATATGTGCTTACTCAATAAACAATCTATTAGGTATGAAGACATGAAAAATTCAGCCTTCTTCTGGGTGAGGCCTCCTTGAGCTACTGCTAACTGAGAGGCCATGCTATTAGATATGACCTCAGCCCAATTAAAGACAGTGCCATTCATGGCTATGTGGAATACTACCGGGATCCAACCTATCTTAAAAATACTACCATTGGGCATTCCAAATAAACGGCTCAACATCAAGACAATGAGTCTATATGGGGTCTTCAGGAGGCTACTCTTGTACTGATCATTGTTTCTCCTCCTAATTTGTCTGTCACTGATGGTCATCTTCCTAGCGGATTCAAGCAGATCCATCGGATGTTTTGCAATCCAATCGTCGTCCAACCAAGACCTGGGTTGTGGCAACCTGTATGTGGCTGCAATGTGTTCAGGAGCGAAAGAGGCCAGGCTAAAACCATTTTTGTTGTTCATCAGCCTAGTGTCAGTCCTGACATGAGGAACCAACCATCCAATGACCTCTGAACAAGGAAACAATGCAGGGCGAGTTGATGCTTTATGCAAACATGATTTTTTTATGTTGGCGTAGACCAGCGCATCTTCAATGGGAGTTGTTGTGCTATCCTAGCTCATGATAAACCTATAAAGTTCACCCCATTCAAACTCGGGAGCAGAGGCTCCTGGGGGGACACCAGTGGTAGACTTCGTATCGGTGAACACGATGTCGAGTGATGTTTCGAGCAAGATCTCAATGTCAGAATCAGATTCAAAGTGCTGCGCAGCTTTCGTCTTGGCGGATTTTCTATGCATGACAGTCCTGCAATAATCCACATGAGATCCATAAGAGGAAAAATTCAAACCTTGGCAATTACAGCGAAACATAAATGAATTTGTGCATCAGTAAGAACAGAGTCAGCTAAGCAGCGAGTAGGGCTAGCTTGCGGGCTTGTGCCATTTAAATTTTCACATGCAAATGCCCGCAAATAGGCGTAGTTTTGCGCGTGCATTCACTATTCGGGTTAAGCATGTATTGGCGCAAGAAGTGATTTTTTAAGTTATGCCTTTCAAACTTGACGCGCGGATGTGCCAAATGGGATGCATGCGCCAACTCTGAGGTCGCGCTATGCGCCATCACGCAAACAAGTTGCCCGGTTCGCAAGGTTTAACATTGTGTTGTGGCTAAAACATTAGTCATGCCAAGGCCCAAAACGCTTGCATGCTCACACAAGGGGTGTGCCACTTTTCACAGCTATCGTCTCAGAAGAAAAAAAACCAGCTGTGTCTGAATAGGTCTTCCAACTGGTAAAACTAGAAAGAGAGAAAAACAGTGTTTTGACGCGGGGCAAAAGGAGTACTGAGCTCTCGGCAGTCTTGACAGGGAAAAGAAACCAAGGCACCCGCCGAACAGTGGTGCTTGGGAATGTGTTAGGGGCTTGGCACGGATCTTCATTCTTTGGTGAAATGATACCTTCTCTGTAATAGGTGAGATTTCAGAGCGGAGTGGTAACGGGGAGAGAAGCCGATTTCAACGAGGAATGACCTTTAAAGCTATGAAGGCAAAAAAAAAAAAACAGGGCAAAGTCGTGGCCTACCTGTCAACAATGGTGAGCGTTCTGAGACCTTGAGCACTGGCAGTGAATGGCAGGGATACCACTCTGCGGGTGACCAGAACCAATCCTTGCTCTTTGGTATGATCACTGGGCACGAAAAACACACAACGACGGAACGAGGTTTGGAACGCCGTTGCGTGGACTTAAATAGGACTGTGCTTAAACTCGGGGGGACGTCAAAAGTTGGCACATTAATTATGCATGGGGATGAATGCCTTGTTATCATTAACACGTCACAAGGCTCCATTTAAGGTTCACCAACTCGACTAATACATGAAACTCAAAAAGGAAAACCGTGCTAGGCGTGGGTTTATAACCACACACTTTGCGCTAATCACGCAAGTTTAACAATAGGGTTTGCGCCAGAGCGGCAAAGATAAACTTAAAAACTGCTCTCCAAAATCCGCGCCAATGATTTTCTTTATGCGGCGCAACCGGGAAAGGCGAGAGAGTTATGTGCAGAAACTACGCTGGTTGGCGCAAAAATATTCTCAAGGTCTGCGCTAAAAGAAAAGCGCGGCCTCTTTCACCGCTTGAAAATGAGGCGCATCTTTGGAAGTCAGGAAGTTGAAGACAGGTTCTGCACTAATGGGCGCCAGATTTATTATTAAGTTTTGCGCTTAGCGAAAATGCGCCTTCCCTTAGCTTTTTTTTTTTAGAAAGACGAAAGCAACTCGAAAGGTAGGAAGGATAAGGGTGGGTATTTAAGAATAGAAGCTGCGCTGAAGAGAAAAGACCAATTTTGCCTTAGGAAAATAAAACGGGAAAAATCAACATTGGAGGCAAGACGAGCAATTCTGCTAAGTTAAAAAACACAAATAAACCCGGAAGATAAAGAAAAAACTTGCTACAAAAGTGTTGAAAGGAGGGGCTGTTAACACCTAAAAAGTGCTCACTAGCTCACTCCCTTACTCACATGACCCATTTGTCCACTTTTCCACCATCTGAGCCTCTGAAACCAACAAAAGGTCACCAAAAGACCTTGGTACACCCCTTTTTCCATTAAAAAAGATTATTTTTCCAAGAAAATCATAAAAAACCCTCAAAAAGGGTCCAAATTCCCAAAAATATTAAAAAGGGAATTAAAATATTATTTTTATTCAAAAAAGGAAAAAGGAGGGAAAATTACCTAAACCATGTTGGTCAATACCATTGGTTTCCACAAAACCACAAATGGTATCTCCCACCACCAAAACCTATAAAAAGGTGGTAGGGGCTCCTCATTTCACATCCTTCCATTATCTCATCCTTATGCTGCTGAAATCTCCCTTGAGCACTTTTAGCCATTGAAGCAACCTTGGAGAAGAGACCTATTGGAGTTTGGAGCTACTCATCTTGGGAGTTGCTCAACATCAACCTTCACCATTGAAGGTAATATCGCAAGCACTTGCTTGCCCCCCACTTTTCAATACAAAAATTATTTCTTATGTTTCTTGTTCTTGATTTTTGAAATATTTAAATTATTTGCTTAGATTCTTGCTTAGATCCATGAAAAGTATTGTTTATTTAGTTTATTGTTTTTATTTCTATTGAAACTGCTGCTACTAGTTAGCAGGTGCCCATAGCACTAAGCTTGGTTGCAAAACCGAGCCAACAGGGGCCCCAAATATCACCAAAATTTTGGGGAAGGATGTTGCAGCAACAACAAGCCTCTTGTATGTGTGGCTGAATTCTGGATCTCTCTTGTAGAGAAGCGGCCAATCAGAAGTCTCGTGCCCACAAGAGTTGAGCACGGTTGTTATCGCTATGATCATTGGTCGGCTGAGAAAGTTTGCAACATTATTGGTGTTTCCCTTCTTGTACTTGATGTTCCAATGAAACTGTTGTAGATATGTGGACCACTTCTGATGGCGATCGCTCTGTAACTTCCCTTGTGTCTATATGAACTGCAAGGGTCAGTGGTCTGTGTGGATGATCGTTTACTTCTGCAAAATGTAATGCTTCCATTTTCAGAAGCCTGAACAGTGGAATAAAACTCTTTGTCATATGTGGGATATTTGCGGACTGTGTCGGAGAGCATCTCACTGTGATAGGCCACTGGATGCCCTTGTTAAGGAATGCCCCAATAGCATAGTCAGAGGCATCTGTCTCGATCTCAAATGGTTGTTGCAAGTATGGTAATGTGAGAACTGGGGCACAACAGAGGCGATGTTTCAACTCTACGAATGCCTTCTGTTGAGTTTTCGACCAGAAGCAATTTTCTTTTGCTCCTCCCTTGGTGACTTGACTCAAGGGCCAAGTGATATGAGAGAATCCCAACACAAACCTGTGGTAGAAATTAGAAAGACCCAGAAAGAGACGAATCTCTTTTAGAGTGGTTGGGGCTAGCCAATCCCAAATGAATTGGATCTTGGTCGGATCCACATGCACCCCACACTCATCAACAATGTATCCCAGATACTAAACCTGGGTCATGCCAAAAGCGAACTTGTCCAAATTGGCACATAACTTGTGCTTCCGTAGTGTTTGGAGGAACTATCGGATGTGCTGGAGGTGCTCTTCCCAAGTCTGGCTGAAGATCAGGATTTCATCCAAGTACACAACTACAAATGAGTTGGTGAATGGCTGCAAGATGTCATCCATCAGTCTCATGAAGGTTGAGGGAGAATTTGTCAACCCGAAAGGCATGACCAGCCATTCGAAAAGGCCCTCCTTGGCTTTGAAGGCAGTCTTCCACACATCGGTCGGTTCGATCGGCACCTGGTGATACCCGGACTTTAGGTCAATCTTGATGAAATATTTTGCCCCTTTAAGTTGGTCCAGGAGGTCATCAATCCGGGGGATTGGGTACCTATTCCGAACAATGATCTTGTTCAGTTCCTGATAGTCGATACAGAGTCTCCAAGTCCCATCCTTCTTCTGTACCAACACGATCGGGCTCCCACAGGGCGATGAAATTGGTCGGATGTGACCCTTCCGCATTAGCTCCTGAATCTGCCTCTTGATTTCATCGTACTCCATAATAGAGCGTTGATCGATCGGTCCATTGGGTAGGGGTGCACCTGGGGTCAGATCGATGGGGTGCTTGACCTGATAGAGCAGAGGCACCCCTGTGGGTGAGGTGAACATGTCCTGGTACTTCACCACGACCTTGTCCATTTGTTGTTGTCAAGCAAAGGAGCCCTTTCTAGAGGTCATGGCCATGATCTTCTTCTTTCCCTGAGGGTGGATCATCAAGAAAACAAATTTCCCGGTTTTGGAAATGAGCTTACTGTATTGTTTTGCAGTAACCAAAGAGATAGTGGCAGGCGGTGGTACCTCTAGTATCTTGTACAACTTATTTCCCAACGTAATAATAACAACCCTAGGCCGGGCCTCATACACAGCATGTTGCTTCCATAAGTATGGTTGGCCTAATAATACATCACAAACATCAAGAGGAGCAATGTCACATAATACCTCATCGGTGAAGGGCTTGATGCTATAGGGAAGGCGGCACTGTTAGCTAACAAGGAGATCCTATCCTTGGTGAAGCCACCCGATGGTGTACGGATGCAGGTGTGCTGTGGTCGGAAATCCCAACCGCTTCACGACCTATGCTGAAATGATGTTCTTTTGGCTCTCATTGTCGACAATAAACTGTAGCGGGGAACCATTTACCCACATCTAGGAGTGGAAGAGATGCTCCTCCTCCTCTGAATCTTCCAGTTCTTCCTTTTGGATCTTCGTGGTGGAAACGATGGCGTTGGGCTCTTCATCGATAATCTTCTTCCCTCTGTCATTCCCCTTCTCGGGTTCTGATTTAGTGTCTGTGTATGCATCTGATTCAAAAGCCTTTATCTCGGCCACCAGTGATTGCTTGGCCCAACACTCACTTGTGTTGTGAGTGGGGCTCTTATGGAACTCAAACCACTTTCCCGCTTCCTTCTTTGGCTTCCCAGTGTTGCTCTTTGCTTGCAAATTTTGCAAGTTGTCTCGAGTCGCCATGCCTTGGCTTTGTCCTTGGTTCTGCGGTTTGGGGGCACCTTTCACTTGCTTCTGATTCGCAGATCCAAAGTCTGACTTCTTCTGTTTGAATTTTTGCTCAATTTTGGCAGCATACCGTTATGCCGTACTGAGCGAGGATATTTCGGGGAACTCCATTTCCTTTTGAATGTATTTGTGCAGACAACTGCGGTACTTCAACACCAAATGTTTCTCTAAATCTTTGATACCCAACTTGGTGTGTAGGGTATGGAATTGATTCGTCAGCTCATGCACATCTTGATCTCTTTTCTTCCGCAGCGTAGTCCATTGTATGTACTTGTCCTCATAGCTCCTTTATGGCGTCTCGAAAAGAATTCCAAGTGGGTATGACCAAGAACAGAGAGGGTTCCTACTCATCCTTTCTCTCACAGTAGGTTTCCCACTAGTCCTTGACACGGGGGGCGGCTTTGAGTAGTGAAAAATTAATCTTTTCCCAGTCGAAAAAGTCATGAACCAAGAAATATCCTTCTAATAGATTCAGCCATCTATCTATGACGTCTCAATCTATTCGGCCATCAAAAATAGGAATGTCAAAGTTTACTTGTACCTTAAAAGGAGTTGTGCCTCCAAAGTGGCTACTAGATGCAGATGTGCCGCTAGTGGGAAGTCGTTGAAGGATCTTGGCGAAGTTATCCATCATCGCGTTCCTTTGTTTTTCAAGGGCCTCCTCGAGCAACATTTTAATAGGATCTTCTGCACCCTCATCTTTCTTTTCGTCCCCCATGGGCAGCCATTATGGTTTGCGAGGCTGATCTTGCAAAGGTTCAACCAGATCGATCCCTAACGCCTTATACCCCACACTCATTAGAAATATCTATTCAAGGACTACATCCTTAAATAACAAATATTTATTCCAAAACGGACTCATATTTGCCCAGGCATCAGATGATGAAAAAACGTCGTTTAGGGCCTCAAAACAGCTCCGGAAGTTTAGGACCCGAAAACTGCCTAAAATAATACATTGTGCTACAATTAAGGAAATTGAAAAACTGAAGAAACAATAGTGGGGGTCCAAGTGGAATAGGCAGGTGTCCACCAATATCCTCCTGGATCATTCCTCCCCCCTTAGGAAGCAATGGTCCCCATTGCGTTGAGTCCCTTCATGAGATGAGGAAACTTCTGCTAAACTTGGTCCCTGGTGAGCCACTTTTCGTGGAAGGAATTGGGTTGCGTTGACGGTCGAAGGCGGTCCACATTGAACAATGGGTGCAGACAAAGGAATGGTGGAATACTGAGCTCAAAGGCATTATCCCTGTCAGCCTTGGTGATGGTGTATGGCCCATATCGGATCGAGTGAAACTTGCGGTGGGGTCCAGCCAAGCGTTTTTTCTGCAAACGTAGCCACACTTTGTCGCTCACCTGGAAGTTGTGTTGCACCCGATGTTGATCATGGCGCTGCTTGTACTTAGGATTGGCTCTATCCAATATGTAATGAACCTATTGGCGAATGTGCTGAATGCACTCAATGAAGTTGTTCACCTTTTAAACTTCAGACTGGACATGAGTGGAATCAGTCTGAGTAGCTGCAAATGGCATGGCTACGTCAATGGGACATAGTGGCTGGAATCCCAAGCCCACCTGAAAGGGGCTGTGGTCGGTTGAGCTGTGGAGTGCCCGGTTATAGCTATGTTGTACATAGGGAAGGCTTTTATCCCATGTGCGTGGATGATTTGAGTTGTACATGCGCAAAATGTGGATGATCATCTTGTTGATGACCTCTGTCTGGCCATTAGTTTGGGGATGGAAAGATGTGAACTTTGTGAGCTTCATGTCTAGCATTGACCATAGGCTGGACCAGAATGTCCTAAGGAACTTGTTGTCCCAATCTGAGATGATAGACTATGGGATCCCAAAGTGTACCCACACTTGTTCAAAGAAGAGTTTAGTAGTGGCTTCTGCTGTGATATTCTTCTTGCAGGCTGCCATTATGGCCATATTTGAGAATCTGTCGACGACCACGAACACACAGTCATTGCCATGCTTAGTAGAAGGAAGGCCCGACATGTAATCCATGGATATGGATTCCCAAGGTCGACTAGGAGTAGGAAACGGAGTATAGAGGCCTTGTTTCTTGATGGACGGTTTGGCAATGCAGCAAGCAGTGCATGATCAGATGTACTTTTTGATGTCTTGTCGACGGTTTGGCCAATAGAAGTACTTCTGCAGTAATGCCACTCTTTTCGTGACCCCGAAATGCCCAGCGACCCGACTGTAGTGCGCTTCCCAAATCATCTTGGCACACTCGCTTGAAGGAACTCATAGGTGCCCTATGTGACATAACAGTGCATCCTGGAGGTGAAAATTTGGAACTTGTATGCCCTCCAAGAGCCTCTTGTATGTGTGGCTGAATTCTGGATCGCTCTTGTAAAGAAGTGGCCAATAAGAAGTCTCGTGCCCACAAGAGTTGAGCACGATGGTTATCGCTATGATCAGTGGTCAACTAAGGCAGTCTGCAACATTATTGGTGTTGCCCTTCTTGTACTGGATGTTCAAATGAAACTGTTGTATATATGTGGACCACTTCTGATGGTGATCGTTTTGTAAGTTCCCTTGTGTCTGTATGAAATGTAGGGGTCGGTCGTCTGTGTAGATGATCGTTTCCTTCCCCAAAATGTAATCTTTCCATTATCGAAAAGCCTGTACAATGGAATACATCTCTTTGTCATAAGTGGGATATTTACGGACTCTATCGGACAGTGTCTCACTGTGATATGCCACTGGATGCCGTTGTTGAGTAAGGACTGCCCCAATAGCATAGTCATAGGCATCTATCTTGATCTTAAATGGTTGTTGAAAATCTGGTAATGTGAGCACTGGGGCACAACAGAGGCGATGTTTCAACTCTACGAACGCCTTTTGTTGAGTTTATGACCAGAAGAATTTTGCTTTCGCTCCTCCCTTGGTGACTTGACTCAAGGGTCAAGTGATATGAGAGAATCCCAACACGAACCTGCGGTAGAAATTAGCAAGACACAGAAAGATGTGAAGCTCTGTTAGAGTGGTTGGGGCAGGCCAATCCCGAATGAAACTAATCTTGGTTGGATCCACATGCACCCCACACTCATCAATAATGTATCGCAGATACTGAACCTAGGTCATCCCAAAAGTGCACTTGTCCAAATTGCCACACAAATTGTGCTTCCGCAGTGCTTGGAGGAACTGTCGGATGTGGTGGAGGTGCTCTTCCCAAGTTTGGCTGAAGATCAGGATGCCATCCAAGTACACTACTACAAATGAGTTGGTGAATGGCCGAAAGATGTCGTCCATCAATCTCATGAAGGTTACGGGTGCATTCGTCAGCCGGAAAGGCATGACCAACCATTTGAAAAGGACCTCCTTGGCTTTGAAGGCAGTCTTCCACACATCTGTCGATTCGATCGTTACCTGGTGATACTCGAACTTTAAGTCGATATTGCTGAAATATTTTGCCCCTTTAAGTTGGTCCAGGAGGTCATCAATCCATGGGATTAGGTACCTATTCCGGAGCGTGATCTTGTTCAGTTCCCGATAGTCAATACAGAGTCTCCAAGTCCCATCCTTCTTCCATACCAACACAATCGGGCTCCCACGGGGTGATGAACTTTGCCTGATGTGACCCTTTCATAGCAGCTCTTGAATCTACCTCTTGATTTCATAGTTCTCTAGAATAGAGCATCGCCTGATCAGTCCATTGGGAAGCGGTGCACCTTGGGTCAGATCGATGGGGTGCTTGACTTGATAGTGCGGAGGCACCCCTATGGGTGAGGTGAACATGTCCTGGTACTCTACCGTGACCTTGTCCATTTGTTGTTGTCGGGAAGAGGAGTCCTGTCTGGTTGTCGTGGCCATCATCTTCTTCTTTCACTGAGGGTGGATCATCAAGAAAACAAATTTCCCGATTTTGGAAATGAGCTTACTGCATTGTTTTGCAGTAACCAAAGAGATAGTGGCAGGCGGTGGTACCTATGGTATCCTATACAACTTATTTCCCAACATAATAATAACAGTGCAAGGATGGGACTCATACACATCATGTCTCTTCCATAAGTATGGTTGGCCTAATAATACATCACAAACATCAACAGGATCAATGTCACATAATACCTCATCGGTAAAGGGCTTGATGTTGTAGGGAAGGCGACACTGCTGGCTAATGCAGAGATCCCATCCTTGGTGAAGCCACCCGATGGTGTATGGTTGCGGGTGTGCTGTGGTCGGCAAGCCGAACCATTTCATGACCTTTACTGAAATGAGTGGAAGAAATGCTCCTCCTCCTCTGAATCTTTTGGTTCTTCCTTTTGGATCTTCGTGGTGGAAATGGTGGTGTTGGGATCTGCATCAATAATCTTCTTCCCTCTATCATTCCCCTTGTCAGGTTCTGATTTAGTGTCAGAGTATGCATCTAATTCAGAAGCCTTTATCTCGGCCATCAGTGACTGCTTGGACCGACACTCAGTTGTGTTGTGAGTGGGGCTCTTATGGAACTCACACCACTTTCCCACTTCCTTCTTTGGCTTCGCAGTGTTGCTCTTTGCTTGCGGCTTTGGCAAGTTTTCTTGAGTCGCCATGCCTTGGCTTTGTCCTTGGTTCTGCGGTTTGGGGGCACCTTTCGCTTGCTTCTGATTCGCAGATCCAAAGTCTAGCTTCTTCTGTTTGAATTTTTGCTGAATTTTGGCAGCATACCGGTATGTCGTACCAAGTGAGGAGATGTCAAGGAACTCCATTTCCTCCTGAATTTATCTTTGCAAACAACTTCCGTAATTCAGCACCAAGTTTTTCTCTGAATATTTGATACCCAACTTGGTGTGCAGGGTATGGACCAGATTCGTCAGCTCATGCACATCTTGATCTCTTTGCCATCGTAGCATAGTCCATTGTATGTACTTGTCCTCATAGCTCCTCATAGGATAATATTGTTCCTTTATGGAATCTCAGAAAGAATTCCTAGTGGGTATGACCGAGAACAGAGAGGGTTACTCCTCGTCCTTTCTCTCATAGTAGGTTTCCCACCAGTCCTTGACATGGGGGGTAGCTTTGAGTAGTGAAAAAGTAATCTTATCCCGGTCGGAAAAGTCATGAACTGATAAATATCCTTCTAATAGATTCAACCATCTATATACGGCATCTACATCTATTCGGCCATCAAATATGGGAATGTCAAAGCTTACATGTACCTTAAAAGGGGTTGCGCCTCTAGAGTGGCTGCTAGATGTAGATGTGCCACTAGTGGGAAGTCGTTGAAGGATCTCGACGAAGTTATCCAACATCGTGTTTCTTTTTTTTTCAAGGGCTTCCTCGAGCAACATTTTGATAGGATATTCTGTGCCCTCATCTTTCTTTTCGTCCCCCATGGGCAGTCGTCAGGGTTTGCGAGGCTGATCTTGCAAAGGTTCAACCAGATCGATCCCTAACTCCTTATACCCCGCCCTTGTTGGGGACATGCAAGGAAGGATCGCGAAAGAGCAGATTACTCTGATACCACTTATCTGGATTTATGCAGGAATGCAACAAAATACACAAATACTCATAAAAACAAAGATGCAGTGGAAATAACACTTCATTTCATTGCTCAAAGAACTGAAACTTTTTTACATACATGATGGAAATAGACTAGCTAGAGTGCTGGTAGCTTATCTCTGAGAAAAGATGTGGCGGCTACATCCCTCTGAACTATGTGTTACAATGAGGCTCAAAGGCCTATATATTATTGAGAAATAAGAGAAACCCTACACATCCGAAAACCTAACCCTAGGAGGTGAAACGCCAGAATATGGGCTTTGTTGGGTAACTTGGTACATCAATTTCCCGGGGTCGTAACTTTGGCATACTACCTCCGTTTGACGCATATGATATATTGTGAGAAATATCTATTCAAGGACTACATCCCTAAATAGGAAATATTGAGGCTGAAATGGGCCCATATTTGCACGGGCATCAAATGCTGAAAAAATATCGTTTAGGGCCTCAAAACGGCTCCGAAAGTTTAGGACCCGAAAACTACCAAAAATAGTACATTGTGCTACAATTAAGGAAACTGAAAAATTGAAGAAACAATGGTGGGGGTCCAAGTGGAATAGGCAGGATGAAACCAATATCCTCTTTGATCATTCCTCCCCCATTAGGAAGCAATGGTCCCCATTGCATTGAGTCCCTCCATGAGATGAGCAAACTTCTGCTGAACTTGGTCCTTGGTGAGCCACTTTCCTTGGT
Organism: Larix kaempferi; assembly: GCA_027924585.1. NCBI lineage: Eukaryota > Viridiplantae > Streptophyta > Pinopsida > Pinales > Pinaceae > Larix > Larix kaempferi. The sequence continues at coordinate 23,383 of BSBM01000088.1, forward strand.
TAAGGAGTTGGCCTGCTTTGACAACTCGATATAGCTGGATCTTCTCCTGGCAGGTGTTCTTGATCTGTGTGTCGATAATCTGATCAGTTGTGGCTTGTTCCATGCAGTTTGGGTTTAATTCTGTTGGTGTCAGTTGTTTTGCCATGTCTGATGTGTCAAGTAGAGGTGGAAAGTAGGGTCGAAGGCGGTCCACATTGAACATTGGTTGTAGACCAAGGAATGGCGGAATATTGAGCTCAAAGGCAGTATCCCCGACAACCTTGGTGATGGTGTATGGCCCATATTGGAGTGGGAAAAGCTTGCGGTGGGGTCCAGCGAGGCGTTCCTTCTACAAATGTAGCCACTCTTTGTCTCCCACCTGAAATTTGTGTTGCACTCGATGCTGATCATGTCGCTGCTTGTACTTAACCTGTAATGAACCTATTGGAAAATGTGTTGAATGCACTCAATGAAGCTGTTTTCCTTGGAAACTTTAGAGAGGACATGAGTCAAATTAGTCTGAGTAGCTGCAAATGGCATGGCTACGTCAAAGGGACATAGTGGATAAAATCCCAAGCCCACCTGAAAGGGGTTGTGGTCGATTGAGCTGTGGAGGGCCCAGTTATAGTTATGTTGTACATAGGGAAGGTTCTCATCCCATGTGCGTGGATGCTTTGAGTTGTACATGCACAAAATGTGGACGATCATCCTGTTAATGACCTCTGTCTGGCCATCAGTTTGGGGATGGAAAGCTATGGACTTTGTGAGCATCATGTCTAGCATTGGCCATAGGTTGGACCATAATGTACTAAGGAACCTGCTGTCACGATATGAGATGATAGACTATCTGATCCCAAAGTGTACACACACTCATTCAAAGAAGAGTTTAGTAGTGGCTTCTACTGTGATATTCTTCTTGCAGGCCGTCAATATGGCCATATTTGAGAATCTGTCGACAACCACGAACACACAACCATTTTTGTGCTTAGTAGAAGGAAAGCCCGACATGTAATCCATGGAGATGGATTCCCAAGGTCAACTAGGAGTAGGAAATGAAGTATAGAGGCCTTGTTTCTTGATGGAAAGTTTGGCAATGGTGCAGGCAGTGCAGAATCGGATGTACTTTCCGACGTCTTGTTGAAGGTTCGGCCAATAGAAGTACTTCTGCAGTAATGTCACTATTTTTAAGACCCCAAAATGCCCAGCGACCCAACTGTAGTGCGCTTCCCAAATAATCTTGGCATGGTCACTTGAAGGAACACAAAGGTGTCCCATGTGACATAGTAGTGCATCCTGGAGGTGAAAATTTGGAACTTGGTTTCCCTCCAAGGGCCTCTTGTATGTGTGGCTGAATTTTGGATCGCTCTTATAGAGAAGCGGCCAATCAGAAGTCTCGTTCCCACAAGAGCTGGGCACGGTGGTTATCTCTACGATCGGTGGTTGACTGAGGCAACCTGCAACATTATTGGTGCTGCCTTTCTTATACTTGATGTTCAAATGAAACTGTTGTAGATATGTGGACCACTTATGATGGAGATTGTTCTATAAATCCCCTTCTGTCTGTATGAACTGCAGGGGTAGGTAGTCTGTGTGGATGATCGTTTCCTTCCCCAAAATGTAATGCTTCCATTGTCAGCAAGCATGTACAATGGAAAACATCTCTTTGTCATAAGTGGGATACTTGTGGACTCTATCGGACAGTGTCTCACTGTGATATGCCACTGGATGCCCTTGTTGAGTAAGGAATACCCCAATAGCATAAACAACGGCATCTCTCTCGATCTCAAAAGGTTGTTGCAAGTCTGGTAATGTGAGCACTGGGGCACAACAAAGGCGATGTTTCAACTCTACGAACGCCTTCTGTTGAGTTTCTGAGCAGAAGAATTTTGTTTTTGCTCCTCCCTTGGTGACTTGATTCAAGGGCCAAGTGATATGAGAGAATCCCAACACGAACCTACGGTAGAAATTAGCAAGACCCAGAACGCTACGAAGCTCTATTAGAGTGGTTGGTGCTGGCCAATCCCGAATGAATTGGATATTGGTTGGATCCACATGCACCCCACACTCTTCAATAATGTATCCCAGATACTGAACCTGGGTCATGCCAAAATTGCACTTGTCCAAATTGGCACACAACTTGTGCTTCCGCAGTGTTTGGAGGACCTGTCGGATGTGGTGGAGGTGCTCCTCCCATGTCTAGCTGAACATCAGGATGTCATCCAAGTACACTACTACAAATGAGTTGGTGAATGGCCATAAGATGTCCTCCATCAGTATCATGAAGGTTGCGGGAGCATTCATCAACCCAAAAGGCATGACCAGCAATTCTAAAAGGCCCTCCTTGGCTTTGAAGGCAGTCTTCTACACATCGGTCTGTTCGATCGGTACGTGGTGATACCCGGACTTTAAGTCGATTTTGCTGAAATATTTTTCCCCTTTAAGTTCGTCGAGGAGGTTGTCAATCTAGGGGATAGGGTACCCATTCCGGATAGTGATCTTGTTCAGTGCCCAATAGTCAATACAGAGTCTCCAAGTCTGATCCTTCTTCTGTACCAACACGATCAGGCTCTCACAGGGCAATGAAATTGGCCGGATGTGACCCTTCAGCAGCAGCTTCTGAATTTGCCTCTTGAATTCATCGTTCTCCAAAATAGAGCGTCGATCGATTGGTGCATTGGGCAGTGGTGCACCTGGGGTTAGATCGATGGCGTGCTTGACCTGACAGTGCAAAGGCACCCCTATGGGTGAGGTGAACATGTCCTGGTACTCTGCCACGACCGTGTCCATTTGTTGTTGTCGGGTGGAGGATCCCTGTTTGGAGGTCATGGCCACGATCTTCTTCTTTTCCTGAGGACAGATCATCAAGAAAACAAATTTCCCGGTTTTGGAAATGAGTTTACTGCATTGTTTTGCGGTAACCAAAGAGATAGTGGCAGGCGGTGGTACCTCTGGTATCCTGTACACCTTATTTCACAACGTAACAATAAAAGCGCGAGGATGGGATTGATGCCACTTCCATATGTATAATTGGCCTAATAATACATCACAAACATCAAGAGGAGTAATGTCACATAATACCTCATCGGCTAAGGGCTTGATGCTGTAGGGAAGGCGGCACTGCTGGCTGATGCGGAGATCCCATCCTTGGTGAAGCCACCTGATGGTGTACGGCTGCGGGTGTGCGGTGGTCGGAAATCCCAACTACTTCACAAATTCTATTGAAATGAGGTTCTTCTGGCTCTCACTGTCGACATGAAACTATAGTGGGGAACGCTTTACCCACATCTAGGAGGGGAAGAGACGCTCCTCCTCCTATGAATCTTCTGGTTCTTCCTTTTGGATCTTCATGGTGGCAATGTTGGCATTGGGATCCGCATCGATAATCTTCTTCCCTTTGTTATTCCCCTTCTCGGGTTCCGATTTAGTGTCAGAGTATGTATCTGATTTAGAAGCCTTTATCTCAGCCACCGGTGACTGCTTGGACCGACATCACTTGTGTTGTGAGTGGGGCTCTTATGGAACTCAAACCACTTTCTCGCTTCCTTCTTTGGCTTTGCAGTGTTTCTCTTTGCTTGCGGCTTTGGAAAGTTGTCTTGAGTTGCCATGCCTTGGATTTTTCCTTGGTTCTGCGGTTTGGGGGAACCTTTCGCTTGCTTCTGATTCGTAGATCCAAAGTCTAGCTTCTTCTGTTTGAATTTTTGCTCAATTTTGGCAGCATACCAGTATGTCGTACCAAGCAAGGAGATGTCGAGGAAATCCATTTCCTCCTAAATGTATCTATACAAACAATTGTTGTACTTCAACACCAAATGTTTCTCTGAATCTTTGATACCCAACTTGGTGCACAGGGTATGGAACAGATTCATCAGCTCATGCACATCTTGATCTTTTTCCTGCCACAGTGTAGTCCATTGTATGTACTTGTCCTCATAGCTCCCCACGAGATAATATTGTTCCTTTATGGCATCTCGGGAATAATTCCAAGTGGGTATTCCCGAGAACATAGAGGCTTCCTCCTCGTCCTTTCTCTCACAGTAGGTTTCCCACCAGTCCTTGACATGGGGGGTGGCTTTGAGTAGTGAAAAGGTAATCTTTTCCCTGTCTAAAAAGTCATGAACCGAGAAATATCCTTCTAATAGATTCAACCATCTATCTATGGCATCTGCATCTATTCGGCCATCAAATATGGGAATGTCAAAGTTTACTTGTACCTTAAAAGGGGTTGTGCCTCCAGAGTGGCTGCTAGATGCAGATGCGCCACTAGTGGGAAGTCATTGAAGGATCTGGGCGAAGTTATCCATCATCATGTTTCTTTGTTTTTCAAGGGCCTCCTCGAGCAACATTTTGATAGGATCTTCTTCTCTCTCATCTTTCTTTTCATTCCCCATGGGCGGCTGTCGGGGTTTGCAAGGTTGATCTTGCAAAGGTTCAACCAGATCGAGCCCTAACTCCCTAGACCCCTCCCTCGTTGGGGAGATGCGAATAAGGATCGAGAAAGAGAAGATTGCTCTGATACCACTGATCCGGATTTATGCAGGAACGCAACAGAATACACAAATACTCATAAAAACAAAGATGCAATAGAATAACACTTCATTTCATTGCTCAAAGAATTGAAACTTGTTTACATACATGATGGAAAGAAACTAGCTAGAGTGCTGGTAGCTTATCTCTGAGAAGAGATGTGGCAGCTACATGCCTCTGAAATCTATGTTAGAATGAGGCTCGAAGGCCTATGTATTACTGAGAAACAACGGAAACCCTACACATTCGAAAACCTAACCCTAGGAGGTGAAACGCTAGAATATGGGCCCCGTTGGGTAACTCGGTAAATCAATTTCTCGAGGTCGTAACTTTGGCATAGTACCTCTGTCTGACGCACATGATACATCGTTAGAAAGCTCTATTCAAGGACTATGGTAATGGATAGAAAATATTGAGATTTGAATGGACTAATATTTTCTTGGGCATCAGATGCTGAAAAAACGTTATTTAGGGCCTCAAAACGGCTCCGAAAGTTTAGGACCCGAAAATTACCAAAAATAGTACATTGTGCTACAATTAAGGAAATTGAAAAACTGAAGAAACAATGGTGGGGGTCCAAGTGGAATAGGCGGGTGGCCACCAATATCCTCCTGGATCAAACACACTGCCAGAGACTCCAATAGTTTCTGCAAGGAAGCAAATATCAAGAGGGATTCCACCCAACAACCAAACAAAGATAAGTATTTGAATTGTCATCTAATTACTTAAACGATATTGTGTTCCTAGATTTAGGATGTGTATTATGCATGTTATAGAAGTTGCATTAATCAACATAATACTACTAATATGCAAGTAATAGGTAAGTGGCTTATGGTACTGTACAACATTCCATTTCTACTTATCTGGAATGAAATCTCTTTGCCGACATGTTGGGAGTAGTGCACGCTCTTAATAATGTTCTGGTAGAGATCGAAGGCATCTAGAAATTTACCATATGAATATGGGATAGGGATGAATGTTTTGTTCGCTTAGATAGTTGCATGATTGTGGGACCTATGTCTTTATGCATAAGAATTTGTTCTGAAGATTATGAAATGTTTCTAACCACGCAACTAAAATTGACTTGTAGGAAATATCGTGTACCATCTCCTACAAGAGAATAATATTGAGACTTGTTCTGGAGAACAAGTGATGATGATTCAACTCTAACAAGAGTACCATGAAGACCACGACATAACGGAACCACAAGAACCTATAGATCCACCTCGTAAGAATAACTCCCACAAGAGAAGACCAACATGGGCACGTGAAGCAATACAAGATGCAGAGAAGTATGGTGCTCTAGATGGGATGCATAGAGAAAGAAAGAGACCCAAACCATACTCTATATATGTGGCCCTACTATGTGACATCATTGAGAAAGAACCTTCCAACTACGAAGAAGCAGTAGAGAAGAAGGAATGGAAGGATGCCATGATCGAGGAGTACCAATCGATTATGAAGAATGACGTCTCGAAGATAGTTCCAAGACTAGTAGGGAAGTCTGTTGTGACTTTGAAATAGATATATAAGATCAATCATGTTGCATATGGTAGCATAGAAAAACCCAAAACAATATTTGTAGCACGTGGCTTCTCCCAAAAGGAAGGCATAGACTACGAGGAGACATTTGCACCTGTAGCAACATATACTTCCATCAAATCTATAATTGCATTGGATGCAGTAATGAAATGGAAGGTACACCAGGTGGACGTCAAGAAAACATTCTTGAATGGTGTATTTGAAGAAAAAGTGTACATGGAGAAGCCTCTAGGATTAGAGACACATGACAAATAGAAGCAGGTGTGCAAGTTGAAGAAAAGCTTGTATGGATTGAAGTAGGAACCCAGGACAACTTTCTGATGAGCTTATAATTTACCAAGAGTAAAGCATATTCAAACCTTTACTTCAAGGTGTAGGGTGGAATACCAATGATACTACTTCTATATGTAGATAACTTGTTTGTGACAGGTAAGGATGAGCTCATTGTAGATACAAAGAGAAGGCTTCCGCAGAGTTCCAGATAAAGGACCTGGGAATGATGCACTACTTCTTAGGCATGGAGGTGTGGCAGAGTGCAGATGGGATTTTCCTTGGTCAAGGAAAGTACGCAGTGGATATTTTGAAGAGGTTCATAATGATGGACTGCAAGGATATGGCCACACCAATAACATCGAACTTGAAGCTACTATGTGACACTTCTTTAGAGACAATTGATGTTGAAAATTCGAGAAGGTATTGGAATGGTGCAAAACAAAAACATGCAAAGGGGGAGATAAATTGATGTAAACATCCTCCATCAGAATATTAATCGGATCATAAAAGGTATGTAAGTTATTTTTCAAAATGCATGGAAGGAATAGATGTGATAAAAAATTCAACTCCCCTTGTTTCAAACTACTTTCCTCATCTACTTGACCAGGACACTCAATTCTGACTACTCCAGGAATGATGCATAAACCAAGTAGGGATGAATTTTGAAATAGAATTAAGATCAAGATCAGCCCCACTTGTTGTTTCAGAATGGAGAAACGATGAAATTGATCTTTATATACCCCTTCCAGCCACTAAGAAGAAGGATTAATAAATTGAAGAATGTTATTCATCAAAGATGACTAAAAGGGAAAATGAAGCACTTTATCTCCATACATGCGACAATATTTATATTCTTGAATCAAAATCTCGAAAGATTTACCAGACCACAAACTCAAAGTAGATTCAAAAAGATGGGATGGGAGGGTTGATTGAAAATTGATTGACCTTGAACTTTTCCAAAAAGGAAAGAAATTATTGTGAGCACCCAACCCCAAAAATTGAAATAAACAATCCCGATCAGAAATTGAATTAGAAAAAATATATATATTGGATGAGTTAAGTGAAATATTGTTTTTGAGCTTCCCATAAACATTAAGATATTGGTTTGAGGATTCTATTATGAAATCTCTTGATTAATTTGACTCACTAAACCATCCTCATCATGAGATTTCTCTTTAATTGATTTATCACTAATTTCACATGATGAAAATCTATTAGGGATTGCATCAACAACCATTTGATCATTATCATAAGTTTGATCTCTTAAAATCCAATGATTAGATGAAATTGTTTCACAAGAAATTTGGTTATTGCCCCTATTTTCTTCTACTTCAATATCATGATAAAAAATGTCATTAATTAAATAAGGATTGTGCAAAGGAATCTCAAGAATATTTTTAAAGGATTCATTAATGGAAGATTCAACCATGGATGCTTCCTGATGGAAATTATTGGAATTATCCTCTTCATCTGAGACTTCTTTAGGTAATGATGACACGATTCTCATAATTTCTCCTCTTATATCAATATTAATGCAATAATCCCAAGGAGTTAAAATTTGGTCACTGTCATGCATTACCTTCTCACAAGACTCAATTGGCTCATGAGAAGAGAAATCAATTTGATAAGGACAATCATTAATAAATTCATTATTGGTATCTTGATTATCTTCATCAAGTTTATTTTCATCAAGACACTCATTTTCTGACTATTCTTCCATAGGATCAGTAGTGTTTTCTCCCCACTTATTTATTAATAAATCCATGAACATATCATACCTAGTGATGGATCCTGGGTCTAAATGATTGAACCATAGTCGGGCATCCCCTTCTAGGGAAGCACCAAGGGCCCGCATATAAACATCCTCACCATCAGCACCCAGAAAATCCATATGGTCCCAGAGGGCATCCAAATGAATTTCAATAGATGTTCTATTATTTCCGTCAAAATGAGGCAACTCCCTAATGTATCCATTTTTCATAAGATGAGGTGCCCCATATATTTATGAAAAATCAAGAGGAGATGGTTTGGGTTTCCTAAAGGTTCTAGTTACTTGAGTTGGGCGAGAATCATTTACCAAAAGCCTTCGTTGAGTTGGATATCTTCTAATTGGTTTGCTTGGGATATTCGAGGAGAAATTATTAGATGGATGAGGCAAATACCGGGTTTCATAAAAATCTTGATATGGAGGTTCATACCCATAATTATTATGATAATTATCCTCATACCTTTCATTAATCTCTATTATAATTTTTTTTTTTTTTTTAAGATCTCGAAGAAGATCGTAGTCCATTATGAATTGTTAATTTTCTTGGTGGAGTGTATACATGGGTTCGCTTTCCAATAGATTCACGATTAAATATTTTAAGATTTATATGTTGGATTCTTTCCTCAATAGAGTCGCGGGGTGGAGTTGCCAGGTAAACCACACAAGTAATTCACCGAAATGAAATATTTCGTAGGAGAGGTGAGATGAGTTATTAAGATGGTGATTGAGATAATTATAGAATTAGGATTGCAATCACCAAGGAAAAATACCGGATGCGATAAGATATGGATAAACACACGGACACTCGCAGACACCGAAGGTAAGCCTCTACCTCCCCAGAAACGACGCCAAAATGCTATCACCAATCTTGTAGTTTCCACTATAGGTGGATCCAAGCTGGATGGTAGAGGGGAAAGGAAACTAAAGTGGTGAACCAAGAGGGAGTTGCTTCCCAGATGGATGGTTGTCACGCAAACCAAGGCACTGCCTTGGGAAACATGACCCTCAAAACAGGGAAAGTGTCCCAAATAAGAGATCTGACAGTTTAGTCTTTCTATCTATGCTTGATAGAAGGATATGACAGTATCTAGGAGTGAAAGCAGCTAGACAAAGATCAACCCAAAGGGAAAATAGACAACCCAACAAAGTTGAATGGGCTTGGAGAAGTTCAATGCCTCAGGAAATGGGCCAAATGGAGTCGGATGCCTACCAAAAAACAGATCGGGGTTTTCAAGGTGTAAATCAAGGTGGGTTTCAAAGATCAAGCTCATCCAATGGATAGATCTCCGTAGATCTGAGATCTAAAGTGCATCACCAAGTGACCCAAGTGGGGCACAACCCTCAAAATGAGGAATGGGGCCCACAAGGTGAAAATCAGCAAGATGAAGCACTAGGGGTAGGTTATCAAGTTAGGAGAGTTCAAATAAAGTGGGATCTCACCAACCCATGTCTTAAAACCTAGCAAAATCACCTAGCCAAGGAGTGTGACCTCACTTGGAGAGGCTAATGTGCCTTGGGAAAGGGGTCAAGTGAAGGCCAATCCACACCAAACTATAGATAAGAATTGTCATGGATGCTATAGAGGTGGGTTTTCAATATGTTACCCAAAAGCATGTTCTATCTAACTAGATCTCAGAAAATGTAAAATGAGGGTTTTAGCTTATGAGGGTTTTATCATTTAAGTGTTGTGCTAATAGATTGGAACCAAGAAAAGAAGAACAAACCTGTGGATCTTACCTAGATAACCTTGTAGATTCCTTGATGATGATGAACTATGCAAACTCGATCAATTTGAAGTAGTTTTCTATGAAATCAATTTTCCCAAGGAAGCCAATGCGCCCTCCCTCCTACACAATAAACGTCAACAATATCAAATTTATTGCATCAATAGATAAAGACTAATGCCACAAAAGAAATAACAGAAAGATAACATAGATCACAATGATATAAATAATGGTAACCCCCTGATACAAGCGAATGCCAAGCCAAGCGAGTTGAGGAAACCCTGCAAAAACGCCCAAGATGATTTTGCCCTCCTGTAGACAAGACAAAGTTTCCACAAAATGGATCTTCCAACAAATACCGAAATGATAGGATGTAATAGACTTTACAATCACCATCGGCAAACACCAGATTCAAAGGAGACCACAAGAATTTCCACAGAAATTATTTTCTACATCAAGATTCCAAGAGCCAAAGACCCCTTTACAATGAGAAGCTCTCTCCTTTAAATAGGAAGGAGAGACATCAAAATCCTAACCTCTTTTTGAATGAGTGGATAATATTAAAAGATCAAATGATATAATAAATGGTTGATATGAGCTCAACAATACAATACATGGATCCGTAATAAAATAATACATCAATGGACCAAATCTCCCTAGGAGAGGGGTTCCCACCAAAAGTGAATGATAAAACATAAGATCTAGCTCATGGTGGGTCCATGGGGTAATTTATAACATCCTTGGTCGATCACAATAGAACAATAATATAAAATAATCCATCTAGACACCAAATCGTGCCTCTCTAGGAAAGTAGTGATCCTTAAGAGGCTCCAGAAATCAACATAAAGTGTCGGAAGTGATGGGTGTGGGTCCCACTAGAGGTTGAAACTGCTGGAGAAAGTGTGGAAGACATCCCATTCATCATAAAACATCATCCCATGCCATAAACTTGCCTCAATATCCCAAATCGAATCCCTCAGTAGAGTTTTTTACCATTTATGGACTACCTTGGGAAGTGTGAAACTACCCAAACTACCTCCCGGAGTGCCTACGCTATCAAGGTAAAGCCACCAAGCTCTCCGAGAGGGGGCTAATATGGTAATAACAAGTGGCTGGATCACCCCCTCCATGCACAACTCCCTAGGTGAACCAAACAAATCTCTTCTATGCTCTGACATAGCCTCTGATAGGCCAAAACAACACTAGGATAGCCAACTAAGGCTAAAAATCACTGTAACTACCCCGAACTTAAAACAGACTATCCCATTGGACTCAGAAGGTCCAAATCCATCTAAGATGTGTACACATACACCATATGGATCTCTACATGATCATATAATATATCCAATATGTCCGGACAAATAAAATAATAATAACTTGTAAATGATCAAATAATACTGAAAACCACAAATCATCATCATAAACCTGTATCTGCTACATAGAACCATCATGTACTTGTACATAGACCATATACCATCTATTTTCATCATCATAAGTTCTGACCACCTCATGTCGTGTGGTTGACCTTGGTCAAACTGGGGTTGACCAAGTCAACATGATGAACATATAACTCAGGCTATCATCAAAATGTTGCAAGGTGTCATAGGTTAAAATATGCTTTGCAATCCATTCAAATAGAAATTATAACAAAAATCAATCATTACTGCCGATCTAAATCCAAATGTATAAAGTCATTAATTATTATTATTACTCAGACTAGAATTTCAAGACCATACTCACTTCATAGTTATGATCAATTTGCTAGTGAAGGGTGAAGGCTTTGTACTGCAAAGGCTAGGCTAAAGGGAATGACTTACTAACTTAACACTGTGAAACTTTGGAAATGGAAAGGGAATACACACCATAGAATATACTGAATGAGTAATAACGTAGGGAATGGTGGTGTCTCATAAATGGGTAAGTTGTTCAAAGAGTATTTATTCACCTTGGCATATGCTCACAATCCATAATACAAATGACGCCAACAATATTTTTGATATAGAATTTAAGTTCCATTGCTTTTGGGGCCTATAGTTTCCTCAGCCCTTGATCTATGTGTGTTTATAAACACATTGCATAGATTTACATTTTATATGAGGCTTCTTGCTGCAGGTGTGTTTTTAAGGCACTTGTTTACCTAAGCACTTCCAGGTGTGTCTTTAGACATCTTGTTTACCTAGGTATTACATTCCACAATAGATATAACATTTGATATTTCTAGGTCTGAGTAGGGATAAGCATATATAATATAACAGTACAACAAGGTCCATATATCTATATGATCGCCAGATCATGACACTAAATGCTAAGACATGTCGCAAGAATGAATATAAAAGCAAAATAACAAAACAATATAATATACCCGCTGAGTCATATACCTGAATGCATGACACCTGAAACATCATCTGTCCTCTGAAACTACTACTGTAACTCTGGGAACTACTAACTGCTCTGTACAAATGGCTGAATGGATACATCGGTCATCTATCTGAGTGTCCTGAAACTCAGTCATAGCATGGGGAATCAATACTGTTGTCCATAATATGATAGTGATCCATAATAGATGTTCATCTCTGCATCTCAATGCAAGGGAACTGGCTGAAAAGTGTACTGGAATTTGAAAAATAAAGTATGGTAGCCTGGCTACTATATATGTGATAACATCTGGCTCCAGCTGGGACAAGTGCTCTACTGAAAAGAGCGCTTGAGAACCTCAGAATATTTGTTCCTCGAACTCTATTACTCATATCCTCGATCCAACACTCTATCACTACAACTGCTACCAGCATATCACCTGTTATCTGCAAAATGGCCAGAGCTATACCAAACTCACAGATTGGATGTTAGAACAACACATGCATATATATATAAATCTCAAAAAATAATCAACAATACCTGAAACTGAAATTCATGAAATATAAAAGCAGAAAATAAAACTAATTTACTAACATAATTTAAATTTTATTGTGCAGGAAAAGAAAATGACAGTTACTCGGCTAAACTAGGATCTTCAAAGGAGCTTCGAAAAGGCAAAAAGGTGCAAGACTCAATGGATGAAAAGACTAACTATTGCCCAAGCAGGCTTATTTAGACTCCTACCTACTCTAACCTACCTAGGCAAGAAAGAACTAGGTATCTAGTCATAGATCCAATGCAACCATTCATTAAATTGATTAATGATTCTTTCTTGTTGTTCTTTAACAAAACAAGTCAGGATTAGGTTAAAACTTAGCGAATTTAAAATCAAAACATTTTTGACTTGTTGAAAATTCGAGAAGGTATTGGAATGGTGCAAAACGAAAACATGCAAAGAAGAAGTTCGATTGATGTAAACATCCTCCATCATAATATTAATCGGATCATAAAAGGTATGTAAGTTATTTTTAAAAATGCATGGAAGGAATAGATGTGATAAAAAATTCAACTCCCTTTGTTTCAAACTACTTTCCTCATCTACCTGACCAGGACACTGAATTTTGACTACTCTAGGAATGATCCATAAACCAAGTAGGGATGAATTGTGAAATAGAATTAAGATCGAGATTATCCCCACTTGTTGTTTTACAATGGAGAAATGATAAAATTGACCTTTATATACCCCTTCTGGTCACCGAGAAGAAGGACTAATAAATTGAAGAATTTTACCAGAAAACAAACTCTAAGAAGATTCAAAAAGATGGTATGGGAGGGTGGATTGAAAATTGATTGAACTTGAACTATTCCAAAAAGGAAAGAAATTATTGCGAGCACCCAACCCCCAAAATTGAAATAAACAATTCTGATTAGAAATTCAATTAGAAAAAAAATATATATTGGATGATTTAAGTGAAAGACTGTATCTCAGCTTCCCATAAACATTAAGATATTGGTTTGAGGATTCTATTAAGGAAACCTCTCGATTAATTTGACTCCCTAAACCATCCTCATCATGAGATTTCTCTTTAATTGATTTATCATTAATTTCACATGATGATGATCTATTAGGGATTGCATCAACAACCATTTGATCATTATCATAAGTTTGATCTCTTAAAATGCAATGATCAGATGAATTTGTTTCAGGAGAAATTTGGTTATTGTCCCTATTTTCTTCTTCTTCAATATCATGATAAAAAATGTCATTAATTACATAAGGATTGTGGAAAGGAATCTCAAGAATATTTTCAAAGGATTCACTAATGGAAGATTCAACCATGGATTCTTCTTGATGGAAATTATTTGAATTATCCTCTTCATCTGAGACTTCTTTAGGTAATGATGACAATATTCTCATAAGTTCTCCTCTTATATATATATTAATGCAATTGTCCTGAGGAGTTAAAATTAGCTCAATGTCATGCATGACCTTCTCGCAAGACTCAATTGGCTCAGGAGAAGAGAAATCAATTTGATAAGGACAATCATTAATTAATTCATTGTTGGTATCTTGATGTAGCTAGGGTTTTACCCCTAGCTTGTGCAAATGAGCACCTACTAATGAGAATGGACTCCTTAGTAGCAGTTCAGTAAATGTAAATTAAAGTGCTAAAACAGAAATCTAAATTTCTCTAAACATGTGCATGAAACATAACAAAGAAGATGTAATGAATCGCTTTTGTATTAATTTTACCTCCAATGTGAAGGTTGGTGAATCCCTTGCAATGTCCAAGAGGGTTGATCCAAGCTCCAACTTGCTCCTTCTCTTTCTCCAATGGTGGGAATGGGCCAAAAGGGGCTCTCAAGGTGAAAGTAGCTCAAGGGTGAGCTAGGGTTTCAAGAGAGATTTTGGCAGAGTAAGGGTGCTTATGATTGTGGATGTGGAATAAGGGGTCTCCATCACCTATTTATAGTTTTTTGGTGGTGGAGTGCTGGCCCATGGTTTTGGGAACCATATGGTTTAGGGCAGCTGTATAGGGTTTTTTCCTCCTTTTCCTCATTATTTTATATTTTTTATTCCCTTTTTAGAGGGATTTTGCTATTTTTAGAGGAATTTTGGATATTTTTGGAGGAAAAAGGGTTTTTTAGCCTTTTTGAGGCTTTTTTGATGGTTTTGTGGCCTTTTGGAGGCATTTTAGGCCTTTTGGAGGCTTTTTAGTAGGATTTTTAGGGTTTTTAAGGGAAATATGGTAGGAAAATGGACAAATGAGCCATGTAATGAGGTAGATGAGGTAGTGAACACTTTTTGGGTGTTAACACTTGATTATCTTCATCAAGTTGATTTTCATCAAGACACTCATTGTTTGACTGTTCTTCTATAGGCTCACTAGTGTTTTCTCCCCAGTTATTTATTAATAAATCCATGAACATATCATACCCAGTGATGGATCCCGGGGCTAAATGATTGAACCATAGACGGGCATCCCCTTCTAGGGAAGCACCAAGGGCCCGCATATAAACATCCTCACCATCAGCACCTAGAAATTCCATATGGTCCCAGAGGGAATCCAAATGACTTTCAACAGATGTTCCATTATTTCCATCAAAATGAGGCAACCCCCTAATGTATCCATTTGGCATAAGATGAGGTGACCCATATATTTATGAAAAATCAAGAGGAGATGGCTTGAGTTTCCTAAAGGTTCTAGTTACTTGAGTTGGGAAAGAATCATTTACCAAAAGCCTCGGCTGAGTTGGATATCTTCTAATTGGTTCGCTTGTGATATTTGAGGAGAAATTATTAGATGGATGAGGAAAATATCGGGTATCATAAAAGTCTTGATATGGAGGTTCATACCCATATTTATTTTGATTATTATCATCATACCTCTCACTAATCTCTGTTATAATTTTTAATTTTTGTTTAAGATCTCGAAGAAGATCCTGGTCTATTATGAATTATTAAGATTCTTGGTGGTGTGTATACATGGGTTCGCTTCCCAGCAGAGTCACGATTAAAGATTTTAAGATTTATATGTTGGATGCATTCCTCAGTAGAGTCACGGGGTGGTGTCGCCAGGTGAAACACACAAGTAATTCACCGAAATGAAATATGTCGTAGGAGAGGTGAGATGAGTGATTAAGATGGTGATTGAGATTATTATGGAATTAGGATTGCAATCACTAAGGAAAAATAATGGATGTGATAAGATATGGATTAACGCACATACACTTGCAAACACCAAAGGTAAGCCTCTACCTCCCCGACAATGATGCCAAAATGTTATCACCAATCTTGTAGTCACCCTTAAAGGTGGATCCAAGGTGGATGGTAGAGGGGACAAGCAACTAAAGTGGTGAACCAAGAGGGAGTTGGTTCCTAGATGGATGGTTGTCATGCCAACCAAAGCACTGTTTGCTTTAGCTATCAAATCCAAGAGAGTAAGGGGGAGACATAGATCTACTCCCGATAGGAGAGATCAACCCAATCACCTGATCAAATCAATCTAATGAAGTACGCAAGGTGACAGGTATGGAAACCTTGAATTAAGGAGTTAGGATCACTGTGGAGGTTAAGGAAAGGTGTGATGTGACAAGGAAATACAACACACAGTGATTCTAAGATTAAGAATGATTCTAGGATTCACAGCTAGTCTCAAATGGTCAAAATCAACTTCCTTGGGAAACGTGACCCTTGAAATAGGGAAAGTGTCCCAAATTAGAGATCTGACAGTTTAGGATTTATAGCTATGCTTGATAGAAGGATATGACAGTATCTAGGAGTGAAAGAAACTAGACAAACATCAACCCAAGGGGAAAATAGACAACCCAACAAAGTCGAATGGGCTTGGAGAATATGAGTGCCTCGTGAAATGGGCCAAATGGAGACAGATGTCCACCAAAATACAGATCGGGGTTGTCAAGGTGTAAAGAAAGGTGGGTTTCGAAGATCAAGCTCATCCAATGGCTAGACCTCAGTAGATATGAGATCTAAAGTGCATCACCAAGTGACCCAAGTGGGGCACAACACTCAAAATGAGGAATGGGGCCCACAAGGTGAAAATTAGCAAGATGAAGCACGAGGGGTAGGTTATCAGGCAAGGAGAGTTCAAATAAAGTGGGATCTCACCTACCAATGTCTTAGAGCCTAGAAAAATCACGTAGCCAAGGAGTGCGACCTCACTTGGAGAGGCTAATGTGCCTTGGGAAAGGGGTTAAATGAAGGCCAATCCACACCAAACTATAGATCTGAATTGCCGTGGATGCTATAGAGGTGGGTTTTCAATATCTTACCCAAAATCATGCTAGATCTAAGTAGATCTAAGAAAATGTAAAATGAGGGTTTTATTGTTTAATTCTTGTGCCAATGGATTGGAACCCAAAAATGAAGAAAAAACATGTGGATCTTACCTGGACAACCTTGTAGATTCCTTGATGATGATTATCTATGCAAACCCGATCAATTTGAAGCGATTTGAAGTAGTTTGCTATGAAATTTATTTTCCCAAGGAAGCCAATGCACCCTCCCTCCTGCACAATAAACGTCAACAATATCATATTTATTGCATCAAGAGATAAAGACTAATGCCACAAAAGAAATAGCAGAAAGATAGCATAGATCACAAAGATACTAATGATAACCCCCTGATACAAGCGAATACCAAGCCAAGCGAGTTGAGGAAGCCCTGCAAATATGCCCAAGATGAATTTTCCCTCCTGTAGACAACACAAAGTTTTCACAAAATAGATCTTCCAACAAATACCCAAATTCTAGGATGCAATAGACTTTACTATCACCATCGAAGAACACTAGATTCAAAGGAGACCACAAGAATTTCCATAGAAATGTTTTTCAATAGCAAGATTCCAAGAGCCAAAGACCCCTTTACAATGAGAAGCTCTCTCCTTTAAATAGGAAGGAGAGGCATCAAAATCCTAACCACTTTTTGAATGAGTGGCTAAGATTAAAAGATCAAATGATCTAATCAATGGTTGAGATTATCTCAACAATACAATACATGGATCACTAATAAAATAATACATCAATGGACCAAATCACCCTAGGAGAGGGGGTCCCACAAAAAGTGAATGATAAAACATAAGATTTAGCTCATGGTGGCTCTAAGGGGTAATTTATAACACCCTTGGCCAATCCCCATAGCACAATAATATAAAATAATCCATCTAGACACCAAATCGTGCCTCTCTGGGAAAGTAGTGAGCCTTAGGAAGCTCCAAAAATCAACATAAAGTGCCGGAAGTGATGGGTGTGGGTCCCACTAGAAGCTGAAACTGCTAGAGAAAGTGCGAAAGAAATCCCACTCATCATCAAACGATATCCCATGCCATAAACGTGCCTCACTATCCCAAATCGAATCCCTCAGTAGCCATTTTTACCATTTCTGGAATGCCTTGGGAATTGCTAAACTGCCCAAACTGCCTCCTGGAGTGCTTGCGTTGTCAAGGTAAGACCACCAAGCTCTCTGGGAGGAGGGTAATATACCACCCCCTCCATGCACAACTCCCTAGGTGAACCAAACAAATCGCTTCTTTACTCTGACAGGGCCTCTGATAGCCCAAAACCGCACTAGGATAGCCAACTAAGGCTAAAAATCACTGTAACTACCCGGAACTTAAAACAGACTATCCCATTGGACTCAGAAGTTCCAAATCCATCTAAGATGTGTACTCATATACCATATGGATCTCTGGATGATCCTATAATATATCCAATATTCCTGGACATATAAAATAATAGTAATCTGTAAATGATCAAATAATACTGAAAACCACAAATCATCATCATAAACCTATATATGCTGCATAGAACCATCATGTACTTGTACATAGACCATACACCATCTATCTACATCATCATAAGGTCTAACAACTCATGTCCTGTGGTTGACCTTGGTCAAACTGGGTTTGACCAAGTCAACATGACCAACATATAACTCAGGCTATCATCAAAATGCTGCAAGGTGTCAAAGGTTAAAGTATGCTTTGAAATCCATTCAAATAGCAATTATAAAAAAAAGCAATCATTACTAGCGATCTAAATCCAAATGTATAAAGTCATTAATTATTACTATTACTTAGACTAGACTTTCAAGACCATACTCACTTCATAGTTGTGATCAATTTGCTAGTGAAGGGTGAAGGCTTTGTACTGCAAAGGCTAGGCTAGAGGGAATGACTTACTAACTTAACACTATGACACTTTGGAAATGGAAAGGGAATACACACCATAGCATATATTGAATGAGCAATAACACAGGAAATGGTGGTGTCTCGCAAATGGGTAAGTTGTTCAAAGAGTATTTATTCACCTTGGCAGATGCTCACAATCCATAATACAAATGAGGCTAGCAATCTTTTTGATATAGAATTTAAGTTCCATTACTTTTTGGGCCTATAGTTTCCATAGCCTTTGATCTATGGGTGTTTATAAACACATTGCATGTATTTACATTTTATATTAGGCTTCTTGCTGCAGGTGTGTTTTTAAGGCACTTGTTTACCTGAGCACTTCCATGTGTGTCTTTAGACATATTGTTTACCTGGGTATTTCATTTCACAATAGATATAACATTTGATATTTCTTTGCCAGTTTCATTTGGCTCTTTACAATAGATATAGCATTTCATTTTCACAATTTTTATTCATGGCAGTGCTATTGTTTGACAGATAATCTGCTCGAGTGGACGCAAGTCGGATCTCCCTAGCTCAATGTGAGTCTAGAAGAAATAGTACAAACTACAAAGCACTTTCCTAGATCTAGTTAAGGATCGAGTCACTAGATGTCTTACCTTACACTTGAAGTCCTTTCTCCTGGATGCTGCTCCATGCCTTGCTGTCATCATATCTGAATTGCAAGACCTGTCAAGATACCCAGAACAATGCAAACAAGTAAAGAGCATCTATACAATAATAAGTCTAAGTAAACAGTTAAGAAGGTAAACTACACAATACTATCAACACAACAATATTGGTGGAAAGCATTTAAATTACTGTAAATATAGGGAAAGTACATAGAAGAATGATTACAACCTAGGCTTAACGTAGCAATCCTTCTCCATCCAACCCAAATGCCATATCCTCCCAAGGAAGTGTGAGCCTCTCAATGGATGAGTTAGAGATCTCTCAATGATTATTTCACCAGCATGTAGACACTATGGATTTCCTCCCTTTGGAGATGGGTAGAGCTTCACTTATATAGGACTCAAGTGGATAGGGTATGGATAGGATAGGTTGAGATATGGTAGGAGAGAGATAGGGGATCCTCCCAAGTGGTTAGGAACTGAGTGCTAGCTCTCCCAAGAGGTCAAGGATAAGGATCCAAGTCAACAGGCTTCAAGAATGAGCTCGAAGAAGCTATTTTTGCCTATTAACGGACATCATCGCACCCTGCAAGAGAGAAAGATGCGATGTCGCAGGTTGCATGAGTGCAACCTGTGACAACCTCTCAAAACATGGCATGAATGCAATGGCATCTCTTCCAAGTTAATGACTTAGCCAATGATACTTTAGGGATGTATACACTAAATCTCATGATGGTAGGATTTTAGGTGTAACAACTATTTGTTTCAGGTTTAGCCAGCAACATCTTTAGTGACTAAGGGGAGTTCGAGCTAGTGCCAAACATCGGGACAACCGACAGGAATGATTTAGGCCTGCAACATAACTCACCAAAGGTAAGTTTTGTCACCAACTCAGAGCCGAGACACAATAAACAAGGAATCTCATCCAATACAGAGGCTACAACGGGGAAAGGTCCTCCATGCCACTAGTCAAGTAGTAAGTTAGGGTAACTAACAAACTGGGTAGGTAATGGATGGATGAAGATAGTGAATAATGATACCAACACTAGCAAGCCAAAGTACGGCGGGAATGATCACCTATAATCTCTCTAAGGAGGGTAAAACCGATGAGTATAGGTCAAGAACTTCTAGGTCTGAGTAGGGACAAGTATATATAATATAACTGTACAACCAGGTCCATATATCTATATGATCGCCAGATCATGACACTAAATGTTAATACATGTCACGAGAATGCATATAAAAGCAAAATAACCACAACACAATAATATACCTGCTGAGTCATATAACCGAATGCACAACACCTGAACCATCATTTGTCCTCTAAAAATATTGTTGTAACTCTAGGAACTACTGACTGCTTTGTACAAATGGCTAAATATCTACATCGGTCATCTCTCTGAGTGTATTGAAACTCAGTCATAGGATGGGGAATAAAAAAATGTTGTCCATAATCTGATAGTGATCCATAATAGATGCTCATCTATGCATCTCAATGCAAGGGAACTGGATGAAAAGTGTATTGGAATCTGAAAAATAAAGTATGGTATCCAAGCTACTATATATTTGATAACACTACCTTAGGACCTATGACCTATGTTGTGGAAAAGTAGAAGTGTCATGAATGTAATGCTTAGTCCTTGGATCCATTTGTTTCCCATATATATTATTTTTATTTCTTGATAGTTAAATTCCACAAATATGGTTTTCTACAAAACTCCATTCACTTATTATACATGTTCTATAAGAAATTATTAATTGACATTAAAAAAATAGAGTGTTAGATGAACTAATACAACTAAAGAAAAATTATGTAATTTTAATATAACATACTAATAGGCATGATGAAATATCATGTCTTTAATCTAGGTTGATAATATAACTCACATGTTTTCATATTTATAGTGAATTCTCAATGGTTGATTGGTTAATATTTATTCTTTTCAATAACAGGTTGATGATGATATGTTGATCTCCTTTGTTAATTTTCCATTTACAAGCTTTGTTGATAAAAAAAATCCTTTATATATTTATAATCCTACCTAGGATAAATGAGATAAATTGTTTGGTTGTTACCAAATATTCACATTGAATTGTTCCCTTAGCCAACCAAAGATGTGAAATACAAGATAAACAATCTAAGAAATTGGATAGTTAATTTACTCCACCCCTTTTAGGGACTAACCACTAAATAAATTGGTAGTGTCACTAAAATTTACTGTATGGAACCTTTTGGTTATTTATTCCACCAAACCACCCAACTAATGCCAAAAAAAATGAAAACTTATTATGTTAAAAAATAACCAATAGAGCAAGCAATGGTTACATATTTCCAAAGTGATGATGAAAAATTGAATCATAAGAATCTTACCACTTATAATATTCTCTTGCATTATGGAAATAATGATATCATATTTTCCAACTTTTCTAAAATTGTTGCTTGGGATACATATATAAAACCATCACAAAATAAAAAAATTGAGACCATTCTCCACAAGCATGTGTGGTCCATGATAAACTAATACTTTTATCAAAACAGATTCACAAGTTGAAGACACAATTTTATTTTGGTTTCAATTTTGTGATCCTTCTTCTTCTATCGACACTTTTAACTCTTTTGCTTCTCAACTACAACTAAATTGGAAATGAATTGTTACAATTTCTCATCTGAAATGGTTTGAAAGTATTTATTATAGTTATATTAGCAAAACCATGGACCACTAATGACATGCAAGTTATGGAATGTGTCGTAAATAACTTCAAGTTCAACTATAACATGACTAAGGATCTTGTAGGAAATAGTCATGGTTTCCTCTACACTAGATAAAAATATCTAGTGAAAGTAAATAATTGATATGAATTGAATAACATGATATGTTACAATAGGCTTTGTGGTGTTATACTTGTATGCATTGAATTCTTATTTGGCATAGTAAATATAATTATTTACTTTTTTTTTATTATTTTTGTATTTATGTAAATGTTACATTGATGTCCCTTTAAGGAATGTTTTGTCCTCAAAGCATAATAAAGTGGATTTTCTCTAGTTGAACATGTTTCTTTGACAACATGATCCTTATCTTTGTCTAGATTTATGGGTTTGAACTGATCCTTCATTTGAGTGTTGAAAAGGTTTGTAAAATATGCATCATACCATGGAATCATTTGACTAGAAGGAGGAATCGCCCACCTAGTTTGACAGGCACCAACTTGAAGGAAGCACCAACTCCCTATATTCTCCAACACCAACTGGAAAGAGGCTACAACCCCTTGTTCCTTGCCCGTCCTATCACCGAGATATACAAAATAAGATGTTTCCTTATTGAACTTCTAACACACGTACACTTATGATATTTTCATGTTTTTTCTTCTATGACAACTCTTTGTATGCAGATGATTCATGGTCATTATGTTGCATACAACACTTCACTTCTCATACCACTCAATTCTTCACTTCTTTTGATGGCTCACTTCATGTACTATGTGCTACTTTAGTTGACCCTGCAATTCATGTCAATCTTTTGTTCTGCTTTTGCAAACCTGCACTTAATATTGTGCTTCATTTAATAACTTGTTATGAAATTATGCATTAGTATCCATTGGAACTGTGCACTTATTGAGATGTGTTCATTTAGTTTAAGATCCATAGTCTTTCAGAAAATCTCTGACATGCTATGCATTGTATGATTCGTCCTTTCAGTTTAGCACACTTGCCTCAGATCATCATCATCATGATGTGCATACTGGATTCTACTGTTTCTCTATCATCGCGCATCAGATAAAATTTTCTACTTCGCACACTTCACTTCAACATTCATGATTCAACTAAAATTCAGTGGATTGAAGTTATGCCTCCACGCTTTTGAATTCCAAACCAACTATGAGTGTTTGCGTGATGTTTGCAATATGATCATTCAACCTTCACGCTCTTGCGCATCTTCTACTTTATACGCTTCTGACTTTGCGCAATCATCACAAATCTACAACATCATTCCATGCACCATCATTCTTCTGCATGTGCGCACTCGGCTCCTCACTAGATTATGTTGTTTTGTACCTCGAGCCCTTGATGCCCGGAATATAAATTTGTATCTTCCACTTAGAATCTCTTTGATATCGCCATCAAGCTTAATTCAAATCTCCAAGTTGATTCTCTATTTATACATGCCCTGCATGGATTGTATTTCCACAAATTAGTTGTGGCATCTTTTCTTCCTTGCTTCTACCACATGTCATGTTTTGCGTCACTGATGTGTCCTTTCTTTATGGGTTTTGTGCATACATGGTCCTTGACTTGGTGGGACTTTCACCCTTAGTGTACCATCACTTGTGGGACTTGCGGATCTGATGAATTAATTCTTTGCTAATATTTCACATACGCAATCTTCAACTTGGTGGGACTTTGACCCTTGTGGTACCATCATCTGTGGAACTTGTGCACCAGCCATGGAATTCAATCATATACTAACTTCAATCGCTGCATCATTTTTGGAACTTGTGCGCATTCCCGCAACTGAAATATTCTTCTGATTAGTGATGACTTGCATAATTGCATAACCATTTCTTGTTGCATACTGCTTGCACACTCCACTTGTCTTTCTTTCACACATGACTAGAATCTCTTTTGGATTGCTTCCGCATTCCTCAACCTTCTGTCCAACCAAATCTATTGCATGTACCTTGAAGGTCTATGACTGGATGGAGTTGTGACTTGCTCGAGTACATGTGCCTTATGTACTTTTAGAAACTGGATATTCATGATGTACCCCTAGACACACTTCTTCATACTGGATGCAGTTTCTAGATATACTTTCTCGCACTTGCATCCACATGCTTCACCAACTTTCTTGTGAATATATTTCTTCAATGTGGCTTTTTTTCTTGTCCCAAATTTGGCATTGGGTCACAATTTCCTAAGCAAATTGGCCCTATTCATTAGAGTTTGTCAAATTGATGCTAAAGGTCAAATAATTGCCAAGGAGGAAAATTACTAGTTTCCTAGGTTTGGGGTGGAAGCTTTGGGATTTGGAATAGTGGAGATAATAAATGATGTTGGAACATTAGGATGGCATAAATATTTAATAAAGGAGATAAATAAATATACACAAGTGAAAATCAAAGTGGCATTTGATCATGAAGACACACGGAAGAAGTGGGGCCCACACAAGCTAGAATCTATGTGCCACATGGCATCCTCTTCTTGCAATTTTGAATCCATGGGAATCCTAATGTTCTTGGGATGAGTTATAAGGTAAATAATACTTGGCATGAGTCAATGAGGTTGAAATATAGAGGAATATTAACTCCCATGGAAGAGGAAGAGGAAATTTGGAGCTAGTGAGACACTTGGGCTAGATTCCCTAGCTCTACGAAAACAATGATGAAGATGTTATGACACCTATGACACAAATCAGACCTTAAGGATGACATATGACATATATGACATGTCAAGTCTAAAACTAGACTCCAAGAGGGCGCTCAAGGGTGTTAGGGTAGTTAAGATGCTTCCACATGTGATTTGGTGGAAGTGGGAGACTAGAAATTGTTGTACAAGTGGCGTCCTTTGGAATCTCTTCCCAACTTGAGTTAGCATGAGTCTCTTGGAAGGAATTCAACCCATGGAGGAAATTATAACTTTATAAATGTAAATAACAAAGAATGAAACTAGCTTTTGATCATTTGTAGAATTTGCAATTGCATTTGCGAAGAGGGAGAGCTAGTGGATGACTAGTTTCTTGCCTTAGCCAATTTCGAGGGTGAAAGATTCCCATCCAAGTTGGTAATTGGAAAGTCCATTCATACCTTTCATTTGGATCTTTAATGGAGTCTTTATTTGCAGGTGTAATCTACAGGGCAGCTCATGGTTTCTTCTATTGCAGCTTACTCCTTCAACCATTTCCAGTTTTGATGGCATATTCTTGATCCTTGAGGAAGGAAATTTTTGCTGAGATATTGTACTCTTTTGGAGAGATTATAATGCCCCATTTCTTATGTAATATAAATTAAATACTTTTTTATTCATCTCCAAAAAGTTTCAGGTCGAAATTCGAAGTAGAAATGTGTAAATCTCATTTTTAATGAAAGAGCGGTGCCATTTTTCCACTACCTTGTTGTGAATGTATGATTATATGATACATTTGTTATTAATAGACTTCCATGGATGTATTTTACAAGTTTCATGTACTATACTTGAGCATTTGAAGTATTCTTACTTAGTTTAATTGCATTGGGAGAAGAAATAGTGTCATTTCCCCAAGGGTCGAATGGGTGATTTTTGCAGCTGAATGGGAGAGGGTTGGAACATATATAATAATCAATTAATGGTAAACATGAGACATTAATAACATAATTAACACATTCACTACCTATGTTTACAAATGTGAGTGGTTTTGGAGGCATTTGGGAAGCCATTTTCAGTACTTATCCCACGGGGATTTCAACCCCAAATTACTAGTAAAATTGCATACTTGGTACAAAATATTAAGAGAGTTTGAAAAGGTATTTTGGTGTCCATATATCATAACTTCAAACATAATATTCAATTACTATTATCATTCATACACCTTCCTTGAATATTTGAAGGCATTTGGAGTCAATTTGAGACCTAGAGACAAATACTAGTCAAAGGGAAATTACTAGTAAAATTCCCTACATTGGCGAGAATTGAAAGTGGATTTGCAGAAGTATTTTAAAGGTCCAAAAGAATCCCTGAAACACATATTTATGTTGTAAAATAATCCATGTACCTTCTCAGAATATTTGGGAGCAATTGGAGCAATTTGGGGACCTAGAGGTCAAAACTAGTCAAAGGTCTAACTAGGAAAAAAAAGTGAAAAATTGCCATTTTAATAAAATTCCTAATAAGGGACATTACACTTTTCAATACTTCTTCAAGATGACATGGGAACACTTGAAACCACTTGACTTAAATTGAAATCAATGACTCAAACATAATCAGTTGACATCCTCTTTGACATTAGTTGACATCAATGACAAGAAAAGTTCAACAATATCCCCCTTTGGCATTGATGTAAACACCATATGAAGTTGTGCATAATCATCTTCACGAACTTGTATGCCTCATCTGTGCTTGTTGCAACACTCCCCCTGTGTATATGCTTCCCTTGAGTTATTTTCCACTTTGAACATTTGACATCTGCTTCTATGCATTATGATGTTACTACTTCTTTTACTTATGCAAAAAATCACATGCATCGTGATCATCTTTACTATTCTACTGCATTTTTATGCCATTTTTCCAATAGTCTGCTTCACACTCTTTCACATCTGGTTCCATGTAATATTCTCAAATGCATCACGTTCTTCCTTTGTCTCTACATCTTCTTGCTTCGGTTTCATTTCTTTTCATCTTCATGCTGTATCTTCTCAACTGCATTCAACTTCAAGTCATGTGTACAATCAACTTCATTACGTGTTCTTTCAGATTCATGCTTTTCTACCCCTTTGACATCAATGGAAAAGAGGTGCCATTACTTGCACAATGTTAGATTTTTTTTATTTATTTTTTTTTGTGCCGACCTTTACTTATTACTCATAGGGATGAAGAGAGAGCGCTGCAGAAGACATCTTGTATTTTGGGTTTTCAATCTTGATGGTTTTCTGTATCAAGATGTTGCAGGGTTTTCTCCCCCCTGGTTTCCCGGAGGAAAATTCTTGTGTCTTTGGTGTTTTCCTATACTTAGATGTCTTTCAGTTTAAATATCTAACTAAATCGAATTAAAGGGAAATTAACTCTAACATGGTATCAGATGTTGATGTATATGTAACTTCGGAATGTATTTCACCCATGTATTTCATATATGTATTTTATACTCCTATAGAGATAGCATTATT
This sequence comes from Larix kaempferi, assembly GCA_027924585.1. Lineage (NCBI taxonomy): Eukaryota > Viridiplantae > Streptophyta > Pinopsida > Pinales > Pinaceae > Larix > Larix kaempferi. The sequence goes on from BSBM01000088.1 coordinate 50,724, forward strand.
CCTCTATACGGAAGTGTTTGTATTCCTATAGAGATGTTATTATTCCTCTATACAGAAGTGTCGTCATTTATATTATAAGTGTCGTAACTTATACTTGATGGGTTATTAGACCACCTTGTTGGGGTCAGCCCTGTATAAGTCATGTGGGTTGAAGGGTTATTAGACCACCCTATTGGGGGTTGGCCATGTGGGTCAAAGGGTTATTATACCACCAAGTGTGGGGTTGGCCCAGATTAAGTTAACCATGGGTTAAGCTAGACATGTAGGCCCCATTAGTTTATTGGGCAGGACAAAACAAGTATAAATAGAGATCGGGAGATCTCTATTTGATCATTCATACACACACTTCTCTCATTTGGAAAGTGGCACACTTATGAGGAGATGAAACTCTGCTGCTAGGAGAAGACTATCTCTTGTATTCTGGTTGTATCATTGCTCTATCTATCTCTGAGGAAGTTATTGGGGTTTTTCACCTTTATGGTTTTCCCCAAGTAAACTATGTGTCTCTTGTGTGCTTGCATTATTGTGTCCATGATTGATATGTTGTAGATTTGCGGTGCATGTTGTTCTCTCAGCTAAGATCCTGGATCAAATTGAAGTAAATTCTGAAAATTTAACATGGTATTAGAGCTTGCCTGAAAAAGGCATGATATGGCATGTATGATACTTGTTGCACTTGCGATGCTAGGGCTTGATATAGAAAAAACCGGTCATCGTAGCACTTTCGCTATAAATCCATTTTGGAAAAAATTTCGGATTTGAAACATTTACAAGTCGAATATTAGATCCCCATGTACCTTGTGTCCAAAGGAAAACCTCTAATTCATTGTACTTTGTGATTTATGATCTGTACAATATAGGGTTTCTGCCTCTTCCAGATCTGAGTAAAAAAAAGGTGACCTTGGAAGAAAGGTCATAACTTGGGCTAGGAAGCTCCAAATGAAATTTAGTAAAATGTGACAGGTAGTACACGGACTGAAATTTCTCACGTAACTTTTTTAGAGGCCGAAACTGAACCAGTGACACGTGGAACGCCGTACAAGTTCGCTCTCCGATTTTATCCCATAAACAGGTCATGTTGTGACACTTGGCATAAATCTCTCTCAAAGAATCCATTTGAGGTCAGACCTATTGGGTTGGAAAGATGATAGGTCGGGCTATCCCAAAAAAATTATTCAGACCCCGTGGATCGAAAAGTGTGGATTTACACTAGAAACAATCAGGTACATATTTCAGTCAAAACATAATTATTTTTTAGCACCTTCATTCATGGCTTTCGGAAATTAGGGCTTCTGCAAAAATAGGAATTTTTGAAATCTATGACCATGGTTGGAATCGCCTCAGAAAAATAGAAGCTTAGAGCTTTGGATCAAACCTTTTGATTGGGAAGAAGAGTGGGCTTCATCAAACCCCAGTTCGGGGTCACATCCAGTGAATCCAGAAGCTTCAAAGGCAAAATTGAGGAGTAAAACTTTGCAGTTTTCAAATTTTGAATATAACAGCTTAATCAGCTCATCAAGGTGCATATTTCTATCCTTTTAGAAGTTTGAAATTCAAAGTTTGAATTTTTGGGGTTTTTCTGACAAACCCTAATACAACTCCAGATCCAATTCCTGCAAATCAAGTGGATTTGTTTAATCCTAGAAGAGGATGGATTGGTCACCTGCATAAGTGAAGAAGTTCCTATTTCAGAGGGAGATGAGGCTAAGGCCTTACATAATAAGATTACAAGCAATCTCGATAGGTATGACTCATCCAGGTATGTCTTGAGATTTTTTCATGATTAAGTTTATGATATGTTTGTCTTCATGTTATTACGATTAGAACAATCTTGATTTTAGACTTGCCGTATCACCTTAACAAAATTATGAATGCATTCATTAGGGTGTTGACACTTATGATTGTACTAATGCATTATGGTGTTGTATGAGGTTTATGTTGTCCGCTAACATGAAAGGTACACCAAGAAAGACAAATCATGTTCTAGTTCAAGAACATATGATCACGATGACATGAAGACAAAGATTCATCCATTGTCATGGATCACATAGAAGATCTACTTACGAGGTATGTATAACTTGGTTCTACAATGGATAACTTATGAGACATGCAGGTTACTAACACAAGTCATTGAAGAGAACTAGAAGACATTATGCGGGTATGTTAGACATAACTAGCTAGCATGCTAATCCAGGTATGTTTTTCCTATATCAAGCTAGAATCCTACCTTGTGTTAGGATCTTATACTGTTGTGTTGTTGATAATGATTATTCATGAAGTCATAGGTTTGAATAGTCATGGTTGTATGCATATTATGTTTCTTACCATAATTGATGATATGACTAACCAGAAGAATCATGAAGGTATAGGTTTGAGTAATCACGGGTTTTATGCATATTATATCTCTTATCTTGATTGATGATTTAACTAACCAGAAGAGTCCTACGATCAAATAAGAATATGCATGAGTAAAAGAAGACTTCCCTGAAACCTTGAATACTGATGCTTATTATTTCTGTTTGAAATGATCATGACTATACATGCTTAAGATTATTGTGTTTTGATAGTATTGAGAATATACTAATGAATGTATGAGATTACAAGGATAACACAATGATGATACTAATAAGCATGCATAGTGATTAAGAATGGATATAGGTTCAAGGATAGGTAATCCAGGAAGCAAAGATCAAGAGGGAGCACACTCCAGTTGTTTCTACAAGAAAGAAAAGGAGCACACTTCAGTAGTTTATGCAAGGTGTAGATATTCAGAGGGAGTTGACCACTTCTCACAATCCACATCATAATGGAGTTGCAAACATTTAGACGGAGTCCACCCAGCAACCAAAACAAAGATAAGTATTTGAATTGTCATTTCTTACATAATGTTATTCAATGATGTATATGTTTATGTTCCTAGAATTAGGTTGTGTATTATGCATATTAGAATAGCTGCACAGTATACTACTAATATACATGGGTAAGCGGCCTATGGCACTGTACAACATTCCATTGCTACTTATCTAGAATGAAACCTCTTTGCTGACATGTTAGCAGTTGTGCACACTCTTAACAATGTTCTGGTAGAGATTGGAAGGCATCTAGAAAGTTACAGAATATGGATAAATGTTGTATTGAAGCATTGGCTAAGATAATTGCATGACTGTATGACATATTTCTTTATGTGTAAGAATTTGTTCTGAAAACTATAGATGTTTTCTAATCATGCAATTTAACTTGTTGTGTAGGAAAGATCATATACCATCACCTACAAAAGAAGGACTACAACATTTGTTCAGAAACAAAGTTATCTATTGAAAATATTGAAGATATTGAAGTTCCCAGGATCTAGGAAGAATGCCATGATCGAGGAGTACCAGTTGATCATGAAGATGTTTGGGATGCAGTCCCAAGACCTGAAGGGGAGTCTGTAGTGACTTCCAAGAGAATCTACAAGATCAAGCATGCTGCAGGTGGTAGCATAGAGACTTTTGCTCCTGTAGCCAGATACACTTCCATTAGATTAGTACTTGCTCTGGCTGCAGTAATGAAGTGGAAGATACACCAGATGGATTTCAAGATAGCTTTCTTGAATGGTGTAGTTGAAGAAGAAGTGTATGTGGATCAAGCACTTGGTTTTGAGACACATGACAGGGAGTCATATATGTGCAGAACTTGGTATGGTAGGATAGACAGCCTTCTATCCAGTTTGGGCTTTACCAAGAGTAAAGCAGATTCCAACCTTTACTACAAGGTTGAGGAAGGGAATCCTATGATTCTACTCCTGTATGTGGATGACTTGTTTGTAACAGGAGATGATTGCCGACACGCAGTGGAAGCTTGTTTCCAAGTTGAAGATGAAGAACTTGGGGATGATGCACTATTTGTTTTTGGCATGGAGGTGTGGCAAAGTGCAAATGGAATCTTCCTTGGACAAGGGAAGTATGCAGTAAAGATCCTGAAGAGGTTCGGGATGATGGACTACAAGGACATGGCCACACCTATGGCATCGAACCTGAAGCTTCTGTGTGATGCTTCATCTGAGCCGGTTGATGTCACTATGTATCGTCAGATGATTGGGTCCTTAATGTACCTGACGAACACGAGACTGATATTTGCTTTGAACACATTGAGCCAGTTCCTGAAGGATCTGAGGAGTGTTCACCTGGTTGCTGTAAAGCATATTCTGAGGTACCAGAAGGGTTTAGTTGATTATGGGCTCAAGTATGATGCGAATCAAAAGTCCAGCCTACAGGGTTATGTTGATTCAGATTGGGAAAGCAATGTTGTAGATAAGAAGAGCACTCCTGGGTGCTGCTTCAGTATGGGATCAGGTGTGATCTCTTGGTTTAGTAGGAATCAGTTCTGCGTAGCACTGAGTACAGCCGAAGTAGAGTATGTTGCGACAAATGAGTAGGTTGCAGATGTATTGACCAAGCCGTTGGCCAGAGTGTAGTTTGAGTACTTCAGAGAGAGGCTTGGTGCACTTCAGATCAAGGTTCCTTCGAAAGGGAAGTGATGAGTCCGGAAGATGCAGATGCACATGAGCGTTTCTGACATGGTTGATATGTTCTCCATGGTCGTGATGTAATTGCCGAGCCATTCTGGTGGTAGATGTGTTCTCCCATGGTGTAGATGTAAGGGCTGAAGCCATTTTTCACATGGTGGTAGATGTGTTCTCCCATGGTGAAAAAGTAAGGGCTGGAGCCTTCCCCGAATGGTGGTAGATGTGTTCTTCCATGTCGGTGGTGTAAGTGCTGGATGATGTGCATCTGGAATGTGCTTCGTGGACGATGAGATGATCTGAAGAGGACGATGCTCCAGTTACTGCTCTGTATGTATGCATCATGTTGGATGTTGGATATGATCAGTTGGATCATTTATATGTATGTATGTCTACATCATGTTGAATGTTGGATATGATCAGTTGGATCATTTATATGTATGTATGTATGCATCATGTTGGATGTTGGATATGATGAGATGGATAATGTATATGTATATGCATCATGCTGGATGCTTGGACTATGTATCTGTGTATGTATCAGGTGGATACATTGTATAATTAGGTAGATCATGTATGTTGATATATATCAAATATGATCAGGTGGATCAGGTATTTGTAGATGTATCAGGTGGATACATTGTATGATCAGGTAGATCATGAATGATGATATGTATTAGGCAGATACTGTGTATGCATCACGTGGATGCATTGTATGATCAGGATGATCATGATGATGAGCTTCAAAATGTTGCTCCAGATGAAATGCATCAGAACGATGCAGTGTTGATGATCAGGATGATCATGTGTACATCAGGATGATGTATGCTGAGTATCAAGTTGATACTTTGTGGCCATGGAACAGGTTGTGAATAAGCATATAATTTGTTGTTGGGAGGTTTGCAGATAGTCTTGCAATGTTTTTCCTATGGCATGTAATGTGGCCCTGGGATATCTGGAAAATGCTCTTTCGAGGTTTTGCTTTGGAAGGACATATAATTTGGCCCTGGGAGATCTGCAGATAGTATTGCAAGGTTTTTCCTATGGCATATAATTTGGCCCTGGGATTTCTGGCAGATGCTCTTTCGAGGTTTTGTCCTATGGCATATAATTTGGCCCTATGAGATCCGATAGGTTGAGATCTGTGCTCATAATAAGTCCTGGGATGCTCTTGCAAGGTTTTTCCATGACCACATGTAATATGGCCCTAGGAGATCTGATAGGTTGGGTTGTGTGCCTATAATAAGTCCTGGGATGCTCTTGCAAGGTTTTATGGTAGGCGTCACATGTAATAAGTCCTGGAGATCTGGACAGGATGAAAAAGGCCTTAGATGCTCTTTAGGGTTCTTGCTAGTCAAGAGACTCTTTTAAGGTTTTGTTACAGTCACATATAATATGTCCCTGGGAGATCCGAAAGGTAGAGCTGTGTGCTTGTAACATCCTGGATGCTCTTGCAAGGTTTTGTGACGCATGTAATAAGTCGTGAGATTTCCACAGTATGGCCAGTGATGATGAACACCTGCAGGTGGTGGGCCTACATCTAGTATGAAAAAGGACTGGCTCTGTAGAAATTCCTATGAAGAGTAGATTCAGAGATTGATTGAGATAGAAATAGCAGTGATGATGATTTGCTGATGATGATCCATAGAAGAAGACTTGTGCTAGCAGACTTGTGTCAAGAAATACCTTCCTAGTTAAGAGGGAGTGTTGATGTATATGTAACTTCGGAATGTATTTCACCCATGTATTTCATATATGTATTTTATACTCCTATAGAGATGGCATTATTCCTCTATACGGAAGTGTTTGTATTCCTATAGAGATGTTATTATTCCTCTATATGGAAGTGTCATCATTTATATTGTAAGTGTTGTAACTTATACTTGATGGGTTATTAGACTACCTTGTTGGGGTCGGCTCTGTATAAGTCATATGGGTCGAAGGGTTATTATACCACCTTATTGGGGGTCGGCCATGTGGGTCAAAGGGTTACTAGACCACCAAGTGTAGGGTCGGCCCGTATTAAGTTAACCATGGGTTAAGTTAGACATGTAGGCCCCATTAGTTTATTGGGAAGGATAGAACAAGTATAAATAGAGATTGGGAGATCTCTATTTGATCATTCATACACACGCTTCTCTCATTCGAAAAGTGGCACACTTATGAGGAGATGAGGCTCTATTGCTAGGAGAAGACTATCTCTTGTATTCTGGTTGTATCATTGCTCTATCTATATATGAGGAAGTTATTGGGGTTTTTCACCTTTATGGTTTTCCCCAAGTACTGGCTCTGTAGAACTTCCTATGAAGAGTAGATTCAGAGATTGATTGAGATAGCAATAGCAGTGATGATGACGATGATTCGAGGATGATGATTCGCTGATGATGATCCATAGAAGAAGACTTGTGCTAGCAGACTTGTGTCAAGAAATACCTTCCTAGTTAAGAGGGAGTGTTGATGTATATGTAACTTCGGAATGTATTTCACCCATGTATTTCATATATGTATTTTATACTCCTATAGAGATGGCATTATTCCTCTATACGGAAGTGTTTGTATTCCTATAGAGATGTTATTATTCCTCTATACGGAAGTGTCATCATTTATATTGTAAGTGTTGTAACTTATACTTGATGGGTTATTAGACTACCATGTTGGGGTCAGTTCTCTATAAGTCATATGGGTCGAAGGGTTATTATACCACCCTATTGGGGGTCGGCCATGTGGGTCAAAGGGTTATTAGACCACCAAGTGTAGGGTTGGCCCATATTAAGTTAACCATGGGTTAAGCTAGACATGTAGGCCCCATTAGTTTATTGGGAAGGATAGAACAAGTATAAATAGAGATCGGGAGATCTCTATTTGATCATTCATACACACACTTCTCTCATTCGGAAAGTGGCACACTTATGAGGAGATGAGGCTCTATTGCTAGGAGAAGACTATCTCTTGTATTCTGGTTGTATCATTGCTCTATCTATATCTGAGGAAGTTATTGGGGTTTTTCACGTTTATGGTTTTCCCCAAGTACTGGCTCTGTAGAACTTCCTATGAAGAGTAGATTCAGAGATTGATTGAGATAGCAATAGCAGTGATGATGACGATGATTCGAGGATGATGATTTGCTGATGATGATCCATAGAAGAAGACTTGTGCTAGCAGACTTGTGTCAAGAAATACCTTCCTAGTTAAGAGGGAGTGTTGATGTATATGTAACTTCGGAATGTATTTCACCCATGTATTTCATATATGTATTTTATACTCCTATAGAGATGGCATTATTCCTCTATACGGAAGTGTTTGTATTCCTATAGAGATGTTATTATTCCTCTATACGGAAGTGTCATCATTTATATTGTAAGTGTTGTAACTTATACTTGATGGGTTATTAGACTACCTTGTTGGGGTCGGCTCTGTATAAGTCATATGGGTCGAAGGGTTATTATACCACCCTATTGGGGGTCGGCCATGTGGGTCAAAGGGTTATTAGACCACCAAGTGTAGGGTCGGCCCATATTAAGTTAACCATGGGTTAAGTTAGACATGTAGGCCCCATTAGTTTATTGGGAAGGATAGAACAAGTATAAATAGATATCAGGAGATCTCTATTTGATCATTCATACACACACTTCTCTCATTCAGAAAGTGGCACACTTATGAGGAGATGAGGCTCTATTGCTAGGAGAAGACTATCTCTTGTATTCTGGTTGTATCATTGCTCTATCTATATCTGAGGAAGTTATTGGGGTTTTTCACCTTTATGGTTTTCCCCAAGTACTGGCTCTGTAGAAATTCCTATGAAGAGTAGATTCAGAGATTGATTGAGATAGCAATAGCAGTGATGATGACAATGATTCGAGGATGATGATTCGCTGATGATGATCCATAGAAGAAGACTTGTGTTAGCAGACTTGTGTGAAGAAATACCTTCCTAGTTAAGAGGGAGTGTTGATGTATATGTAACTTCGGAATGTATTTCACCCATGTATTTCATATATGTATTTTATACTCCTATAGAGATGGCATTATTCCTCTATACGGAAGTGTTTGTATTCCTATAGAGATGTTATTATTCCTCTATATGGAAGTGTCATCATTTATATTGTAAGTGTTAAAACTTATACTTGATGGGTTATTAGACTACCTTGTTGGGGTCGGCTCTGTATAAGTCATATGGGTCGAAGGGTTATTATACCACCCTATTGGGGGTCAACCATGTGGTTCAAAGGGTTATTAGACCACCAAGTGTAGGGTCGGCCCATATTAAGTTAACCATGCATTAAGCTAGACATGTAGGCCCCATTAGTTTATTGGGAAGGATAGAACAAGTATAAATAGAGATCGGGAGATCTCTATTTGATCATTCATACACATGCTTCTCTCATTCGGAAAGTGGCGCACTTATGAGGAGATGAGGCTCTACTGCTAGGAGAAGACTATCTCTTGTATTCTGGTTGTATCATTGCTCTATCTATATCTGAGGAAGTTATTGGGGTTTTTCACCTTTATGGTTTTCCCCAAGTAAACTATGTGTCTCTTGTGTGCTTGCATTATTATGTCCATGATTGATATGCTATAGATTTGCTGTACATGTTGTTCTCTCAGTTAATATCCTAGATCAGATTGAAGTAAATTCTGAAAATTTAACATCAGAGCCAATATGAAAAAAAGGCATTGTGCATCAGTGAGAAACTAGGGCTTCCTAGTTCAAGGTAATCTCTCCACAGATCATCAAAAAAATAGGGCTAGGATAACTCGCCCTAGGAGGGTACATATTTTGGAGGAAGTAAAATCCAATTTGAATAATTTTCATTTTTTACGCAGACACTAGTGACGGGAGAAAACTAGGGCATCAAACTTTTGGGGTTTTCCTCCATCAATTCGGACAAAGGAATACACTGAACAACTTTCCTTGAGGAGGCACATCTTCCTGAACAATTAAAAGTTCAAAATTTCAAGTTTGGAAAAATAGGGTTTCTCTAACAAACCCTAGGCTAGTGAGCTCCATGACCAGGTTGGGCATCTCAAATCGGTAAGATCTAAATCTTTTCTATTTCCATTTGAGGTTCTCATTTCAAAATGAAAAATCACACCAAGATTGAGGATAAGCTTGAAGGATCTAAAAACTTCCTGGCATGGAAGTATAGAATCTCCCTTGTCCTAAAAGAAAATGATTTGGACAAGTATGCTAGTGAGGAGGTTTGAGAACCGGAGGGATAAGAGAAAAAGGAAATCCACAAGAAGAACTTGGTCAAGGCCAAGAGGATTATTGTAGACTCCATCAAAGATCATCTCGTCCCTCATGTGTCAAACCTGAAGAATCCCAATGACATGTTCGATGCCTTGACGAAGATATTTGAAGTAAATAACATCAATCAGAAGATGACAATAAGGAACCAAATCAAGAATCTAAAGATCCAACATTTAGAGACCATGAAATCCTACTTCACAAGGGTCTCTCAAATCAATGAGCAACTTGAAGTGATAGAAGACAAAGTAGAAGAAGGAGAGATTGTTATGACCACCTTGAATGGTCTCCCAAGATAATGGGACACATTCATTCAAGTAATATGTGAGAGGAAGAAGTTGATCACCTTCAATAGGCTAAGGGAAGAGTGCACCCAAGAAGAAGCTCGATTAGTAGCAAGATAAGAGAAGATGGGACTTAATGATGACCAATCTCTAACTGTTCACACTAAAAGAAATCAAAATAAGAGGGAGGACCACCATCACAGAAGATTCATAAGGGATCTCTCCAGTATTAGATGTTACACATGCGATGAGAAGGGACATTACTCAAGAAATTGTCCCAGAAATCAAGGATCGTCCAAAGAATACCAACAAGAAGAGGCATCATGCTTGGCACACCGGTGAAGATGATGAATCAGCAAGGAAAGGAACAAGAGAAGAAAAGTATGATTCTTCAAGTGATGAAGAAAATGTATTGTAATAAATGAAGGTAACTAGTTACAAGGGTTCATTCATAAATTTCCACCTCATAAGGTGAAGCTGGAGATGACTTTCAATTTTAGATGAAAGGAGTAGGAGAAGCTCCTACAAAGTTGGACTCCGGAAAATAAATAAAGACCAATATGGAATAACCTCTCATCCAACTTAGCATTGGTTAAGATACATAAGTAGTGACACACAGAGTCTACTATAGTATAAATACCAAGTGATCTACGGTGTAGAATACTTGCTCAACATTTCTAATATAACCAAGAAAGGTACAGGTCGTCAGAATCAGTCGATGAAGTAGAACACACTTCCAGAGGCTCCAATAGTTTCTGCAAGGAAGAAAAGATCAAGAGGGATTCCACCCAACAACCAAACAAAGATAAGTATTTGAATTGTCATCTAATTACGTAAACAATATTTTGTTCCTATATTTAGGATGTGTATTATGCATGTTATAGAAGTTGCATTAATGAACATAATACTACTAATATGCAAGTAACAGGTAAGTGGCCTATGGTACTGTACAATATTCCATTGCTACTTATCTGGAATGAAACCTCTTTGTTGACATGTTGGGAGTAGTGCACACTCTTAATAGTGTTTTGGTAGTGATCGAAGGCATCTAGAAATTTACTGTATGAATATGGGATAGGGATGAATGTTGTGTTGGATTAGATAGTTGCATGACTGTGGGACCTATGTCTTTATGCATAAGACTTTTTTCTGAATATTATGAAATGTTTATAACCACACAACTGAAATTGACTTGTAGGAAATATCATGTGCCATCTCCTACAAGAGAATAATATTGAGACTTGTTCTGGAGAACAAGTGATGATGGTTCAACTCTAACAAGAATACCATGAAGACCACGACATAACGGAACCACAAGAACCTGTAGATCCACCTCGTAAGAATAACTAGCACAAGAGAAGGCCAACATGGCCACGTGAAGCAATACAAGATGCAAAGAAGTATGGTGCTCCAAATGGGATGCATAGAGAAAGAAAGAGACCCAAACCATACTCTAGATATGTGGCCTTGCTATGTAACATCATTGAGAAAGAACCTTAGAACTACAGAGAAGCAACAGATAAGAAGGAATGGAAGGATGCCATGATCGAGGAGTACCAATCAATTATGAAGAATGATGTCTCGGAGATAGTTCCAAGACTAGTAGGGAAGTCTGTTGTGACTTTGAAATAGATATATAAGATCAAGCATGTTGCATATGGTAGCATCGAAAAACACAAGACAATATTTGTGGCAAGTGGCTTCTCCCAAAAAGAAGGCATAGACTACGAGGAGACATTTGCACCCGTAAAAAGATATACTTCCATGAGATCTATAATTGCATTGGATGCAGTAATGTAATGGAAGGTACACCAGATGGATGTCAAGAAAAAATTCTTGAATGGTGTAGTTGAAGAGGAAGTGTACGTAGAGAATCCTCTAGGATTAGAGACACATGACAGATAGAATCATGTGTACAAGTTGAAGAAAGGCTTGTATGGATTGAAGTAGGAACCTAGGACATGGTATGGTAGGATGGAAAACTTTCTAATGAGCTTAGGATTTACCAAGAGTAAAGCATATTCCAACCTTTACTTCAAGGTGTAGGGTGGAAGACCAATGATACTACTGCTATATGTAGATAACCTGTTTGTGGGAAGTGAGGATGAGCTCATTGTAGATACAAATAGAAGGCTTGCCGCAGAGTTCGAGATAAAGGATGTGGGAATGATGCACTACTTCTTAGGCATGGAGGTGTGGCAGAGTGCAGATGGGATTTTCCTTGGTCAAGGAAAGTATGCAGTGGATATTTTGAAGAGGTTCAGAATGGTGGAATGCAAGGCTATGGCTACACCAATGGCATCGAACTTGAAGCTACTATGTGACACTTCTTTAGAGACAATTTATGTCACAATGTATAGGCATATGGTTGGTTCGATAATGTACTTTACGAACACGAGACCAGGCATATGTTTTGCTATCAACACCTTGAGCCAGTCCTTGACAGAGACAACACATGTTCACTTGACGGATGCAAAACATATATTGAGGTACCTGAAGGGTACAATTGAGTATGGGCTCAAGTATGATGCGAGTTAGAGGATTAAACTGCATGGTTATGTTGATTCAGATTGAGAAGGAAGTGTCATAGATAGGAAGAGCACTTCGAGGTGCTGCTTCATTTTGGGATCTGGTATGATCTCCTGGTTTAGTAGGAAGCATTCATGCATGGAACTGAGTACGGCCGAAGCAGAGTATGTTGCATCTTGTTCGGCTAGTTATGAGGCAGTATGGATTCAGAAGCTACTATCATATTTTTTGATCTTGAGATCGAGGTGACTTGTATCTTCTATGACAACCAGAGTTGTGTGAAGTTTTTTGAGAACCCATTGTTCCATGACAAGTCGAAGCATATTGAATCAAGTATCACTATATACTGGATATGGTGCATAGAGGAGTAGTGAAGCTACAATATGTGGTGAAAGACGAGTAGATAACTGATGTGTTGACCAATCTGTTAGTGACAATGAAGTTCGAGTACTTCAGAGAGAAGCTTGGTGTTATCCAGATCGATGTTCCTTGAAAGAGGGAGTGATGAGACCAGAAGATGCAGGTGCACCAAGGATGTATCTCACATGGTGGAAGACTCAGGTGGTCCATAGGGATGTAATGCACCTGGAGTGCTCCTGGGCTGTATCCACATGTTTGTAGATGTCAGTAGGTCCACCGGTCATAAAGACACTTGGGGTGCATCTGGGTTGTATCTTACATGGTGGAAAACACACGTGGTCCATAGGGACGTAATGCACCTAGGGTGATCTTGGGTTGTATCCACATGTTTGAAGACATAGGATTCTTGTGAGAGACGTAATGCAACTAGGGTGCTCGTGATATGTACCCACTGGGTGGGATACACAGGCGGTCTATTGGACATGAGGTATGCACCTGGGATGCTCTCCGTGTGTGATGATGAGATGATATGGATACGATGAGATGATAGTAGGAGATGCATGTCATTGTTGTGGCAATGTAATGTGTGTTCCTGAGTTGTACCTACTTTATTGCTTGCTCATAGATATTATGAACACCTAGATGAGAGATAGGCCTACATTCAACATGAAAAAGGGTTGTCTCTGTAGAACTTCTCATGACGAATAGATTTGAGAGATGTCACTAGTCAATGATCAACGAGATGAGGATTGCTACAACAACGACAATGATGATCCATTTCTAGCATTGATGATCATCCAACAATGATGACATTGTCCATAATTTGTGTCCAAAGTGATGATAACCGTGGTGAGAAAATAGCTTCCTAGTTAAGAGGGAGTGTTGTTGTAAATGTAACTTTAGAAGATATTCATTTGTATTTTATTATTATCTTATTATTGTATTTTTATTGTACCTCCATCCGAGATGTTTTTCCTCCATTAGGGGATGTCATTATTGTATTTGTTCATGCACGAATAATGAGGTAAAACCTCCATTGTTAGTGAGGGAAATAGTTCTCCAATGGTCAAATGTAAATTGTATTTTTGAGTCTACCTAGGAGAGGTTGGCTCAGTTAGGTAAGTAAGTGAGGTCGTCCCCATTGAGGAATTAGGTCACCCACACATAAAGTATACATAGAGAGTCTCACTCTCTCATTTGGCACCCACACTCATTCAAGCAAGTTCACACCAAGTGAGAGAGAAGAAAAGTTCGCTGGTGGAGAAAGAGAGACAGTTGTGGAAGACATCTTGTATTTTGGGTTTTCCATCTTGATTGATATTGTACTAGTGACAAATCTATTTCTGAGGAAGTTGCATGGTTTTCTCCTATATGGTTTCCCCGAGGAAAATTCTTGTGTCTTTTGTGTTTTGTTGTGCTTGTCTGTCTTTCAGTTTAATTATCTAACTAAATTGAATTAAAGTGAAAACTCTAACACTTCTTTTTCTTCTTTCTCCAGTTCTCACGTCTTTTTTGCAGTCTTTTCTTTCTCTTCCTTCAACTGCAGATATTCATCATGACGTCTTATGTGTTTGTGTGCACACACACACACAGAAAAATAACTTTGCTTATTTAATAATCCAAATTCTAAAATGGGCCTTTCTTCAAAATCAAATCCTATATTTGACAATAGACATTCGACATTCACTGATGACCTCCCCATTTTTTGACACAAAAAACATAAAATTATTTATTTTAACATTCTCAACATGACATTGTAGGAAGCCTTCAATATGCTGAAATAGATGTGAACTATCCCATTCAATATAAATATCCTTCATTTTTAACAATGTTTTTATTACACTAATTAATGCATGAGAAAATACATTATTTTCAATAAAAAAATTGACACAAGTTAAATGTTTTTTTTATGAGGTATAGCTATTACCTTGATTACTAATAAACCATAGTAAAAACTACACATTATGTTGTCAACATATCATTATTATAAAATTAAACAGTTTTATAATTTATAATAACAAAGAGTTATAATAAATTGAATATTATAATTCACTTTTCAGAAATTTTACATAATCATTACTTCCACATAGTTCACCAAATGATGCATAATGCCTAACTTATTCTAAACATTCACTTTTCAAATGCATATATATATATATAGTCTTCCAATAACAATAACAATTAAAGTGATCATTTATAAATTTTAAAATATATAATTTAATATAAAAACAAATTTAATAAAAAAGCTTTGAATTTGTATCTACAAACTGCTCTATAACTTTTCATTTTAAATAACCATACATTATAAGTTTCTTTTACATTACCATACATCATACTTTCCCTTCCTTAAAATGTAAGATACCTTTTTAAAAATAGAATGATATAATATAACAGCTAATCCAATGATATATTAAGATTCAATTTTTGTTTCTTAAAGAATTATTTTATCACTAAATGTAGTAATGCTTTTTTTACTTCCAAAATACAAAACCCAATGAATCTAAGTATACAAAGAACTGAGTTCTTCTTTCAACTCAAAAACAACTTTAAAAAACTGGTACAGTTTGAGATGATCAACAAGCCTCTATAAACTGTGACTCCCAACAATAAAGTTACATCTCAAAACTGGAATCACTACTTATCAGCTTTTTCAACAAACGAAAAGACCAAAAAATGTAATCCAACAACTAACATAGTGACGTTCAAAACCAGTTCTATGAAGTTAAATAAATAGTCGAACAAACCCTAAATGCAGTACCGCTACAGAAGCAATATTCAAGATTGGAGCAAACATGAATCGAGCTGCAGCCATGGAAATAACCCGCCGCGCATTGAAGATAAAACTAAAACGCTGCCCCGCAGAGAGGGCATGAGCGATGTTCAGAAAGCCAGGGAAGAAGGCAATCCAAATGGAATAGGTCCGCACAATCTGCAGGCCATTGTGCGATTGCTGGACCACCCTTATTAAACTGCTCTTGACAAATAGAACATATATCTCCCTCCTCCCCAAGGAAGAATGAAACATCCACTGCGACCTCCGATAAACTCTCATGTATCATTTTTCTCTGAATATTGTTATCACTATTATGACCTTCTTCCTTACTACGAAGACCATGTACTCGTCTTCTTTCCTCCATCCGTCGCTCTTCAAAATCCTCCACAGCAGATATCCGCGTGGAATTTCGCTCCCGCTCCCTGGCCAAGTTCTCAATCCATCGCTCTTCAGGCTCCAGCTCCCGCTCCCGCTCCCGCCTCCACCTCCGCCTCCACCTCCACCTCCACCTCCACCTCCGCCTCCGCGCCATACACCCACTGGCCAAGTTCTCTCTTCAGGAGCCTCTACAAATGAATGAATTCTAGTAGATATCAGCGTGGAATCTCGCTCCTGCTCTCTGGCCAAGTTCTCAATCCTAGTAGATATCGGCGTGGAATCTGGCTCTCGCTCCCTGGCCACGTTCTCGTTCCTTCGCTCTCCAGGGTCCTCTACAAATGAGCGAAATCCAGTAACTATCGGCGTGGAATCTTGCTCCCCCTCGCTGGCCAAGTTCTCAATCCTTCGCTCTTCAGGCTCCTCTACAAATGTGCGAAACCTAGAAGATATCGTCCTGGAATCTCGCTCTCGCTCTCGCTCTCGCTCCAGGGCCAAATCCATGCTCTCGTGTGCTCCTATGGTTTCCTCTGCCATATTTTTCCAATGGTTTCAAAAGCACCACCCAAATCTTTCGAGTTTCTAACCTATTGGGTTGCAAAAATAAAATTTAGTTCCCTCACGGAGGATGTCTGAGTGGAAATGAATCAACCCCATTTAAGCGGTAATTGGTAGGTTATCCCATTATTTAAATATATGGAAGAAATCAACCTCTTTTAACTGGTTGAAAAAATAAAAATTTAGTTTTTTCAAGGATTTCTGAGTGGTATTAAATTTATAGATGTGGAAATGAATATATGGAAGAAATCAACCCCATTTAACCGGTAGGCTATGGCATTATTTAAATATATGGGAGAAATCAACCTCATTTAACCCGTTAAAAAAATAAAATTATTTCTGAGTGGTATTATTTATAGAGGTGGAAATGAATATATGGAAGAAATTAACGCCATTTAACCTGTAGGTTATCACATTATTAAATATATGAGAGAAATCAACTCCATTTAATGGGCATGTTATCACATTATTTAAATATTTTTAAAGGTTTTTATATTCTTTATATATAAAATGAAACATATTTCAAATATCCAATTATGATAAGGCATCATTGAAACTAACTAAGTGGCCCTTCTCTTGTTGTTTTACACCAAATTTAGGGATGTGAAACTTTTGACAGTTTGATTTTATCTTATTTAATAATTTATTTTTTGAATATTTTATTAAAAGTAATTAAGTGGCTCTTCTCTTAATGTTTTACAAAAATTAATGGATGTGAAATTTTAGATAATTATATTTTTCTAAAATATTTCAAGTTTTATTAAGATAGACAATGAAATCAAATACATTTTATAAAAATTATGAAATATGAAAATAATGATCATCACCTAATTAAATAGTTATAATAATCCATAGTGGAAAAAATAGAAAAATAAAACATTAGTAAACATGCCATGGGGCATTGAATGGGTAGATCCAAAGATTATTACAACCAAACCTATTATTGCACTCGTGGGTTTTTTTTGCCTTCTTTAAGTAACCTCTATTTGTAATGGGCTTCCTCTTGGAATTATTGTCATTGATGTCAATGGATTAATGTCGACATTGATGTCATATTAAGACATTACATTGAACATGTTGTTATTAATTTTATGTAAAGGTATTTTCAATGAGCGGGGAGCATCTCCATATTGATTTATATTTAGGTTTACAAGTGTATTCAAAAAATGTTGCACATGAACAAGTATAATGCCAGAAATGGTGGTCCCAAGTGCATGGATTTGGAAGCTCATGATATTTGGAAAGAGTTGGAAGCTCATATTATTTGCCCATGGTAATTGGAAACGTGAAATAAATATTTGGAAAGGGTTGGAAGTCCATAGTATTTCCCCACATGGTACTTGGAAAAATAAAATAAAAAAAATAGGGGGAGAGGGGGCATGATATTTGGAAAGGGTTGGAAGCCCACGGTATTTAGGAAAGTAAAATAAAAAAAGGGAATTAATTATTTAATTAATGGGTGCAATGTGTTTTTGAATAAACATATTCATTCATGAAGGGTTTTGAAAAAGTAAAAAAAAAACAAAGTATTGAGAAAAAAGTGTGTGTGTGTGTGCAAAAAAAATGCAGTAGCATTGGAAAAAGTGGATAAGCTTGCAAAATTAGTTTCAGGTTATCTTGGAATTTTCACTATAAATTTTTTTGGGGACGTTTCAAACTCTGAAAATGTTATGAGATAGAGGAAAGATATCGAAATACATGTGGTACAAGTTTTAGACCTTGGTTCACTATGCATTGACACACATTCGCTATGAATGTTAGGGTTTATGGATTGTCTTAAAACATGTTGGTTTGGCATATTCAAAATAATTTTTTTCTAGAAACTTTCAAACTATGAACCTTACAGGGAGCTCACAAGACATACAAAATTATGTCAGCTACAAGTTTTAGACTTTGATTCGCTAAACTTTCCGATATATGCACTGTGAAAGTTAGACCTTCTAAATGGTTCTAAAATAAGTTTCAAATAGGTCATCTTGGCACTTTCTCTCTAACTTCTTAATTGATAACTTTCAAAGTGTGAAGCCTTTAGGGATCCGAGAAGGCATAAAAAATTACCCCAAGTAAATATTTTAGAGTCAGATTTGCAAAATTGGATGTTTGGCAAGATGTACAAGTCTATCCTTGGGAAGAGGCCAAACTAGGAGCTTCAAATGAGCTTGGAAAAGACAAAAATGAGCCAGACTCAATGGCCAAACTATTTCTTAAGCAAGCTTATTCGAACTCCTACCTACTCTAACCTACCTAGGCAAACAAGAACTAGGTATAGTCATAGATCCAATGCAACCATTCATTAAATTGATTAATGATTCTCTCTTGATGTTCTTTAACAAAACAAGTGAGGATTAGGTTAAAACTTAGCGAAGTTAAAATCAAAACATTTCTGACTTGTTGAAAATTCAAGAAGGTATTGGCATGGTGCAAGACAAAAACATGCAAAGGGAGAGTTCGAATGATGTAAACATCCTCCATCAAAATATTAATTGGATCATAAAAGATATGTAAGTTATTTTGCAAAATGCATGGAAGGAATAGATGTGATAAAAAATTAAACTCCCCTTGTTTCAAACTACTTTCCTCATCTACCTCACCAGGACACTCAATTCTGACTACTCTAGGAATGATGCATAAACCAAGTAGGGATGAATTGTGAAATAGAATTAAGATCGAGATTAGCCCCACTTGTTGTTTGAGAATGGAGAAACGATGAAATTGATCTTTATATACCCCTTCCAGCCACCAAGAAGAAGGATTAATAAATTGAATAATGTTATTCATGAAAGCTGACTGAAAGGGAAAATGAAGCACTTTATCTCCATACATGCAACAATATTTATATTCTTGATTAAAAATCTCAAAATATTTACCAAACCACAAACTCAAAGAAGATTCAAAAAGATGGGACGGGAGGGTGGATTGAAAATTGATTGGCATTGAACTTTTTTAAAAGGAAAGAAATTATTGCGAGCACCCAACCCCAAAAATTGAAATAAACAATCCTGATCAGAAATTGAATTAGAATATATATATATATTGGATGAGTTAAGTCAAATATTGTTTCTAAGATTCCCATAAACATTGAGATATTGGTATGAGGATTCTATTAAGGAAAGCTGTCGAATAATTTGACTCACTAAACCATCCTCATCATGAGATTTCTCTTTAATTGATTTATCATTAATTTCACATGATGACAATATATTAGGGATTGCATCAACAACCATTTGATCATTATCATAAGTTTGATCTCTTAAAATGCAATGATCAGATGAATTTGTTTCAGGAGAAATTTGGTTATTGCCCCTATTTTCTTCTTCTTCAATATCATGATCGGAAATGTCATTAATTACATAAGGATTGTACAAAGGAATCTCAAGAATATTTTTAAAGGATTCATTAATGGAAGATTCAACCATGGATGCTTCCTGATGGAAATTATTGGAATTATCCTCTTCATCTGATACTTCTTTGGGTAATGATGATAAGATTCTCATAAGTTCTCCTCTTATATCAATATTAATGCAATAATCCCGAGGAGTTAAAATTTGCTCATTGTCATGCATGACCTTCTCGCAAGACTCAATTGGATCGAGGGAAGATAAATCAATTCGATAAGGACAATCATTAATTAATTCATTATTGGTATCTTGATTATCTTCATCAAGTTGATTTTCATCAAGACACTCATTATCTGACTATTCTTCCATAGGCTCACTAGTGTTTTCTGCCCACTTATTTATTAATAAATACATGAACATATCATACCCAGTGATGGATCCTCGGGCTAAATGATCGAACCATAGTCGAGCATCCCCTTCTAGGGAAGCACCAAGGGCCCGCATATAAACATCCTCACTATCAGCACCTAGAAAACCCATATTGTCCCAGAGGGCATCCAAATGACTTTCAACAGATGTTCCATTATTTCCATAAAAATGAGGCAACCCCCTAATGTATCCATTTGGCATAAGATGAGGTGCCCCATATATTTCTCAAAAATCAAAAGGACATGGCTTGGGGTTCCTAAAGGTTCTAGTTACTTGAGTTGGGGGTGAATCAGTTACCAAAAGCCTTGGCTGAGTTGGATATCTTCTAATTGGTTTGCTTGGGATATTCGAGGAGAAATTATTAGATGGATGATGCAAATACCAGGTTTCATAAAAATCTTGATATGGAGGTTCATACCCATAATTATTATGATAATTATCCTCATACCTTTCATTAATCTCTATTATAATTTTTAATTTTTGTTTAAGATCTCGAAGAAGATCCTAGTCCATTATGAATTGTTAAGATTCTTGGTGGAGTGTATACATGGGTTCGCTTCCTAGCAGATTCACGATTAAAGATTTTAAGATTTATATGTTGGATTCTTTCCTCAGTAGAGTCGCGGGGTGGAGTCGCTAGGTGAACCACACAAGTTATTCACCGAAATGAAATATGTCATAGGAGAGGTGAGATGAGTGATTCAGATGGTGATTGAGATAATTATAGAATTGGGATTGCAATCACCAAGGAAAAATACCGGATGCGATAAAACATCGATTAACGCATAGACACTCGCAGACACCGAAGGTAAGCTTCTACCTCCCTAGAAACGATACCAAAATGTTATCACAAATCTTGTAGTTGCCCCTACAAGTGGAACCAAGGTGGATGGTAGAGGGGACAGGCAACTAAAGTGGTGAACCAAGAGGGCATTTCTTCCCAGATGGATGGTTGTAACTCCAACCAAGGCACTCTTCACTTTAGCTATCAAAGCCAAGATAGCAAGGGGGAGACCCAGATCAACTCCTAATAGGAAAGATCAACACAATCACCAGATCAAATCAATCTAATGAAGTATGTAAGGTGAGAGGTATGGAACCCTAGAATTAAGGAATTAGGATCACTGTGGAGGTTAAGGAAAGGTGTGACGTGACAAGGAAAGACAACACATAGTGATTCTAAGATTAAGAATGATTCTGGGATTCACAGCTAGTTTCAAATGGTAAAAATCAACTGCATTGGGAAACGTGACCCTTAAAACAGGGAAAGTGTCCCAAATTAGAGATGTGACAGTTTAGGATTTCTATCTATGCTTGATAGAAGGGTATGAGAGTATCTAAGAGTGCAAGCAGCAAGACAAAGATCAACCTAAGGGGAAAATAGACAACCCAACAAAGTTGAATGGGCTTGGAGAAGATCAGTGCCTCGGGAAACAAGCCAAATGGAGTCAGAT
Source organism: Larix kaempferi (assembly GCA_027924585.1). Taxonomy (NCBI): domain Eukaryota; kingdom Viridiplantae; phylum Streptophyta; class Pinopsida; order Pinales; family Pinaceae; genus Larix; species Larix kaempferi. The sequence continues at coordinate 72,576 of BSBM01000088.1, forward strand.
GTCCACCAAAATATAGATCGGGGTTGTCAAGGTGTAAATCAAGGTGGGTTTCAAAGATAAAGCTCATCCAATGGCTAGATCTTAGTAGATCTGAGTTCTAAAGTGAATCACCAAGTGACCCAAGTTGGGCACAACCCTCAAAATGAGGAATGGGGCCAACAAGGTGAAAATCAGCAAGATGAAGCACTAGGGGTAGGTTATCAAGTGATGAGAGTTCAAATCAAGTGGGATCTCACCTACCCATGTCTTAAAACCTAGCAAAATCACCTAGCCAAGGAGTGCGACCTCACTTGGAGAGGCTAATGTGCCTTGGGAAAGGGGTCAAATGAAGGCCAATCTACACCAAACTATAGATCCGAATTCTCGTGGATGCTATAGAGGTGGGTTTTCAATATGTTACCCAAAATCATGCTAGATCTAAGTAGATCTGAGAAAATGTAAAATGAGGGTTTTAACTTATGAGGGTTTTATCATTTAAGTGTTGTGCTAATGGATTGGAACCAAGAAAAGAAGAAAAAACCTGTGGATCTTACCTAGATAACCTTGTAGATTCCTTGATGATGATGATATATCCAAACCTGATCAATTTGAAGCGATTTGAAGTAGTTTTCTATGAAATCGATTTTCCCAAGGAAGCCAATGTGCCCTCCCTCCTGCACAATAAACGTCAACAATATCAGATTTATTGCATCAAGAGATAAAGACTAATGCCACAAAAGAAATAACAGAAAGATAACATGTATCACAATGATACTAATGATAACCCCCTGATACAAGTGAATTCCAAGCCAAGCGAGTTGAGGAAGCCCTACAAAAATGCCCAAGATGAATTTGCCCTCCTGTAGACAAGACAGAGTTTCCACAAAATAGATCTTACAACAAATACCCAAATGCTAGGATGCAATAGAATTTACAATCACCATCGAAGAACACCACATTCAAAGGAGACCACAAGAATTTCCACAGAAAAGTTTTTCTATATCAAGATTTCAAGAGCCAAAAACCACTTTAGAATGAGAAGCTCTCTCCTTTAAATAGGAAGGAGAGACATTAAAATCCTAACCACTTTTTGAATGAGTGTCTAGGATTGAAAGATCAAATGATATAATCAATGGCTGAGATGAGCTCAACAATACAATATATGGATCACTAATAAAATAATACATCAATGGACCAAATCGCCCTAGGAGAGGGGGTCCAACCAAAAGTGAATGATAAAACATAAGATCTACCTCATGGTGGGTCCATGGGGTAATTTATAACATCCTTGGTCAATCACCATAACACAATAATATAAAATAATCCATCTAGACACCAAATCGTGCCTCTCTGGGAAGGTAGTGAGCCTTAGGAGGCTCCAGAAATCAACATAAAGTGTCAGAAGTGATGGGTGTGGGTCCCACTAGAGGTTGTAACTACTAGATAAAGTGTGGAATACATCCCATTCATCATCAAACATCATCCCATGCCATAACCATTCATCAATAGCCCAAATGGAATCCCTTAGTAGCCATTTTTACCATTTCTGGACTGGCTTAGGAAGTGTGAAACTACCCAAACTGCCTACTGGAATGCCTGGGCTGTCAAGGTAAGCCCACCAAGCTCTCTGGAAGGGGGGTAATATGGTATAACAAGTGGCTGGACCACCCCCTCCATGCACATCTCCCTAGGTAAATTGAACAAATCTCTTCTCTGCTCTAACGGGGCCTCTAATAAACCAAAACTGCACTAGGATAGATAATTGAGGCTAAAAATCACTGTAACTACCTGGAACTGAAAACAGACTATCTGATTGGACTCAGAAGGTCCAAATCCATCTAAGATGTGTACTCATACACCATATGTATCTCTGCATGATCATATCATATATCTAATATTATCGGATAGATAAAATAATAATAATCTGTAAATGATCAAATAATATTGAAAAACAAAAATAATCATCATAAACCTGCATCTGCTGCATAGAACCATTATGTACTTGTACATAGACCATATACCATATATTTGCATCATCATAAGGTCTAACCACCTCATGTCCTCAGGTTGACCTTCGTCAAACTGGGTTTGACCAAGTCAACATGACCAACATATAACTTAGGCTATCATCAAAATGCTGCAATGTGTCAAAGGTTAAAATATGCTCTGAAATCCATTCAAATAGCAATTATAACAAAAAGAAATCATTACAAGCGATCTAAATCCAAATGTATAAATTCATTAATTAATATTATTACTCAGATTAGACTTTCAAGACCATACTCACCTCATAGTTATAATCAATTTGCTAGTGAAGGGTGAAGGCTTTGTACTGCAAAGTCTAGGGTAGAGGGAATGACTTACTAACTTAACACTGTGACACTTTGGAAATGGAAATGGAATACACATCATAGCATATACTGAATGAGTAATAACACAGGGAATGGTGGTGTCTCACAAATGGGTAAGTTGTTCAAAGAATGTTTATTCACCTTGGCATATGCTCGCAATCCATAATACAAATGAGCCCAACAATCTTTTTGATATAGAATTTAAGTTCCATTTCTTTTTGGGCCTATAGTTTCCATAGCCTTTGATCTATGTGTGTTTATAAACACATTGCATAGATTTACATTTTATATGAGGCTTCTTGCTGCAGGTGTGTTTTTAAGGAACTTGTTTACCTAAGCACTTCTAGGTGTGCCTTTAGACATCTTGTTTACCTAGGTATTACATTTCACAATAGATATAACATTTGATATTTCTAGGTCTGATTAGGGACAAGTATATATAATATAACAGTACAACCAGGTCCATATATCTATATGATCGCCAGATCATGACACTAAATGCTAAGACATGCCACAAGAATAAATATAAAATCAAAATAACCACAACACAACAATATACTTGCTAAGTCATATACCTGAATGCACAACACCTGAACCATCACTTGTCCTCTGAAATTGCTGTTGTAAATCTGGGCACTACTAACTGCCTTGTAAAAATGGTTGAATGGATACATCAGTCATCTCTCTAATTGTCCTGAAACTCAATCATAGCATGAAGAATCAAAAATCCTATCCATAATCTGATAGTGATCCATAATAGATGTTCATCTCTACATCTCAATGCAAGGGAACTGGCTGAAAAGTGTACTAGAATCTGAAAAGAAAAGTATGGTAGCCCGGCTACTATATATGCAATAACATCTGGCTCCACCTAGGACAAGTGCTCTGCTAAAAAGAGTGCTTTAGAACCTCATAATATTTGGTCCTCCAAGTGTGGTACTCATATCCTCGATCCAACACTCTATCACTACAACTGCTACCAGCACATCCCCTATTATCTACAAAATGGCTAGAGCTATACCAAACTCACAGACCGGATGTTAGAACAACTCATGCATATATATATATATATATATAAATCTCAAAAAATAATCAACAATACTGAAATTGAAATTCATGAAATATAAATGCAGAAAATAAAACTAATCTACTAACATAATTTAAATTTTATTGTGTAGGAAAAGAAAATGGCAGTTACTCGGCTAAACTAGGAGCTTCAAAGGAGCTTGGAAAAAACAAAAAGGTGCAAGAATCAATGGCTGAGAAGACTAACTATTGCCCAAGCAGGCTTATTCGGACTCCTACCTACTCTAACCTACCTAGGCAAGCAAGAACTAGGTATAGTCATAGATCCAATGAAACCATTCATTAAATTGATTAATGATTCTTTCTTGATGTTGTTTAACAAAACAAGTCAGGATTAGGTTAAAAGTTAGTGAATTTAAAATCAAAACATTTCTGACTTGTTGAAAATTCGAGAAGTTATTGGAATTGTGCAAAACGAAAACATGTAAAGGTGGAGTTCGATTGATGTAAACACTCTCCATCATAATATTAATCAGATCATAAAAGGTATGTAAGTTATTTTTCAAAATGCATGGAAGGAATAGATGTGATAAAAAATTCAACTCCCCTTGTTTCAAACTACTTTCCTCATCTACCTGACGAGGACACTCAATTCTGACTACTCCAAGAATGATGCATAAACCAAGTAGGGGTGAATTGTGAAATATAATTAAGATCGAGATTAGCCCCACTTGATGTTTGAGAATGGAGAAACGATGAAATTGATCTTTTTATACCCCTTCCAGCCACCAAGAAGAAGGATTAATAAAATGAAGAATGTTATTCATGAAAGATGACTGAAAGGGAAAATGAAGCAATTTATCTCCATACATGCGACAAAATTTATATTCTTGATTAAAAATCTCAAAAGATTTACCAAACCACAAACTCAAAGAAGATTCAAATAGATAGGATGGGAGGGTGGATTGAAAATTGATTGACCTTGAAGTTTTCAAAAAAGGAAAGAAATTATTGCAAGCACCCAATCCTAAAAATTGAAATAAACAATCGTGATCAGAAATTGAATTAGAAAAAATATATATATTGGATGAGTTAAGTGAAATATTTTATTTGATCTTCCCATAAGCATTAAGATATTGGTTTGAGGATTCTATTAAGTAAACCTGTCAATTAATTTGACTCACCAAACCATCCTCATCATGAGAATTCTCTTTAATTGATTTATCATTAATTTCACATGATGAAAATCTATTGGGGATTGCATCAACGACCATTTGATCATTATCATAAGTTTGATCTCTTAAAATGCAATGATCAGATGAATTTGTTTCGGGAGAAATTTGGTTATTGTCCCTATTTTCTTCTTCTTCAATATCATGATCAGAAATGTCATTAATTACATAAGGATTGTGCAAAGGAATCTCAAAAATATTTTCAAAGGATTCACTAATGGAAGATTCAACCATGGATGCTTCCTGGTGGAAATTATTGGTATTATCCTCTTCCTCTGAGACTTCTTTAGGCAATGATGACAAGATTCTCATATGTTCTTTTCTTATATCAATATAAATGCAATGATCCCGAGGAGTTAAAGTTTGCTCACTGTCATGCATGACCTTCTTACAAGACTGAATTGGATCAGGAGAAGAGAAATCAATTTGATAAGGACAATCATTAATTAATTCATTATTGGTATCTTTATTATCTTCATCAAGTTGATTTTCATCAAGACACTCATTGTCTGACTGTTCTTCCATAGTCTCACTAGTTTTTTCTCCCCACTTATTTATTAATAAATCAATGAACATATCATACCCATTGATGGATCCTAGGGTTAAATGATCGAACCATAGTCGGGCATCCCCTTCTAGGAAAGCACCAAGGGCCTGCTTATAAACATCCTCACCATCAGCACCCAGAAATTCCATATGGTCCCGGAGGGAATCCAAATGACTTTCAAAAGATGTTCCATTATTTCCATCAAAATGAGGCAACCCCCTAATGTATCCATTTGGAATAAGATGAGGTGCCCCATATATTTCTGAAAAATCGAAAGGAGATGGCTTGGGTTTCCTAAAGGTTCTAGTTACTTGAGTTGGACGAGAATCACTTACCAAAAGCCTCGGTTGAGTCAGATATCTTCTAATTGGTTCGCTTGGGATATTCGAGGAGAAATTATTAGATGGATGAGGAAAATATTGGGTATCATAAAAATCTTGATATGGAGGTTCATACCCATAATTATTTTGATAGTTAACCTCATACCTTTCATTAATCTCTATTATAATTTTTAATTTTTGTTTAAGATCTCGAAGAAAATTTTGGTCCATTATGAATTGTTAAGCTTCTTGGTGGATTGTATACATGGGTTTGCTTCCCAGCAGAGTCACAACTAAATATTTTTATATTTATATGTTGGATTCATTCCTCAGTAGAGTCGCGGGGTGGAGTCGCCAGGTGAACCACACAAGTAATTCACCAAAATGAAATATGTCGTAGGAAAGGTGAGATGCGTTATTAAGATGGTGATTGAGATAATTATAGAATTAGGATTTCAATCACCAAGGAAAAATACCGGATGCAATATGATATGGATTAACACACGGACACTCGCAGACACCGAAGGTAAGAATCCAGCTCCCCGGCAATGGTGCCAAAATGTTATCACCAATCTTGTAGTTGCCCCTACAAGTGGATGGTAGAGGGGACATGTAACTAAAGTGGTGAACCAAGAGGATGTTGCTTCCCATATGGATGGTTGTCATGCCAACCATGGCAATATTTTCTTTAGCTATCAAAGCCAAGATAGAAAGGAGGAGACCCAGATCTACTCCCGATAGGAGAGATCAACCCAATCACCAGATCAAATCAATCTAATGAAGTACGTAAGGTGACAGGTATGGAACCCTAGAATTAAGGAAATAGGATCACTGTGGAGGTTAAGGAAAGGTATGATGTGACAAGGAAAGGCAATAGATTGTGATTCTAAGATTAAGAATGATTCCAGGATTCACAGCTAGTTTCAAATGGTCAAAATCAACTACCTTGGGAAACATGAGCCTTAAAACAGGGAAAGTGTCCCAAATTAGAGATCTGACAGTTTAGGATTTCTAGCTATGCTTGATAGAAGGATATGAAAGTATCTATGAGTGCAAGTAGCCAGACAAAGATCAACCCAAGGGGAAAATAGACAACACAACAAAGTCGAACGGGCTTGGAGAAGATTAATGCCTCGGGAAATGGACCAAATGGAGTCGGAATGTTGTCAAGGTATAAAGCAAGGTGTGTTTCAAAGATCAAGCTCATCCAATGGCTATATCTCAGTAGATATGAGATCTAAAGTGCCTCACCAAGTGACCTAAGTGGGGCACAACCCTCAAAATTAGGAATGGGGCCCACAAGGTGAAAATTAGGAAGATGAAGCACTAGGGGTAGGTTATCAAGTGAGGAGGGTTCAAATCAACTGGGATCTCACCTACCCATGTCTTAGAACCTAGAAAACTACCCTAGCCAAGGAGTGTGACCTCACTTGGAGAGGCTAATGTGCCTTGGGAAAGGGGTCAAATGAAGGCCAATCCACACCAAACTCTAGATCTGAATTGTTGTGGATGCTTCAGAGATGGGTTTTCAATATCTTACCCAAAAGAATGCTAGATCTAAGTAGATCCAAGAAAATGTAAAATGAGGGTTTTAACTTATGAGGGTTTTATCATTTAAGTGTTGTGGTAATGGATTGGAACCAAGAAAAGAAGAACAAACCTGTGGATCTTACCTGGATAACCTTGTAGATGCCTTGATGATGATTATCTATGCAAACCCGATCAATTTGAAGTAGTTTTCTATGAAATTGATTTGCCTAAGGAAGCCAATTTGCCCTCCCTCTTGCACAATAAATGTCATCTGCACAATAAATGTCAATGTTGACACTATATCTGAAAAATACTCAAATCCTAAAAATTTTGCCAAAATAATCTAGAAGCAGTGAAATTACCACAAAAGGGTTGAAGAAAGGGTTTGCAATACAAAAACAAGAAGGAAAAACCCACATTTGCAAAGTTCGAAAACAAATTTATGAAAGGATTAAATCTAGACCAGGTTCCGATGGTGGAGATGATAAAGATCAAGATCGACGGCTGATATCGTTTCCCGCACCGCCAAAGTAATCAGTCGCATGGAGTTGAGAGCGGTTGTGGACTCAAAACCACTGGGCACGTGTCCTAATCTCATCAGTCCGCATATGTGATATGGTGGTATCATAAACCACCACAGCGCTGTGCGGAACCATCAAATAGAAAAGTGCGGCGGGGCCATAGCACATGGCGTGGTGGGACCTGATACGTGGCAGATGGAGAAAGCATAAGGAAATGCGCCATACGTGGATAGCAATCGGAGGGACGATATACGTCAGAAACAAAATCAACGGCTAGTGTTCGTCTGCATTTGGGAAGCTGCGCATTGGATAGAAGGAAGAGAGGTCGCGAAAAGTAAACCACTCAAACAGGTGTCATCAGATGGTTGATCCGCACAAGGAACAAACCGGAGAAGAAAAAATGCTTTAAGATCGTGAATACCACCATAGGAGATAAAAGGAGGCGAGATCTGACGGCCCAAATCAAAATCTCGAGATCAACGGGCGGATATGAACCGCGTTCAGAAAGTTGCCAGGAATTTAATTAAAAAGGCTTATATAAAACAAAAAGGGCTTCGCATAACAACATTTTGTATATGTGTCGCTATCTTTGAGAGCTCTGAAGACTAGTGGAGTGCAGCGATTGCGACAGAAGGCAAAAGGCGTGTACATATAGGTAGGGTCTGGTGACCTAGCCCACTTTTTAAACAGAATTTTGTTTAAAAAAACGTTTAAATGGAAACTGTACATAATATAGACTTTTTTAAAGCAAAAGAAGCCCTAGAGGATAGAGACGAAGACGTTTATGATACCCTAATTAGGTTACTAGTCTCTGATATTAAACTTAGGTTGTATGAATTGTTAAAGGAAGGGACAGACCTACATAGAGTCCACCAGTCATCTTTGATAGCCTTTTTCCCAGACCAAATCCCTTTTTTCCCAGAATTTGTATCGTGGTGTGCCGAGAATTACTCCTGAGAAGAAAGAATTGTTCTAAACAGTCAAAAAACCAGAGCCGTTTGTGAAATAAAGCCAGCCGAGTTAATTAAAGCTTTAGGAATAGATTTTTCCCAAACCCTCGAGTCTGAGATTTTTTCTGAAACCTCCATTATTGAAAATTATCATCGAACCTCTCAAATTGATAGAGAAAGGTTTTTGTTGTCATGTCTCAAGCCAGAAACCAGCATTTCGGAGGTCCCGTACCTTATAGATATCAATTTGTTTGATGAAAATACCCAGTTAGTTTTGACATTATTGGCTTTAGTTCTAGGGTTTGATACAGACTTGTATGTAACCGAGTTTCAGTTGAGTCTATTGTACAAAATGAGTACAATTCCGTCAGGGATTGATGAAAATCAAATCCCTCGACTTAGTTTTGAAGAATTTTTGACAGAGAAGATTCATGACCAAATGGTCAATTTTCCCACTCTGAGGCATTTCAGGTTTCAGTCTTTTTTGATGAAATGATTATGATAGCCAGTCAAGAAGAGTTGCAGTTCCCAGAAATCATTTTCACAACTTTATTAGAAAATAACATGTTCAATTACATCAATTTCATGCTCTCAGATATTTACAGAATGATCTTTGGTAAAAAATTGCCTAGAGTATTACCAAAAATGCAGGCATGCATGCAATTGAATGCAGAGTACGCGATGGGAGATTGGGTCTTGTCAAAGGATAGTACAGTAATCAGATTATATGGATTCAAACATAAACCTTATGTCTTACCAGCTTTTCTTACCTTAAGGGTTTTTGCTTTGGAATTCCTGAGACAAAAGTTGATTGTTGAAGATAACAATTTTTTGGTTTACAAACAAGCAACAAACATTAAATATCCATTCACACTTGGTCCCTTCACAATAAAGAATAAAAATGTTGTTGTATATATAGAGAAGTTATTGAAAGATATGAATTTTGAGACAGATGTGGCTATTGAGTATGATCCATTGAACATAATATCAAAACGAAGAACAGATCATTGCATCAAAGCACTCAACCATCAGATGATTGAAGGAATGTCTGACAGAGCCAATTGGATGGAGTATAAAGAAAAAATCATTCCGGATGCACACGACAAAGAAATGGCATTGACAGATACAACAATAGAGACATAAGATACCATGAGTACTGCATTGGTGGGGTTTAAAAGACCCATACAGGACATAATGAACATTGAGGATGAAGAAACAGAAAGAGGAAAAAAGTTGAAAATGAATGAACAACAGGAGTTGATAGCAGTCTCAGAAGAGGCAAAAAGAACTGAAGAAAAAATACCAGAGGTTACAGTTAAAGAATACAGCATTGAATAAACCCTAGTAGAGGGTGATGTAAATAGACCCCGGAATATAATGGATGTATTTGATGAACATAGTCAGAATAAACAGGAATCCTCTAAGCAAACTAGTCAGTTGTTTCCAAAAGTTAGAAATATATCCAATACTGAAGTAAGTTTATTTACTAGCAGAAATATCAGAGAGAATTCCTTGAAATTTTTAGTTGTCACAAAAGATAAGATTTTAGAGATGAAAGTAGATTTGTCTAAAATAAATGCCCCAGATAAAATTTTATTGCACAGACAAATGGGAGAAGTTATATATTCGGATTATTTGGGGGCAATATTGAAGGCAGACAAATTAAAAAATTCACTGGATAAATTGAATAATTAGTTGAGACAGGAGAAGGCCGAAAATAAGTCTCGACAGCAACAGATTAAAAAATTGCAAGTAGATTTAATAAATAAAGAAGGAGATGCAGCAACAAAATTGCTCAAAGAAAAAGATGATACGATCCTGATGTTAAGACGAAAGCTAAAAATTCCAGACACTGTACTTATCCAAGGAGCAGAATTAACAATACCGGAAAAAGAAAAAGAAGAATTATCTAATGAAGTAAACGATGTTACTGCAAAAATGTTAAATCCTTTTGATGAAAAAGATCATTGGGAAAGAGAGAAAATCATTTAGAAGAAAAGTTGGAGGAAGTAAGGAAAAGGTTAGCAGAAAGTGGTCAGCAGCAAGTACAAACAGACACAGAGGAAGATAAAACTGGAGTAGATGATATTTTACAAGCCATGTCCCAAATAAGTTTGAAGGAAAGTGAAATTAAAGAATTGAAGATAGAAATACAGAAGCTGAAAGAAGAAAATGAAATAAAAAATAAGGAAATAAAAACTTTGCAGACAAGGAATCAAGAATTAAGTGATAATAATAAAGGTTTAGCAGCTCATGTGACAGGGCAAGCTGCTATGCAAGGTTGCAAACACATGGTATGGGACTAAATTATAAAAGAAGTTGAAAAACTAAGACCATATCTGGATTACATAAGAGTCAAAGATGCCTTCGAAAGTTGCAGAGCTGTCAGGGAGAACTTAAATAAAAAGCCAAAAGAAGTAGCCCAGAAAGGAATAACATTTTTAAACAGTCTAACTGAAGCAGACCTGACAGCCATGAATATAATGAACAAAATTTCAGTCATCACATGGGCCAGAAGGATCTTGGGAAAGTACTCGCATGTTGAAAATATTGAAGCCAAAGCTGGAGAAATACGAGAAGAAGTAGTAAAATTCAAGAAACAATTTGAAAAATTAGTAAACAAAGGATTCCCTACTTTTTGGAATGAAAAGAATGAATTAATTCCTCCTAATGAGTATAAGAGATTGCTGTTTGACATAAGGATGGATCATAGAAAGTTCCAGCAGTTGGATCATATGCTTACAGGAAAAATTTTAATGGAGAAAATATCAGAGGACTTTGAAATTTTAAATATGCTAATCTCAACCTGTGAGAATCTTCTTCCTGTTTCTTATGCAGGTCATGTTGAAATGCGAGTCTTGGTAAAATAAATGACCAACTATGACTTACCCACGGCCAACCAATGGAATTATGTGGACAAATATGGAAGGACAAGATATTCTGTCCATTCATAGATGCTTTCAAAACTCTTGCCAAGTGGTGAAAAGATGATATTCAAAAATTTTGCCAAGTGGCAAAAAGATACTTTTATTTTAAATTTGTAATATTATTTGGAGACAGTTATCTATTGCTCAAAGACAGTTATCTTTTAAGTTAAAGTATTTTCAGTTATTAATTAGAAGAAGCAGTTATGTCAAGCTTCTTCTGAATTTTGTATAAAAACAATGAGAGTCATTGTTGAAGGGGTTGGAAATTTTTTGAGAGACAGTATATGTATTGAAGTCTATTTTTTGATAAAGAAAAGGCAGTACAATGAAAATACCTATCTTTTGAGACCAGAGATTCATGTGTTGATCAACTTTACAGTCTATTTTTCCCTTTATCTTTATATGTGCATGTTTACCCTCTATGTTTTATCTTCCATTATGTTTTCTTCTATATTTAAATGAACACTTGAAATAACTCGAGATTCATACTGGTTATGCCTCGTTTTATCGCATTTAAATATTCACTATTTTCTCCAAAGTTGACAATGGATTCATCCCAGTTAGATGCCTGTTGTTGATGGAATGTCATTACTTCTTTCTATATCACCTGAAAAAATAAATTTGACTGTGATATGATTGATATCTTGCCTCTGTGAAAATCTATTTGGTATAAATCTCTTACTGGCATATTATATATTTGAAACTTTGACTCCATGCCCAAACGTTTCTTGTTTTCCTTTTCAACCAGAAAATCCTTTTGAGAAATTTTGAGAGAAATTTTATATATTTCAGTCTTTACATATATATTGTGAGAGAGCCCTCTCTAGTGGAAAAATGGTTGATTTTTCTACCTAAAGCTTGGTTTGAAATAGGTTACCTTAGGTATTATTCTTTTACAACCGGAATAAAATCTAAGTGCTAACAGTCAACAATGTCAGATATATTGCATCAAGAGATAAAGACTAGTGCCAGAAAATAAATAACTGAAAGATAGCATAGATCACAATGATACTAATGATAACCCCCTGATACAAGCGAATGCCAAGCCAAGTGAGTTGAGGAAGCCTTGCAAAAATTCCCAAGATGAATTCACCCTCCTATAGACAAGACAAAGTTTCGACAAAATATATCTTCCAACAAATACCCAAATCTTAGGATGCGCTAGACTTTACAATCACCATCGAAGAACATCGGATTCAAAGGGGACCACAAGAATTTCCACACAAATTTTTTTCTATATCAAGATTCCAAGAACCAAAGACCCCTATACAATGAGAAGCTCTCTCCTTTAAATAGGAAGGAAAGACATTAAAATCCTAACCAATTTTTGAATGAGAGGCTAAGATTAAAATATCAAATTATCTAATCAATGGTTGAGATGAGCTCAACAATACAATACATGGATCACAAATAAAATAATACATCAATGGAACAAATTGCCCTAGGAGAGGGGGTCCCACCAAAAGTGAATGATAAAACATAAGATCTAGATCGTGGTGGGTCCAAGGGGTAATTTCTAACACCCTTGGTCAATCCCCGTAGCACAATAATATAAAATAATCCATCTAGACACCAAATCATGCCTATCTGAGAAAGTCGTGAGCCTTAGGAGGCTCCAGAAATCAACATAAAGTGTCGGAAGTGATGGGTGTGGGTCCCACTAGAAGATGAAACTATTGGAGAAAGTGTGGAAGACATCCCACTCATCATCAAACATCATTCCATGCCATAAACTTGCCTCAGTAGCCCAAATCGAATCCCTCAGTAGCTATTTTTACCTTTTTAGGACTGTCTTAGGAAGTGTGAAACTGCCCAAATTGCCTCCTGGAGTGCCTGCGCTGTCAAGGTAAGGACACTAGGCTCTTCGGGAGGGGGGAAATATGGTAATAACAAGTGGCTGGACCACCCCCTCCATGCACAGTGCCCTAGGTGAACCAAACAAATCTCTACTCTGCTCTGACAGGGCCTCCGATAGGCCAAAACTGCACTATGATAGCCAATTGAGGCTAAAAATCATTGCAACTTCCTAAAACTGAAAATAGATTATCCCATTGGACTCAGAAGGTCCAAATCCATCTAAGATGTGTACTCATACACCATATCGATCTCTGCACGATCATATAATATATCTAATATGCTTGGACAGATAAAATAATAATAATCTGTAAATGATCAAATAATACCAAAAACCACAAATCATCATCAAAAAATTGTATTTGGTGAATAGAACCATCATGTACTTGTACATAGACCATATACCATCTATCTGCATCATCATAAGGTCTAACCACCTCATGTCCTGTGGTTGACCTTGGTCAAACTGGGTTTGACCAAGTCAACATAACCAACATATAACTCAGGCTATCATCAATATGTTGCAAGGTGTCAAAGGTTAAAATATTCTTTGCAATCCATTCAAATAGCAATTATAACAAAAAGAAATCATTACTAGAGATCTAATTCCAAATGTATACAGTCATTAATTATTATTATTACTCAGAACAGACTTTCAAGAACATACTCACTTCATAGTTGTGATCAATTTGCTAGTGAAGGGTGAAGGATTTATACTGCAAAGGCTAGGCTAGAGGGAATGAATTACTAACTTAAAATTGTGACACTTTGGAAATGGAAAGGGAATACACACCATAGCATGTACTGAATGAAGAATAACACAAATAATGGTTTTGTCTCACAAATGGGTAAGTTGTTCAAAGAGTGTTTATTCACCTTGGCAGATGCTCACAATCCATAATACAAATGAGGCCAAGAATCTTTTTGATATATAATTTAAGTTCCATTGCTCTTTGGGCCTATAGTTTCCATATCCTTTGATCTATGTGTGTTTATAAACACATTGCATAGATTTAAATTTTATATGAGGCTTCTTGCTGCAGGTGTGTTTTTAAGGCACTTGTTTACCTGAGCACTTCCAGGTGTGTCTTTAGACATCTTGTTTACCTAGGTATTACATTTCAGAATAGATGTAACATTTGATATCTCTTTGCCAGCTTAATTTCCCTCTTTACAATAGATATAGCATTTCATTTTCACAATTTGTATTCATGGAAGTACTATCTATTTCAGGTTTAGCCAACAACATCTTTAGTGAATAATGGGAGTTTGATCCAGTGAAAAACATTGGGACAACCGACAAGAATGATTTAGGCCTACAATACAACTCACCAAAGGTGAGTTTTGTCACCAACTCAGAGCCGAGACACAATAAACAAGGAAGCTCATCCAATACAGAGGCTACAGCCGAGGAAAGGTCCTCTATACCACTAGTCAAGCAGTAAGTGAGGGTAAATAACAAACTGGGTTGGTAATGGATGGATGAAGATAGTGAATAATGAGACCAACACTAGCAGGCCAAAGTATGGCATGAATGATCACCTATAATCTCCCTAAGGATGGTAGAACTGATGAGTATAGGTCAAGAAATTCCAGGTCTCAGTAGGGACAAGTATATATAATATAACTATACAACCAGGTCCATATATCTATATGGTCACCATATCATGACACTAAATGCTAAGACATTTCACAAGAATGAATATAAACTCAAAATAACCACAACACAATAATATACCTGCTGATTCATTTACCTGAATGCACAACACTTGAACCATCATCTGTCCTCTAAAACTGTTGCTGTAACTCTAGGCACTACTGACTGCTCTGTACAAATGGTTGAAGGGATACATCAGTCATCTTTCTGATTTCCCTGAAACTAAATCATAGCATGGGGAGGCAAAAATGCTATCCATAATCTGATAGTGATCCATAATATATTTTCATCTCTGCATCTCAATGCAAGGGAATTGGCTGAAAAGTGTATTGGAATCTGAAAAATAAAGTATGGTAGCCTGACTACTATATATGTGATAACATCTAGATCCAACTGGGACAAGTGCTTTGCTGAAAAGAGCGCTTCAAAACCTCAGAATATTTGGTCCTCGAAGTCTGCTACTCATATCCTCGATCCAGCACTCTATCACTACAACTGCTACCAACACATGACCTGTTATCTGCAAAATAGCCAGAGCTATACCAAACTCTTAGACCGGATGTCAGAACAACACATGCATATAAATATATATCACAAAAAATAATCAACAATACTGAAACTGAAATGCATGAAATATAAATGCAGAAAATAAAACTAATCTACTAACATAATTTAAATTTTATTGTGGACGAAAAGAAAATAACAGTTACTCGGCTAAACTAGGAACTTCAAAGGAGCTTGGAAAAGACAAAAAGGTGCAAGACTCAATGGTTGAAAAGACTAACTATTGCCCAAGAAGGCTTATTTATACTCCTACCTACTCTAACCTACCTAGGACCAGGTATAGTCATAGATCCAATGCAACGATTCATTAAATTGATTAATGATTCTTTCTTGATGTTATTGAACAAAACAAGTCAGGATTAGGTTAAAACTTAGCGAATTTAAAATCAAAACATTTCTGACTTGTTGAAAATTCGAGAAGGTATTTGAATGGTGCAGAATGAAAACATGCAAAGAGGGAGTTCGATTGATGTAAAAATCCTCGATCATAATATTAATCGGATCATAAAAGGTCGGATCATAAAAGGTATGTAAGTTATTTTTCAAAATGCATGGAAGGAATAGATGTGATAAAAAATTCAACTCCCCTTGTTTCAAACTACTTTCCTCATCTACCTGACCAGGACACTCAATTCTGAGTACTCCAGGAATGATGCATAAACCAAGTAGGGATGAATTGTGAAATAGAATTAAGATCGAGATTAGCCCCACTTGTTGTTTGAGAATGGAAAAATGATGAAATTAATCTTTATATACCCCTTCCAGCCACCAAGAAGAAGGATTAATAAATTGAAGAATGTTATTCATGAAAGATGACTGAAAGGGAAAATGAAGCACTTTATCTCCATACATGCAACAATATTTATATTCTTGATTAAAAATCTCAAAAGATTTACCAGACCACAACCTCAAAGAAGATTAAAAAAGATAGGAAGGGAGGGTGGATTGAAAATTTATTGACCTTGAACTTTTCAAAAAAGGAATGAAATTATTGCGAGCACACAATCCCAAAAAATGAAATAAACAATCTTGATCAGAAATTGAATTAGAAAAAATATATATATTGGATGAGTTAAGTGACAAATTGTATTTGAGCTTCCCATAAACACTAAGATATTGGTTTGAGGATTCTATTAAGGAAAGCTATTGATTAATTTGACTCACTAAACCATCCTCATCATGCAAATTCTCTTTAATTGATTTATCATTAATTTCACATGATGGCAATCTATTAGGGATTGCATCAACAACCATTTGATCATTATCATAAGTTTGATCTCTTAAAATGCAATGATCACATGAATTTGTTTCAAGAGAAATTTGGTTATTGTCCCTATTTTCTTCTTCTTCAATATCATGATAAGAAATGTCATTAATTACATAAGGATTGTGTAAAGGAATCTCAAGAATATTTTCAAAGGATTCACTAGTGGAAGATTCAACCATGGATGCTTCCTGATGGAAATTATTGGAATTATCCTCTTCATCTGAGACTTCTTTAGGTAATGATGACAAGATTCTCATAAGTTCTCCTCTTATATCAATATTAATGCAATTAAAAGGAGAAATTTAATGTAATAATCCCGAACAGTGAAAATTTGCTCACTGTCATGCATGACCTTCTCGCAAGAATCAATTGGCTTAGGAGAAGAGAAATCAATTTGAAAAGGACAATCATTAATTAATTCGTTATTGGTATCTTGATTGTCTTCGTCAAGTTGATTTTCATGAAGACGCACATTGTCTGACTGTTCTTCCATAGGCTCACTAGTGTTTTCTCCCCACTTATTTATTAATAAATCAATGAACATATCATACCCAGTGATGGATCCTGGGGATAAATGATCGAACCATAGTCGGGCATCCCCTTCTAGGAAAGCACCAAGGGCCCGCATATAAACATCCTGACCATCAACACCCAGAAAGTCCATATGGTCCCAGAGGGAAGCCAAATGACTTTCAATAGATGTTCCATTATTTCCATTAAAATGAGGCAACCCCCTAATGTATCCATTTCGAATAAGATGAGGTGCCCCATATATTTTTGAAAAATGAAAAGGACATGGATTGGGTTTCCTAAAGGTTCTAGTTACTTGAGTTGGGAGAGAATCACTTACCAAAAGCCTCGGCTGAGTCGGATATCTTCTAATTGGTTTGCTTGGTATATTCGAGGATAAATTATTAGATGGATGAGGCAAATATCGGGTATCATAAAAATCTTGATATGGAGGTACATACCCATAATTATTTTGATAATTATCCTCATACCTTTCATTAATCTCTGTTTTAATTTTTAATTTTTGTTTAAGATCTCGAAGAAGATTTTGGTCCATTACGAAGTGTTAATATTCTTGGTGGAGCGTATACATGGGTTCGCTTCCCGGCAGAGCCACGATTAAATATTTTAAGATTTATGTGTTGGATTCGTTCCTCAGTAGAGTCACGGGATGGAGTCGCCAGGTAAACCACACAAGTAATTCACCGAAGAGAAATATGGCATAGGAGAGGTGAGATGAGTTATTAAGATGGTGATTGAGATAATTATAGAATTAGGATTGCAATCACCCGGCAAAATGGCACCAAAAGGTAAGCCTCTACCTCCCTGGAAATGGCGCCAAAATGTTATCACCAATATTGTAGTTGCCCCTATAGCTGGATCCAAGGTGGATGGTAGAGGGGATAGGGAACTAAAGTGGTGAACCAAGAGGGCCTTGGTTCTTAGATGGATGGTTGTCACACCAACCAAGGCACTCTTCGCTTTAGCTATCAAAGCCAAGATAGCAAGGGGGAGACCCAGATCTACTCCCGATAGGAGAGATAAACGCAATCACCAGATCAAGTCAATCTAATGAAGTACATAAGTTGACAGGTATGGAACCCTAGAATTAAGGAATAAGGATCACTATGGAGGTTAAGAAAAGGTGCAATGTGACAAGGAAAGACAAGACACAGTGATTCTAAGATTAATAATGATTCCAGATCTCACAACTAGTTTCAAATGGTCAAAATTAGCTACCTTGGGAAACATGACCCTTAAAATAGGGAAAGTGTCCCAAATCAGAGATCTGACAGTTTAGTATATCTTGCTATGCTTGATAGAAGGATATGAAAGTATCTATGAGTGCAAGTAGCTAGACAAAGATCAACCCAATGGGAAAATAGACAACCCGACAAAGTCAAATGGCCTTGGAGAAGATCAATGCCTTGGGAAATGGGCCAAATGGAGTCGGATATCCACCAAAATACAGATCGAGGTTTTTAAGGTATAAAACAAGGTGGGTTTCAAAGATCAAGCTCATTCAATGGCTAGATATCAGTAGATTTGAGATCTAAAGTGCATCAACAAGTGACCCAAGTGGGGCAGAACCCTCAAAATGAGGAATGGGGCCCACAACATGAAACTCAGAAAGATGAAGCACTAGGGGTAGGTTATCAAGTGAGGAGGGTTCAAATCAAGTGGGATCTCACCTACCCATTTGTTAGAACCTAGCAAACTACCCTAGACAAACAGTGCGACCTCACTTAGAGAGGCTAATGTGCTTTGGGAAAGGGGTCAAATGAAGGCCAATCCAAACCAAACTATAGATCCAAAGTGTCGTGGATGCTATAGAGGTGGGTTTTCAATATCTTACCCAAAAGCATGCTAGATCTAAGTAGATCTGAGAAAATGTAAAATGAGGGTTTTAACTTATGAGGGTTTTATCATTTAAGTGTTGTGCTAATGGATTGGAGCCAAGAAAAGAAGAACAAACCTATGGATCTTACCTGGATAACATTTTAGATGCCTTGATTGTGATAATCTATGCAAACCTGATCAATTTGAAGTAGTTTTCTATGAAATCAATTTGCCCAAGGAAGCCAATGCGCCCTCCCTCCTGCACAATAAACATCAACAATATCAGATTTATTGCATCAGGATATAAAGACTAATGCCAAAAAATAAAGAACAGAAAGATAGCATAGATCACAATGATACTAATTATAACCCTCTGATACAAGCGAATGCCAAGCCAAGCTAGTTGAGGAAGCCCTCCAAAAACGCCCAAGATGAATTCGCTCTCCTGTAGACAAGACAAAGTTTCGACAAAATTGATCTTCCAACAAATACCCAAATGTTAGGATGTAATAGACTTTCCAATCACCATCGAAGAACACCAGATTGAAAGGAGACCACAAGAATTTCCACAGAAACATTTTTCTATATCAAGATTCCAAGAACCAAAGACCCCTATACAATGAGAAGCTCTCTCCTTTATATAGGAAGGAGAGGCATAAAAATCCGAACCACTTTTTGAATGAGTGGCTAAGATTAAAAGATCAAATGATCTAATCAATGGTTGAGATGAGATCAACAATACAATACATGGATCACAAATAAAATAATACATTAATGTAGCAAATCACCTTAGGAGAGGGGTTCCCACCAAAAGTGAATGATAAAACATAAGATCTAGCTCGTGGTGGGTCCAAGGGGTAATTTATAACACCCTTGGTCAATCCACATAGCACAATAATATAAAATAATCCATCTAGACACCAAATCATACCGCTCTGGGAAAGTTGTGAGCCTTAGGAGGCTCCAGAAATCAACATAAAGTGCCGGAAGTGATGGGTGTGGGTCCCACTAGAAGATGAAACTATTGGAAAAAGTGTGGAAGACATCCCACTCATCATCAAACATCATCCCATGCCATAAAATTGCCTCAGCAGCCCAAATCGAATCCCTCAGTAGCTATTTTTACCTTTTTAGGACTGTCTTAGGAAGTGTGAAACTGCCCAAATTGCCTCCTGGAGTGCCTGCGCTGTCAAGGTAAGGACACCAGGATCTTCGGGAGGGGGGAAATATGGTAATAACAAGTGGCTGGACCACCCCCTCCATGCACAGTGCCCTAGGTGAACCAAACAAATCTCTACTCTGCTCTGACAGGGCCTTCGATAGGCCAAAACTGCACTATGATAGCCAATTGAGGCTAAAAATCATTGCAACTTCCCGAAATTGAAAATAGACTATCCCATTGGACTCAGAAGGTCCAAATCCATCCGATATGTGTACTCATACACCATATGGATCTCTGCATGATCATATAATATATCCAATATGCCCAGACAGATAAAATAATAATAATCTGTAAATGACCAAATAATACTGAAAACCACATATCATCATCATAAACCTGTATCTACTGCATAGAACCATAATGTACTTTTACATAGACCATATACCATCTATCTGCATCATCATAAGGTCTATCCACCTCATTTCCTGTGGTTTACCTTGGTCAAATTGGGTTTGACCAAGTCAACATGACCAAAATATAACTCACGCTATCATCAAAATGTTGCAAGGTGTCAAAGGTTAAAATATTCTTTGCAATCCATTCAAATAGAAATTATAACAAAAAGCAATAATTATTGGCGATCTAAATCCAAATGTATAAAGTCATTAATTATTATTATTACTCAGACTAGACTTTCAAGACCATACTCACTTCATAGTTGTGATCAATTTGCTAGTGAAGGGTGAAGGCTTTGTACTTCAAAGGCTAGGCTAGTGGGAATGGCTTACCAACTTAACACTGTGAGACTTTGGAAATGGAAAGGGAATACACACCAGAGCATATACTGGATGAGGAATAACACAGGGAATGGTGATGTCTCACAAATGGGTAAGTTGTTCAAAGAGTGTTTATTCACCTTGGAAGATGCTCACAATCCATAGAGGCCAACAATCTTTTTGATATAGAATTTAAGTTTCATTGATTTTGGGGCCTATAGTTTCCATAGCCTTTGATCTATGTGTGTTTATAAACACATTGCATAGATTTACATTCTATATGAGGCTTCTTGCTGCAGGTGTGTTTTTAAGGGAATTGTTTACCTGAGCACTTCCAGGTGTGTCTTTAGACATCTTATTTACCTAGGTATTACATTTCACAATAGATATAACATTTGATATTTCTTTTCCAATTTCATTTGGCTCTTTACAATAGATATAACATTTCATTTTCACAATTTTTATTCATGGCAGTACTATCTATTTCAGGTCTAGCCAACAACATCTTTAGTGAATAAGGGGAGTTCAAGCCAGTGCCAAACATCGGGACAACCGACAAGAATGATTAAGGCCTACAATCCAACACACCAAAGGTAATTTTTGTCACCAAATAAGAGCTAAGACACAATAAACAGGGAAGCTCATCCAATACAGAGGCTACAACAGGGAAAGGTCCTCTATGCCACTAGTCAAGTAGTAAGTGAGGGTAAATAACAAACTGGGTAGATAATGTATGGATGAAGATAGTGAATAATGAGACCAAAATTAGCAGGCCAAAGTATGGCATGAATTATCACCTCTAATCTCCCTAAGGAGGGTAAAACCGATGAGCATAGGTCAAGAAATTCTAGGTCTGAGTAGGGACAAGTATATATAATATAATAGTACAACCAGGTCCATATATCTATATGATCACCAAATCATGACACTAAATGCTAATACATTTCACAAGAATGAATATAGAAACAAAATAACCACAACAGAGTAATATACCTGCTGATTCATATACCTGAATGCACAACACCTGAACCATCATCTATCCTCTGAAACTATTGCTGTAACTCTGGGCATTACTGATTGCTCTATACAAATGGATGAATGGATACATCGGTCATCTCAATGCAAGGGAACCAGCTGAAAAGTGTATTGGAATTTGAAAAATAAAGTATGGTAGCCCGGCTACTACATATGTGATAACATCTGGCTCCAGCTGGGACAAGTGCTTTGCTGAAAAGAGCAATTGAGAACCTCAGAATATTTGGTCCTTGAACTCTGCTACTCATATCCTCGATCCAGCACTCTATCACTAAAACTGCTATCAGCACATGACCTGTTATCTGTGGAATGGTCAAAGCTTTACCAAAATCACAGACCGGATGTCAGAACAACGCATGCATATATATATAAATCTCAAAAAATAATCAACAATACTGAAACTGAAATGCATGAAATATAAATGTAGAAAATAAAACTAATCTACTAACATAATTTAAATTTTATTGTGCAGGAAAAGAAAATGACAGTTACTCGACTAAACGAGGATCGTCAAAGGCATTTGGAAAAGACAAAAAGGTGCAAGATTCAATGGCTGAAAAGAATAACTATTTCCCAAGAAGGCTTATTCATACTCCTACCTACTCTAACCTACGTAGGCAAGCAAGAACTAGGTATAGTCATAGATCCAATGAAACCATTCATTAAATTGATTAATGATCCTTTCTTGATGTTCTTTAAGAAAACAAGTCAAGATTAGGTTAAAACTTAGTGAATTTAAAATCAAAACATTTCTAACTTGTTGAAAATTCGAGAAGGTATTCGAATGATGCAAAACAAAAACATGCAAAGGCTGAGTTTGATTGATGTAAACATCCTCCATCATAATACTAATTGGATCATAAAAGGTATGTAAGTGATTTTTCAAAATGCATGGAAGGAATAGATGTGATAAAAAATTCAACTCCCCTTGTTTCAAACTACTTTCGTCATCTAACTGACCAAGACACTCAATTCTGACTACTCTAGGAATGATGCATAAACCAAGTATGGATAATTCTGAAATAGAATTAACATCGAGATTATCCCCACTTGTTGTTTGAGAATGGAGAAACGATGAAATTGATCTTTATATACCCCTTCCAGCCACCAAGAAGAAGGATTAATAAATTGAAGAATGTTATTCATGAAAGATGACTGAAAGGGAAAATGAAGCAATTTATCTCCATACATGCGACCATATTTATATTCTTGATTAAAAATCTCAAAAGATTTACCAGACCACAACCTCAAAGAAGATTAAAAAAGATAAGATGGGAGGGTGGATTGAAAATTGATTGACCTTGAACTTTTCAAAAATGGAAAGAAATTATTGCGAGCACACAACCCCAAAAATTAAAATAAACAATCCTGATCAGAAATTGAATTAGAAATAATATATATATTTGATGAGTTAAGTGACAGATTGTATCTGAGCTTCCCATAAACATTAAGATATTGCTTTTAGGATTCTATTAAGGAAAGATTTTGATTAGTTTGACTCACTAAACCATCCTCATCTTGAGAATTCTCTTTAATTGATTTATCATTAATTTCACATGATGACAATCTATTAGGGATTGCATCAACAACCATTTGATCATTATCATAAGTTTGATCTCTTAAAATGCAATGATCAGATGAATTTGTTTCAGGAGAAATTTGGTTATTGTTCCTATTTTCTTCTTCTTCAATATCATGATCAGAAATGTCATTAATTACATAAGGATTGTGTAAAGGAATCTCAAGAATATTTTCAAAGGATTCACTAGTGGAAGATTCAATCATGGATGCTTCCTGATGGAAATGATTGGAATTATCCTCTTCATCTAAGACTTCTTCAGGTAATGATGACAAGATTCTCATAAGTTCTCCTCTTATATCAATATTAATGCAATAATCTCGAGGAGTTAAAATTTGCTCACTGTCATGCATGACCTTCTCGCAAGAATCAATTGGCTTAGGAGAAGAGAAATCAATTTGAAAAGGACAATCATTAATTAATTCATTATTGGTATCTTGATTATCAACGTCTAGTTGACTTTCATGAAGACACTCATTGTCTGACTGTTCTTCCATAGGCTCACTAGTGTTTTCACCCCACTTATTTATTAATAAATCAATGAACATATCATACCCAGTGATGGATCCTGGGGCTAAATGATCGAATCATAGTTGGGAATCTTCTTCTAGGAAAGCACCAAGGGCCTGCATATAAACATCCTCACCATCAGCACCCATAAATTCCATATGGTCCAAGAGGGAATCCAAATGACTTTCAATAGATGTTCCATTATTTCCATTAAAATGAGGCAACCCCCTAATGTATCCATTTGTAATAAGATGAGGTGCCCCATATATTTCTGAAAAATCAAAACGACATGGATTGGGTTTCCTAAAGGTTCTAGTTACTTGAGTTGGGAGAGAATCACTTACCAAAAGCCTCGGTTGAGTCAGATATATTCGAGGAGAAATTATTAGATGGATGAGGCAAATATCGGGTATCATAAAAATCTTGATATGGAGGTTCATACCCATAATTATTTCGATAATTATCCTCATACCTTTCTTTAATCACTATTTTAATTTTTAATTTTTGTTTTAGATCTCGAAGAAGATTTTGGTCCATTATGAATTGCTAGGATTCTTGGTGGAGTGTATACATGGGTTCGCTTCCCAGTAGAGTCATGATTAAAGACTTTAAGATTTATTTGTTGGATTCGTTCCTGAGTAGAGTCATGGGATGGAGTCGCCAGGTGAACAACACAAGTAATTCACCGAAATGAAATATGTCGTAGGAGAGGTGAGATGAGTTATTAAGATGGTGATTGAGATAATTATAGAATTAGGATTGCAATCACCTGGAAAAATACCAGATGCGATAATATATGGATTAACATACGGACACTCGCAGACATCGAAGGTAAGCCTCTACCTCCCTAGAAACGACGCCAAAATTTTATCACCAATATTGGAGTTGCCCCTACAGGTGGATCTAAGGTGGATGGTTGAGGGGATAGGCAACTAAAGTGGTGAACCAAGAGGGCCTTGGTTCCTAGATGGATGGTTGTCACACCAACCAAGGCACTCTTCACTTTAGCTATCAAAGCCAAGATAGCAAGGGGGAGACCCGGATCTACTCCCGATATGAGAGATTTACCCAATCACCAAATCAAATCAATCTAATGAAGTACATAAGGTGATAGGTATGGAACCCTAGAATTAAGGAATTAGGATCACTATGGAGGTTAAGAAAAGGTGCTATGTGACAAGGAAAGACAAGACACGGTGATTGTAATATTAAGAATGATTCCAGGATTCACAGCTAGTTTCAAATGGTCAAAATCAATTGCCTTGGGAATCATGACCCTTAAAACAGGGAAAGTGTCCCAAATCAGAGATTTGATAGTTTAGGATTTCTAGCTATGATTGATAGAAGGATATGAAAGTATCTATGAGTGCAAGTATCTAGACAAATATCAACCCAACGGGAAAATATACAACCCAACAAAATCGAATGGGCTTGGAGAAGATCAATGCCTCGGGAAATGGGCCAAATGGAGTCGGATGTCCACCAAAATACAGATTGGGGTTGTCAAGGTATAAAGAAAGGTGGGATTCAAAGATCAAGCTCAACAAATGGCTAGATCTCAGTAGATTTGAGATCTAAAGTGCATCACCAAGTGACTCAAGTGGGGCACAACCCTCAAAATGAGGAATGGGGCCCACAAGGTGAAAATCAGCAAGATGAAGCACTAGGGGTAGTATATCAGGTGAGGAGGGTTCAAATCAAGTGGGATATCACCTACCCATTTCTTAGAACCTAGCAAACTACCCTAGCCAAGGAGTGCGACGTCACTTAGAGAGGCTAATGTGCAATCCATTAAAATAGCAATTATAACAAAAGCAATCATTACTGGCGATCTAAATTCAAATGTATAAAGTCATTAATTATTATTATTACTCAGACTAGACTTTAAAGACCATACTCACTTCATAGTTGTGATCGATTTGCTAGTGAAGGGTGAAGGATTTGTACTACAAAGGCTAGGCTAGAGGGAATGCCTTACTAACTTAACACTGTGACACTTTGGAAATGGAAAGGGAGTACACACCATAGCATATACTGAATGAGGAATAACATAGGGAATGGTGATGTCTCACAAATGCGTAAGCTGTTCAAAGAGTGTTTATTCACCTTCGCAAATGCTCACAATCCATAGATGCCAACAATATTTTTGATATAGAATTTAGGTTCCATTACCTTTTGGGCCTATAGTTTCCATAGCCTTTGATCTATGTGTGTTTATAAACACATTGCATAGATTTACATTTTATATGAGGCTTTTTGCTGCAAGTGTGTTTTTAAGGGACTTGTTTACCTGATCACTTCTAAGTGTGTCTTTAGACATTTTATTTACCTAGGTATTACATTTCAGAATAGATATAACATTCGATATTCCTTTGCCAGTTTCATTTGGCTTTTTACAATAGATATAACATTTCATTTTCACAATTTGTATTCATGGTAGTACTATCTGTTTCGGGTTTAGCCAAAAACATCTTTAGTGAATAAGGGGAGTTCAAGCCAGTGCCAAACATCGGGACAACCGACAGGAATGATTAAGGTCTACAATCCAACTCACCATAGGTAAGTTTTGTCACCAACTCAGAGCCGAGACACTATAAACAAGGAATCTCATTCAATACAGAGGCTACAGCAGGGAAAGGTCCTCTATGCCACTAGTCAAGTAGTAAGTCAGGGTAAATAACAAACTAGGTAGATAATGGATGGATGAAGATAGTGAATAATGAGACCAACACTAGCAGGCCAAATTATGTCATGAATGATCACCTCTAATCTCCCTAAGGAGGGTAAAACCGATGAGTATAGGTCAAGAAGTTCTAGGTCTGAGTAGGGACAAGTATATATAATATAACAGTACAACCGGGTCCATATATCTATATGATCGCCAGATCATGACACTAAATGCTAAGACATTTCACAAGAATGAATATAAAAACAAAATAACCACAACAGAATAATATACCTGATGGTTCATATACCTGAATGCACAACACCTGAACCATCATCTATCCTCTGAAACTGTTGTTGTAACTCTGGGCACTACTGACTGCTCTGTACAAATGGCTGAATGGATACATCGGTCATCTCTCTGAGTGTCCTGAAACTCAATCATAACATGGGGAATCAAAACTGTTGTCCATAATCTAATAGTGATTCATAATAGATGTTCATCTCTACATCTCAATGCAAGGGAACTAGCAGAAAAGTGTATTGGAATTTGAAAAATAAAGTATGGTAGCCCAACTACTATATATGTGATAACATCTGGCTCCAGCTGGGACAAGTGCTCTGCTGAAAAGAGCGCTTGAGAACCTATGAATATTTGGTCCTCGAACTCTAATACTCATATCCAAAATCATAGACCAGATGTCAGAACAATGCATGCATATATATATAAATCTCAAAAAATAATCAACAATACTGAAACTGAAATGCATGAAATATAAATGCAGAAAAATAAAACTAATCTACTAACATAATTTAAATTTTATTGTGCAGGAAAAGAAAATGACAGTTACTCGTCTAAACTAGGAGCTTCAAAGGAGCTTGGAAAAGACAAAAAGGTGCAAGATTCAGTGGCTAAAAAGACTAACTATTGCCCAAGCAGGCTTATTCAAAATCCTACCTACTCTAACCTACCTAGGCAAGCAAGAACTAGGTATAGTCATAGATCCAATGCAACGATTCATTAAATTGATTAATGATTCTTTCTTGATGTTCTTTAACAAAACAAGTCAGGATTAGGTTAAAACTTAGCGAATTTAAAATCAAAACATTTCTGACTTGTTGAAAATTCGAGAAGGTATTGGAATGGTGCAGAGCAAAAACATGCAAAGGGGGAGTTCGATTGATGTAAACATCCTCCATAATAATATTAATCGGATCATAAAAGGTATGTAAGTTATTTTAAAAAATGCATGGAAGGAATAGATGTGATAAAAAATTCAACTCCCCTTGTTTCATACTACTTTCCTCATCTACCTGACCAGGACACTCAATTCTGACTACTCTAGGAATGATGCATAAACCAAGAAGGGATGAATTGTGAAATAGAATTAACATCGAGATTAGCCCCACTTGTTGCTTGAGAATGGAGAAACGATGAAATTGATCTTTATATAACCCTTCCAGCCACCAAGAAGAAGTATTAATAAATTGAAGAATGTTATTCATGAAAGATGACTAAAAGGGAAAATGAAGCACTTTATCTCCATACATGTGATAATATTTATATTCTTGATTAAAAATCTCAAAAGATTTACGAGACCACAAACTCAAAGAAGATTCGAAAAGATAGGAGGGGAGGGTGGATTGAAAATTGATTGACCTTGAACTTTTTGAAAAAGGAAAGAAATTATTGCGAGCACCCAACCCAAAAAATTGGAATAAACAATCGTGATAAGAAATTGAATTAGAAAAAATATATATATTGGATGAGTTAAGTGAAAGATTGTATCTGAGATTCCCATAAATATTAATATATTGGTTTGAGGATTCTATTAAGGAAAGCTCTTGATTAATTTGACTCACTAAACTATCCTCATCGTGAGAATTCTCTTTAATTGATTTATCATTAGTTTCACATGATGACAATCTATTAGGGATTGCATCAACAACCATTTGATCATTATGATAAGTTTGATCTCTTAAAATGCAATGATTAGATGAATTTGTTTCATGAGAAATTTTGTTATTGTCCCTATTTTCTTCTTCTTCAATATCATGATCAGAAATGTCATTAATTACATAAGGATTGTGCAAAGGAATCTCAAGAATATTTTCAAAGGATTCACTAATGGATGATTCAACCATGGATGCTTCCTGATGGAAATTATTGGAATTATCCTCTTCATTTGAGACTTATTTAGGTAATGATGAGAAGATTCTCATAAGTTCTCCTCTTATATCAATATTAATGCAATAATCCCGAGGAGTTAAAATTTGCTCACTGTCATGCATGACCTTCTCACAAGACTCAATTAGCTCAGGAGAAGAGAAATCAATTTGATAAGGACAATCATTAATTAATTCATTATTGGTATCTTCATTATTTTCATCAAGTTGATTTTCATCAAGACACTCATTGTCTGACTGTTCTTCCATAGGCTCACTAGTGTTTTCTCCCCACTTATTTATTAATAAATCCATGAACATATCGTACCCAGTGATGGATCCTAGGGCTAAATGATCGAACCATAGTGGGGCATCCCCTTCAAGGAAAGTGTTAGACCTAAA
Organism: Larix kaempferi; assembly: GCA_027924585.1. Taxonomy (NCBI): domain Eukaryota; kingdom Viridiplantae; phylum Streptophyta; class Pinopsida; order Pinales; family Pinaceae; genus Larix; species Larix kaempferi. The sequence goes on from BSBM01000088.1 coordinate 101,944, forward strand.
ATCTTCCCATCATGAGATTCAGTGTATACACCCCTAGAGTTACCTTGATTGAGTGATTTACTTCGAAGGATTTGTACCCATTTGTACTAGGTTTTGAGAGGTCGTCTCAGGTTGCATTCATGCAGCATGTGACCTCGCACCTTTCCCCATTATAGGATGCGATGAGGTCAGTTAGATGGAAAAAATAGCTTCTTCGAGCTCCTTCTTGAAGCTTGCTGACTTGGGAACCTATCCCTGACCTCTTGGGAGAGTTGGCACTCGATTCCTAACACCTTGGAAGGATCCCTTAAGCCTCTCCTATCATATCTCAACCTATCCTATCCATACCCTATCCACTTAGTCCTATTTAAATGAAGCTCGCTCCCATTCTAAGGATGGAAGTCTATGGTACTCTTCTGCTGGTGAAATCAATCCCAATAGATTTAATACTCTAGATTCCGGAACATCCACTTCTCTCTAGGTGCTTTGGCATGGCTTGTCAGAAGGAGCTTGCAGCGTCAAGGAAATGGTTGTAATCCTCTTTTCTATTGTACTTCTCCACTCCTCAATACAATTAATATAATTGATTCCCATAAATGTTGTCTCCTCAATGATGTTTAGAGCTTTCCTCCTTAACTGTTAGCTTAGATCTATCATATGAGATATATGCTTTCACTTCTCGTGGTCTGTCACATGTTCAATAGGGTTTAGCTACTTGCAATCTGGCAGCGCTGGAGCATTGGATCAATGAAGGAGAAAGGGATCTACAAATCTAAGGTTAATGATCTACTCTTACACTTGTACTCCTATATGATCTAGGAAAGTATTTCATGTTCTCTCTTATTTGTTCTAGACTTACGTTAAGCTAGGGAGATCAGGCCTTGAGTCCGCTCTCAATAGATTGTCCGCGAAACAGAAATCACCAAGGGCCCGCATATAAACATCCTCACCATCAGCACCCAAAAATTCCATATGGTCACAGAGGGAATCCAAATGACTTTCAACAGATGTTCCATTATTTCCATCAAAATGAGGCAACCCCCTATGTATCCATTTGGAATAAGATGAGGTGCCCCATATATTTCTGAAAAATCAAAAGGAGATGGCTTGGGTTTCCTAAAGGTTCTAGTTACTTGAGTTGGGCGAGAATTACTTACAAAAAGCCTCGGCTGAGTCAGATATCTTCTAATTGGTTCGCTTGGGATATTCGAGGAGAAATTATTAGATGGATGAGGCAAATATCAGGTATCATAAAAATCTTGATATGGAGGTTCATACCCATAATTATTTTGATATTATCCTCATACCTTTCATTAATCTATGTTATAATTTTAATTTTTGTTTAAGATCTCGAAGACGATTTTGGTCCATTATGAATTGTTAAGATCCTTGGTGGAGTGTATAAATGGGTTCGCTTCCGAGTAGAGTCACAATTAAATATTTTAAGATTTATATGTTGGATTCGTTCCTCAGTAGAGTCACGAGGTGGAGTCGTTAGGTGAACCACACAAGTTATTCACCAAAATGAAATGTCATCAAAGAGGTGAGATGAGTTATTAAGATGGTGATTGAGATAATTATAGAATTAGGATTGCAATCACCAAGGCAAAATACCAGATGCGATAAGATATGGATTAATGCATGGACACTCACAGACACCGAAGGTAAGCCTCTATCTTCCCGGAAACGGTGCCAAAATATTATCACCAATCTTGTCGTTGCCCCTACAGGTGGATCCAAGGTGGATGGTAGAGGGGACAGGAAACTAAAGTGGTGAACCAAGAGGGCCTTGGTTCCTAGATGGATGGTTGTCATGCCAACCAAGGCACTCTTCGCTTTAGCTATCAAAGCGAAGATAGCAAGGGGGAGACCTAGATCTACTCTCGATAGGAGAGATCAACCCAACCACCAGATCAAATCACTCTAATGAAGTACGTAAGGTGACAGGTATGGAACCCTAGAATTAAGGAATTAGGATCATTGTGGAGGTTAAGGAAAGGTGCGATGTGACAAGGAAAGACAACATAGTGATTCTAATATTAAGAATGATTCCAACATTCACAGTTAGTTTCAAATGGTCAAAATCAACTGCCTTGGGAAACGTGACCCTTAAAACAGGGAAAGTGTCCCAAATTAGAGATCTGACAGTTTAGGCTTTCTAGCTATGCTTGATAGAAGGATATGATAGTATCTAGGAGTGCAAGTAGCTAGACAAAGATAAACCCAAGGGGAAAATAGACAACCCAGCAAAGTCGAATGGGCTTGGAGCAGATCAGTGCCTCGGGAAATGGGCCAGGATGTCCACCAAAATATAGATCAAGGTTGTCAAGGCGTAAAGCAAGGTGGGTTTCAAAGATCAAGCTCATACAATGGCTAGATCTCAGTAGATATGAGATTTAAAGTGCATCAACAAGTGACCCAAGTGGGGCACAACCCTCAAAATGAGGAATGAGGCCCACAAGGTGAAAATCAACAAGATGAAGCACTAGGGGTAGGTTATCATGTAAGGAGAGTTCAAATCAAGTGGGATATCACCTACCCATGTCTTAAAACCTAGAAAACGCACCTAGCCAAGCAGTGCGACCTCACTTGGAGAGGCTAATGTGCCTTGGAAAAGGGGTCAAATGAAGGCCAATCCATACCAAACTATAGAGCCGAATTGTTGTGGATGTTATAGAGGTGGGTTTTCAATATGTTACCCAAAAGCATGCTAGGTCTAAGTAGATCTGAGAAAATGTAAAATGAGGGTTTTATCATTTAAGTGTTGTGCCAATGGATTGGAACCAAGAAAAGAAGAACAAACCTATGGATCTTACCTGGATAACCTTGTAGATTCCTTGATAATGATCATCTATGCAAACTCGATCAATTTGAAGCGATTTGAAGTAGTTTTCTATGAAATCGATTTTCCCAAGGAAGCCAATGCGCCCTCCCTCCTGCACAATAAACATCAAAAATATCATATTTATTGCATCAAGAGATAAAGAATAATTCCATAAAAGAAATAACAAAAAGATAGCATAGATCACAATGATACTAATGATAACCCCCTGATACAAGCAAATGCCAAGCCAAGCGAGTTGAGGAGGACCTGCAAAAACACCCAAGATGAATTTTCCCTCCTGTAAAAAAGACAAAGTTTCCACAAAATAGATCTTCCAACAAATACCCAAATGCTAGGATGCAATAGAGTTTGCAATCACCATGAAGAACACCATATTCAAAGGAGACCACAAGAATTTCCACATACAATTTTTTCTATATCAAGATTCCAAGAGCCAAAGATCCCTTTACAATGAGAAGCTCTCTCCTTTAAATAGGAAGGAGAGGCATCAAAATCCTAACCACTTTTTGAATGAGTGGCTAAGATTAAAATATCAAATGATCTAATCAATGGTTGATATCAGCTCAACAAAGCAATACATGGATCACTAATAAAATAATACATCAATGGACCAAATCGCCCTAGGAGAGTGGGTCCCACCAAAATTGAATGATAAAACATAAGATCTAGCTCATGGTGGGTCCAAGGGGTAATTTATAACACCCTTGGTCAATCCCCATGGCACAATAATATAAAATAATCCATCTAGACACCAAATCGTGCCTCTCTAGGAAAGTCGTGAGCCTTAGGAGGCTCCAAAAATCAACATAAAGTGCCGGAACTGATGGGTGTGGGTCTCACTAGAAGCTGAAACTGATGGAGAAAGTGTGGAAGACATCCCACTCATCATCAAACATCATCCCATTCGATAAAATTGCCTCAGTAGCCCAAATCGAATCCCTTAGTAGCCATTTTTACCATTTCCGGACTGCCTTGGTAGGTGTGAAACTACCCAAAACTCCTCCTGGAGTGCCTATGCTGTCAAGGTAAGGCCACTAGGCTCTCTGGGAGGGGTGTAATATGGTAATAACAGGTGGCTGGACCACCCCCTCCATGCACAATGCTCTAGGTTAACCAAACAAATCTTCGCTCTGCTCTGACAGGGCCTTTCATAGGCCAAAACTGCACTATGATAGCCAACTGAGGCAAAAAATCATTGTAACTACCCGGAACTAAAAACAGGCTATCCCATTGGACTCAGAAGGTCCAAAAGCATCCAAGATGTGTACTCATACACCATATGGATCTCTGCATGATCATATAATATATCCAATATGCCCGGATAGATAAAATAATAATAATCTGTAAATGATCAAATAATACTGAAAACCACAAATCATAATTATAAACTTGTATCTGTTGCATAGAACCATCATGTACCTGTACATAGACCATATACCATCTATCTGCATCATCATAAGGTCTAACCACCTCATGTCCTGTGGTTGACCTTGGTCAAACTGGGTTTGACCAAGTCAACATGACCAACATATAACTCAAGCTATCATCAAAATGCTGCAAGGTGTCAAAGGTTAAAATATGCTTTGCAATCCATTCAAGTAGCAATTATAACAAAAATCTATCATTACAGGTGATCTAAATCCAAATGTATAAAGTCATTAATTATTATTATTACTCAGACTAGACTTTTGAGACCATACTCACTTCATAGTTGTGATCAATTTGCTAGTGAAGGGTGAAGGCTTTGTACTGCAAAGGCTAGGCTAGAGGGAATGACTTACTAACTTAACACTGTGACACTTTGGAAATGGAAATGGAACACACACCATAGAATATATTGAATGAGCAATAACACAGTGAATGGTGGTGTCTCAAAAATGGGTAAGTTGTTCAAAGAGTAATTATTCACCTTGGCAGATGCTCACAATCCATAATACAAATGAGGCCAGCAATATTTTTTATATGAATTTAAGTTCCATTGATTTTTGGGCCTATAGTTTCCATAGCCTTTGATCTATGGGTGTTTATAAACACATTGCATATATTTTCATTTTATATCAGGCTTCTTGCTGCAGGTGTGTTTTTAAGGCACTTGTTTACCTGAGCACTTCCAGGTGTGTCTTTAGACATCTTGTTTACCTGGGTATTACATTTCACAATAGATATAACATTTGATATTTATTTTCGAGTTTCATTTGTCTCTTTACAATAGATATAGCATTTAATTTTCACAATTTGTATTCACGGCAGTACTATTGTTTGACGGATAATCTGCTCGAGCGGACGTGAGCCAGATCTCCCTAGATCAATTTGAGTCTAGAACAAATAGTACAAACTACAAACCACTTTCCTTAATCTAATTAAGGATCGAGTCACTAGATGTCTTACCTTATACTTGAAGTCCTTTCTCCTTGATGTTGCTCCACGCCTTGCGGTTATCATATCTCAGTTGCAAGACCTGTCAAGATACCCATAACAATGCAAACAAGTAAAGAGCATCTATACAATAATAGATCTAAGGAAACAGTTAAGAAGGTAAACTACACAATACTATCAACACAACAATATTGGTGGAAAGAATTTATATTACTGTAAATATGGGGAAAGTACATAGAAGAATGATCACAACCTAGGCTTAATGTAGCAATCCTTCTCCATCCAAGCCAAATGCCATATCCTCCCAAGGAAGTGTGAGTCACTCAATGGATGAGTTAGAGATCTCTCAATGATGATTTCACCAACATGTAGACACTATAGACTTCCTCCCTTTGAAGAGGGGTAGAGATTCACTTATATAGGACTAAGTGGATAGGGTATGGATAGGATAGGTTGAGCTATGGTAGGAGAGAGATAGGGGATCCTCCCAAGAGGTTAGGAACCGAGTGCCAGCTCTCCCAAGAGGTCAGGGATAAGGATCCAAGTTAGCAGGCTTCGAGAATGAGCTCGAAGAAGCTATTTTCTCCTATTAACTAACATCGTCGCATCATGCAAGAGAGCAAGATGCAACGCCATAGGTTGCATGAGTGCAGCCCGCGATGACCTCTCAAAACCTAGCATGAATGCAATGGCATCTCTTCCAAGTTAATGACTTAGCCAATGATACTTTAGGGATGTATACATTGAATCTCATGATGGTAGGATTTTAGGTGTAACAGAATGCCCCCCAAAGCATGAAGCTGTTGAAATTTGGCCAGGTGAAATGCTTTGACAGAAAGAATGGTAATGACTTGTCGGATGAAGGACGCTATTGCAGTACAATTGACTCTCAGTACACAATCTCATACGATGTATAACATGGATTCCAACCAATACAATGCATATCCATGGTAGTAATGACCGAATGAACACAATCATGGCTACTAGACACAAGCATAGATCCATGATGAGATGATAAAACAGCCACGACCAATACAAATGTGGATCTGTGTAATATGAATCAATACAAACTCCATCGCAACCTGGGTAAAACATGACTCCCCAAGTTCTTCAAGCTGAACCCGCAATGATATGAATCTATCCATGTGATTACAAATGTCTTGACGTCGAACATGGTAGAAACCACTTTATTACCGATCATTGATGTATACCGTTAACAAGCACAAGGGAAATCACCAATGATGTCAACAATTCCCAAGGTATCACAGTACATAACATCAAGCGTGAATAAATGAGTTGAAGTCGAACACGGGATGAAATCTTTCAATCAAGAGTCAATGATGTAAAATCATGTTGAAAGCATGGTAACCTGCCATTAAGGCATGCAGGGCCAAGGTACTTGGTTGGTTTCTAGATTCGATCCCCGGATGATGTGTTGAAGTCGACAAGGATGAATCCGTCGAAGGAGGTCCATGATGAATCCCCCACTATCGACATGAAACACGACAAAGGATGTGTAGAGCAGATTGGATGGTACAGTAACATGCAAGACTAAATCAGAGTAGACCGACATGATGGAAGGTGTACTGACTATAGATAATGAATAGTGAGAGTATTCTTGAACATCGGCATGGCATGCCTTGGCAGTATTGACTTGACGAGTTATGGTACCAAATCCTAATGTAACTGATGATGGAAGCCTTCTTTGAATGACTCAAACGAGTAACAAGACTCAGGAAATAGGTGTAAATCGAGGACAAACAGATGATCCAATCGTAGTATGAAAATGCAAATGAGTGCCATGTTCAAGAAATGACTAGGTACTTCCATTGATGAAGGGTGTAACATCAAGGATTTCCTTTTTCCCTATCATGAATGATGAGTGCCTCATGTGTTTTTTAAGAGCTTGATGAGGGTAACTAGATGCTCAGTATAGCTCATCTCATAGATGAGTCCAATCCCAAATATTTTCCAAACCTAGGATAGGAGGGGTTCGTCCCATGGCGGACCCTTCAATGTAAAAGTTTAACTATTGAATAGAAGGTAAACTTGATCGTGATTTCATGTTGAGAGAGTCTGAAAAGAACTAAAGAAGACTCCAATAGTCCTTTTTCGTAAAGTTAGCCTCAACGTCCGAAAAAGCGTAAAACAACGTGGGAGAGGACTCTTTTAGTCATGATTGGCTGTAGTATACCTTTTTCATAAGTAGTCCCCCCTGGTTTGAAAAAGGGGTAAACTATCACCAGAAAGACGGCCATTCAAATTCTTTAACTAGCGTGAACGCGACAAGTTCGCTTGGCAATATTTTCTTATTTTGAGAACCTAAAAAGAGCTTAAAGAGATACTCATGGGGGGTTCCTTTTCCATAGGAGTTTAACGAGCCCGGAAAAGTGATAAATCATAACTCAGTAACTTATTCTCATAGTTTCAAGAGCACGAGAAAGAATAAAGAGTAATCTCATTATCATTAAATAATTACAATCTAATGAATGAAAAGATAACGACAAAATACACAAGGGGTGTTCATACCTAAGATGATCGTTCCAACGTGAAAGAGGCGTAAAAAGACACTTAATGACTCATGTACACTTGAAAACTAGGTCAAATGATCAACCAAGCATTCAAACGCAATAAAAAATGATTTAAACTATAGCAAATGACCTAAAGGCATCAAATATTTGAAAAAAAAAATATTCCTTTAACCTATAAATAGAAAAATGGGTCAATAGAGTCACCATTGTTTCATTTGCCAAATTTGGGAGGAGAAGTCCCATTTGGAGCCAAAACTTCACTTGTCGATTCCAGGAGCTACGAGAAACCATTTCACCCACCGTCCAGAGCAGGAAACTCTAAACTTCATCCAACATAATTGTAGTGGTTTACATTTTTTATTTTGGTTCACGTTTTTGGGTTTTAGCTTGGTTTGAGAAGGGCCATTATGTCCTCGGGTCGTCGCAATTCGCCCTTTCGAAAACCGCGACAAGACAGAGGCTTCGCAAAGCGTGTAAAGGTGGACTGTGATGACATCGCACTGTTAGCAATAACGAGGTGCGACGGTGAAAACATCCAACCCCAAACACAAACCCTTCCCAAAAAAAGAACTTTCAGTGGTTGAAGTGAGTATTAACAATGTTTAAACTCTCCTTTTGGCAGGTTACAAGCAGCCAAAATGGTCTTGGAGTGGCATGAATGGGAGCATGAGGTAGATGAAATGCAAATTGAAAATGATCCATTGTGTCTGATGGCACCGAGGAACTGTGGTCTTCTAAAGTTCTTCGAGATCCAAGGCATGAGAGCCCAAATGCCCCTGTTGACGCATATGCTTAGATGTTGGGATGTGGCTCAACAATATTTTGTGATTGGTGAGCATGTGCTTACTATGGATGTCAAGGACATCTATTTTCTAACTGGATTGTTTCGGACAGGGGACAATGTGCTTCTTACTAGATCATGGGGAAGTGATTGGATTGTGGAGGACTTGATCCTACAGCATTGCACTCCTCATGCTTGTGCTTCTAGTGGGAAGATTCCCATAAAAGATGTACAAGAGCGTCCATTGCGTGCCATTCTTTTCACCATTATGCGGATAGCAGGGAGTCAGGCTCCTCACTTGGCTATTCGGTCTCAGATGCTATATGCGGAGGACTGTATGTCTCCGAAGATATTCAACTAGTGCGAGGGGCTCCTTGCAAACATTTGAGCTCAGCTCAAGAAGTGTCGGCAGGGAGAGATCAAATAGTTCAGCTACGGGTCGATAGTGATCTTGTTTCTCTTGGAGCAAGTTCCCCTCTTGCGCCCATAGGTACCTTTGGATGACAGGGATCCTAGGGATCCTCACATGGCTAGATGGACAGAGGTGATGGCCCGACATGGTGGGGGGCCGATTATCTCATATGGTACTGAGTTCTTCAGCTGGCTAGAGGGCCAGTTTCTTATGGTAGATGATTACCCGTACAGTGGTACAGAATACAGAGATGACCCAGACGTGGTACTACTTGAGGGAGTAGTATGGGGAGATATAGGTAAGAACAATAACCCTTGTACTTTTAGTTTTGTATTTTTATGATTTTTCTTTGTTATAGTTCTAACGAGTTAACAACATGTGTGTGCAGATGGGCCCTGTACGAGAGCGAGAGGAGAGGGAGAAGTCATGGCTCCAGCCGTACATGCTTCCATCACAGAGATGGATGGATTCTATGTGAACCTGAGTGGGTTGACGTTAGACATCCCAGAGCCGATGGTAGATGAGTTACTGTAGCCCATGTAGGTGTATACAGTTGGAGCATTTGTGTGCTTCAATGCACTGCTTCGCAAGCTTGCGAGAGCAGTTGACTATTTCCACACTCAGCAGGCTAGAGCTGTTAGACCTAGGGGTGTAGGTGCCAGGCACTAGGCCTAATGTTGTTATCATGTACTGAGAGCTTAGAGGCCTCATATTTTTGTACTTACTGAAAGCTACGAGGCTTCAGAATTAGTAGAGACTCACTGAAAGCCATCGTTCTTCAGATTTTGTACCAACACTACTTTTTATGATGATATAGATATATACAGACATTCCAACAGTTTATACATATATGTGTTTAAAATGGATGGATGGTGTGATCTTTTTTATGTGTTTTCTTATGAGTTATTTACATGTTATGCCTACTTTTAACAATTCATAAATATGCTTATGTGTGTGCAATGTACCAATCTAAGATGAAGTTGGCCAAAGAGTTTGCAATTGTGTTAACGTCTCGTGGAATGTGCTGGTACTGAATGGACTCAAAGGACCTTTCTAGAAGATAGTCTCATCTATAGAGATGGAGTAAGGTGGGATCACGGATGGCGTAGACTCGGTTAAGATGAGAGACCACTAGTTGAGAATCCAAGTGGATGACAACATGGTCCATACCCAAATAAATAGCGTCAGTTAGGGTTCCAATGACTACTTGATAATCTGCAGCATTGTTGGTCGTGAAACCTAGACACATTCCCCCTGAGTTGATGAGCTTGCTAGTAGGTGAATAGAGTACCCAGGCTGCCGAAGCAAGGTTACGGGTATGCCGTCTGGTGCCATCTACGAATCCGTAGCACGTTGCCATCTGCACACATAGATAGAACATGGTATAAGAAACGAAACAAGATCTAAACACGCAACAAATCAAAGCGTCACACCACAAAAAAACAAACACACGCCATGTACAGTATATACAAAAGTACTTATGCATGAAAAGACTCAAGCATAGTATGTCTTTAGGTAGAGCCCATTTTGGGGCTCACCCAAGTATTTCCCGTCGTAGTATTCAAGCTCATAAGCTCCCTTCTCCAAGATGTGTTTCACTATGTAAGGTCCATGCCACATGGACTCAAACTTTCCTGCCCCCAGCTTATCATGTTTTTGGTCATATGTGAGGACCAAATCTCCCTCGTTGTAGGTGTGAGGTTCTACCGAGTTGTCGTACTACGATTTGATGCATTTCTTATGAGCCTTGTTGGAAAGAGTGGCATCTCCGCGAGTCTTGTCAATATTAGCGAGGTAGAGGAAGCGTTCTTCCTCGGCAGTAGTGTTTGGGAGAAGTTCAATGGTGAGTTTGAGGGACAGAATCTCACACTCAATAGGAAGGACCGCTCCCAATCCATACACTAGTTAGAAGGGAGTAAATCCAGTGGCAGTTTTAATGGAGGTTCGATAAGCCCAAAGTGCGAAGAAGAGCATGTTATGCCAATTGTCCTTATGCATACCCACCATGCGTTGGACCATAGTTTTCAAGACCTTGTCAATGGCCTCGACTTGTCTGTTCGACTGTGGGTAGTACAGTGTTGAGTTTTCATGGAGAAAATCCAATCTATCGCTCAACTTGTCAACCATATGGTTCATAAAGTGAGAACCATGGTCAGTAACTATCGCTTGAGGAACTCCAAACTGCGCTATTACATGATTAAACATGAAGAGTGTGGAGGTCTTTCCGTCGTTCGTGTATGTAGGCATTTCCTCGGCCCACTTTGTAAAGTAGTCGATAGCTACAATGTGTAACTATGCTCCCCAGATGAGGTAGGATTACAATGCATTAAATTGATGTCCCATTTAGTGAAGGGGCCAACGGTAATAACCGGGAGTAACGGGGCAGGATGGGTGTGCTTTTTCGTATGAAAATGTTGACATGGAGGACATTTTTTATGGCCTCGATGCAATCTTTAAAGATAGACGACCAATAATATCCTACACACAAAATCTTCTGGGTTGTAGCCATCCCAAAGAGGTGACCACCACACACCCCAGTGTGATAGTCATTCAGAACATGTTCAGCCTCATCATGAGTCAGACAACGTCGAAGAATAGAGTCAATACCACGATGGTACAACGTATCACTGATGATCAGGTAATACTTTGCATGGTGGCGTATGCGACGGTGGTCATCATGAGATAACTCGGGGCTGAAACGTTATCTGTATACCATGGATCAGACGTACTGATAAGAAACAATGACTTGTCCGGAAAAGAGTCATTGGGCTCAGATTCTACATCATTACGGGGGAGGTCATAGATGAGCTCAACAAACACCAAAGACTTTTTCGACTTGGATTTTTTGAAAAGAAGATCGAATTCTTGTAGTATCATGATCCAGCGTGAATAATTTCCCCCAAGTACCTAACGAGTCAGAACATGGTACACAGGGTTCGAATCAACGATGATGGTGGTGGTTTGAAGCAAAATGTAATATCAGAACTTTTGCATGGCTATGACTACCGCGAGAGCGAGCTTCTCAACATGTGAATAACGAGTTTCAGTGTCAATGAGACCTTTACTGGCATATTATATCACATGTTATTAAGCGTTCTAGTCTTCCTATACCAAAACCATGGCGATAGTGGTGTCGGAAGCGGCATGATATAAAATGTAATCCTAGGGGCATGTGTAATGGCATGTTTCAAACTATCAAAAGATCATTGAGCTTGGTCATCCCAAATGAACGAGACGTCCTTTTTCATCAATCTCATGTATCCTTTTGTCTTTTGCGCAAAATTACAAACGAAGCGCCATAAATAAGTTTCTCTTCCTTGCAGACTCTGAAGTTCCGTAATGTTGGTTGGAGGTGGAAGAGCAACGATGGCTTCCACCTTCGAGGGATCAATATGGATCCCATATTTCGAGACGATAAAGCCTAGGAGGCATCCGGACACGACACAAAAAATACACTTGTGAGGATTCAGATGGACATTTTACCGCCTACATCTGAGGAAAACGACCGTCAGGTGATCTAGGTGGAAATCACTTTGCTTCGAGTGGGCAAGGATGTCATCCAAGTAAGGTTCCACAAAGTCCTTTACATCATAGAAGGCATACGACATGGCTTGCTGGAATGTGGCACCAGCATTTTTAAGACCAAATGGAAGTTTGCGATATGCAAATGTTCCCCAAGGACAGATGAATGCAGTCTTGTGTTGGTCGGTGGGGTGGATCTCAATTTGGTTGTATCTAGAAGAGCCATCCATTAATGAAAAGATGACACTTCCAGCACAATTATCGATAATTTGGTCGATGAAGGGAGTCGGGCAGTTGTCTTTGGTACAAGCTTTGTTGAGATCCTGATAATCGACACGGACCCGGATGGTCCCCCGCTTTTTATTCACAGGGATGACATTTGAGACCCATTCTGTCAACGGGAAAGGGTAAATGAAGCCAGCCTTCAAGAGTTTCTCAATCTCTGCCTTGATTTCCGCAGTCTTTCGAGGGTGTATCGGTCGTAACTTTTGGCAGATGGGTTTGATGTCGGGATAAGTTTTAATTTCATGTAAAACAATGGAGGGGTCTATCCCAAGAATGTCCTCATAGGTCCAAGCAAACATGTCTTGAAATCACTTGAGTAAGGCCGTGGTGGCGATGACTTCTTCAAGGGAACACTTATGGCCTAACTGAATGTGTTCCACTACACTAGGAGTACCTAAAATGTCTATCAAAGTAGTAGGCTCAATGTTGTCTAAGTTGCCTTCGGAGTCCATTTGACATGCGAGTATCGAGGACTGAGAGCCAGAGTAGACGTGCAGTGTGAAGATGGTGTGAATGTTGTTCTCCACAGTGCCCAACAAGGGAGGGAAAGATTATCGATGGTGGAGGTATTCCCACGGAGGATCATCTGTATTCATGATTTCCATAATGGACTCGTCAGAATGAAAAGTCCATAGCAGAGGATCAAATGATGTCCATTGTAGATAACAAGAGGTGGAGTCCATAGCTAAGTGGTCCTCCGGCGCTGATTGGATAGCCTCATACATGAGTTCAACGGGTGACAGAGGCATAGTGTCTCCAATCAGGTGTGTGGTGGCTTCATCAGGTACAAGCCATGAATTAGTGGAGTTAGGGATAGATGAAATCTGTGAGAAGATCATGTTCACCCTGGAAACATGGTTTGGGGGATCTGAAGTAGGAAAGACAACCATAAGGGATGAATCCTTAAGGAGGCCAACCCCCACACTCTCATACTTTGGAGAAGATTGTCCAATTGAAGGAATGTTATCACCTGGGTGAGTAGTGTTGTCAAATGTGCCGAAATCCAATTGGTCGACTGTGACAATTCGGCCTTGATGGGGAATATGTATTATGCGGAAGACAGATGATGCGACCGCAGTCATGGCATAAAACCAATTACGACCAAGCAGAATGTTATAATCTAACGGGGCAACAACCACTTCCACGTTAAGGGTTGCGATCTTTCCCCCCAGCTCGACTGGTAAAGCTTGTAACAACCCATGAGGTTGAAAGGCACGTTTGTCGAAGGGTCTCAAAGTGGTAGGAGAATGGTTCAACTTGGGAGAACCAATGTCTATCCAACATGCGATCGACATAACTGATGTAGAGGCTCCTTTGTAAAAAATGGTACGATGGATTATCTTCCCAACAATGTTTCTAGAAACTTGGAATACCAATTGATGGGAGAGCTTCAGTTTGAAGTATTCTAGCCGGAACATGATGGTATTCGATGAATCCGGGTCAACTGCATGGATGGCAACGAGGAGAGTCTTGCACTGATTTAGATAGTTTTGCAAGACCTCGAGCATCGACATAGCATAGGGAGCTTGTGCTAGCTCTTCTACAATGTTGTATTTTTTAGCAGCCCGAGCATTAGGATTGAAAACCGATTTTCTAATTTTGCTCTTGGGTGGATGCAACACTGAATCAAACGAGGGATTCTCAATGGTGAGAGGAGCAGCCATTACGGTGACATCGGGCTTCGAAGTGGAATATTTTTTAGTATTACTTCCAATGGGTTCCTTGGCTAGAACAGAGTGGATGCTTCTCCTTGTGAAGAATAAGTGTGAGCGATCGACTATTGATTTTGAGCAGGGAAGGGATCGTTGAGAACTGCGGGTGTTGATTTTTCCATAAGAAACTTTTGAACTTCATCTCTATGGGGGCAGTATTATGTTTAAGAGACGAGGGTTTCCTCCCAGCAACAAATTGCTGACCACTAAGTAAAGGTTGACCCAACACCGGTTGTTGGTTATTCACCGTAGGATTAACGTTACTTGTAAAGAAGGTAGGGGGTAAAGAGTATCGTCCCCTTGAATTTTGAGATGGGGGAGACGTAGGTAACATAATCATGGTGACCACAGTTGTGTTGGACTATTGCTGTTCGATAGGTTGGGTGATAAGAGGTATTGAACTGGTCTCCTGTCTAGGGATGTGTGTGCAAGATTGGATGGTTGACGAGCTTCAGTTGTGGTTACGTGTTGCGTGGATGATTCTGGTGACTCAAAAGATAAAGAGAGACCTGGTATTGGTCAGTCATCGATCCTTAGTTGAAATTTTTGACTTCGAAACTCCTCACTCATATAATGTAAATGAGCCAATTGTTCTCGATAAGGTGGTAAGCGGTCGTTGGGACTAACCCAACTGGGTGGGGGTGCAACGGGAAAATGGGCCACTGGGTGGCCTATAGAAGATGTCCAATAAGATGTTGAAGGACCGGCAGCTGCTGTAGGGTCATCTTTGGGTTGATCTATCCATTCCAATGATCCAGGCTCTCCCGACGAAATGGGAGGTAAGTCTTGTGAAGTGGGTAGTTGTGCTTCTTCACCTTGCGGGGGGTGAGAGGCCAGTGAATCTAGAGGAGTATGAGGAAAAAAAAGTGCTCCAACATTCAAAGTAAGGTTTTCCGCTTCAAGTGACCCGACCCTAGCTTGTGGATCCATCCTTACCCTCGAAATTACCTCCTGGTTAAGGGGATATTCGGGTGGCAAATTCTGAGTCCTGTGAAACCTTCTCGAAGGAAAGTCATCCAGAGTGACTGAAACAAAAATTTTCTCCTAAGGTAAGCTACAAAAAAGAGAGGCATACCAGACAAAACCCTAGACAAGCTAAGGCCACAAACAAACTTATGTTGTAAGAGTGGATTAACAGGTCTGCAACCTCACAGGATTGTCAAGGCTTTGCAAATCGCTATATACCACAGGGTCCAATAGTAAAACATGACAAGGAGGATTGGGACTGTACCCTTTCCTGAATACCCGATTACTTAGATGGTACGTGCGTAGTAATCTACCCAAGTGTTGTTATCGATGTATTTCTCCGCCAAGACGTCCAAAAGGTTAACTCAGTTGGTTTCAGGAATCCTAAGTGTGTCTCCCAATATACGCAATTTACGTGGGAGATCAAATCCGTAGTGGTGTTGTCTAATGCACAACTGTTCGGCAAGAGACCTTCTGATATACTACCGAGTACGTGAAACACCTTTCGATATACTCCAAGTACGTGTGGTACTTGGTGGGTACGTGAAAGAGATCGATGTATCGATAAGTACATGGAAGACTACAATACCCCTAGGATACAGTGCTAGAAAATAACAACAGCTGCCATGCTTAGCGATGACGGAACAAATCTCTAAATTACACACAAGTTACTAAAAATTTTACCCTAGTTCTACCGTTAATTTTATCTGGACGGTTAGGTGAATGCATGAGGTGAGTACATAATCATGAACATAATGCAAGCCCTAACTACATGCAAAAATACATACTTTTCTTTCGATGAACTCTATGTATGGGAAGGAGAAATTTTCTTTTTCTTTCCAACAATTTCACCAAAACAGTGCAATGCAACACAATCTCAAATCTTACGAAAAACGATAATGAAGCATTCTTTTCTTTTTCAGCGAAACACAAAAATTTTTGACACAAGACTACTAAGCCAAATCAAAGCATGTTTTTTCTTTTTCTTTTGTCTTTCCAAAACGAAAATGATGTTAAGTAATGAAAAGAGAGAACTCCTAAGTAGAGTATGCAATCTTTTCACTTTCACTATAATGGCCTAAAAGCATAAAAATAAAAAGATGCATTTAACTTTCCAAGCATGGAACTCCTTTTGCCAAACTTGATATCTATTCGATTTTTTCAAGAAGATGAGTAAGTCATAATTCATGAAAAACACAAATAATGCAATTTTTTTTCAACTTTTCCAAAAGATTTATGGATGAGACATTCCAATGCACATACTGTTTTTCAAATGATCTTGAAAAATGATGGAAATAAAATACTTTTGATCTTTCAATGGATGCATCAAAATAACAATTTGACAACAACGATGCTTTTAAACATAAATACTGAACTGAAAAGACTACTTGTAGCACTCCAATAACTCAGAAAATCTCAAGAGAAAGCGAGCACTCAATAGACTGAAAATACACATAAACACTCAAACTCAAATAGTAACAAGATGCACTAAAGCAAGCAAAGCTCAACGAATGAAGGCAAATGAGGCCTAGAAACCGATCCAATACAATAATCAGATCTAGAAAGGAGAGGAGGGAATGCAAGGGTGAGTGGATGTAGGTGGGCGAGAGAAAAGTGTCCACCACTACCAAATCCCAGACTCGTCTGAGATGGAACCCAAAACAACTCCAAACAAAACCAAACAACTCAATCACACAAAGCAAAATGGGATCTCTGACGGGATCTTGAAGTATAGAGAAAGTTTGCATACAAACCAACACTCAAAAATAGAAAGGAGAAAGGGTGCCTGTATGGAAACTTTGACAGATCGGCGTAGTTTGTGCTTGTACACAGTGCGACATCGCAGTTTAGAAATGCAAGAAGTGCGACGATGTCACAAAATACCAATGGAAGGGTTGCAACGACTAACTAATAGGCAAATAATAGAGATAAAAAATGACACACTGTCACTCTGTGTAAACTGACTAGGTGTGACAGGCGAGATATAAGGTAAAAAATGAGCCAAATATCCAAGTAATGAGAAATGAATTGGTTTGAAAATGAAAAGCACAAACTTAGAGGAAGGTAATCAGACTCTTCAAAGTGAAGATCTGAAGGTGAAACCAACTTAGGAGGCTAATGACAAATGAAAAAGGCTTGGAAAGAAATCAACTAAAAACAACATTCAAATTGACACTACAAAGCAATGTTCTTCCCTAGTATGGTCGCTAGATTTGTTTGACGGACAATCCACTCGAGCGGACGCGAGCCGAATCTCCCTAGCTCAATGTGAGTCTAGAACAAATAGTACAGACTACAAACCATTTTCCTAGATCTAATTAAGGATCGAGTCACTAGATGTCTTACCTTAGACTTGAAGTCCTTTCTCCTGGATGTTGCTACACGCCTTGCGGTCACCAGATCTCAACTGCAAGACCTGTCAAGATACACAAAACAATGCAAACAAGTAAAGAGCATCCAGACAATAATAGATCTAAGTAAACAATTAAGCAGGTAAACTACAAAATACTATCAACACAACAATATTGGTGGAAAGAATTTATATTACTGTAAATACAGGGAAAGTACATAGAAGAATGATTACAACCTAGGCTTAGCGTAGCAATCCTTCTCCATCCAAGCCAAATGCCATATCCTCCCAAGGAAGTGTGAGTCTCTCAATGGATGAGTTATAGATCTCTCAATGATGATTTCACCAACATGTAGACACTATAGACTTCCTCCCTTTGGAGAGGGGTAGAGCTTCACTTATATAGGACTACGTGGATGGGGTATGGATAAGATAGGTTGAGATATGGTAGGAGAGAGATAAGGGATACTCACAAGAGGTTAGGAACCAAGTTCCAGCTCTCCCAAGAGGTCAAGGATAAGGATCCAAGTCAACAGGCTTCGAGAATGAGCTTGAAGAAGCTATTTTTCCCTATTAACAGACATTGTCGTACCTTGCAAGAGAGCAAGATGCGATGTCGTAGGTTGCATGAGTGCAGCCTGCGATGACCTATCAAAACCTAACATGAATTCAATGGCATCTCTTCCAAGTTAATGACTTAGCTAATGATACTTTAGGGATGTATACATTGAATCTCATAATGGTAGTATTTTAGGTGTAACAACTATTTTTTTCAGGTTTACCCAACAACATCTTTAGTGACTAAGGGGAGTTTGAGCTAGTGCCAAACATCTGGACAACCGACAGGAATGATTTAGGCCTATAATCCAACTCACCAAAGCTAAGTTTTGTCACCAACTCAGAGCCGAGACACAATAAACAAGTAGGTTCATCCAATGCAGAGGCTACAATGGGGAAAGGTCCTCCATGTCACTAGTCAAGTAGTAAGTAAGGCTAAATAACAAAATGGGTAGGTAATGGATGGATGAAGATAGTAAATAATGAGACCAACACTAGCAAGAAAAAGTATGGTGGGAATGATCACCTCTAATCTCCCTAAGGAGGGTAAAACCGATGAGTATATGTCAAGAACTTCTAGGTTTGAGTAGGGACAAGTATATATAATATAACAGTACAGCCAGTTCCATATATCTATATGATCACGAGATCATGACATTAAAGGATAAGACATGTCACAAGAAAGAATATAAAAGAAAAATAACCACAACACAATAATATACCTGCTGAGTCATATACCTGAATGCACAACACCTGAACCATCATCTATCTTCTAAAACTACTGCTGTAACTGTGGGAGCTACTAATTGCTTTGTACAAATGGATAAATGGCTACATCATTCATCTCTCTGAGTGTCCTGAAACTCAGTCATAGCATGGGGAATAAAAAAATGTTGTCCATGATCTAATAGTGATCCATAATAGATGCTCATCCATGCATCTCAATGCAAGGGAAATGGCTGAAAAGTGTACTGGAATCTAAAAAATAAAGTATGGTAGCCAAGCTACTATATATGTGATAACACTGCCTTAGGACCTATGACCTATGTCGTGGAAAAGTAGAAGTGTAATGAATGTAATGCTCAGTCCTTGGATTCATTTATTTACCATATAGATTATTTTTATTTCTTGATAGTTAAATTCCACAAATATGGTTTTATACAAAACTCCATTCATTGATTATCCATGTTCTATAAGAATTTATTAATTGATATTAAAAAAATAGAGTGCTAGATGAAATAACACAACTAAAGACAAATTATGTAATTTTAATATAACATACTAATAGGCATCATGAAATATCATGTCTTTAATCTAGGTTGATAATATAACTCACATGTTTTCATATTTACAATGAATTCTCAATGGTTGATTGGTTAATATTTATTCTTTTCAATAACAGGTTGATGATGATATGTTGAGCTCCGTTGTTAATTGTCCATTTACAAACTTTGTTGATAAAAATAATCCTTTATATATTTATAATCCTACCTAGGATAAATGAGATAAAAAATTTGGTTGTTACCAAATATTCACATTGAATTGTTCCCTTAGCCCACCAAAGATGTGAAATACAGGATAAACAATCTAAGACTCATAAAAAATGGAGGACGACCGATGTGGCATGCAAACCGAGGGAACGAGGGGGCATGTGAAAGATGCCCAAAAAAATATGAGCGTGAGAGCGAGAAACAATCTCAAGCGTCATCACGAGTGTGGAAAACTGAATCTGGCAATATAAGACTCGTCAAAAACGGAGAACGGTCGATGAGGCATGCAAACTGGGCCTGGTGAAAAACAGGAAAAGGAAAGGACTATCATGAAGTTCTCACTGTGCTGATTCCAACGGTACCAACAGTTTGAGGAACAGATGTCGTATGATACCGCAATGGTTGTTTGAAAAATGGTCAAATCTGTGAGTATTTTGATCACAGAAGATCTAGGAGCTATGGAGAACCTCACAAAATCGAATTAATTTGCAAAATCAGTGGAAAAACTTGAAAAAAAAAGATAATTTTACACACAATGTGAGCTTAATCTTTGCATTAACTGACTATCTAACATGTAAAAATGTTAAGAACAGGTTTTTATTACATCCATGAGAAATTCGAGAGCATTGCTTAGCTCAAGATGATTGTACAAGTCAAAATTTCCAAATTGGCCTCAATCCCCCCTAGGTGGGTCCAACTCAATCCCAATCATCCCAAACAGTCACGAATTCAGGTGTGAAGGTGGATGAAGCATGCTGGGTCATAAATGAGGCCAAGGCAGGTGTGGGTGAGCAAGTAGAGGAGTTTGGGAGGACCAAGGGAGCAATAAATGCTCCAAATCTAGCCAAAATTGGGCAAAATCCACCCTAGCGCCCCTAGTCAACTGAAATTCCCCAAATCAAGGAGAGAGAGCGCTCCAGCATTTAATGAGGGTGTACTTGTGGACAAAATAGGAGGTTGGGTGAACTGGTTTGCTTGGAAGTGGGTGTGAACACTCTCAAATGTGGGTATTTGACCAATTAAAGTCACCTAGTCCAAACTATGGTGTAGTTAAGCACATGAGCAATAAAATTTTGACTATGGTTATGGACTATGGTACTAAGTGTGGATTACTATTCTAACAAAATCTCTATAAATAGGGTGTGGGGCCAATAAGACGTGTCATTGTTACGTGCGAGTTTGGCAGAGCAATCAGATCTATTTCTTGATTTCTGGGAGATTCGACCGTTGGTTTTCGATTCCATGAGTTTCAGGTAACCCTATTCGCCTTAGCCTTTTGAATTATGTCTTTTTTGGTTAGCAGTGGGCCCCTGAAGGCCGTGAAATTCCATGTTGGCCTTCCAACATGGAAATTGCGGGTTTCATGTCCTTTTTCACGATGAACATCGCGGGTTTGGGGTCGACAGTCGCGATGTTCATCGCGCCTGTTGGGCTGAAATTTGCGATGTTCATCGCGACTGGGGGGATGATAGTCACGATGTTCATCACGACTGTGGGGATGACAGTTGCGATGCTGATCACGACTGTGGGGTCAATACCAGCGATGTTAATCACGGGTTCATGGATGAAAGCCGCGATGATCATCGCGGCTTTTGATGGAAAAGTCACGATGAAAGTTTTTGAAAAAAAAGTCCATTTCTAAAAAATTTTCTTTCTTTTTTGGTAGGATGTTGAGGAGAACACTGGTATCATGGCGGGAGCGGGAGATGGAGGAGGACCTGACGATTCGGATTTGGACCGATCAGGGTTTTTGACAGACTCTGGCTGTGAGCGGGCTCTTGAAGTTCGCTCAGATTCTACCCATGCATTCAGTAGGACTGCTGCTAAACAAATTGGTGGGTCTCTGGGTCCCTGCAGAGGGTGCTTTCATTGCTGGGGGTGAGAGGTTAGAGATCACCCTCACTGATGTTTACTTTCTTACCGGGTTTCCTCACTTACGGGAGGTAGGGGATCTTCTGTCGAGGATCTCGGCAGGTTTGGATATCGAGGATCTGCTGGAGACATTCGGTGTTCCGGGGGCTATCATGCAGAATAGCGCATTGATCCTGAGATCTCTGCGGGAGTGGGATATGTGGGCTATTGGGGCTTGTGTTCTGCGGGTGTTGGGTGCTGTGGTGCCACATCATTTGTCTGGGGGACCTACTACGTGTGGGGTCAGATGTTTTTAGCCGGTGTCCAGAGAGATCTGGACAAGGTCGCCCGGGAGGGGAGAGAGTTCTGTTATTCCTCCTTCTTGTGTTGTTTCTTCTTTGAGCGGGTACCGACCCTATGGCCACGGGTGCCAGTTCGAGATGGGTTGGTGAGTGAGCCACGCATTGTGCGGTGGGGGGAGATGATGCTCCGCGGTAGTGGTGGTATCTGTGGGTTCTTTTCACAGGATATGTATGAGCAGTGGGAGAAGATCCCCTTGTTGATTAATGACTATCCATATGCTGGTATGGATTATCGAGGATATCCGGAGATGCCTCAAGCCCAAGGACAGGCCTGGGGTTTAGATGGTATGTTTTTGTGTTTGGTTCTCTACTATATCATGTGTTTTTTAGATGTTTTTGTTATGATTATAGTTAGAGATATTTATATGATGGTTCACTTGCGTGATTGTGCAGATGTTGGTTTTGTACCACCGGTCGATCATGTGGTTTGTAGGGGACAGGCGATGGTTGTCGTTCCTCCTCCTGTAGTGGTACCACTTCCTCATGCTCGAGGAGTTGGGCCTCACAGTCGAGGAGCTGGGCCTGGAGATGATGCCGTTGAGGTCATATGAGAGACAATGGACATAATCCTGGTAGGATTTCTAGAGGATGGGTGGAGGGACTTGGATCGGGACATCGTCGAGTGTTTTTTTGATGCACCTCGTGAGTGGTGCTCTATCATGCTCAGAGCAACATTGGTGGTGGCTGAGTGGAGGGATGGGGCTCGGCATGATCTGGCAGGGCCGGTGGAGGGGAGGATTCGGGTGCGGGATGATCTAGTGGGGCCGGCGGAGAGGAGGGTTCGGGCTCCGCATGATCCGGCGGGGCCAGCGGAGGTGGCGCCAGAGGAGCCCGGAGAGCATGATGATTAGATGATCTTGTATCTGCCCCCAAATGCTAATGAGCATATGGGGAAGTACCTTTTTGTACATCTTATGTATTTTTGTATATTGGGTGCTGAGGGCACCTATGACATGTTGACTATATGATTATATATATATATATATATATATGTTTTGGTATATAGTTGAGTATGCACATGGATGCATTTATTGTCTATTTGTTTGCCCGTGGAGGAACATATTATGCACATGGATGTAGTTTATTAATTTTGTATATGCCCGTGGATGCACTTTGTAATTTTGTATATGCCCGTGGAGGCACATGTTATGCACATGGATTCACCTTTTGTATTTACTACATGGTTGGATTGGTGTGCCAATCAAGAATGTTGTTGGCCATTTGGTCTGCTACACTATTGAGATTCTGTGGGACATGTGTGAATGAAATGGATTCAAACTATCGAACCATTTGTTTAGTGCGCATGAATTTTATGAAAAGACAAGGATCGCGTACCTGGTAATCATTATTGAGCTGGGAAACAAGGAGTTGTGAGTCCAAGAAAATGTTAAGGTAACTTATGCTCATTTGGAGAGCAGTGGCCAGGAGACTGGTCACGGCATCATATTCAGCTTGGTTGTTGGTGGCGGCACCTATGCACACTATGTTGATGTGTATCAACTCATGTGAAGGGGAATATATTACCTAAGATGCGGAGGCGAGATTGGGGGACCAACATCTTGCACCATCAGCGAAACCAACGTAGCAAAGTGGAACATGATCCATCTGTGGTCATGCAGGAAAAACAAATTTTTAGGTTTTTGTATTTTTTGTAAAAACCAAAATAAGACTATACAATTATGGACATTGGTGTCCATCAGATTTTCCATGGGTAAAATCACTTGAGGTACAACCTATTGTGTGGGTTGCGTAGGGGGCTTCCTTCTGAATCGGTCATAATGTATGCCCCCTGTCCGAGGCAGGTATGTATAATGTATGGGCCTTGCCATATAGACACAAACTTTCCTTTTCGGGTTTTGTCAAGAGCTTGATCATAGGCGAGGACAAGGTCCCCTTCAGTAAAGGTTCTTGGGTGGACATGTTTGTCGTAACTCAGTTTGGATCGGTTCTTGGCTTCTTCCATGGTTTGGAGGGTTGTGCGCCTATCTTCATCAGCTTGCTCCAGAAGTAGTAAGCATTGCTCAATTGGGGAAGTGTCCAGTAGGAGTTCAATGACCATATGTAGGGTTGGAATCTGGCACTCAACGGGGAGGACGGATTCGACACCGTGAACTAGATGTAAAGGGGTAAAACTGGTGGCATTTTTGGTTGACATGCAGTATGCCCATAGTGACGGGAAGAGCATGTGATGCCAATTTGATTTGTGTTTGTCAACAGTGCATTGTAGGATGGTCTTCAAAATTTTGTTAATCGCTTCCACTTGGCCATTCCCTTGGGGGTAGTAGGCAGAGGAGAAATGGCGTTCAAATTTCAGTAGGGTTGATAATTCTCTCCAAACGGCATCTTCAAAGTGAGAGCCATGGTCTGAGACTAGTTGCTTTGGCACTCCAGAACGAGCGATAACATGGTTGAGGAAAAAATGCGCTACGGTGTCAGCTTTGCAATTGTAAGTTGGCATGACTTCCGCCAATTTGGTGAAATAATCTACAGCCACAATGATGTGTTTGTGACCGTCGGCTGACGTGGGATTGCAATCTAGGAATTCGATGTCCCATTTGCAGAATGGTCCGATAGTGACGACTGGATGAAGGGGGGCGGCTGGGGTTCTTGCCTTGGGGGAAAAGAGTTGGAAGTTTTGACAATGTTTGACTGCGGTGATGCAATCAGTAAATAATGTGGGCCAAAAGTAACCTACATGGATGATCTTTTGGGCGGTGGCCACGCCGGAGAAATGGTCTCCGTAGGCACCGCTATGGCAGTCATTAAGGACTTGTTCTGCTTCGTCATGAGATAGGCAACGTCGTAAGATGGTATTGACGTTCCATCGATAAATTACATCGCCTAAGAGGAGATATCGATGGGCGTGGTGTCGTATACGATGGCGTCCATCACAATCGATGTTGGGTCGAAATGTTTGTGTGCGAAGGTATATTAATATGTCAGCGTACCATGGGTCGTCAGAGGAAATGATGAAAATGTGGTCGTCAATGAGGTCCGTTTGGATAGCGGGTGATGATGAAGAGGATGGGAGATCTGTGATGAGTTGAGCGAGTGCTAGGGCCTTAGTTTTCTTTGGTGTTTCGAAAGTTAGGTCATATTCTTGCAGGATAATCACCCATTTAGCTATGAGGCCTTGAAGGAGGCATCGTGTCAAGAGGTAAACCATTGGATTGGAATTGGATACAACTGTGGTGTGGCTGAGGATGATGTAGTGTCGCAGCTTTTGTACTGAAAAGACGACGGCGAGGGCCATCTTCTCTTCAAGTGGGTAGCGGAGGGGTGGGCCTGACAAGGTCTGGCTCACATAGTAGATGACATGCTCGTGGCGAGCAGTATCTTCTTGGACAAGAACTCCAGATATGGCATATTCGGATGCTGAAACATAGAGGGTGAAATATTTTGTGAAATCTGGAGGAGAGATCAATGGGGCGTTCGTGAGTGCTTTCTTTAAGTCGGTGAAAGTTGATTCTGCTTGTTGGTCCCATATGAAACAGGTATGCAGACGTAGTAGTCGAAGGAAACCATGGACTGTCGTGGCATAGTCAGGGACAAAGCAGCAGAGGAAGTTGGACCTCCCTTGAAGGCTTTGAAGTTGTCTTAATGTACGGGGGTGACGGTAAGTCTACAATGGCTTGGACTTTCAAGGGGTCTACAGTGATGCCTTTTTCTGAAATGACAAACCCTAGTAGGCGACCTGCTGTAATGCAAAAGACACACTTGAGTGGGTTCAAGCAGATGTTGTATTTTCAACAATGCAAGAACACTTGTCGAAGGTCATCTAAATGGTCAGATCATTTCTTAGATCGAGCGGTAAGGTCATCTAGATAAACTTTTATGATTCTATGTAAATCGTGGAAGCAATAAGTCATGGCGCATTGGAAAGTGGCTCCAGTGTTCTTGAGACCAAAAGGCATGACGCAATAGGCGAAGGTTCCCCACGGGGTAGTGAAATATGTCTTGTATTGATCTTATTTATTGATTTTGATTTGGTTATATCCGGAGAAACCATCCATAAAAGAAAGGACCTCATGCCCTGCACATTCATGGATTAGTTGGTTAATGAATGGTGTGGGGAAGTTGTCTTTGGGACAAGCGAGGTTGAGGTCTCGAAAATCAGTACAAACACGTATGGTGCCCACTTTATTGTTTACTGGCACTGGGTTTGAAACCCAGGTGTTGTAGGCAATAGGATATATGAATCTTTCTTTTTGGAGTTTCTCAATCTCAGCCTTAACAGTTGAGAGCTTAGACGGGTGAATTGGTCGTTGTTTCTGTCGGACAGGAGGCACATTGGGCAAAGTGTCGATGTGATGTTCCACAATGTTAGGATCGAGGCCATGCATCTTGGTGTAAGACCAGGCGAAGACATCATGAAAATCTTAGAAGAGTTTCTTATATGCCTGAGTCTCCGCTTGAGTGCATGATTCACCTAGCGAGATGAGCTCAGGTTTTCCAGGTGTGGTGGAAATGTCGATTTGTATAATAGGGGAAATGTTGGACATATTCCCCTCTTCGAAGGAATCTGGTGCTGGGATGGGGTCTTTTAACCAATCAACCTTAGTTGGTAGAAAATCTTTTGATTTGATTGATAGTTGGTTTTCCACGGTGGATGTAGATGCCTCAGGGAGGAAGTATGATCGATGGTGCATATCGTCCCAAGGGTAGTCCGTTGCAGTGAGTGCTTCTAGAATTTTCTCATTAGTATGAAAGTAATCAGACCATAAATCAACGCGTTCGGGTTTGTATGTGGTTGAAATCATATAGATGGTATTGATTTCTTCCGAAGAAGATGATTTCGGAGGGTCGATCTCTTCGATGAGGGGAGGAGATATCTCTAAGTTTGCATTGTTCATCTCATATAAAGCTTCTCTATAATCTGGGAGATCAAGGCAGTGGTGTGAATAATGGCCATAAATGCCGCATATCGCACAAGGGTGGTTAGTGCAAAGCATTTTGTCGCGAGGTTGAGTAGGTGGCTCAAGTCTTATAACTGGAATTCCGGTGTCGTCATCCAACATATTCATGTGTTCTTGGAGTGCAGGTAATTGTGGACATTGATGAGTGGCATGGCCTACATCGTCACACAACGAGCACTTAGGGGGAATGTGAATAGTTGGGGGGTTCTTGGCTACCTTGGGGGTTGTTGTGGGGGTGTGAGTTATGGGTCTAGTGTTATACGTTTGTGGGCCTCTGCCCCCTGTGTTTCGTAATGGAGGTGGGGCATTTCTAGACGTTGATGCCGTAGTCACTATTGGGGGTGGTCTATTTTGCAGATGAGTGACAGGAGGGGGTGGGTGGTTGGTAGTAGGGATAGGTTGTACCGGTTGTAAAATAACAGTTGGAGTCGGCAGGGGGATCGGAGCAGGTAAGTACCATACAGGTATCCCTAATGTTAAACCAAGAAGCTTGAGTGTAGCCATTACTGGCAAACTGACAACTCTAGAAAATGGGAACAAGAACGGGATAGTATGAATTGGCGTTGTTCCAATATGAGTAGGCACTGTGGGTGTTTGTGGTAGTGACAAGGGCTGCTGTGTGGTGTGCGACAGGGTGCACAAATCAGATTTTTTTGTTATCAGTAAAGGAGGTGGGATCGATGGAAATGTGGAAGTCATAGGTGACTTGGTGTAGATTCCAGGACCAATTGATGAGACAAATGATGTCGGTGCAGTTTGAACGGTTTGTTCAATCATTGGTAGCACATTTTGAGGGGCTGCGGGGGCATTAGGATCATAATATGTGAGTTGATCAATCTTAATAACACGTCATTCATGTGGGAACATCATGAGGTGGAACACAGATGAACCGACAGATTTCATTTTGTACATATAGCTACGTCCAAGAAGGAGGTTGTAGTCGAGCTGGGCATTGATCACTTCGATGTCGATGAGAACTAATTTGCCACCTAGTTCTACTGGTATGTTCACTAAGAGGCCTTGTGGTTGAGCTGAGCACCCATCGTAATCTCATAATGCTGTGGTGGATGGTTGTAAATTGGGGGAGCCAAGTTTCTGCCACACAAGAGTGGACATAACGCAGGTTGAAGCTCCTTCATCGATGATGCATCGATGCACAACAAGGTTTCGAATGTTTACGGATACTTGGAAGGCCAAATTTGATGGTAATCGAGGTTCGGATTGGTCTAAGTCGAAAGCCATCATATGTGTATCCTCAGGGTCTACTCCTCCGATGGTGGATTGTAGTAGTTTTCGTTGTGCATGGCATGTTTTCAATACCTCTAAAGCAGACATAGCAGTGGGGGATTGTGCTAAATATTCCATGACGTTATAATTGGATGCTACGCGAGCATTAGGATTGTTATTAATCCTTCGCAAAGGGATGCGAGGGATTTTAGGTCCTCCGTCCAACAACATATTTGGTATGCGTAGTGGTTGATCTGATGGAAGGGAGGTGGATGCGTCAGTGGGAGGAGTTTATGGGGGTGGGCCGTACTGATTCCTGGGAGTCTGGAGGTTGATGTTATTGGATGACATCATTAATAAATGGTGTGTGCTTGAATCCGTATGCTGATAATCAGTTGCGGCATAGGTGATTTGCCGCTGAGGTGCAGCAGGTCCTTGTGGGGGATCCATTGGGTGAGTATTTACTATTCCCTGGTTTGGAAATGGGTTTTGCAATATCATGGGTTGCAGTTGATTAAGTGGAGCTAGCTGTCCAGCGTGGCCCTGGCGTTGGGCATCGTCAGCCCAAAGCTTACATGCTTTCTCTAAATGGGGGCAGTTGTGAGTGTAGTGGCCATAGACTCCATATATAGAACATGGATGGTTTGTTCTCAGGTTATTGTTCTTCGCCTGCTTGGGATGACGATCAGGATTCTTGTTGGGGGGAGCAGTGTTATTATTATTTGGAGGATTGGGTGGTGGTGGACCTTGATTATGTTGTTGTTTGTTACCGCGGTTACGTTCTCTTCCGTAGTTTTGTTGTCTGCCCTGGTTGTGTTGGTTATTTTGGTGTTGGGGCTGATTGTGTTGTGTGTACACTTTCCCTTGAGTAGTGGGAGGATTTTGGGGTGCCACAAGTGTGGGAGCAGGTTGCGCGGGATAATAAGTTGGTGGGGCTGGAGGAGGTCCAGTTTCCTGCTGGGGTTGTTGGTAACCCTGAGCTATTGGAAGTGTTGGTTTAGCTGGTGTAGCTTGCTGGGGGTAATACATTGGTTGGGCCGGTAAGTGAATTAAGTTCTGGGTGGCCGACTGGTTATAGTATTTGGGTGGTACATATGTCGATGGTGCTTTCCCGTAGCAATGTGGTGGACAAGAAAGTCCATGAGTGTGATGAGTCTAATTCATTGGAGCGTACGAAGTCGTCGCTCCAGAATTAGATGTATCCCTAGAGAGGTCTGGGGAATTTATGGTGCTCACCGTGCTAAAAGGTTTATTTTGTGTCATGACTTGGCCGATAATACCATCAGCGGCATGTGATGCCCCCGAAGCGTCACCACATGAAGAATCGCCTCGTGGGGCATCTGGTATGATGGTGTAGAGATAGCCTGACTAGGCATAAATCTGGTCGAATTGTTGAGCTTTTAAGATAGCTTCTTCTTTCGATTGGGGTCATTCAGAAGCTACATCTTTTGCTATGGGGGGTAGGAGTTATTTGAGAAACCAATCCAAAAATATACAGTCATCCATTTTTATCTTGCAAAGGTTATGACGCTTGTGCCACTCATGGATATGGTTGGTGATGTGGGTAGTTGTGTTTTGTCTGCAAGACAACAGTATTTCAACTCCTACATCATAGCATACAGGTAGCTGAAAAAAATGAAGGAAAGTGGAGGCGAGGGATGTAAATGTATGGTGGGTCCCATGTGGTTGTTCAATGTACCACTTGGCTGCAGAGCCAATGAATGTTTGTTGCAACAGTCTTAGTCTAATGGAGTCATCCACTATGGAATTAGATGAACACCATAGGTGAAATGACATTATGTAGTTTTTGGGATCCTCCCCAGGTTTTCGTTCAAACTTGGGGATGTTCGAGGGGAGCTTTGTAGGCATGGGTGGCCATGTAGGGTTGTTCCTGACAGGATCGTTGGTTAACCTGGCTAGGTCTGGTAAGTTCAGACTAGCCATGTATGGTAAAATAGCAAATGGGTGTGGCGTATTGACTGGGCAATAACTGTTAATGGTGGAATTATGTAGTGGTCCAGTGGCCCCTAATGGTATGCTAGGTATTGAAGGTATGTGTCCTCCAACCATTGTGGTGTGGGATGGGCCAGCTCTCCCAAGTGCAACATGGGTTGCAGAGGGGTTATGAATAGTGCTAGGAATTCTTAG
The DNA here is from genome assembly GCA_027924585.1 of Larix kaempferi. NCBI lineage: Eukaryota > Viridiplantae > Streptophyta > Pinopsida > Pinales > Pinaceae > Larix > Larix kaempferi. The sequence goes on from BSBM01000088.1 coordinate 132,255, forward strand.
GATCTGGGTTGTGGTAATGAGAGGGGGTGTGATTCCTATGTTGGGCATACCCATAATAGGAGGTAGTCCTGTGTTGGGCATACCTAAAGTGGAGTGGTCCTTATATTAGGCATGCCTAAAGGGGTTGTTATTACCATGGGTGACACAGTAGTAGAAGGGTTTGTCGATGTATCTCCAATAGCACTGGTGAAGAGGGGGTCGTATTGTGATCCATCCATGGGGTTGGTTGGTGATATTTCAATAGGGTGTTCGGATTCAGCCTTAGAATCAGATGTGAAGTGAGGCATGTCATAATCGGATGACTGTGTTCTTGGCTGATGACATGTCGAGTCAAGGGATAAGGCTCTATGTCTATGACGTGTAGAGCCAAGTGTATCGAACTGAGGGGGTTCACCCTGAAGATGGCGAGATCGTCTTAATTTCTCAATGGTGAGAAATATATAAAAATTTCAGTGGAAGGTGGTGATGTAAAAAACTCGAAACCCTAGTGCAACAATGAGTGCAAGAGGGGAGTGAAAAAATAATGGCTCTCAGGCCAACAGTCAACCTCAAAAGCACTTATTATAATAGCTGTGCTATAATAAGTGGATGGATCCAAAAAATTGGTCAGAATACTAAAAGTCAAACAGTTCCTAGAAAACAGTGTTGCTCACTAGACCAAAGGTGGGTATTGTATCATGCAAACACCTAACTAGAAGTATTGTGAGTCAACAAACGATATTCTTTGCAAGGTGATGAAATCCAAGTCAGACAATATAGAGTGTTGAATCAATGGCAAGATATCCCCCTACCGGGAGGGACATTGGGTAGACAATCCTAAAGAGTGGCAACTAGGATATCCCGTTCATGACATGTTCGGTTGGGTGAATCTGCAGTTTGGTTCTATCGTCGTTGTACCCCCATTTGGGTGTACACCAAGAACTTCGAAAGGTATCCTTCGGTTACTGAATAGATTGCGGTATTCCACTCAGGCTTCCGGAACTAGTATGGCTACTTCAACCCTCCTAAGGGAGAGGCCTTCCGGATAAATTGGTTGATAACCGTGTCAAAATTATAAGGGATTTTTGGGACCCTAAAGACAACCACTATGTCTCAAATGTAAATAATTGAGGGGTGTTATTGGTACACCTATCCCCTCAATTCTACCTAACTACAAGATTCTTTTAAGTGCTCCCCAAGTGGGGTTAAAAGGTTTGTTGAGTTAAGGTAGATTTTAAGGCTCAGTTTGATTAATGTGGCAGAGTGGGTGCAAGTGTGGTTATCAAACTGAAATTGATTTTCCTCGCTTCAGCGATTGATTACAAATGAAAGAAAAGACGCTTCCAGTTTGCAAAAAATAAAGGCATTTTTTGAAATGTAAATGCTTGAAAAAACTATTCAAAAATAATGGATCTTTGAAATAATTTAATGGGGAGCAAATAACATAAATATTTCAAGAAATAAATGGATCTCTTAGAAAATTGCTTGGGCAAATGATTGAGCATATAAAAAGTAAAACCTTTGATCTAAATAGAATGTAGAAAATCTTTCATTCAATTACTGAAATTTTTTAAAAAGACTTTTATGGATCATATATAAATAGAAAAAGGTTTAGTATGGCTGTAAAAATGCAGAAAAAATAATGCTGTAAAATAGGCTAAATGGGGAAAAAATGCAGAATTTTTTTCTAAAAAATTGCCGAATTCAAAATAACAGCATCACGAGTTTTGGGGAAACAACCGCGATGTGCAGCGCAGGTTTCGGCTGCGCAGTCGTGATGTGCAGCGCGCTAAATGGCCGCGAAGATGCAATGTGCAGTGCGGGTTTCGGTCACACAATTGCAATATGCAGCGCGGCAAATGGTCGCGAAGTTGCGATGTGCAGTGCATAAAATGGCCACGAAGCCGCGGCGCGCCACACGAAAAAAGGATGCAAGGTCACGATGAGCCGCGCGACTGTCGGGCGAAAACCCGCGAGGCGAAAGTCGAAAAATGAACGCCGAAAAACGAACCCGAAAATGGAAATTTCAGGCTGTTAATGGCAACAAAAAGGGCCAATATCTAGAACATCAATGGATCTACTATCTAGGATGGCAGATTTGTGAATTAAAATGATTAAAATTAACAAAAACTAAGATCTAAAGCAAAAAACCAAGATCTAAGAATTCGAAGCCAGCGGAGTCGCCAAAAACTGTTGGCTTGGTTTTGCAACCAAGCTTTGTGCAATGGGCACCTATCAACAATGTGATAGCATTTTCAATATAGAAAGCAAAAAAAATTATGAATTAAATCTAAATCTAAACTAACATGTGCATACAACAAATAAATCTAAAAAAAATTCATGGAAAGAACAAGAAATAAAAGAATGTTTTGTATTAAGATACCTCAAATGGTGAGGATGTTATGTTGAGCAACTCCAAGGGTGAGTAGCTGCAAGCTCTAATGGTCTCTTCTCTAAGATGCTGAAAATGGCCAAAAGTCTTGGGAGAGATTTTGATAGCGTGAGATAGGATGATGGATGGATCGAAAGTGAGGAGTCCCTACCACCTTTTTATAGTTTTTGGTGGTGGGGAATACCATTATGGTTTTGAGGAAACCAATGGTATTGACCAACATGGTTTAGGTACCCTTTTCCCTCTTTTTTCCTTTTTTGAATATTTTGAATATTTTTATTCCCTTTTAATATTTTTGGGAATTCTAGACCCTTTTTGAGGGTTTTTTATGCTTTCAAGGAAAAATATTCATTTTGAGGGGGAAAAGGGGTGTATTATGGTCTTTTGGTGACCTTTTGATGGCTTTAGAGGCTCAAATGGTGGAAAAGTGGACAAATGGGTCATGTGAATAAGGAAATCAGCTAGTGAGCACTTTTTGGCTGTTAACACCAGCCCTTTTAGGGACTAACCACTAAATAAATTGGTAGTGTCACTAAAATTTACTGTATGTAACCTTTTGGCTATTTATTCCACCAAACCACCCAACTAATGCAAAAAAAAACCAATAGAGGAGGCAATGGTTACATATTTCCAAAGTGATGATGAAAACTTGAATCATAAGAATCTTACAATTTATAATATTCTCTTGCATTATGGAAATAATGATATCATATTTTCCAACTTTTATAAAATCATTGCTTGAGATACATATGTAAAACTATCACAAAATACAAAAAAAATTCAGGCCATTCTCCACAAGCATGTGTGGTCCATGATAAACTAATTCACATGTTGAAGACACGATTTCATTTTGGTTTCAATTTTGGGATCCTTCTTCTTCTATCAACACTTTTAACTCTTTTGCTTCTCAAGTACAACTAAATTGGAAACAAATTGTTACAATTTCTCATTCGAAATGGTTTGAAAGTATTTATTATAGTTATCTTAGCAAAACCATGGACCACTAATGACATATGCAAGTTATGGAATGTGTTGTAAATAACTTCAAGTTCAACTATAACATGACTAAGGATCTTGTAGGAAATAGTCATGCTTTCTTCTACACTAGATAAAAATATCTAGTGAAAGTAAATAATTGATATGAATTGAATAACATGATATGTTACAATAGGCTTTGTGGTGTTATACTTGTATGCATTGAATTCTTATTTGGCATAGTAAATATTATTATTTAATTTTTTTATTATTTTTGTATTTATGTAAATGTTACATTGATGTCCCTTTAAGGAATGTTTTGTCCTCAAAGCATAATAAAGTGGATTTTCTCTAGTTGAACATGTTTCTTTGACAACATCATCCTTATCTTTGTCTAGATTTAGGGGTTTGAATTGATCCTTCATTTGAGTGTTGAAAAGGTTTGTAAAATATGCATCATACCATGGAATCATTTGACTAGGTTATTTATCATTACATTATGTTTCTTGGATACATACTTGACTTGCTTCCACGGTTGTATGATTATATGGTTTTGTGCACCTTTTTCTTTATTTTCAATTCACCTTTATTGAGAGTCGACCATTGAACACCATAATTTATAATGTTGAATTTGCCTATTAAATTTCAGGAACTATACTTAAATGTTGGTGGAATATGTGCCCAATTGCATCAACCATTTTGACCTAGTACCATGTCAATTTCCTCAAGTGGTAGAGCATAGATTCCTATTTGTAATTATAGTTCTTGTATTTGAAATTAGACTTTATGACATATTACTACTTCCTTGACCTCGTGCCCATCAACAACCATAAGTATGAGGTCCTTTCTGGTTAACACAAAAGGGATTGTTTGTTGAGAAACAAAGACGTCTATATAATTATGTGTACTACCAAAATCCATATCCTTGCATTTCTATATTTCATGATTTCTCCAAGATTTAGGGTCTTAGGTAATGATTAACTCATCATGGTTTCTAGTGGAACTTTAGACTTGCTTTCTTATTTTCTTGGAACTTGGATCTTATCTACCATAATAAGATATGACATAATATATTTTGCACTTGGGTCTACTATTTTGTATTTTTGATACTTAACTATTTCTATTTGAAGAATGTCTTCTTTATTTCTAATTTTTTGGCACATGAGATGGGAGATAATAATACTTTCATTTAGATAATTAGTATTTTAAATATATTATGTTGAGTTGTTGTACACTAATATATTTTGTAAGTTGTTTTCAATGGGTTCAGACTTTAATATTTCCTAAGGTTCAGGTTTTATCAATAACTAATCTCATCTTTTAGTTGGCTAGTCAATTCTTTCTATATGCTCATTATTTATCATTAATGTCTTGTCCTTGTCAAATTATAACTCACAAGGATGTCCTAGAATCCATATTCCATTGCAATCAAAGAAAATATATTCATTCTTTATTAATTCCAAACATTTCCTTCGAGAATCTTCAAATAACTTGCCAAATATGTCCACAATTTGACATTTTTATCCCTAACTCTACTTGAAACTCCATCTTGGAATGGATTTAATACTAAGAGGGGGGGTGAATCAATATTAGCGTAGTTCTGACAAGTTTTTACCTTGTTTAACAGATTAGTATTAACTTAATCATGATCTTCAATTATGTATCAACATAAATAAAACATACATCCACATTTGAACCAATACAAAGAATGCAGAACACACATAATTTTATGTTGAAACCCAAACGGGATAAAACCACGTAAGGATATTTTGTAATGAAAATAATACATTCTAGGAAGCACCGAATTCCTATGTTTACCAGCAACAACTAGAAGGAGGAATTTCCCCCCTGGTTTCACACTCACCAACTTGAAGGAATCACCAACTCCCTATATTCTCCAGCACCAACTAGAAAGAGGATATGACCCCCTGTTCCTTGCTCCGTCCTGTCACCGAGATATACAAAATAAGATGTTTCCTTATTGAACTTCTAACACACGTACACTTATGATCTTCTGATTTTTTTCTTCTACGACAACTCTCTGTATGCAGATGATTCATGGTCATTATGTTGCATACAACACTTGACTTCTCATACCACTCAATTCTTCACTTCTTCTAATGGATCACTTCATGTACTATGTGCTACTTCAGCTGACCCTACAACTCATGTCAATATTTTGTTTTGTTGTTGCAAACCTACACTTAATATTGTGCTTCATTTGATAACTTGTTGTTATGAAATTATGCATCAGTATCCATTGGAATTGTGCACTTATTGAGATGTGTCCATTCAGTTTAAGATCTGTAGTCTTTCAAGAAATATTTGACATGCTATGCATTATATGATTCATCCATTCGGTTTAGCACACTTGCCTCAAATCATCATCATCATGATGCGCATACTAGATTCTACTGTTGCTCTATTATCGCGCATGAGATGAAATTTTCTACTTCACACACTTCACTTCAACATTCATGATTCAGCTAAAATTCAGTGCATTGAAGTTATGTCTCCGCACTTCTAAATTCCAAACCAACTGTGAGTGTCTACGTGATGTCTACAATATGATCATTCAACCTTAACGCTCTTGCACATCTCCTACTTTCTGCGCTTCTGACTTTGCGCAATCATCACAAATCTACAACATCATTCCATGCACCATCATTATTTTGCATGTGCCCACTCGGCTCCTCACTAGATCATGTTGTTTTGTACCTTGAGCCCTTGATGGCCTGAATATAAATTTGTATCTTCCACTTAGAATCTCTTTGATATCGCCATCAAGCTTACTTCAAATCTCCAAGTTGATTCTCTATTTATACATGCCTTTCATGGATTGTATTTCCGCAAATTAGTTGTGGCATCTTTTCTTCCTTGCTTCTACCACATGTCATGTTCTGCGTCGTTGATGTGTCCTTTCTTTATGGGTTCTGCGCATACATGGTCCTTGACTTGGTGGGAATTTCACCCTTATGGTACTTGCGCATTTGATGAATTAATTCTCTGCTAAGATTTCACATACGCGATCTTCAACTTGGTGGTACTTTGACGCTTGGGGTACCATCATTTGTGGAACTTGTGCACCGGATGTGGAATTCACTCATACACTAACTTCAACCACTCCATCTTCTTTGGAACTTGTGCACATTCCCGTAACTGAAATATTATTCTGATTAGTGATGACTTGCACGCTTTCAAGACTTGTGTGCTTTTTGTTTTCCTATACTTAGATGTCTTTCAGTTTAAATATCTAACTAAATCAAATTAAAGGGAAATTAACTCTAACATGGTATCAGAGCCAATCTGAAAAGAAGGCATTGTGCAGTAGCAGGAAACTAGGGGTTCCTAGTTCAAGGTATTCTCTGCATAGATGATCATAAAAATAGGGCTAGGCTAACTCACCCTAGGAGGGTGCATATTTTGGAGGAACTAAAATCCAATTTGAAGAATTTTCCTTTTTTGCGCAGTCACTAGTGACGAGAGAAAACTAGGGCATCAAAATTTGGGGGTTTTCCTCCATCAATTTAGACAAAGGAATACACCGAATAACTTTCCTTCAGGAGGCACATCTTCGTGAACAATTAGAAGTTCAGAATTTCAAGTTTGGAAAATTAGGGTTTCTCTAACAAACCCTAGGCCAGCAAGCTCCACAACGAGGTTGGGCATCTCAAATCGGTAAGATCTAAATATTTGTTATTTCCATTTGAGGTTCTCATTTCAAAATGAAAAATCACACCAATTTGAGGGTAAGCTTGAAGGATCTAACAACTTCCGGGGATGGAAGTATAGAATCTCCCTTCTCCTAAAAGAAAATGATTTGGACAAGTATGCCAGTGAGGAGGTTCAAGAACCAGAGGCATAAGAGGCAAAGGAAATCCACAAGAAGAAATTGGTCAAGGCCAAAAGGATTATTGCAGACTCCATCAAATATCATCTCATCCCTCATGTGTCAACCTTGAAGAATCCCAAGGATATGTTCGATGCCTTGATGAAGATATTTGAAGGAAATAACATCAATCAGAAGATGACAATAAGGAACCAACTCAAGAATCTAAAGATCCAACATTTAGAGACCATGAAATCCTACTTCACAAGGGTCTCTGAAATCAAGGAGCAACTTGAAGCGATAGAAGACAAAGTAGAAGAAGGAGAGATTGTTTTGACCACCTTGAATGGTCTCCCAAGATCATGGGACTCATTCATTCAATTAATATGTGAGAGGAAGAAGTTGATCACCTTCAATAGGATATGGGAAGAGTGCACCCAAGAAGAAGCTCGATTAGTAGCAAGATAAGAGAAGATGGGATTTAATGATCACCAATATCTAACTGTTCACACTAAAAGAAATCACAACAAGAGGGAGGACCACCATCACAGAAGATCCATAAGGGATCTCTCCAATATTAGATGTTACACATGTGATGAGAAGGGACATTACTCAAGAAATTGTCCTAGAAATCAAGGATCGTCCAAATAATACCAACAAGAAGAGGTATCATGCTTGGCACACTGCTGAAGACGATGAACCAACAAGGGAAAGAACCAGAGAAGAAAAGGATGATTCTTCATGTGATGACGAAAATGTATTGTAATAAATGAAGGTAACCAGTTACAAGGGTTCATTCATAAATTTCCACCTCATAAGGTGAAGCTAGAGATGACTTTACAGTATTACATGAAAGGAGTAGGAGAAGCTCCTACATAGTTGGACTCCGGAAAACAAATAAAGATCAATATGGAATAACCTCTCATCCAACTCAGCATTGGTTAAGATACAAAAGTAGTGACACACAGAGTCTACTACAATACAAAGAACAAGTGATCTACGGTGTAGAATACTTGCTCAACATTTCCAATCATAACCAAGAAAGGTATAGGTCCTCAGAATCAGTCGATGAAGTAGAACACAATGCCAGAGACTCCAATAGTTTCTGCAAGGAATCAAATATCTAGAGGGATTCCACCCAACAACCAAACAAACATAAGTAATTGAATTGTCATCTAATTACTTAAACGATATTGTGTTCCTAGATTTAGGATGTGTATTATGCATGTTATAGAAGTTGCATTAATCAACATAATACTACTAATATGCAAGTAACAGTTAAGTGGCCTATGGTACTATACAACATTCCATTGCTACTTATCTGGAATGAAACCTCTCTGCTGACATGTTGGAAGTAGTGCACACTCTTAATAATGTTCTGGTAGAGATCGAAGGCATCTAGAAAGTTACCATATGAATATGGGATAGGGATGAATGTTGTGTTGGCTTAGATAGCTGCATGACTGTGGGACCTATGTCTTTATGCATAAGAATTTGTTTTGAAGATTATGAAATGTTTCTAACCATGCAACTTAAATTGACTTGTAGGAAATATTGTGTACTATCTCCTACAAGAGAATAATATTGAGACTTGTTCTGGAGAACAAGTTATGATGGTTCAACTCTAACAAGAATACCATGAAGACCACAACATAACAGAACCGCAAGAACCTGTAGATCCACCTCGTAAGAATAACTCCGATAAGAGAAGACCAACATGGGCATGTGAAGCAATACAAGATGTAGAGAAGTATGCTGCTCTAGATGGGATGCACAGAGAAAGCAAGAGACCCAAACCATACTCTAGATATGTGGCCCTGCTATGTGACATCATTGAGAAATAACCTTCCAACTAGGAAGAAGCAACAGAGAAGAAGGAATGGAAGGATTCCATGATCGAGGAGTACCAATCGATTATGAAGAATGACGTCTCGGAGATAGTTCCAAGACTAGTAGGGAAGTCTGTTGTGACTTCGAAATAGATATATAAGATCAAGCATGCTGCATATGGTAGCATAGAAAAACACAAGGCAATATTTGTGGCACATGGCTTCTCCCAAAAATAAGGCATAGACTACGAGGAGACATTTGCACCCATAGCAACATATACTTCCATCAAATCTATAATTGCATTGGCTGCAGTAATGAAATGAAAGGTACACCAAATGGACGTCAAGAAAAAATTCTTGAATGTTGTAGTTGAAGAGGAAGTGTACGTGGAGAAGCCTCTAGGATTAGTGACACATGACAGATAGAATCATGTGTGCAAGTTGAAGAAAGGCTTGTATGGATTGAAGTAGGAACCCAGGACATGGTACGGTAGGATGGACAACTTTCTGATGAGCTTAGGATTTACCAAGAGTAAAGCATATTCCAACCTTTACTTCAAGGTGTAGGGCAGGAGACCAATGATACTACTTCTATATGTAGATAACCTGTTTGTGACAGGTGAGGATGAGCTCATTGTAGATACAAAGAGAAGGCTTGCCACAGAGTTCGAGATAAAGGACCTGAGAATGATGCACTACTTCTTAGGCATGGAGGTGTGGCAGAGTGCAGATGGGATTTTCCTTGGTCAAGGAAAGTATGCAATGGATATTTTGAAGAGGTTCAGAATGATGGACTGCAAGGCTATGGCCACACCAATGGCATCGAACTTGAAGCTACTATGTGACACTTCTTTAGTGACAATTGATTCCACGATGTATAGGCATATGGTTGGTTCGATAATGCACTTTACGAACACAAGACCATGCATATGTTTTGATATGAACACCCTGAGCCAATGCTTGACAGATACGATGCATAACATATATTGAGGTACCTGAAGGGTACAATTGAGTATGGGCTCAAGTATGAGGCAAGTCAGAGGATTAAACTGCATGGTTATGTTGATTTGGATTGGGCAGGAAGTGCCACAGATAGGAAGAGCACTTTGGGGTGCTGCTTCATTTTGGGATCCGGTATGATCTCCTGGTTTAGCATGAAGCATTCATGCGTGGAACTAAGTACGGCCAAAGCAAAGTATGTTGGATCTTGTTGGGCTAGTTGTGAGGCAATATGGATTCAAAAACTAATGTTAGATTTTTTTGATCTTGAGATCGAGGAGACTTGTATCTTCTATGACAACGAGAGTTGTGTGAAGTTTTTTGAGAACCTAGTGTTCCATGACAATTCGTTCACTATATACTGGATATGGTGCATAGAGGAGTAGTGAAGCTCTAATATGTGGCAAAAGACGAGCATATAGCTGATGTGTTGACCAATCCGTTAGTGAGAGTGAAGTTTGAATACCTCAGAGAGAAGCTTGGTGTTATTTAGATCAATGTTCCTTGAAAGAGGGAGTGATGAGACCAGAAGACGCAGGTGCACCAAAGATGTATCTCACATCTTGGAAGACGCAGGTAGTCCATAGGGACGTAATGCACTTGGAGTGCTCCTAGGTTGTATCCACATGTTTGTAGATGTCGGTAGGTCCACCGGTCATAAAGACCCTTGGGGTGCATCTGGTTTGTATCTTACATGGTGGAAAATGCAGGTGGTCCATAGGGACGTAATGCACCTAGGGTGATCCTGGGTTGTATCCACATGTTTGAAGACATAGAATGCCTGTGAGACGTATTGCAACTAGGGTGCTCGCGGGATGTACCCACTGGGTGGGAGATGCAGGTGGTCTATTGGACATGAGGTATGCACTTGGGATGCTCTCCGTGTGTGATGATGAGATGATATGGATACGATGAGATGATAGTAGGAGACACATGTGCTTGTTGTGCCAATGTAATGTGTCTTTTTGGGTTGTACCTACTTGATGGCTTGCTCGTAGATATTATGAACACCTAGATGAGAGCTAGGCCTACATTCAACATGAGAAAGGGTTGGCTCTATAGAATTCTCATGACGAATAGATTCGAGAGATGTCACTAGTCAATGATCAACGAGATGAGGAATGCTGCAACAATGACAATGATGATCCATTTCCAGCATTGATGATCATCCAACGATGATGACATTGTCCATAGTTTGTGTCCAAAGTGATGATAACTGTGGTGAGAGAATACCTTCCTAGTTAAGAGGGAGTGTTGTTGTAAATGTAACTTCAGAAGATATTCATTTGTATTTTATTATTATCTTATTATTGTATTTTTATTGTACCTCCATCCGAGATGTTTTTCCTCCATTCGGGGATGTCATTATTGTGTTTGGTCATGCACGAATAATGAGGTAAAACCTCCATTGTGAGTGACGGAAATAGTTCCCCAATGGTCAAATGTAAATTGTATTTTTGAGTCTCCCTAGGAGAGGTTGGCTCAATTAGGTAAGTAAGTGAGGTCGCCCCCATTGAGGAATTAGGTCACCCACACATAAAGTATACATAGAGAGAGTCACTCTCTCATTTGGCACCCACACTCACTCAAGCAAGTTCACACCAAGTGGGAGAGAAGAACAATTCGCTGGAGGAGAAAGAGAGACAGTTGCGGAAGACATCTTGTATTTTGGGGTTTCCATCTTAGTTGATATTATACTAGTGAAAAATCTATTTCTGAGGAAGTTGCATGGTTTTCTCCTATATGGTTTCCCCGAGGAAAATTCTTGTGTCTTTTATGTTTTTCTATGCTTGTCTATCTTTCAGTTTAAATATCTAACTAAATTGAATTAAAGTCAAAACTCTAACACTTCTTTTTCTTCTTTCTCCAGTTCTCAAGTCTTTTGTGCAGTCTTTTCTTTCACTTCCTTCAACTGCAGATATTCATCGCGACGTCTTATGTGTTCGTGTGCACACACACACACAGAAAAATAACTTTACTTATTTAATAATCTGAATTCTAAAATGGCCCTTTCTTCAAAATCAAATCCTATATTTGACAATAGAGATTTGACATTCACTGATGACCTCCTCCCATTTTTAGACACAAAAAACATAAAATTATTTATGTTAACATTCTCAACAAGACATTGTAGGAATCCTTCAATATGCTGAAATAGATGTGAACTATCTCATTCAATATAAATATCCTTCATTTTTAACAAAGTTTTTATTACACTAATTAATGCATGAGAAAATACATTATTTTCAATAAAAAAATTGACACAACAAGTTAAATGTTCTTTTATGAGGTATAGCTATTACCTTGATTACTTATACACCATAGTAAAAACTACACATTATGTTTTTAACATATCATTATTATAAAATAAAACAGTTTTATAATTTATAATAACAAAGAGTTATAATAAATTGAATATTATAATTCACTTTTCACAAATTTTACATAATCATTACTTCCACATAGTTCACCACTTTCAAAACATTCAAATGGTGCTAAGTGCCTAACTTATTCTAAACATTCACTTTTCAAATGCATGTATATATATATATATATATATATATATAATCTTCCAATAACAATAACAATTAAAGTGATCATTTATAAATTTTAAAAGATATAATTTAATAAAAAAAACTTTAAATTTGTATCTACAAACTGCTCTGTAACTTTTCATTTTAAATAACCATTATAAGTTTCTTTTACATTACCATACATCATACTTTCCTTTCCTTAAAATGTAAGATACCCTTTTAAAAATAGAATGATATAATATAACAGCTAATCCAATGATATATTAAGATTCAATTTTTTTTTTAAGAATTATTTTATCACTAAATGTAATAATGCTTTTTTTTACCTTGAGAATACAAAACCCAATAAATCAAAGTATACAAAGAACTGAGTTCATCTTTCAACTCAAATACAACTTTAAAAGACTTTTAAAAAAACTTTTAAAAACTGATACAGTTTAAGATCATCAACAAGCCTCTATAAACTGACTCCCAGTAATAAAGTTACATCTCAAAACTAGAATCACTAATTATCAGCTTTTTGAACAAACTGAAAGACCAAAAAATGTAATCCCACAACTAACATAGTGACGTTCAAACCAGTTCTATGAAGTTAAATAAATAGTCCAACAAACCCTAAATGCAGTACCGCTACAGAAGCAATATTCAAGATTGGAGCAGACATGAATCGACCTGCAGCCATCGGAATAACCCGCGGCGCATTGAAGAAATGGAATACGTGTGCACAATCCGCAGGCCATTGTGCGATTGCAAACTGCTCACGACAAATACAACATATATCTCCTCCCCGAGGAAGAATGAAACATCCACTGCGACCTCCGTTTGATCCAATATCCCTCTGGATCTCTCCGATAAAACTAAAAGCCAACAACCAACATAGTGACTTTCAAAATGGATAGACCAAAACATGTAATCCATAAATTATCAAAAGCCATCAGAGTGACTTTCAAAACCAGCTCTATAAAAATAAATAAGCAATCCAACAAATCCTAAAAGCCAACAACTAACATAGTGACGTTCAAAACCAGTTCTATGAAGATAAATAAATAGTCCAACAAACCCTAAATGCAGTACGGCTACAGAAGCAATATTCAAGGTTGGAGCAAACATAAATCGAGCTGCAGAAATAACCCTAAAACGCTGCCCGGCGGCAGAGAGGGAAGGAGCGATGTTCAGAAAGCCAGGGAAGAAGGCAATCCAAATGGAATAGGTGCGCACATTCTGCAGGCCATTGTGCGATTGCTGCACCACCCTTATTAAAGGACTCTTGACAAATACAACATATATCTCCCTCCTCCCCAAGGAAGAATGAAACATCCACAGCGACCTCCGTTTGATCCAATATCTGTCTAGATCTATCCGATAAACTCTCATATATCATTTTTCTCTGAATATTGTTATCACTATTATGACCTTCTTCCTTACTACGAAGGCCATGTACTCGTCTTCTTTCCTCCATCCGTCGCTCTTCAAAATCCTCCATCAATCAGCGAAGCATAGCAGATATCCGCGTGGAATTTCGCTCCAGCTCCCTGGCTAAGTTCTCAATCCGTCGCTCTTCAGGCTCCTCTATAAATGAGCGAAATGTATTAGATATAGGCGTGGATTCCAGCTCCCACCTCCACCTCCGCCTCCGCGCCATCCACCCACTGGCCAAGTTCTCAATCCTTCGCTCTTCAGGAGCCTCTACAAATGAATGAATTCTAGTAGATATCACCGTGGAATCTCGCTCCCGCTCTCTGGCCAAGTTCTCAATCCTAGTAGATATCAGCCTGGAATCTCGCTCCCGCTCTCTGGCCAAGTTCTCAATCGGCGTGGAATCTGGCTGTCGCTCCCTGGCCACGTTCTCGTTCCTTCGCTCTCCAGGGTCCTCTACAAATGAGCGAAATCCAGTAACTATGGGCGTGGAATCTCGCTCCCCCTCGCTGGCCAAGTTCTCAATCCTTAGCTCTTCAGGCTCCTCTACAAATGAGCGAAACCTAGTAGATATTGGTGTGGAATCTCGCTCCCCCTCGCTGGCCAAGTTCTCAATCCTAGCAGATATCGTCCTGGAATCTCGCTCTCGCTCCAGGGCCAAATTCATGCTCTCGTGTGCTCCTATGGTTTCCTCTGCCATATTTATCCAATGGATTCAGAAGCACCACCCAAATCTTTCGAGTTTCTAACCTCTTGGGTTGCAAAAATAAAATTTAGTTCTCTCACGGATGATTCTGCCGGGGAGTTCTGAGTGGTATTATTTATAGATGTGGAAATGAATCAACCTCATTTAACCGATAGGTTATCCCATTATTTAAATATAGGGAAGAAATCAACCCCATTTAACCGGTTGAAAAAATAAAATTTAGAAAATAAAATGATTTCTGAGTAGTATTATTTATAGAAGTGGAAACGAATATATGGAAGAAATTAACCGCCTTTAACCTGTAGGTTATGGCATTATTAAATATATGGGAGAAATCAATCCGATTTAATGGGCATGTTATCACATTATTTAAATATTTTTAAATGTTTTTATTTTATTTTATATATATATAATGAAACATATTTTAAATATCTGATAAGGTATCATTGAAACTAATTAAGTGGTCCTTCTCTTATTGTTTTACACCAAATTTAGGGATGTGAAACTTTTGATAGTTTGATTTTATTTTATTTAATAATTTTTTTTTAAAATATTTTATTAAAAGTAATTAAGTGGCTCTTCTCTTAATGTTTTACCAAAATTAATGGATGTGAAATTTTAGATAATTATATTTTTTTAAATATTTCAAGTTTTATTAAGATAGACAATGAAATCAAGTACATTTTATAAAAATTATGAAGTATGAAAATAATGATCATCACCCAATTAAATAGTTATAATAATCCATAGTAGAAAAAGTAGAAAAATAAAACATTAGTAAACATGCCATGGGGCATTGAATGGGTAGATCAAAAGGTTATTACAACCAAACCTATTATTGCACCAGTGGGTTTTTTTGCCTTCTTTAAGTAACCTCTATTTCTAATGGGATTCCTCTTGGAATTATTGTCATTGATGTCAATGGATTAATGTCGACATTGATGTCATATTAAGACATTACATTGAACATGTTGTTATTAATTTTATGTAAAGGTATTGATTTATATTTAGGTTTACAAGTGTATTAAAAAAATATTGCACATGAACAAGTATAATGCTAGAAATGGTGGTCCCAAGTGCATGGATTTGGAAGCTCATGATATTTGGAAAGAGTTGGAAGATCATATTATTTGCCCATGGTACTTGGAAACATGAAATAAATATTTGAAAAGGGTTGGAAGTCCATAATATTTTCCCACATGGTACTTGGAAAAATGAAATAAAAAAAATGGGGGGAGAGGGGGCATGATTTTTTGAAAGGGTTGGAAGCCCACGGTATTTAGGAAAGTAAAATAAAGGGAATTAATTATTTAATTAATGGGTGCAATGTGTTTTTGAATAAACATATTTCTTCATGAAGGGTTTTGAAAAAGTACAAAAAACAAAGTATTGAGAAAAACTCCAAGCTTTGGGAATGTTACCATTTGGAAATTCAAATTGTGATCATACTTGATGAGGGAAGAAGTAGAAAGAAGACTTAGTAATGTGAATGTGATCAATGTTTTGTACAAAAGAAAAATTGAAGCTTGAAGGATGGTGTCGCTAAAATAAATAGATTGGTATCTGTTGCTAAGTTGGAGCTTAGGAGTGGGGATTGGTGTCTTCAATACATTGGTGTCTACAAAGATATGTAAGAGTAGATTGGTTCCTACCAAGGTTCGCACCAGTGGGGATTGGTCTCTCTATTAGGTTGGTGCCTACAAATATTTGTAATAGTAGGTTGGTTCCTACAATGGTTTGTACTAGTGGGAATTGGTGTTTCTAGTAGGTTGGTTCCTACAAATCGTTGTAACAACATGTTGGTTTCTATAAAGCATTATACAAAAAAAAATTTGTGACCTTTTCTTTCAAAATGGTTTCCATGTAAATCTTGTGTTCCATGTTTTTCATATGTGGCTATTTTCTTATGGTTGATAAATGTTAACAAAATTAAAAATTATCTTATACTAATTCACCCCCCTCTTAGTATAAGTGTGTGTTCAACACTCCCATCTTTTTTTTTTGAGCATTGGACATTCTAGCCACTATGGTTCAAATATGGCCAAACATATCCAATTGAAAACATATCGAACTAGGACACCTCCAAGGCCCTCGAAATAGGACAACTTATTTTCCTTTCTTAGAGATCCCTTACTGCTTAACATTCCTTATGTTGAGTTTAATGATTTCCTCCAACTATAAAAGCATAGAGTGAGAAGGTGAATGTCAATAAGGAGGAATTATGCATACGGTACATGGTTAACTAGTCCAATAATTCATCAACTCATGGAAATACAATTCCTCAATTTACACCTTCTATGTATGCAACCATTTAGATACAAATGGAAATAAATTAGGGAGCCATCGTGTTGGAAAAAAATATGTCATATTATGCATTTATGAAAACATTTTCATTCTTTGTATTTTAAAGATGATATATAATATCAATTTTAATACATTTCCATGTTCTATGAAATACCACAACCCTTGTGAGAGACTCTCCTTAAAAAAATATTCTTTCAAGTGATATTCAATGGGAGTAATTGATGGAAAATCTTAAAACTAATCTCAAAAAGACTAAATGTATTCAAAGTACCATATGTGATTCTGTAATATTTCGTTTTTGCCACAAATAGGACTCTTGGGCTAGGTTACCCCTATGTATTTCAGGTGCTATGCAAAGGGAAGGCCTCCATGAATTAAAGACCAAGAAAATATATATATTTTGGGTTCGAGACCTACATTCTCTAAATGGATTTTAATAGACAATGCCATTTTTTATCTTTTGACATAATCCTTAAGACATTAATTAATTTGACATTGATGGCAACACTAAATGTTAATCATTGATATCTATTAGTAGGGTTATACATTTCTATATTCTAATCCTTTAATAAGGGATGTTGACCAATATCTCATGAATATATTGGGATTGATATTGGAGAACATATCACTAATGTTGGAGAAATCAACCCCATTTAAAATTATTTCCACCTTGATAGGAAAATATTGAAAGACTAATTGTCTCGAATTAAAAAAACACATTTTTTTAGAATTAAGCATTACACCTTTATGATATAATGTTTTCTCCCATTAGTGATGATAAGCTTGAACACATGTAGGTTATTGCATTATTAAATATATGGGAGAAATCAACCCTGTTTAATGGGTATGTTATCACATTATTTAAATATTTTTAAAGGTTTTTATTTTCTTTTATATATATAAAATGAAACATATTTCAAATATCCAATTATAATAAGGCGTCATTGAAACTAACTAAGTGGTCCTTCTCTTATTGTTTTACGCCAAATTTAGGGATGTGAAACTTTTGATAGTTTGATTTTATCTTATTTAATAAAAAATTTTTAAAATATTTTATTAAAAGTAATTAAGTGACTCTTCTCTTAATGTTTTACCAAAATTAATGGATGTGAAATTTTATATAATTATATTTTTTTAAAATATTTCAAGTTTTATTAAGATAGACAATGAAATCAAATAGATTTTATAAAAATTATGAAATATGAAAATAATGATCATCACCTAATTAAATAGTTATAATAATCCATAGTGGAAAACGTAGAAAAATAAAACATTAGTAAAAATGCCATGGGGCATTGAATGGGTAGATCAAAAGGTTATTACAACCAAACCTATTATTGCACCAGTGGGTTTTTTTGCCTTCTTTAAGTAACCTCTATTTGTAATGGGATTCCTCTTGGAATTATTGTCATTGATGTCAATGGATTAATGTTGACATTGATGTCATATTAAGACATTACATTGAACATGTTGTTATTAATTTTATGTAAAGGTATTTTCAATGAATGGGGAGCATCTCCATATTGATTTATATTTAGGTTTACAAGTGTATTAAAAAAATGTTGCACATGAACAACTATAATGCCATAAATGGTGGTCCCAAGCGCATGGTGTAATATCCCAACTTTTTGGACTAACTATGTTATGATGTTATATCAGATCACAACCCAAGTATATGTGATTTATTATGTTTGACATAGCATTAGTATGTTTTGATTTATTTCTTCATGAGTTGATGTATTGGGCATGGACCCTGATTTGTTTCATTGTTGAACATATACTGGGCAGGAAAGCCCGAATGAATAAACTATGTTGTATTATGAGAATTGGTTACAAATTATGAAATACTGAGATCTTCTCTTTTGTTACATTATACTGTGAAGAACATGATTTATATGGATGATTATGTAGTGTGTTGAGCATGGAATCAGAAACACACGAATGACCTATATACTGGGCCTAAGCCCCGATGTATTTAGAGGATTATATTTCGTACTAGACCTAAGCCCCGATGTACGTTGAGTGTTGGGCATGTGCTTTGGAACACTACAAGCTTGAAAGAAATGATTACCAGATCCGAGGACACTTAATATCCTAGATGTGCCTCAGAACCACATTCTAGCTCTAGTGTTGAGCAGAGGCTCTGGAATTGCACTAGCGCAACACTAATGTGAGAATGTTGAGTTAAAAGGCTCTGAAGAGCACTCGGGGTTACTAAATCTCAAGTGTTGAGTCAAGAGGACTCTTAATAGCACTTAGGTGTATTATCACAACTATTTCGACTTGATTAAATAAATCTTATTATCATCATCTACTGCAGGAACTACCATGTTAAAACGAGGGAATCTGACATGAAAAGGGAGAGACTAGAGGTGCCTTTACGAGCTTACCAAAAACCGTCCTAGGAAGTGGACCCTTTCCTTAAAAAGAATTAAAAGAAGCATCATGTGAAACAAAATGCTAAGGACCACAAAGCTAAGTATTATTATTTAGGAGTTTCAGTGTATAATACTGTTATCTATTACATGTATACTTATACATAAGTGGGCTGCCATTTATTAATTATTAGTTATTAATATTTAGACAGGTTTGTAATTATTTTATATTATTATTATTATACAAAGATTAAATATCAAAAACACTTTAATCAAACAAAGTGAGAAGTCCTAGTTCCAAAAAAACTAGCAGTTAAGTAAACAAATATTATTTTTATAATTTTAAAGAAACCAATAAATTCCAATAGTCATAATTCAAGATTTGTCCTACTTAAGGAGGACAGACCCCAAAGTTTGGGGGATCTTTTTGTGTTGGTATTATTATGCCAAGAATAACTCTCTGTTCTAGGAAGTGAACTCTGCCCATAAATTTCTGAACCAGCTACACATCTACGGCCTCTACTTCTCAGTTTGCATGTCGGAACCAAGAACGGTTGTAGAATCATGGTTGGGAGGAACGTGATAGTCCCAAAGTCATCCAATCCAAGATCAATTATCAGGTTATCTAAGAGTCAGTATTTTCCCTAACTAGTTGGTTGAGTTTGCAGGCTAGTATCAGCAAGAACAAGCTACCGGGATCAGCAGGTCATCATCAACAGGACAAGCTACAGGAATCAACAGGTATGAATTGTTTAGAAAACCCTCATACGATTTATATTTCTTTTATAAATGCAATGTTAAAATAGCAATGTCCTCAGTATCAGTTTTTAATTAATTTTTCTCAGAATCGAATGGCATTCCCAGTAGGACTAGCCAGCTATTCTTTGCTAGTCATTTGTATTGCTTAAACTGTTAAAACATGCGAATTGTCAATTTTAACTCAGCAAGATATATAGTATTTAATTTCTCTTATCTAAACCCTTGTTTTAAATTACAAACAAAATCACTTAGCTACTGAAATCAAACTTTTAACAGAAAACGTTAAACGTCATGTAAAACCATTCGAAAGCCAGTTATACAAACTATAGCCAAAAACGCAAACATTTTATTCCCAGTCTATCTTAGATTTCTTTTTCAAGACCATACATACCATAATTGAAAACAAAGATAGCAGGTAGAACAGAGATCGCATACACTATGCTTTTACAATTACATTTCCATATCCACTTTATCAACAACCCTACGTTAATCAAATAGACAACACTGAGATTTTTCCATTCTTTTCAACATACAAACCTATGATAGTCACCTATAGGAAAACATTCAAGCTTCATTTCAAATAACAAGAAGATGCAGAAAGAAGTTCTTTTTCAGGGTCCAAGTCTTATAAAAACATCAAACGCAGAGATCAATCACAAATAGAGGCAAGACACATTTCGTATGGTAACCACGAAGATGCCTATCGAAAGCTTAGGACCAAGGTCAATTTCCCATGGCCTTCTAAAAGAAAAATTGTATAAGTTATTCCTACAGGATAAAAATCTTTAAATAAAACAAAACGTTGAGTATAGCCTTGAAACCCTCTCCACGCCAGTATCCATTCTATCCATGCAACTAGTAAGTTAACGAGACCTTCTTATTCAAAATCTAACCACAATATAGAAATAGAGGTGTAGAAAACTTCATTTGCTATCTTATATCTTTCCACAGGCAATACATTGTTTACACATAAACACCGTAGCAATATCCACCACAATTAGCAAGTTCAAATGAAATCAACACACAAATCACAGCTACATTTCCAAGCTGAAGGCGCCAAAGGCCTTTTATCATATCAACAATTTTTGTACAGTAGTTTACAAAAATACCCAGGAACCCCATAATATTAGAACACATAAGTTCCAGCTTAAATGCTGGTATTCACACAAGAAAAATAGAATTGTACCATTCAGAATCATTACAACTGCACAGGAGTCATACCCAAATGAAATAGCATTATATGTTTACAAGATTTGGCAGAGTAGAGTAACCAGTAAGACCCAACTACTGCATAAATCCTTTTACATCACAGTTCCAGTTACTTTCCAACTATTAAAATTACATTGAACTACTATTCTTTCTGATCTATCCATTAAGCAACTAACAAACTTCCCAAGGTGAAGCAGTAAGCCAAGGGCTTACGGGAGTCTCCACTCACTAGACCAAAACACATACATACAACACCAGAGGTGTGGGAGATAGGGCAAGATTGGGTAAGCCCGACTTACTAGTAACCTAGCCACGCCCACAACACCATAAATCTTCGTAGATTCCATACCAAAGCATTTATCACCTGTCATAAGCGACATACAATATCAATTACTTCAAACATGTGTTTTCAAATTGAAGAAGATAGAAATATCAATTGCTGATAGAGATTAGTTTCTCACCTGTAAGAAGCATGGCCGCCTTACGCCATAGCCGAAAGCAACAGTCACCAAGTGTGCTGACCACGAGCAGAGCTCGGGTCAGTACACCACACCATCATCAAACAAGGAAGCATAGAGCCAGAAACAAAGAACAAGTTGAATACAGGGATTACTGATTGAAAAACCAAAATCGATATCCAAACCCTCTTGCCAGGTTGTTCTCCATATTCACTAAAGGTTCCTTAAAGATTTCACCAACCTCACTCTAAGTGGAGGTTAAATATTTTGCAACTACTATAGTGAAATCATGGATTCAACCACCCCTGTGTTAAATTACAAAAGGATCGATTCTTATAAAAAAGAAGACTATAGTAAAGTCATGACCAACCCACATTTATTGCATTACAAGAAGCTAATAGTTGTAAAACACGCATTGGGAAACATTCACGCTGAGGACTCCCATGGTAATGGGGTAACCACTTTTTAAATGACTTATCATGTACCCTGGTGAAATAGGGCCAATAGTAAAATAGGAACCAACCATTTAGAGATAACACTCGCAGATTGAATATACTTGCAAACCTAGGAGTACAGGATGGCATTAGCATTATGCTAAGTAAGTCCGCAACTACTACAATCGCCCATACCTCCCGGCAACCCTGCCGAGGTATGTAATTACCTGTTTAGGAGTATTATAGAATCCCCATTTGAATAACATACCGTCATCAAAGGAGCCCATCACCTGAAGGTGTCATTAGACATTCACAATTAAAATCACATGATTCTTAAAACAGTAAGGAGTGTTATATTCTACCTTTGAACCTGCATTGCAATTGCAACAAAAACATGCCATCTTATCATTTCCACATCGCTTCCGCAATTCTAAACTTACACATAGATTAGACCATGTAAAACAAAATTCTTAGGCTTACAATTGTTTCATGCAAGTATGGATGTTTTTAATGATGTTAGATTTAATGAATGAATCTTTTTACTATAAATTGACGAATATTGTAGGTAGGAAAATTTTAAATTTTTGCTATTTTCGAGACATTAGAAGTGGTATGAGAGCAAGTTACAAACACTAAGTGACCTATTGGGCTCACTACCAAACATCGCTGCAAATCCAGAAAGCTTTGCTTAAAATATTGTATTATATTTTATGTGAAAGAAGTAACTAACAAATTGTTTTCCGTGAACAAATACTTATATCAATTTCAGGTACAGGAAGTATGATAAAAATGGATGCAGAACAAGGCAGCAGTGTACAAGGAAATCTAAATTCCCCACCACGAGAACAAGAAATTGTGTTGGATCTCAACTCAGATTTATAAATGTCCATGCAGCAACTACAGGTTGAATTCCAAAGTTTCAGGGATGAGAATATGCAAGAAAGAAGAGAACAGTGGGCTATCAATGAAGCCTTACTCCAAAACTTAACAGCAGCAAAACCCCATGAACAACCTACTCTTTCCGTCAACACTCTTAACAAAAGGAAAGTAGCCAGTCGCAGGATAGGAGAGCAAGAAGAACATAAATCAGAATGGTTGGAAGAGGACTGTAAAATCTCTTCCAATGACAATGGCTCCCCACCTCCTTGCAAGAGAAGGAGGAAGAGTGATGACAGCTTACAAGGAGAATTCCGAATGATAAGAGCCCCAACTTATGACGGGGAAGTTAACTCAGGAGAAAAGGCTGAAGAATGGTTGTTAGGAATGAATAAATACTTTAAAGTTCATAATTATTCAAGTGAGATGCAAGCTTGACTAGCCATATACAACCTAAATGGTAAAGCTGCTAGATGGTGGTGGGACTTGAAACACAGTAAGGGACAAGAGCTGCAAGACATAAGCTAGGATACCTATAGCAGAATATTCTAGGACAAGTATATGTTTGAAAGATTCTTTGACAAGAAAATAAAAGAATTTCATGAGTTGAGAATGGGATCCCTGACTATGGAAGCTTTCATAAATTGGTTCTTAGACTTGTTGCACTATGTGCCTTATATTAAGGATGCGAAGGTGAAAATTAAGCAGTTCTTGGGTGGGATGCCACCAAAATTTAGAGAGAAGATAGAATTCGACATGCCCAAAAACCTTGACATAACCATACATAAAGCCAGGCTGTGGTATGAGTATGGGCAACCAAGAAACGACAACATCAACAGAAATAGGGACAGATTCAGGACCTTCTCTGACAACTGCAAACCGGGTTTTAGACCCCCACCTTTTCGGAAACATAACAACAGTTTCCCACCCAACAGAGGTTTCAGCCGACCTCAAGCTTGACCAAATGCACTCCCACCACCAGCCAACAGGACAACCTTCAACAAAGGGGTAAAGGTGGTCCCACCAACTGTTTCTTGCTAGAAATGCCAGAGGCCACATTACTACAGATACTGTCCCAACAAGATAGATGGGACTTTACACAACATCGAAATGGAACCTACCGTGGGGGACATGGAAAAAACACTGAGGATTTATGCCGCCCTTGATGGATGACAAGAAGATCATCAAGCTACCATGGTATAAATTGAGGGTAATATATCTAACACCGTCATTTAAGTTCTAATAGACCTCATTGCTTGCCGAAGCTACATCTCTCCTAGGGTAGTAGAAACTTCCAAACTAAACCAAGAAAGTCACAGGGTACCATGGCTGGTAAAACTAGCTACGGGTACCAAGCGGAAGGTTTCCAAACTAATTAAGGGCTATGAGATTGATTTAAATGGATTCCCAACTAGAGTAGATTTAAGCCTCTTACCCTTAGGGTCTTATGACGTAATAATAGGCATGGATTGGTTAGAGGGGCATCATGCCTTCCTAGATTGTTTAAACAAATCCATCTTATGCACAGATACTTAAGGAAACCAAAGAAAGATTCAAGGTATACCTAAAGAAGTATCGGTACAACAGATATCTGCATTACAAGCAAAGAAATGCTAAAGAAAGAGTTGTAAACTATTTTCAATCCATCTTCAATCAGTAGAAGCCAATAGAGAACAAAAGATCGAGGATTTCCCGATACTAGTAGAATTCAGAGACGTATTTCCCGAGGAGATACCAGGGTTACCACCCAAATGGGACTTAGAATTTTCCATAGAACTAACCCCCAGATCCATACCCGTCTCTAGGAATCCGTACCATATGAGTACACCAGAGCTGGTAGAGCTCAAGATATAGTTACAAGAACTAATAGACAAGGGATACATTCGACCGAGTGTGTCTCCCTGGGGAGCACCTATACTATTCGTGAAAAAGAAGGACGAAACGATGCGTATGTGCATCGATTACCGTCAACTCAACAAGTTAACCATCAAGAACCATTATCCACTTCCTAGGATCGATGACTTGTTCGACCAAGTCGGAGGATCAAAGATCGACCTATGATACGAATATCACCAGGTGAGAATTCATGACGAGGATATTAGTAAGACCGCGTTTCGCACCCAATATGGCCACTACGAGTTTGTAGTAATGCCTTTCGGTCTAACGAATGCACCCACCAACTTCATGTGCATGATGAACAACGTTTTCAGTAAGTACCTCAACAAGTTTGTTCTAGTATTCATAGACGATATCCTGATCTATTCCAAGAATGAAGAAGAACATGAGGAACACCTCCAGATAGTCCTATGGATATTGAGAGAACATCAGTTATACGCAAAATTTAGCAAGTGTGATTTCTATAGACCTCAGATACAATACTTAGGACATATCATTTCTGAGAAGGGAATAGCAGTTGATCCTGAAAAGATCAAGGCTATCGAAGAATGGCCCACACCTACTTGTGTTTTCAATATACGATCATTCCTAGGCTTAGCCGAATATTATCGAAAGTTCATTGAGAACTTCTCGCGGATTTCTTGTCCCATGACCACGTTACAGAAGAAGACCAGTAAGCTCATTTGGACAGACAAGTGCGAGGAAAGTTTTCAAAAGTTAAAACAACTTTTGATTAGCGCACCAATTTTACGAATTGCCGACCCTAACGGGGACTTCGTAGATTGCACCAATGCAAGCAAGGAAGGACTCGATGGATTCGTTATGCAAGATGACTTTGCCATCTGCTACGAGTCAAGGAAGTTAAAGGAACATGAGAAAAACTATCCTACTCATGACATCGAATTAGCCACCATTATCCATGCTCTAAAGATGTGGACACATTACCTCATGGGTAAGAAATTTCTACTAAAGATGGACAACATGAGTCTGAAATACCTGTTTGATCAACCCGACCTAAACGCTATATAGGCTAGGTGGTTAGCCTTCCTTAGTGAGTATCACTTTGAACTAAAACACATCAAGGGGAAAGAAAACAAGATCGTCGATGCCTTAAGTCGACGAGCTCATATGTTATATGAGGTAACTGAAAGTCGAACTGACTTCGACTTACACAACAGAATTAGAATGACATGCCAAAATGACCAGTTCTATGTCAAGATCCTTAAAAAGATCCAGGAAGATAGGATTTTTGAACAACAGAAAGAATACAACATAGATGAATCAGGATTGTTATCGTCGAAGGAGAGACTTTACATTCCCGAGGGGGGGAACATTAGACCTAACATACTCACCGAATTCCATCGGAGCCCCTATTCAGGACACCCCGGATATCAAAAGATGATTTCAACCGTAAATAAACACTACTTTTTGCCTAAATTGAAAGCTCACATCGCATTGTTCATTGCGAAATGTCAGGAATGCCAGTTGGTCAAAGCAGAACACCAACACCTGTCCAGTCTACTTCAACCGTTACCCATTCCAGAATGGAAGTGGGAGGTAATAAGTTCAGATTTCATTACAGGCCTACCTAAGAGTAAGAAACAAAATGACTCCATCTTCGTAGTATTAGACAAGATGTCGAAAGCCACACATTTTATACCAGTAAAATCTACCTACAAGGAAGTTCACATTGCGGAAATCTTCCTAAAGGAGATTTTTCGGTTACACGGGATACCCAAAGCAATTATCTCTGACCGAGACACAAAGTTCACTAGTAACATCTGAAGAGCATTGTTCTCTGGGTTGGAAACACAACTTTAGTTTAGTACCGCATATCACCCCCAAACCGACAGACAGACGGAATGAGTAAACCAAAGTCTGGAGGATATGTTGAGAATGTATGTCATGAACAATCCCACTAAGTGGAAGACTATTTACACCTTGCATAGTTTGTGTGCAATAATGGTTATCAAACATCGTCCAAAATGAGTCCTTTCGAAGTACTCTACGGTCGAAAGTGTCGGACCCCTGTTACCTAGGATAGCCCGGTGGATAGACTTATGCTAGGGCCAAATTTACTAAAAGACTTGGAACAACTGGTCTCCAAGGTGCAACTAAATTTAAAAGAGGCACAAGACCGCCAAAAGAGTTACGTAGACAAGAAAATAAAAGACAAAGACTACCAAATCGGTGAACATGTTTTCCTAAGAATAAAAGCAAAGCGAAGCTCGTTGAGTTTCGGGTGTTACGGTAAACTAGCCCCAAGGTTTTGTGCACCTTTTGAAATACTGGGCAAGAAAGGCCCAGTAGCATATGAGTTAGCCCTACCGGCACACATAAAGATTCATAATGTTTGTCATGCTTCTTTATTAAAAAATATGTATATGATACTAAACATGTTAGTGATTGGTCCTTATTACAGGTGGAGCCCGAAGGGGAGTTCACAGCAGAACCACTCCACATTCTGGACAAGAGAGAGGTCCAGCTTAGGAGGAGGACCATTACTCAGCTAAAAGTGCAATGGAGGCACTTTGGACCAGATGAGGCCACTTGGGAGAATGAGGCTACCATGAGAGAGGCATACCCCGCCTAGTTTCATGATCTCATTCCTAGTCCCTAGAAACACCGAGAGGATGTTGTTTTAAGTGGGGAGGAATGTAATATCCCAACTTTTTGGACTAACTATGTTATGATGTTATATAGGATCACGGCCCCAGTATATGTGATTTATTATGTTTGACATAGCATTAGTATGTTTTGATTTATTTCTTCATGAGTTGATGTATTGGGCATGGACCTTGATTTGTTTCATTGTTGAATATATACTAGGTAGGAAATCCTGAATGAATAAACTATGTTGTATTATGAGAATTGGTTACAAATTATGAAATACTGAGATCTTCTCTTTTGTTACATTATACTGTGCAGAGCATGATTTATATGGATGATTATGTAGTGTGTTGAGCGTGGACTCAGAAACACATGAATGACCTATATACTGGGCCTAAGCCCCGATGTATTTAGAGGATTATATTTCGTACTGGTCCTAAGCCCTGATGTACGTTGAGTGTTGCGCATGATCCTTGGAACACTCCAAGCTTGAAAGAAATGATTACCGGATCTGAGGCAACTTAATATCCTAGATGTGCCTCACAACCACATTCTAGCTCTAGTGTTGAGCAAAGGTTCTGGAATTGCACTAGTGTAACGCCCATGTGAAAGTGTTGAGTTAAAAGGTACTGAAGAGCACTCGGGGTTACTAAATCTCAAGTTTTGAGTCAAGAGGTATCTGAATAGAACTTACATGTCTTATCACAACTATTTCGACTTGATTAATAAATATTATTATCATCATCTACTACAGGAACTACCATGTGAAAACGAGGGAATCTGACATGCAAAGGGAGAGACTAGAGGTTCCTTTACCAGCTTACCAAAAACCGTCCTAGGAAGTGGACCCTTTCATTAAAAATAATTAAAAGAAGCATCATGTGAAACAAAATGCTAAGGACCACAAGGCTAAGTATTATTATTTAGGAGTTTAAGTGTATAATATTGTTATCTATTACATGTATACTTATACATAAGTGGGCTGCCATTTATTAATTATTAGTTATTAATATTTAGACAGGTTTTTAATTCTTTTATATTATTATTATTATACAAATATTAAATATCAAAAACACTTTAATCAAACAAAGTGAGAAGTCCTAGTTCCAAAATAACTAGCAGTTAAGTAAACATATATCATTTTTATAATTTTAAAGAAACCAGAATTCCAACAGTTCTAATTCAAGATTTGTCCTACTTAAGGAAGACAGACCCCAAAGTTTGGGGGATCTTTTTATTTTGGTGTTATTATGCCAAGAAGAACTCTCTGTTCTAGGAAGTGAACTCTGCCCATAAATTTCTTAACCAGCTACACATCTAGGGCCTGTACTTCTCAGTTTGCATGTCAGAACCAGCTCGGGGGGGTTCTTACTGAACCAAGAACGGTTGTAGAATCATGGTTGGGAGGAACGTGGTAGTCCCAAATTCATCCAATCGAAGATCAATTATCAGGTCAGCTAAGAGTCAGTAGTTTCCCTAACTATTTGGCTGAGTGTGTAGGCCAGTATCAGCAAGAACAAGCTATCGGGATTAGCAGGTCATCATCAGTAGGACAAGCTATAGGAATCAGCAGGTATGAATTGTTTATAAAACCCTCCTACGATTTATATTTCTTTTATAAATGCAATGTTAAAATAGCAATGTCCTCAGTATCAGTTTTTAATCAAGTTTTCTCAGAATCCAATGGCATTCCCAGCAGGACTAGCCAGCTAGTCTTTGCTAGTCATTTGTATTGCTTAAACTGTTAGAACATGCGAATCATCGATTTTAACTCAACAAGATATATAGTATTTAATTACTCTTATCTAAACCCTTGTTTTAAATTACAAACAAAATCACTTAGCTACTGAAATCAAACTTTTAACATAAAATGTTAAACCTCATGTAAAACCATTCGAAAGCCAGTTATACAAACTATAGCAAAACATGCAGACATTATATTCCTAGTCTATCTTAGATTTCTTTTTCAATACCATACCTACCATAATTGAAAACAAAGACAACAGGTAGAATAGAGATCGCATACATGTGCTTTTACAATTACATTTCCAAATCCATTTTACCAACAACCCTACGTTAATCAAATAGACAACACTGAGATTTTTCCATTCTTTTCAACATACAAACCTACGATAGTCACCTACAGGAAAACATTCAAGCTTCATTTCAAATAACAAGAAGACATAGAAAGAAGTTCTTTTCCAGGGTCCAGGTCTCATAAAAACATCAAACACAGAGATCAATCCCAAATAGAGGCAGAACACATTGTGTATGGTAACCATGAAGATGCCTATCGAAAGCTTAGGACCAGGGTCAATTTCCCATGGCCTTCTAAAAGCCATATTGTATAAGTTATTCCTATAGGATACAAATCTCTAGATAAAACAAAACGCTGAGTATATCCTTGAAACCCTCTCCATGCCAGTATCCATTCTATCCACACAGCTAGTAAGTTAGCGAGACCTTCTTATTCAAAATCTAACCATACAAAAGCAAAGCCGTAGAAAACTTCATTTGCTATCTTATATCTTTCCACAGGCAATACATTGTTTGCACATAAACATCGTAGCAATATCCACCACAGTTAGCAAGTGCAAATGAAATGAACACACGAATCACAGCTACATTTCCAAGCTGAAGGCTCCAAAGGGCTTTTATCATATCGACAATTGTTGTACAGTAGTTTACAAAAATACCCAGGAACCCCATAATATTAGAACACATAAGTTCCAACTTAAATGTTGGTATTCACACAAGAAAAATAGAATTGTACCATTCATAATCATTACAACTTCACAGGAGTCATACCCAAACAAAATAGCATTATATGTTTACAAGATTTCGCAGAGCAGAGTAACCAGTAAGACCCAGCGACTGCATAAATCCTTTTACATCATAGTCCTAGTTACTTTCCAACTATTAAAATTACATTGAACTCCCATTCTTTCTGATCTAGCCATTAAGCAACTAACAGACTTCCCAAGGTGAAGCAGTAAGCCAAGGGCTTACGGGAGTCTCCACTCTAAACCAGACCAAAATGCATACATACAACACAAGAGGTGTGGGAGATAGGGAAAGAGTGGGTAAGCCCGTCTTACCAGTACCCTAGCCACGCCCACAACACCATAAATATTCGTAGCTTCCATACCAAAGCATTTATCACCTGTCATAAGCGACATGCAATATCAATTAGTTCAAACATGTGTTTTCAAATCGAATAAGATAGAAATATCAATTGCTGATAGATATTAGTTTCTCACCTATAATAAGCATGGTCTCCTTACGCCATAGCCGGAAGCAACAGTCACCAAGTGTGCTGACCACAAGCAGAGCTCGGTTCAGTACACCACACCATCACCATACAATGAAGCACAGAGCCAGAAACAAAGAACAAGTCGAATACAGGGATTACTGATTGAAAACCCAAAATTGATATCCAAACCCTCTTTCCAGGCTGTTCTCCATATTCACTAAAGGTGAATTAAAGGTTTCACCAATCTCACTCTAAGTGGAGGTTCAATATTTTGCAACTCCTATAGTGAAATCGTGGATTCAACCACCCCTGTGTTAAATTACAAAAGGCTCGATTCTTATAAAAAATAAGACTATAGTAAAGTCATTCACGTTGAGGAATCCCATGGTAATCGCGTAACCACTTTTTAAATGACTTATCATGTACCCCGATGAAATAGGGCCAATAGTAAAATAGGGACCAACCATTTAGAGATAACACTCACAGATTGAATATACCTACAAACACAGGAGTACATGATGGCATTAGCATTATGCTAAGTAAGTTTGACAACCACTACAATCGCCCATACTTCCCGACAGCCCTGCCGAGGTATGTAATTACCTGTCTGGGAGTATTATAGAATCCCCATGTGAATAACATACCATCATCAAAAGGAGCTCATCACCTGAAGGTGTCATTAGACATTCACAATTAAAATCACATGATTCTTAAAATAGTAAGGAGTGTTATATTCTACCTTTGAACCAGCATTGCAATTGCAACAAAAACATGCCATCTTATCATTTCCACATCGCTTCCACAATTCTAAACTTACACATAGATTAGACCATGTAAAATAGAAGTCTTAGGATTACAATTGTTTCATGCAAGTATGGATGTTTGTAATGACGTTAGATTTAATGAATGAATCTTTTTACTATAAATTGACGAATATTGTAGGCAGGAAAAATTTTAAATTTTTTCTATTTTTGGGACATTACACATGGATTTGGAAGCTCATGATATTTGGAAAGAGTTGGAAGATCATATTATTTGCCCATGGTACTTGGAAACATGAAATAAATATTCGAAAAGGGTTGGAAGTCCATAATATTTTCCCACATGGTACTTGGAAAAATGAAATAAAAAAAATGGGGGGAGAGGGGGCATGATATTTGGAAAGGGTTGGAATCCCATGGTATTTAGGAAAGTAAAATAAAAAAAAAGGAATTAATTATTTAATTAATGGGTGCAATATGTTTTTGAATAAACATATTCATTCAAGAAGGGTTTTGAAAAAGTATAAAAAACAAAGTGATCAGAAAAAAGTGTGTGTGTGTGCAAAAAAAATATAGTAGCATTTGAAAAAGTGGATAAGCTTGCAAAATTAGTTTCAGGTTATCTTGGAATTTTCACTATAAATTTTTTGGGGGACGTTTCAAACTGTGAAAATGTTATGAGGCAAAGGAAAGATATCAAAATACAAGTGGTACAAGTTTTAGACCTTGGTTCACTATGCATTCACAGACATTCGCTATGAATGTTAGGGTTTATGGATGGTCTTAAAACATGTTCATTTGGCATATTCACAATAATTTTGTTTTCTAGAAACTTTCAAACTATGAACCTTACAAGGAGCTCAGAAGACATACAAAATTATGTTAGATACAAGTGTTAGACTTTGATTCGCTGAACTTTCTAATATATGCAGTGTGAAAGTTGGACCTTCTATATGGTTCTAAAATAAGTTTCAAATAGGTGATCTTGGCACTTTATCTCTAACTTCTTAATTTATAACTTTCAAAGTGTGAAGCCCTTAGGGATCCGAGAAGACATAAAACATTACCGGAAGTAAATATTTTAGAGTCAGATTTGCAAAATTGGATGGTTGGAAAGATGTACAAGTCTATCCTTGGTAAGAGACCAAACTAGGAGCTTCAAATGAGCTTGGAAAAGACAAAAAGGAGCTAGACTCAATGGCTGAAAAGACTAACTATTTATTAAGTAGGCTTATTTAGACTCCTACCTACTCTAACTACCAAGGCAAGCAAGAACTAGGTATAGTCATAGATCCAATTCAACCATTCATTAAATTGATTAATGATTCTCTCTTGATGTTCTTCAACAAAACAAGTGAGTATTAGGTTAATACTTAGCGAATTTAATATCAAAACATTTATGACTTGTTGAAAATTCGAGAAGGTATTGGAATGGCGCAAAACAAAAACATGCAAAGGGGGAGTTTGATTGATGTAAACATCCTCCATCGGAATATTAATCGGATCATAAAAGGTATGTAAGTTATTTTTCAAAATGCATGCAAGGAATAGATGTGATAAAAAATTCAACTCCCCTTGTTTCAAACTACTTTCCTCATCTAACTGACCATGACACTCAATTTTGAATATTCCAAGAATGATGCATAAACCAAGTAGGGATGAATTGTGAAATAGAATTAAGATCGAGATTAGCCCCACTTGTTGTTTGAGAATGGAGAAATGATGAAATTGATCTTTATATACCCCTTCCAGCCAACAAGAAGAAGGATTAATAAATTGAAGAATGTTATTCATGAAAGACGACTGAAAGGGGAAATGAAGCACTTTATCTCCATACATGCAACAATATTTATATTCTTGATTAAAAATATCAAAAGATTTACCAGACCACAATATCAAAGAAGATTCAAAAAGATGGAATGGGAGGGTGGATTGAAAATTGATTGACATTGAACTTTTCCAAGAGGAAAGAAATTATTACGAGCACCCAACCCCAAAAATTGAAATAAACAATCCTGATCAGAAATTGAATTAGAAAAAATATATATATTGGATGAGTTAAGTGAAAAATTGTTTCTAAGCTTGCCATAGACATTAAGATATTGGTTTGAGGATTCTATTAAGTAAATCTCTCGATTAATTTGACTCACTAAACCATTCTGATCATGAGATTTATCTTTAATTGATTTATCATTAATTTCACATGATGAAAATCTATTAGGGATTGATTCAACAACCATTTGATCATTATCATAAGTTTGATCTCTTAAAATGCAATGATCAGATGAATTTGTTTCAGGAGAAATTTGGTTATTGTCCCTATTTTCTTCTTCTTCAATATCATGATCAGAAATGTCATTAATTACATAAGGATTGTGCAAAGGAATCTAAAGAATATTTTCAAAGTATTCACTAATGGAAGATTCAACCATGGATGCTTCCTGATGGAAATTATTGGAATTATCCTCTTCATCTGAGACTTCTTTAGGTAATGATGACAAGATTCTCATAAGTTCTCCTCTTATATCAATATTAATGCAATAATCCCGAGGAGTTAAAATTTGCTCACTGTCATACATGACCTTCTCGCAAGAATCAATTGGATCAGGAGAAGAGAAATCAATTTGATAAGCACAATCATTAATTAATTCATTATTGGTATTTTGATTATCTTCATCAAGACACTTATTGTCTGACTGTTCTTCCATAGGCTCACTAATGTTTTCTCCCCACTTATTTATTATTAAATCAATGAACATATCATACCCATTGATGGATCCTAAGGCTAAATGATCGAACCATAGTCGGGCATCGCCTTCTAGGAAAGCACGAAGGGCCCGCATATAAACATCCTCACCATCAGCACCCAGAAATTCCATATGGTCCCAGAGGGAATCCAAATGAATTTCAATAGATGTTCCATTATTTCCATAAAAATGAGGCAACCCCTTAATGTATCCATTTGGAATAAGATGAGGTGCCCCATATATTTCTGAAAAATCAAAAGGAGATGGCTTGGGTTTCCTAAAGTTTCTAGTTACTTGAGCTGGGCGAGAATCACTTACCAAAAGCCTTGGTTGAGTCAGATATCTTCTAATTGGTTCGCTTGGGATATTCGACGAGAAATTATTAGACGGACAATGCAAATATCGGGTATCATAAAAATATTGATATGGAGGTTCATACCCATAATTATTTTGATAATTATCCTCATACCTTTCATTAATCTCTGTTATAATTTTTAATTTTTGTTTAAGATCTCGAAGAAGATTTTGTTCGATTATGAATTGTTAAGATTCTTGGTGGAGTGTATACATGGGTTCACTTCCTAGCAGAGTCGTGATTAAAGATTTTAAGATTTATATGTTGGATTTGTTCCTCAGTAGAGTCGTAGGGTGGAGTCGCCAGGTGAACCACACAGGTAATTCACCGAAATGAAATATGTTGTAGGAGAAGTGAGATGAGTTATTAAGATGATGATTGAGATAATTATAGAATTAGGATTGCAATCCATAATGCAAAATATTGGATGTGATAAGATATGGATTAACGCATAGACACTCGCAGACACCGAAGGTAAGCCTCTACCTCCCCAGCAACGGTGCCAAAATGTTATCACCAATCTTGTAGTTTCCCCTAAAGGTGGATCTAAGGTGGCTGGTAGAGGGGATAGGAAACTAAAGTGGCGAACCAAGAGGGCCTTGGTTCCAAGATGGATGGTTGTCATGCCAACCAAGGCACTCTTTTCTTTAGCTATCAAAGACAAGATAACAAGAGTGAGACCCAGATCTACTCCCGATAGGAGAGATCAACCCAATCACCAGATCAAATCAATCTAATGAACTACGTAAGGTGACATGTATGGAAACCTATAATTAAGGAATTAGGATCACTGTGGAGGTTAAGGAAAGGTGTGATGTGATAAGGAAAGACAACACACAGTGACTCTAAGATTAAGAATGGTTCTAGGATTCACAACTAATTTCAAATGGTCAAAATCAACTGCCTTGGGAAACACGACCCTTAAAAAAGGGAAAGTGTCCCAAATCAGAGATCTGACAGTTTAGGATTTCTAGCTATGCTTGATAGAAGGATATGAAAGTATCTATGAGTGCAAGTATCCAGACAAAGATCAACCCAAGGGGAAAATAGAAAACCCAACAAAGTTGAATGGGCTTAGAGAAGATCAATGCCTTGGGAAATGGGCCAAATGGAGTCGGAGGTCCACCAAAATACATATCGGGGTTGTCAAGTTATAAAGCAAGGTGGGTTTCAAATATCAAGCTCATCGAATGGCTATATCTCGGTATATCTAAGATTTAAAGTGCATCACCAAGTGACCCAAGTGAGGGACAACCCTTAAAATGAAAAATGGGGCCCACGAGGTGAAAATCAGGAAAATGAAGCATTAGGGGTAGGTTATCAAGTGAGGAGGGTTCAAATCAAGTGGGATCCCACTTACCCATGTCTTAGAACCTACCAAACTACCCTAGCCAAGGAGTGTGAATTCAATATCTTACCCAAAAGTATGCTAGATCTAAGTAGATCTGAGAAAATGTAAAATGAGGGTTTTAACTTATGAGGGTTTTATCATTTAAGTGTTGTGCTAATGGATTGGAACCAAGAAAAGAAGAACAAACATGTGGATCTTACCTGGATAACCTTGTAGATGGCTTGATGATGATGATCTATGCAAACCCGGTAAATTTGAAGCGATTTGAAGTATTTTTCTACGAAATCGATTCTCCCAAGGAAGCTAATGCGCCCTCCCTCCTGCACAATAAACATCAACAATATCATATTTATTGCATCAATAGATAAAGACTAATTACAAAAAAGAATTAACTGAAAGATAGCATAGATCACAATGATACTAATGATAACCCCCTGATACAAGCAAATGCAAAGCCAAGCGAGTTGAGGAAGCCCTGCAAAAATGCCCAAGCTGAATTCGCCCTCCGGTAGACAAGACAAAGTTTCCACAAAATAGATCTTCCAACAAATACCCAAATGTTAGGATGCAATAGACTTTCCAATCACCATCGAAGAACACCATATTCAAAGGAGACCACAAGAATTTCCACATAAAAGTTTTTCTATATCAAGATTCCAAGAACCGAAGACCCCTATACAATGAGAATCTCTCTCCTTTAAATAGGAAGGAGAGTCATTAAAATCCTAACCCCTTTAGAATGAGTGGCTAAGATTAAAATATCAAATGATCTAATCCATGGTTGAGATGAGCTAAACAATACAATACATGGGTCCAAGGGGTAATTTCTAACATCCTTGGTCAATCCCCATAACACAATAATATAAAATAATCCATCTAGACACCAAATCATGCCTCTCCGGGAAAGTTGTGAGCCTTATGGGGCTCAAGAAATCAACATAAAGTGTCGGAAGTGATGGGTGTGGGTCCCACTAGAAGATGAAACTATTGGAGAAAGTGTGGAAGACATCCCACTAATCATCAAACATAATCCCATTCCCTACCGTTGTCTCAATATCCCAAATCGAATCCCTTAGTAGCCATTTATACCATTTATGGACTGCCTTAGGAAGTGTGAAACTACCCAAACTGCCTCTTGGAGTGCCTGCGCTGTCAAGGTAAGGACACCAGGCTATCTGAGAGAGAGTTAATATGGTAATAAATAATTTTTGTACCACCCTCTCCATCCACAGTTCCCTAAGTGAACCAAACAAATCTATGCTTTGCTCTGACAGGGCCTCCGATGGGCCAAAACTACACTATGATAGCCAATTGAGGCTAAAAATCACTGTAACTTCCTGGAACTGAAAACAGACTATCCCATTGGACTTAGAAGGTCCAAATCCATCTAATATGTGTACTCATACACCATATGGATCTATGCACGATCATATAATATATCCAATATGCCCGGATAGATAAAATAATAATAATCTGTAAATGATCAAATAATACTGAAAACCAAAAATCATCATCATAAACCTATATTTGCTGCATAGAACCAACATGTACTTGTACATAGACCATATTCCACCTATATGCATCATCATAAGTTCTAATCACCTCATGGCCTGTGGTTGACCTTGGTCAAACTGGGTTTGACCAAGTCAACATGACCAACATATAACTCAGGCTATCATCAAAATGCTGCAACGTGTCAAAGGTTAAAATATTCTTTGCGGTCCATTCAAATACCAATTATAACAAAAATAAATCATTACTGGTGATCTAAATCTAAATGTATATAGTCATTAATTATTATTATTACTCAGACTAGACTTTCAAGACCATACTCACCTCATTGTTGTGATCAATTTGCTAATGAAGGGTGAAGGCTTTGTACTGCAAAGGCTAGGCTAGAGGGAATGACTTACTAACTTAACACTGTGACACTTTGGAAATGGAAAGGGAAGACACACCATAAAATATACTGAATGAGGAATAACACAGGGAATGGTGGTGTCTCACAAATGGGTAAGTTGTTCAAATAGTGTTTATTCACCTTGGTAGATGCTCACAATCCATAATACAAATGAAGCCAACAATATTTTTGATATAGGATTTAAGTTCCATTTCTTTCGGGCCTATAGTTTCCATAGCCTTTGCTCTATGTGTTTTTATAAACACATTGCATAGATTTACATTTTATATGATGCTTCTTGCTACAGGTATGTTTTTAAGGCACTTGTTTACCTTAGCACTTCCAGGTGTGTCTTTAGACATCTTGTTTACCTAGGTATTACATTTCACAATAGATATAACATTTGATATTTATTTTCCAGCTTCATTTGTCTCTTTACAATAGATATAGCATTTCATTTTCACAATTTGTATTCATGTTAATACTATTTGTTTCAGGTTTAGCCAACAACATCTTTAGTGACTAAGGGGAGTTCAAGCCAATGCCAAACATCGGGAGAACCGACAGGAATGATTTAGGCCTGCAATCCAAGTCACCAAAGGTAATTTTTGTCACCAACTCAGAGCCGAGACACAATAAACAAGGAAGCTCATCCAATACAGATGCTACAGTGGGGAAAGGTCCCCTATGCCACTAGTCAAGTAGTAAGTCAAGGTAAATAACAAACTGGGTAGGTAATGGATGGATGAAGATATTGAATAATGAGACCAACACTAGCAAGCCAAAGTATGGCGTGAATGATCGCCTCTAATCTCCTTGAGGAGGGTAAAACTGATGAGTATAGGTCAAGAAATTCTAGGTCTGAGTAGGGACAAGTATTTATGATATAACAGTACAACCAGGTCCATATATCTATATGATCACTAGATTATGACACTAAATGCTAAGACATGTCACAAGAATGAATATAAAAGAAAAATAACCACAACACAATATAAAACCTGCTGAGTCATATACCTGAATGCACAACACCTGAACAATCATCTGTCCTCTGAAACTGCTATTGTAACTCTGGGCACTACTGACTGCTCTGTACAAATGGCTGAATGGATACATAGGTCATCTCTCTGATTGTCCTGAAACTCAATCATAGCATGGGGAATCAAAGCTGTTGTCCATAATTTGATAGTGATCCATAATAGATGTTCATCTCTGCATCTCAATGCAAGGGAACTAGATGAAAAGTGTATTAGAATCTGAAAAATAAAGTATGGTAGCCCGGCTACTATATATGTGATAACATCTGGCTCCAGCTGGGACAAGTGCTCTGCTAAAAAGAGCGCTTGAGAACCTCAGAATATTTGGTCCTCGAACTCTGCTACTCATATCCTCGATCCATCACTCTATCACTACCACTACTACCAACACATCACCTGTTATCTTCAAAATGGCGAGAGCTATACCAAACTCACAGACCGGATGTCAGAACAACACATGCATATATATATATATATATATATATATATATATATATATATAAATCTCAAAAAATAATCAACAATACTCAAACTGAAATGCATGAAATATAAATGTAGAAAATAAAACTAATCTACTAACATAATTTAAATTTTATTGTGCATGAAAAGAAAATGATAGTTACTCGGCTAAACTAGGAGCTTCAAAGGAGCTTGGAAAAGACAAAAAGGTGCAAGACTCAATGGCTAAAAAGACTAACTATTGCCCAAGCAGGCTTATTCAGACTTCTACCTACTCTAACCTACCCAGGCAAGCAAGAACTAGGTATAGTCATAGATCCAATGCAACCATAAATTAAATTGATTAATGATTCTTTCTTGATGTTCTTTAACAAAACAAGTCAGGATTGGGTTAAAACTTAGTGAATTACAAATCAAAACATTTATGACTCGTTGAAAATTTGAGAAGGTATTGGAATGGTGCAAAACGAAAACATGCAAAGGGGGAGTTCGATTGATGTAAACATCCTCCATCGTAATATTAATTGGATCATAAAATTTATGTAAGTTATTTTTCAAAATGCATGGAAGGAATATATGTGATAAACTACTTTCCTCATCTACCTGACCAGGACACTTAATTATGACTACTACAGGAATCATGCATAAACCAAGTAGGGATGAATTGTGAAATAGAATTAAGATCGAGATTAGCCCCACTTGTTGTTTGAGAATGAAGAAACGATCAAATTGATCTTTATATACCCCTTCCAGCCACCAAGAAGAAGGATTAATAAATTCAAGAATGTTATTCATGAAAGATGACTGAAAGGGAAAATGAAGCACTTTATTTCCATACTTGCGACAATATTTATATTTTGATTAAAAATCTCAAAAGATTTACCAGACCACAAACTCAAAGAAGATTAAAAAAGATAGGATGGGAGGGTGGATTGAAAATTGATTGACATTGAACTTTTCAAAAAAAGAAAGAAATTATTGCGAGCACCCAACCCAAAAAATTGAAATAAACAATCTTGATCATAAATTGAATTAGAAAAAGTATATATATTGGCTGAGTTAAGTAAAAGATTGTATCTGAGATTCCCATAAACATTAAGATATTGGTTTGAGGAGTCTATTAAGGAAATATCTCGATTAATTTGAATCACTAAACCATCCTCATCATGAGAATTCTCTTTAATTGTTTTATCATTAATTTCACATGATGACAATCTATTAGGGATTGCATCAACAACCATTTGATCATTATCATAAGTTTGATCTCTTAAAATGCAATGATCAGATGAATTTGTTTAAGGAGAAATTTGGTTACTGTCCCTATTTTCTTCTTCTTCAATATCATGATCATAAATGTAAGTAATTACATAAGGATTGCACAAAGGAATCTCAAGAATATTTTCAAAGGATTCACTAACGGAAGATTCAACCATGGATGCTTCCTGATGGAAATTATTGGAATTATCCTATTCATTTGAGACTTCTTTAGGTAATGATGACAAGATTCTCATAAGTTCTCCTCTTATATCAATATTAATGCAATAATCACGAGGAGTTAAAATTTTCTCAATGTCATGCAAGACCTTCTCACAAGACTCAAGTGGATCAGGAGAAGAGAAATCAATTTGATAAGGACAATCATTAATTAATTCATTATTGGTATCCTGATTATCTTCATCATGTTGATTTTCATCAAGACAGTCATTGTCTAACTCTTCTTCCATAGGCTCACTAGTGTTTTCTCCCCACTTATTTATTAATAAATCAATGAACATATCATACCTAGTGATGGATCTTGGGGCTAAATGATCGAACTATAGTCAAGCATACCCTTCTAGGAAAGCACAAAGGGACCGCATATAAACATCCTCACCATCAGCACCCAACAATTCCATATGGTCCTAGAGGGAATCCAAATGACTTTCAATAGATGTTCCATTATTTCCATCAAAATGAGGAAACCCC
Source organism: Larix kaempferi (assembly GCA_027924585.1). Taxonomy (NCBI): domain Eukaryota; kingdom Viridiplantae; phylum Streptophyta; class Pinopsida; order Pinales; family Pinaceae; genus Larix; species Larix kaempferi. The sequence goes on from BSBM01000088.1 coordinate 173,663, forward strand.
CTAATGTATCCATTTGGAATAAGATGAGGTGCCCCATATATTTTTGAAAAATCAAAAGGATATGGATTGGGTTTCCTAAAGGTTCTAGTTACTTGATTTGGGTGAGAATCACTTACCAAAAGCCTCGGTTGAGTCGAATATCTTCTAATTGGTTCGCTTGGGATATTCGAGGAGAAATTATTAGATGGTAGAGGAAAATATTGGGTATCATAAAAATCTTGATATGGAGGTTCATACCTGTAATTATTTTGATAATTATCCTCATACCTTTCATTAATCTCTGTTATAATTTTTTATTTTTGTTTAAGATCTTGAAGAAGATTTTGGTCCATTATGAAATGTTAAGATTCTTGGTGGAGTGTATATATGGGTTTGCTTCCCAGCAGAGTCATGATTAAGGATTTTAAGATTTATGTGTTGGATTCGTTACTCAGTAGAGTCGCAGGGTGGAGTCGCTAGGTGAACCACACAAGTAATTAACCGAAATGAAATATGTCGTAGGAGAGGTGAGATGAGTTATTAAGATGGTGATTGAGATAATTATAGAATTAGGATTGCAATCTCCAATGAAAAATACCGGATGCGATAAGATATGGATTAATGCACGGACACTCGTAGACACTGAAGGTAATCCTCTACCTTCCCGGCAATGGCGCCAAAATGTTATCACCAATCTTGTAATTGCCCCTACACATGGATTCAAGGTGGATGGTAGAGGGGACATGCAACTAAAGTGGTGAACCAAGAGGGCCTTGGTTCCCAGATGGATGGTTGTCATTCCAACCAAGGCACTCTTTGCTTTAGCTATCAAAGCCAAGATAGCAAGGGGGAGACCTAGATCTAATTCCGATAGGAGAGATCAACCCAATCACTAGATCAAATCAATCTAATGAAGTACGTAAGGTGACATGTATGGAACCCTAGAATTAAGGAATTAGGATCACTGTGGAGGTTAAGGAAAGGTGTGATGTGACAAGGAAAGACAACACACAATGATTCTAAGATTAAGATTGATTCCATGATTCACAGCTAGTTTCAAATGGTCAAAATCAACTGCCTTGGGAAATGTGACCCTTCAAACAGGGAAAGTGTCCCAAATTAGAAATCTGACAGTTTAGGATTTCCAGCTATGCTTGATAGAAGGATATGAAAGTATCTATGAGTGCAAGTAGCCAGACAAAGATTAACCCAAGGGGAAAATAGACAACCCAACAAAGTCGAATTTTCTTGGAGAAGATCAATGCCTTGGGAAATGGGCCAAATGGAGTCGGATGTCCACAAAAATACAGATCAGGGTTGTCAATGTATAAAGCAAAGTTGGTTTAAGATTCAAGCTCATCCAATGGCTAGATCTCAGTAGATATGAGATCTAAAGTGCATCACGAAGTGACCCAAGTGGGGCACAACCCTCAAAATGAGGAATGGGACCCATAAGGTGAAAATCAACAAGATGAAGCACTAGAGGTAGGTTATCAAGTGAGGAGGGTTCAAATCAAGTGGGATCTCAACTACCCATGTCTTAAAACCTAGCAAACTACCCTAGCGATGGAGTAAGACCTCACTTGGAGAGGCTAATGTGCCTTTGGAAAGGGGTCAAATGAAGGCAAATCCACACCAAACTATAGATCCGAATTGCCGTGTATGCAATAGAGGTGGCTTTTCAATATCTTACCCAAAAGCAAGCTAGATCTAAGTAGATTTGAGAAAATGTAAAATGAGGGTTTTAACTTATGAGGGTTTTCTCATTTAAGTGTTGTGCTAATGGATTGAAACCAAGAAAAGAAGAACACACATGTCGATCTTACCTAGATAACCTTGTATATTCCTTGATGATGATTGTAACGCCCATATTTTTGATTCGGCATATTTATTAGTTAGACACACCATACTTTATTTCTTATATATTCTGTTGAACTCAGCTCGACTGAGTAAACTATATTGGACCTCATTATATGATGTTACTCTATTTTATGATTTCACCATGATTATGATGTACTATGTTATGCGGTTATAATGTCATGATTATCATATATTTCACATTTCATTAATGAAAACATATAAAGATATACTGTAATCGTAAAATAATCTGTAGTGCTCTGGTTTTTACAGTAGAGCACGAAGTAAATTTTCTAAGTTAATTTCCTATGTATTAATTCATTGAGTAAATTTCTGAATGAAAATTCTATGATTTTAAATGATGTTTAGCATTCTATGTTGTCTCCAATAATCATACATTCGCATTTAAAAGAATAACTAACATATCATTATTTACCTTCAACAATTTGTGGTTTTCGCATAAGAATATGTTCACAGTAATAAATTAGTAAGAAGGTATATGCACGTTTCAGTGTATGTTTCCACATAATAATTAAATAAAATAAATAATCAAGGAAATTACCTGAAACTAATGCTAGCAGACTGTAGGTTGTAGCAGGTTGTATATCCTCTTAGTCATCCAAAATGAAGTGTCCACCCTACCGACCAGCTATTATCTTGCTGGCCCTTGGAAATCAAAGGATTTCCAAGCCCCCGAGCTCACAATCTGATAATCCCGAGAGCAGTCTTCACTTAGGTTCTCCCAAAACTCTTTTGCTCTCAAACCTCCTTTCTGTTCCAAAACCCTTCTCTTCACTTCATCTCCCCCCTACCTTCAACTCTCTCCCCCTCTATATACAGTTCCTTCCTCGAGAAGACCTTGGCCTTACTCCACCGCCCCAAACTCCCCCTCTCGAGCCCTTCAAACATTTACTCCTCCCACTAGTTCATTCATACACGTTTCTTTATAAAAATATATTTTTCACACTCAATGTACCGAATAATTAATTACTCTCAAGGTAAATTCATTTGATTTTGATTGACGGTCGTAAGAATTTATTACGGTGGGAATTATTACCCAAAGGTTATCCATTCGGGACAAGCTTCATTAATTACAAGTCTATTCGCCATCCCTGGGTATTTAATGTTATTAATGTAATTAATAATATATTATATAAATAGTTGACCCCTTTTCAACTTGGACATGATGTGTCTTAATGGTCTACCTCATCCGTCGAGATCACTTATCTTGAGATTTTAATTTCCAAGATCCGTATCGAATAATTAAATAACCATTTTCCATCACATCACATTCATTCCAAAATTGTTATCCTATTATGTCTAACTTAAAAATGTAAAATAATCACACTCTAATCATTCATTAGTCAATATTTAAATTTGACCTATTTTGCAATTGTTATGACATGGGTAGTAATATTATTAAAATAAATTTTAAGTAATAATATTAATTAAATCCCCATAAGGTAATAATAATGGTGAAATTAATAAAGATGTATTTTACATCATTTGTTTATCACATGAGTACCCTAACATCTACATCGTATCGTCGTTCTTCTAAACAAAGCACCCTTAAGTGCTTTAAACAATCTTACTAATTAATTAGATAGTGCCATTACCTTATTTACAACAATTCTCAGACGACAATGTTAACTGATGACACTTGTCTCCATTGTATATCACGATGTTTACCAATGAGTAATACATAGCTTAATTGACTTGTTTTACACATCTTAAATAACTTTATATTCATTATCTGAATTCGGTCAATGCATGATTAACCTAATTACTTATGACAGCTTATACATTTATTCAATATGTTAAGTGTTTGTATATCGATACTAGTGTACATGTGCAAGGTGTGCATGCGTGGCCAGCGTATGCACAGATCATAAATGTACTATAGACAAACCCCATCTCGCCTATGCATACCTGCTAACTAATAGTAGTATTTACCCCCATGTAGAAGAACAAACATAATATGTATATAGTACAATTACTTCAACATTCTCAGTTATTTAACAGTTAGTTCTTTACGATTTCACATCATTATCTTTATCTTTACATTAGTTTAATCAATCATGTACAAGGAAGGGTGCCTACTACCACTAACTCAGAATCAAGGAATACTAAACCCCCAACAGTACTAACTAACACATCCTCCCATCATAACCTACGTCCAGCATCCTCCCTATCCTTCCTCTGCTAGTACAAAAGTGGATGTCGGACTCACCGATCTGACCACATAGAACTTGAGAGCGATAGCGTCGGCTGAACAACGGACCTATCCTCCCCTAGCAAGCATCCGACCATCGTCATCACAACAACATGGGGAGCGTGTCTCAGCACGACCCTCCCACGACCTTGGGTCTCATGGAAACATAAGGTGGGAAACACATCCATCCCTCTCAACATACTGGGCCTACGCCCTTATCAACTCATACTTTGCTGCTATCGGGATTATCAGTTTGTGTTATCATATCATCATTTTGGCTGCTAAGGTTTACTGTATGAACATGTTCTTTCCTTTCCAATATATATCAGATCAAGTAATTGGCTATCCCATAGCCCTTGTGTCTTGTAGGTTAGTATTTTGCAAAATACAAATTTATAGAAAGCATTTCCCATTGATCGCCAATTGATCCATGTTATCAAAAATCATTTTATTTCATGTAACCTTTTTAGCTCATCATAGATGCGTATGACATTTAACACTTCAATAATTCATATAACAAGATGGTATCCACGTACCGAATCATATATTTCACATTTCATTAATGAAAACATATAAAAATATACTGTAATCGTAAAATAATGAAATCATATGATAATCATGACATTATAACCCCATAACATAGTACATCATAAGCATGGTGAAATCATAAAACAGAGTAACATCATATAATGAGGTCCAATGTAGTTTACTCAGTCGAGCTGAGTTCAACAGAATATATAATAAATAAAGTATGGTGTGTCTAACTAATAAATATGCCGAATCAAAAATATGGGCGTTACATACACCCACCCTTCGGGAAACTTCGTCCCGAAGTTATGGTCAAAATAGTGAGGGAAAATCTCGACGCATGGTCTCTGCATCCTCCCAGGTAGCAGACCCTAGGCTATACTTGTCCCATTGGACCTTAACTTGGTCCACATGGTGACTACGGAGCTATCGATCCCTACGATCAAGTATACGTAATGGTTCGACCCTGAAGGTTCCCTCGTCATAGACCTGCAATCCCTTCCAATGAATTTTGTGAGTCTCATCAGCTATGTAATGTCGTAATATAGAAACATAAAATACATTATGAGTTTTATTCAAGTGGGGTGGCAGCGCAAGACGATAAGCAACTGGTCCGATTTTCTCAAGAATCTCAAATGGACCTATAAAGCGAGGTGACAACTTGGTACCCTTCCCAAACCGAATGGTACTTTTATTTGGTCTGATGCAAATAAATACACGATCCCCTACTTCATAAGTTCTATCTGATCTGTGTGCATCAGCGTAACTCTTTTTCCTATCCCGTGCTTCCTTCAGCCATTGCCTAATCTGTAACACTTGCTCCTCCATTTCCTGAATCAATTCAGGCCCAATTAAAACTCGATCCTCTAACCTGTCCCAACTGAGTGGTGTCCTGCACGGCCTCCCATACAATGCCTGATATGGAGGCATACCAATGGAGCTGCGATGACTATTGTTGTATGCAAACTCCACTAAAGGAAGATATTTCTCCCACTGTGTCTGTTGATCCATAACATACATCCTAAGCATGTCCTCCATCACTTGATTTACCCTCTCTGTCTGTCCATCTGTCTCGGGGTGATAAGCTGAGCTTAAGTTCAACTGTGTCCCTAATGCTGACTGCATGCTTGTCCAAAATCTGGAGGTGAACTTAGGGTCTCTGTCAGAGATTATCTTTTTAGGAACTCCATGAAGATGTACAATCTCATTTATGAATACCCTTGCCACATCTGTCACATCATAGGTGTCTCTGACTGGAATGAAGTGAGCACTTTTGGTCAGTTTGTCGAATACCACCAAAATAGCATTATGTCTCAGAGATGTGAGTGGTAATCCTACAACGAAGTCCATGGAAATGACTTCCCATTTAGTCATAGGAATATCATGCGGTTGTAGGAGACCGGCCGGGTGATGGTGATCTTCCTTAACTTGTTGACACTCAAGGCACTTCGAAACAAAATCCACTACATCCATCTTCATACCTGGCCAGAATAAGAGTTGTTTCATGTCAGTATACATCTTCTTCACCCCTGGGTGCGCACAGTAATGCGATCTATGGGCCTCTCTAAGGATTGTTTCCCTGATATCACCTTCCTTAGGAACATACATCCTTCCCTGATACCGCAACAATCCATCATCCTCAAGATGGTACCCATCATACTTCAATTCCTGTTCCTTTCCATTCTGAATAGCTGAGGTTACTTTTAGGTACCAACTATCGCCCAATTGTTGTCCTAGTACTCTTTCCCTCAAGTCCACCTTCAAGGGAATTAAGGAGAAAAGTCTCGGCCTTCGGCTTAGAGCGTCTGCCACCACATTCTCCTTTCCTTTGATGTAAGAGATACCAAAGTCATACTCACTCATGAACTCACTCCATCGCCTTTTCCTAGCATTCAAATCCCTTTGGGTAAAGATGTATTGCAAGCTCTGATGGTCTGTTTTAAGGGTGAAGCTTTTACCAACTAGGTAGTGCCTCCATAATTTTAGTGCCAACATTACTGCTACCAATTCTAGATCATGCGTGGCATACTGCTCCTCATGAGGTTTCAACTTTCGAGATGCATAAGCTATTACCCCACCTTCCTGCATCAACACCGCTCCTATTCCTTGCTTCGAGGAGTCGGTGCATACCATGAAATCTTTATCCATGTCTGGTACCCACAAGATCGGTGCACTTGTCAACAATCTTTTTAACTCTGTAAAAGCGGCATCGCATTCATCGGTCCATTCATACCGAATTCCCTTGCGTTGCAAGGTGGTAATAGGTTTTGCAATTTTAGAAAATCCTTCCACAAACCTCCGGTAATAGCCTGCTAACCCCATGAAGCTGCGCACCTCATGAGCATTCCTTGGAATTGGCCAATCTTCAATGGCCTTTACCTTTTCTGGGTCTACAGAGATCCCTTCACCTGAGATGATGTGCCCCAAGTAGTGAATCTCTTTTTCGAAGAAGGAACACTTTGATAATTTACCATAAAGTTTATGTTCCCTTAAGCATGTCAAGACTAACCGCAAGTGTTCCTCATGCTCCTTCTCATTCTTAGAATAGATAAGAATATCATCTAAGAAGACCTGAACAAAGCGGTCCAAGTATTCTCGGAAGACACCATTCATGAGGCTCATGAATACAGCTGGAGCATTGGTCAAACCAAATGGTACCACTACAAACTCGTAATGCCCAAATCGAGTTCGAAAGGTAGTCTTAGGAATGTTGCCTTCCTTGATCCTCAACGGGTGATACCCTGATCGTAAATCAAACTTTGAGAAGAATGACACACCTTTCATTTGATCAAAGAGGTCATCAATTCTTGCTATGGGATACCTGTTCTTCACTGTTGCTTTGTTCAAATCTCTGTAATCTATGCAAAGTCGCAGAGATCCATCCTTCTTCTTAACGAAGATCACTGGTGCTCCCCACGGCGAGATAATAGGTCTAATCAGTCCCAAATCTAGCAACTCTTTTAACTGGATCTGTAACTCATGAAGCTCTGGAGTTGTCATTCTATAAGGAGTTTTTGAGATAGGTTCTGCACCAGGTTTTAGTTCGATTGTGAAATTGAGCTCTCTTTCTGGAGGTAGTCCTGGCAATTCCTTCGGAAAGACATCCTTGAACTCGGAAAGTACTGGGTAAGAATTCAAGGAAGGTCCTTTACTATGGCTAACGGCCTCTACTACGAACAACTGGCATCCTTGTCTTAGGCACCGCTTAGCTTTCACCATAGAGATGAAACGGAGGGATACCTTCCTCTTCAAGCTTTAGATTTGAATTGTCCTTCCCTCGTCATCGAGGCACAACACCTTCTTTACATAGCAGTCTAAGAAAGCTCTATGGCCTTCTAACCAATCCATTCCAATAATGAGGTCATAAGTCCCCAAATTGGTGACATAAGCATCCAACATAGTGGTGCATACTCCTAAGTCAACCTCACAACTCCTCACTTTAAGACCTACTGTTTGCTTAGCTCCCAAAGCCATTTCAACCAGTTTGAAATCATCGTGCTCATAGGCTGCCAACCCACATTTATCTAATGCAAATGGTGAAATAAAACTATCAGTTACTCCCGGATCAAACAAAATTTTAAGTTTGACATTGTTTACTTTACCAGTGGATTCTACTACGGTAGACTGATGTTCTGCTTGGTGGTTATGAATCACTGCATGAATCCGATGACTATTACCTGAACTATCCATGGGTGCCTTTCCTTCCCTGTGCCTGCTGCTTGACCGACCCTTGGGACAGTCTCGCTGGAAATGAGGACCTCCACATCCCCAACAAGAGAGATTGGGAGGGGCTTGCATGTTCCTCGGAGGAATCCTCTGAGATGAGTTCCTTCCCCTGGGTCCTCTAAAAACCCTTGCTCCTCTATAGGAACTTCCCTGTGTACGTCCCTGGCTTTGGTGGGTTGCGGACGATGACTGCAAGATTGAGTTAACTGAAGTATTACCCCTCGGTGTGAACCTGTTACCGTAAGGAGGAGTTCTAGATTGTCCTCCCCTGAAGTAAGGACGTGATGCCTTCCCTGAAACATACTGATTGGTTCCTGTCAACTTACTACCCCCTTTTCCATTTGACATATCAGCTGCATAACGAGCATACTCAACTGCCATGGCAACTGAATTTGGCTTCCACATCCGCACCGTAGCTCTAATCTTGTAGTTAAGTCCATACACAAAACGCTCTACCTGACAATCATCTGCATCAAGGTAAGGAACATATTTTACCAGTTCCATAAACCGAGATTCATACTCCTCCACCGTCTTGTCTCCCTGTACTAAGGCATGGAGTTCACCTGCCTGTTCTTCCTTGTAATAATTTGGCAAATACTTCTTGTGGAACCTCTCCTCGAATAATTCCCAAGAAGTTGTAAGAGGAGTAAGGTGCAACTGCTTCTCTAGATCTGACAACCAATTCAAAGCATCACCTTTAAGCTGGAAGACGGCCATCCTAGCCTTGGAACTAGATGTGTACTCATTCAATGCGAAGCATCTCTTCATGCCTTCCAGCCATGCTTCGGCATGCTTACCCGGTCGTCCTCCTGAAAACTCTGGAACCTTGATATTTTGCAACTCCCTCGATATGTCCTGAAGCAGTTCCAATCTTGGGCTATGTGCCCTTTTAGAGTTCTCTCAGCTCACTTGAGTGGTTTCCACCTCGACGGGCCTTTCCGACTGCCTGTTCATCGTGGTCATAATAGCCTCCAAAGACCTCATTATGATTTGCATTTCAGGCGTTGAGGTTGATCGTGGTGGTGTTGGCGATGATGACAGTGGCGGAGGTGGCGGTGACGGTGGTCGACCTTGACCCCGTCCTCGACCTCTGCGTGTTGTTACCATGATAGTTCCTAAGTTAGTGAAATAAAATCATATCCTTAGTTGTTCAATCAAATATACGCGGAACTAAAATGTAGGTATTCATACACTTATACTTATGCGTAAGAAATAACTTGCATCATGAGATAACAAATTGTCAGGATTAGCGCAGTAAAATCTATAGTCGTTTTTACTAAACAATTTTTGTCATGGTGTTCAGCTCGTCATGCTGATCTTAACGGTGTCTTGTTTTTGAGATTTTGGGTCTCTCTCATCCCTTCGACTAGGAGTTGAAATCTCGGCAATTTTTTTTTTTTTTTTTTTTATAAGAAATCAAATAAATAACTAGAATTTTACTAATCCTAACATGAGATGTAAACCCTAATTAATTTAAACTATAATTCCACTTTAGTGATTATTACATGAATTATAATTAGAATTAAAAATTAATATGAATTATAGTTTTGTTAAATTTTAAATAATTGATAATTGTGCTAATAATTTAACCAAATTTAATTTCAATCAAAAAAGAATAACTTTAAATCATTTAAAGTTTCAAATAATTGACACATCGAATTATAATAATTAAATTAATTTTTAACAATTTTTTTAAAAATTACTAAATTTCGATAATTATAATTGTTCAAATAATAATAACCTACCCCTAAGATCTTCATGGGCCCGTCGCGCCCGTGCATGAGGCCCACGCGTCCTCCTACTGCCATGAGAAGAAGCAGGAAGGCGCGTGGTCTCTCCATGCAACCACCGCCCTGGGAAAGTGGGGAAAACCCTAAATAGGGTCAATCCCCAAGACGCGGCCATTTTGCCTTCTCTTCCTGAGTTTTTAGCTCTGCAACTCCGCCATGGAAAGTGGTTCAAGCTCCGTCTGATTTCAGGTATAATCTTTACTTTGGTAGTTTTCCTCTCACTATTTGCGTTTTGGTGCCTCACCCTTTGAGTTTTGGTGCGAGCAACCAAACTGGTAATTATCCTGTTAAGTGTAAACTGGCCTTCATGCCATGGAAAAATGTCATATAAGCTCGTATTAGGTTATGGTAAATTTTTAGACTGAGAACTCTGTAATAAATTCTTTTTAAAAGAATCTGAAAGCTCCAATACTTAGGTGTTAAAATAGAACTACTTTCATAACCAGCTGGGCACGCATGGCTATAGGGTTTCGGAAGGCACACGGAGTTCGAGTTTAATTTCCCGGACAAGGTTCAACCTCTCCGTTATTCATGTGTAAGATATGGGGAACGAGACGGCGCGAGAAATTTATTTGAAGAACCGGGATTTCCAGAATAACGGCCTGCCTGACAGCAGCAATGTTGAGAGACTGCGGACCTTCATTAAGCAGGTTTATGTGGAGAGACGATATTTTGCAGAGGGGTTTGTTCAAAGGAACAGGGCGGAAGAGTATGGAAGGTTTTTCACTTGACTGCCATTATGCAGAAGACATGTTGGACACAGGGCGGTTGTCATTATCGTCCTATCAATCTAATAGTGCAGGAGATGGCATCAGGCGCCTGTCAACTGTAGGGGGAATAATGATGAAATTGAAATTGGTTCACGGTTATCTAATTAACAACGGGCCCAGGAGTCAGATTCTGCGAGACGTTCCTCTAGTTATACTGGAAGTGATATTTTTTGAGAGCATCAGGCGCCCCTCTAATTACCGTGAATATGATGGTGGAGATGGAGTGAGAAGGTTGTCTAATCACAACATGAATACTGACGTAGAAGATGCAAGACGCTTCTTAAATTTTCATGGTAATACTAATGGAGAGAGTGCAGGGCGTCTATCTAATTACCAGGGGGAATGGAGATGGGGCCTGTCGTCCTTTAGAGCAGCGGCAGCTGTTGGACATGAGGCGTCTATTAACAAAGGTTCCAGTTCTTGTTAAATGAACTGGCGGCAGCAGCAACGACAATGGAGGCATCAGTAACGAGCAGTGAGTGCACGCGCGCGCAGACATAGTGGTCGTTATGGCTTAGTGGTTACGGCGTGTGCCTGCTAATATTTCATTTTCGTTTTCAGCAGACCAATATGAATGCAGACTAGCATGAAACCAAAATGCCACGAAAGGAAGAGATTACCATGAATTGCTAAAAAAAAAAAAAAAATCGTAAAGCCTTGCATTTTCAGCATGATATTCATGTTGGAATAGCTCAGTTGGTTTAGAGCGTGTGGCTGTTAAGTACATGGGGTTTCCCCTTTTTTATTTTATCAAAAAAATAAAATTTTATTTTATTTTATCTATTTATTTTTATTTTATTTTTACAACTTCCTTCATTACAGCTGCAGGGTTCTCCCTGGAATGGTTGACGCCAATTCTACTGTTTACACTGCGATCGGTACTTCCCTAATATTTCAATAAGAGATGAGCACTTTCAAACCAAACGCCACAAGAAACGGGTAAAGCAAATGCAAGGGCCTGCACCTCATACACAGTTGGATGCTGACTTTGCTCCAGGTTTGGGTATGCCTGACAATGGACCAAAATTGCAGGATACTATTTTCTCTATGTCAAATTGACTGTGGGTAAGCATCTGTGTGAGGCAACACTTTGCTAGCTATAATAAAAATCTCGCCTAAATATTAGTGTTCTATGCACTTATCCTAAACCAAAAATGTTATTCTTGATACCTGATTTTATGCATTAGATGGAAATAGGGCATGTGTGTGTGTAACATTTAAATGCATCTATTAATTTGAAATGCCTATGTATACAATAGCAGTCATCATATTTGAGGTAGCCCAAATGTGAGGCAAAATCAAAGATTAACCAACAGAAACATAATGAGCCTTTCACAGGTTTTATATATTTCTGCTGCTGCTACCTCCATTTGAGTTAGTGGGGATATCAAGCACAGCATCCATTCACATCTATCCTCTTTCCTGCTCGTTGCTGAACTACACCTTCAAACTTCATTTCTATGAGTGCTATCTGCTGTTCTTAACTCGAGTTCTTCATTTTCTGCACTGATGGCTTTTTCAGTGTTTATCTCAATATAGAACCTCAGTTGAACAATAAAGTAATTTTCTGTTTACGTTTTTTTTTTCTTTTCCTATTTGATGTTGTTTCTTGAATTGCACTTTATTTGTTTTCTATAAGTGCTTTCTACTACCCGTCACTTCAGTTCTTGCTTTATGGTTGGATTTTTTTTATTATTATTATTATTATTATTATTATTATTATTATTATTATTTTTATTTATTTATTTATTTATTTTTGTTTTTTATTTTTTTTCTGTTTACGTTTTATTTTAGTAGGTAAAATATTAAAATAAAGTTATGTTTTAGGATTTTCGCATGTGAATGGTGGCCACTGGAATGAGACTTTGCCCCAAAAAAAGGGATGAATCTTGTGACATTGCATGCAACTATATGTATTCCATAAGTTTAAGAATATCTAGTGTAATGCAAATATTTAGGCTCCTTGATTTTCGTTTGCACAAATTTTACTGAAATTTATCACTTCTAATTTGCTCGGTTAGTTTATTAATTTTAACCCAAGCTGTACTAAAAATACTGCTAGCTCGTGTTGTTCTTATTTCTAAATATATTTTCTCTATTTATTTTTATTTCTAAATATATTTCAAATATGCATCTATTTTGAAATACAAACACATATGTATAAATTTGTAGTTTTCGAACATATCCAAATTTTCTAATGGTGTTCCAATTTTGTGTTCGTGCAGGTAAAAGAGGCTGAAGTTTGGTGTTGTTCATACCTCAATTCTATCCAGGTTTATGTCCTAAGTTCTAAGTTTTTGTAGGATTTAACATCTTGAATCTTCATGGTGGTTTGCCCGAAAGGTCTAAAGTGTCTGAGCCTTACGCTCTGATACCATCTGCAGTGCTCTGGTTTTTACAGCAGAGCACGAAGTAAATTTTCTAAGTTAATTTCCTATGTATTAATTCATTGAGTAAATTTCTGAATGAAAATTCTATGATTTTAAATGATGTTTAGCATTTTGTGTTGTCTCCAATAATCATACATTCGCATTTTAAAGAATAACTAACATATCATTATTTACCTTCAACAATTTGTGGTTTTCGCATAAGAATATGTTCACAGTAATAAATTAGTAAGAAGGTATATGCACGTTTCAGTGTACGTTTCCACATAATAATTAAATAAAATAAATAATCAAGGAAATTACCTGAAACTGATGCTAGCAGACCGTAGGTTGTAGCAGGTTGTATATCCTCTTAGTCAGCCAAAATGAAGTGTCCACCCTACCGACCAGCTATTATCTTGCTGGCCCTTGGAAATCAAAGGATTTCCAAGCCCCCGAGCTCACAATCTGATAATCCCGAGAGCAGTCTTCACTTAGGTTCTCCCAAAACTCTTTTGTTCTCAAACCTCCTTTCTGTTCCAAAACCCTTCTCTTCACTTCAGCTTCCCCCTACCTTCAACTCTCTCCCCCTCTATATACAGTTCCTTCCTAGAGAAGACCTTGGGCTTACTCCACCGCCCCAAACTCCCCCTCTCGAGCCCTTCAAACATTTACTCCTCCCACTAGTTCATTCATACACGTTTCTTTATAAAAATATATTTTTCACACTCAATGTACCGAATAATTAATTACTCTCAAGGTAAATTCATTTTATTTTGATTGACAGTCGTAAGAATTTATTACGGTGGGAATTATTACCCAAAGGTTATCCATTTGGGACAAGCTTCATTAATTACAAGTCTATTCGCCATCCCTGGGTATTTAATGTTATTAATGTAATTAATAATATATAATGTTATTGCATTATTAAATATATGGGAGAAATCAACCCTGTTTAATGGGCATGTTATCACATTATTTAAATATTTTTAAAGGTTTTTATTTTCTTTTATATATATAAAATGAAACATATTTCAAATATCCAATTATAATAAGGCATCATTGAAACTAACTAAGTGGTCCTTCTCTTATTGTTTTACACCAAATTTAGGGATGTGAAACTTTTGATAGTTTGATTTTATCTTATTTAATAATTTTTTTTTAAAATATTTTATTAAAAGTAATTAAGTGACTCTTCTCTTAATGTTTTACCAAAATTAATGGATGTGAAATTTTATATAATTATATTTTTTTAAAATATTTCAAGTTTTATTAAGATAGACAATGAAATCAAATAGATTTTATAAAAATTATGAAATATGAAAATAATGATCATCACCTAATTAAATAGTTATAATAATCCATTGTGGAAAACGTAGAAAAATAAAACATTAGTAAAAATGCCATGGGGCATTGAATGGGTAGATCAAAAGGTTATTACAACCAAACCTATTATTGCGCCAGTGGGTTTTTTTGCCTTATTTAAGTAACCTCTATTTGTAATGGGCTTCCTCTTGGAATTAGTGTCATTGATGTCAATGGATTAATGTTGACATTGATGTCATATTAAGACATTACATTGAACATGTTGTTATTAATTTTATGTAAAGGTATTTTCAATGAATGGGGAGCATCTCCATATTGATTTATATTTAGGTTTACAAGTGTATTAAAAAAATGTTGCACATGAACAACTATAATGCCATAAATGGTGGTCCCAAGCGCATGGTGTAATATCCCAACTTTTTGGACTAACTATGTTATGATGTTATATCGGATCACAACCCGAGTATATGTGATTTATTATGTTTGACATAGCATTAGTATGTTTTGATTTATTTCTTCATGAGTTGATGTATTGGGCATGGACCCTGATTTGTTTCATTGTTGAATATATACTGGGTAGGAAAGCCCGAATGAATAAACTATGTTGTATTATGAGAATTGGTTACAAATTATGAAATACTGAGATCTTCTCTTTTGTTACATTATACTGTGAAGAGCATGATTTATATGGATGATTATGTAGTGTGTTGAGCGTGGAATCAGAAACACACGAATGACCTATATACTGGGCCTAAGCCCCGATGTATTTAGAGGATTATATTTCGTACTAGACCTAAGCCCCGATGTACATTGAGTGTTGGGCATGTGCTTTGGAACACTACAAGCTTGAAAGAAATGATTACCAGATCCGAGGACACTTAATATCCTAGATGTGCCTCAGAACCACATTCTAGCTCTAGTGTTGAGCAGAGGCTCTGGAATTGCACTAGCGTAACACTCATGTGAGAATGTTGAGTTAAAAGGCTCTGAAGAGCACTCGGGGTTACTAAATCTCAAGTGCTGAGTCAAGAGGACTCTTAATAGCACTTAGGTGTATTATCACAACTATTTCGACTGGATAAAATAAATCTTATTATCATCATCTACTGCAGGAACTACCATGTTAAAACGAGGGAATCTGACATGAAAAGGGAGAGACTAGAGGTGCCTTTACGAGCTTACCAAAAACCGTCCTAGGAAGTGGACCCTTTCCTTAAAAAGAATTAAAAGAAGCATCATGTGAAACAAAATGCTAAGGACCACAAAGCTAAGTATTATTATTTAGGAGTTTCAGTGTATAATATTGTTATCTATTACATGTATACTTATACATAAGTGGGCTGCCATTTATTAATTATTAGTTATTAATATTTAGAGAGGTTTGTAATTATTTTATATTATTATTATTATACAAAGATTAAATATCAAAAACACTTTAATCAAACAAAGTGAGAAGTCCTAGTTCCAAAAAAACTAGCAGTTAAGTAAACAAATATTATTTTTATAATTTTAAAGAAACCAATAAATTCCAATAGTCATAATTCAAGATTTGTCCTACTTAAGGAGGACAGACCCCAAAGTTTGGGGGATCTTTTTGTGTTGGTATTATTATGCCAAGAATAACTCTCTGTTCCAGGAAGTGAACTCTGCCCATAAATTTCTGAACCAGCTACACATCTAGGGCCTCTACTTCTCAGTTTGCATGTCAGAACCAAGAACGGTTGTAGAATCATGGTTGGGAGGAACGTGATAGTCCCAAAGTCATCCAATCCAAGATCAATTATCAGGTTATCTAAGAGTCAGTATTTTCCCTAACTAGTTGGTTGAGTTTGCAGGCCAGTATCAACAAGAACAAGCTACCGGGATCAGCAGGTCATCATCAGCAGGACAAGCTACAGGAATCAACAGGTATGAATTGTTTAGAAAACCCTCATACGATTTATATTTCTTTTATAAATGCAATGTTAAAATAGCAATGTCCTCAGTATCAGTTTTTAATTAAGATTTCTCAGAATTGAATGGCATTCCCAGTAGGACTAGCCAACTATTCTTTGCTAGTCATTTGTATTGCTTAAACTGTTAGAACATGCGAATTGTCAATTTTAACTTAGCAAGATATATAGTATTTAATTTCTCTTATCTAAACCCTTGTTTTAAATTACAAACAAAATCACTTAGCTACTGAAATCAAACTTTTAACAAAAAACGTTAAACGTCATGTAAAACCATTCGAAAGCCAGTTATACAAACTATAGCCAAAAACGCAAACATTTTATTCCCAGTCTATCTTATATTTCTTTTTCAAGACCATACCTACCATAATTGAAAACAAAGATAGTAGGTAGAACAGAGATCGCATACACTATCCTTTTACAATTACATTTCCATATCCACTTTATCAACAACCCTACGTTAATCAAATAGACAACACTGATATTTTTCCATACTTTTCAACATACAAACCTATGATAGTCGCCTATAGGAAAACATTCAAGCTTCATTTCAAATAACAAGAAGATGCAGAAAGAAGTTCTTTTCCAGGGTCCAAGTCTTATAAAAAAATCAAACGCAGAGATCAATCACAAATAGAGGCAAGACACATTTCGTATGGTAACCACGAAGATGCCTATCGAAAGCTTAGGACCAAGGTCAATTTCCCATGGCCTTCTAAAAGCAAAATTGTATAAGTTATTCCTACAGGATAAAAATCTTTAAATAAAACAAAACGTTGAGTATAGCCTTGAAACCCTCTCCACGCCAGTATCCATTCTATCCATGCAACTAGTAAGTTAACGAGACCTTCTTATTCAAAATCTAATCACAGTATAGAAACATAGGTGTAGAAAACTTCATTTGCTATCTTATATCTTTCCACAGGAAATACACTGTTTACACATAAACACTGTAGCAATATCCACCACAATTAGCAAGTTCAAATGAAATCAACACACAAATCACAGCTACATTTCCAAGCTGAAGGTGCCAAAGGCCTTTTATCATATCAACAATTTTTGTACAGTAGTTTACAAAAATACCCAGGAACCCCATAATATTAGAACACATAAGTTCCAGCTTAAATGCTGGTATTCACACAAGAAAAATAGAATTGTACCATTCAGAATCATTACAACTGCACAGGAGTCATACCCAAATGAAATAGCATTATACATTTACAAGATTTGGCAGAGCAGAGTAACCAGTAAGACCCAACTACTGCATAAATCCTTTTACATCACAGTCCCAGTTACTTTCCAACTATTAAAATTACATTGAACTACTATTCTTTCTGATCTATCCATTAAGCAACTAACAGACTTCCCAAGGTGAAGCAGTAAGCCAAGGGCTTACGGGAGTCTCCACTCACTAGACCAAAACACATACATACAACACCATAGGTGTGTGAGATAGGGCAAGATTGGGTAAGCCCGACTTACTAGTAACCTAGCCATGCCCACAACACCATAAATCTTCGTAGCTTCCATACCAAAGCATTTATCACCTGTGATAAGCGACATACAATATCAATTACTTCAAACATGTGTTTTCAAATTGAAGAAGATAGAAATATCAATTGCTGATAGAGATTAGTTTCTCACCTGTAAGAAGCATGGCCGCCTTACGCCATAGCCGAAAGCAACAGTCACCAAGTGTGCAGATCACAAGTAGAGCTCGGGTCAGTACACCACACCATCATCAAACAACGAAGCATAGAGCGAGAAACAAAGAACAAGTTGAATACAGGGATTACTGATTGAAAAACCAAAATCGATATCCAGACCCTCTTGCCAGGTTGTTCTCCATATTCACTAAAGGTTCCTTAAATATTTCACCAACCTCACTCTAAGTGGAGGTTAAATATTTTGCAACTACTATAGTGAAATCATGGATTCAACCACCCCTGTGTTAAATTACAAAAGGATCGATTCTTATAAAAAAGAAGACTATAGTAAAGTCATGACCAACCCACATTTATTGCATTACAAGAAGCTAATAGTTGTAAAACGCGCATTGGGAAACATTCACGCTGAGGACTCCCATGGTAATGGGGTAACCACTTTTTAAATGATTTATCATGTACCCCAGTGAAATAGGGCCAATAGTAAAATAGGAACCAACCATTTAGAGATAACACTAGCAGATTGAATATACCTGTAAACCTAGGAGTACAGGATGGCATTAGCATTATGCTAAGTAAGTCCGGCAACTACTACAATCGCCCATACCTCCCGGCAACCCTGCCGAGGTATGTAATTACATGTTTAGGAGTATTATAGAATCCCCATGTGAATAACATACCGTCATCAAAGGAGCCCATCACCTGAAGGTGTCATTAGACATTCACAATTAAAATCACATGATTCTTAAAACAGTAAGGAGTGTTATATTCTACCTTTGAACCTGCATTGCAATTGCAACAAAAACATGCCATCTTATCATTTCCACATCGCTTCCGCAATTCTAAACTTACACATAGATTAGACCATGTAAAACAAAATTCTTAGGCTTACAATTGTTTCATGCAAGTATGGATGTTTTTAATGATTTTAGATTTAATGAATGAATCCTTTTACTATAAATTGACGAATATTGTAGGTAGGAAAAATTTTAAATTTTTGCTATTTTCGAGACATTAGAAGTGGTATGAGAGCAAGTTACAAACACTAAGTGACCTATTGGGCTCACTACCAAACATCGCTGCAAATCCAGAAAGCTTTGTGTCAAGCACTCTATTTGCAGATAAATTAATACCAAACACACAGAGTATATGAAATTTATTGTCAACACGAGAAAGTCTTTTTATCTCAAAGGATAAGTGCACAATATATGCTTAAACACAAAACCATTAGAAGTGAATACTTTTATCTTCTATCATCCATGTTCATCCCAAGAATCTATGCAATCCCAATTGCCTTCTAACTGCTATACTACAATTCTTTTCTATTATGCATCAAGAAGAAATGGTATCAGATCTAATCAACGATTGCAAAAAGGAAATCTCATTCGCATTCTAAAATAATCACTTGTATAATCTAATCAAGCTGGGAATCATAAAGCATGACCTGAACATTACTCTAGAATTTTAATGAAAGAGATTGAAGCAACTGTTCTAAGAAACTGAATTGCAAAATAGAAATCAATCAACACATAACAGGAAAGCTAAATTGTAAGAGCTCCTGGGATCACGTCTCAGCTGTAGGATGAACATGGCAATGTGAACAGAAATTGAAATGTGTAAAGCAACCCTGACTCAGTCGACTGTTATTCTATACCATTCACCAATCTCACAGAAATGTAATCTTTTACTGAGAAATCCACACAATAAATATTGCTGCTGCGTGCAAAAGAAAGAACAAAGCATCACACAACAAGAAAGATGAAATCCTAATTTAACTCAGCAATCTCTGTGGAAGACGGGCCCAGTCTTCACACAGAGACGCTGGTTGAACAACACTCTCTTTAACTCAGAAGTAACCCCTTATATTAACAGAAGAATGAGTACACAGTTTGGCTTGGCTGCTAATACAAGATAAATTAATTGTTTGCTATTCAACCCCTAGGTCGAGGCAACTCCCCATATTTATACATACAAATTGTAACATCTAATCCTATAATTGGGCAGCCATGAAGATCTCTGATCTTCAGGCGCCCTAAATAATCCAGCTGTTACAATGCGTGGCAGAACTGAAATATCCAAATATGAGAGAGTTATTAATTTCCCCAAGAGTGGCGGTCCTTCCAGCTCACAGCTGGACTCGAGCAGCGACATACTTAAGATAGCAATTTCTGTTACAGCTACCCTGTCATGACTGTGCCTTGATTGATGATTCGAGCCCCAAGGAACCTTCTACAAGCAATGAACGTCCCTTCCTTCATGACTTGTTCAGCTCCGATCTTCCTGCAGTCTATTTGTCTCAACTACCTTCATAAATCGCATCATGTTAGCACAAATGAAGAGATGCACAACTTTAATTATCACAATCATAAGTATTAATACAATAAAACAATAATCGGCCATACCTTGGTAATTTGGGGAATAAGATAAGGACAATAAGTCTAATTGCCAAGATAATTGGTGTAGGACAAGGGCAGGGAAGATGATAAATGATGGTCAAAAAGGGCCAATTCTGGGCTCAACATCTTTCCCCAACTACCCTGTTGCATGTCCTCATGCAACAACCTGCATCTGAATCGTGAACTGAGCTCTATCCAGGAGAGAGGAAGGAATGTAGGGAACTCAGGCATCTCATGTATCTTTTGAAAGGATTCTGTGAGTAACCCAGCATCTTCCAACTTCACTATTTCCCTTCCACTGCTACTTGCTGATATCTGGGAATGCACTTGGTGTGGTGGGAATCTGTCTGCAGTCTCATTATGCTATGCCTGGGGGAGTTGAAAAGAAATCCTCAATCTGAATCCAACTCAATGACATCTCTAGGGGGTGGAAGCACTGGTTCTTGTGGGACAGTGTCTTCCAGAGCATCTAATGTTAACAGGAGAGTTGCTGGTTCTTGTGTAACAACAACATCCTTTAAACCTTCTTCAGCAGCTACTTTTATTGCTTTGGAGACACTGGTTCTTGTGTAACAGTGTCTTCTTTGTCCTTCTACTGCTGAGACTGGATATCCTTTTCAATTTGCAGCTCCTCCTCCAAGATTTCAGTGTCACCTGAGCATGGTGTCTGTACCTGTTCATCTTCACTCCACTGTGTATCAGGAATGATATCCACTCCCAGGTTATCTTCCAACTGCAATTCAGGGGTTCTTGCTGCAGCTTCCAAGGATGTTGGTTCTTGTGTAGCAACATCCTGGCTTACTTCTTCATCCTTCTTCTGCTGCAACTCCTCTTCTATGAGTTCTGTATCATGGGATTCCTCTGGGGTTACGACCCAGAGTTCATCATTAAATTCCAGAGTATCCTCTGTCCCAGCTTCTTCTCCTGTCTGCTTGGCCGGTTGGACAATTATATTCAGGGTTGCTGGTTCTTGTGTTACAGCATCCTATTCCAATTTATCACTGTCCTGCCTTTCTGTCTCTCCTTCTAAAATTAATGTGTCATGGGAACGTTCTGGAGTTACAGCATAAAATTCTTCACTAACCTCCAGAGTATCCTTCAGCTCCATGATCTCTGTATCGTGGGAACATTCTGGGGTCTCACTATATTCTTTTATAAGCTCCAGAGCATCCTTCATTCCAAGTTCTTCTCCCATCTGTTCTATAATCTCTATGTCGTGGGAACATTTTGAGGTTACCATACATTCCTTGTAAATCTCCAGGGCGTCCTCCACACCAAGTTCTTCTCCCATCTGTTCTATAATTTTTGCATCATGGGAGGTAGCAGCTGCAACAAGGACATTTAAAGGTGCTGGTTCTTGTGTGACAACATCTTCTTTTTCCACTGCTTTCCCTACTGTGGTTACAGGCTGTTGTGCTGAATAAGTGCTAAGTAAAATTTTATGGCCTGCTTCCTCAAAGATTTCCCCACGGGTGGGGCAGAGTATTCGCTCATCCTTTTCTCCAGCTCCAGCAGAAGCTGATTCCTCCACTTGGTCTGCAGCCTCTATTAATGTGTACATTTTTCTTCCACCCTGCTTTCTGCAGATTTCCTTCCAAGTTTCCAACTCCCTTCTAAGTGCTTGGAGGTCCTCTTTCAGCATTGCATTTTCATACAAGAGTCCTTCAATTTCAGGTTCTTCCTCCACTGGCCTTTGTGGGGCATCCACCGGTCTTGGTATAAGGATTGGGGGCTCAATCTGTGTCTCTGAGGTTGCCCATTTTTTTCTAGCTGCCTCTGCTGCTGTGATTGATCTAGTTCGTTTCCTCCTGATTGGTGCTATTAGATCAAATTCATTGGTGGCCCTTTTTCTTTTCTGTGGCGTTTTCTTTTGTGCCTTTTCTTTTTGTGGTGTTTCTTCTTGTGGAGCTGGAATATAGGGGGGAAAAACTGAAGTCAAAGGAATATTTCCCTGCCCCCCGTGCTGTTCTTCTTCAATCACAGCTCCTCCTCCTACCCACTCAGGTGAAGACTCGATTGTAATCAGCTCAATATCTTCTTCCATTGCTCTAGCTCCGTCATCTTCAGGTTCCATTGTCGCAGCATTTGATGCTGCTCCAATTTCACCTTCTGCTGTCGGAGCTGCCCTGTTATCTAGGTTTTCCATGAAGGTTTCATCTACATTGTCGCCTGATGGCTCTGTTTGTGCTTCCCCTTGCTCTCCTTCAAATGCAGTGTCATCCCCCACTGGTTCTGCTTGTGCTGGGGATTCATCCACCTCGAATGGCTCTGACTGTGCCCCTGGTTGTTCTTCCTCTATTTCATCCCTCCCCCCAACTTCACTGGAGGAACTCCGGTCCTCCTGTTGTGGTGGAACCTGTAATTGCTGCAATGGGATGACCCTCAAGGGAACAGGTTGCTGTGGTCGGGTTATGAATTGTTCCCAAGTTATATTATGTTGGGCAAGGGTTCTTACAATGATTAACTTGATAAGGCCATGGTGGGTGAGAGAGGACAGTGGGTGCTTCGCAGACTGAACAAATGTTGCCATATGACGCAAGTCGTGCAATAAATAAAATGGAATATTCAACAAAATGCCATGGCGGAGATGAGAAAGCAAAGGAAGTTCAGAGTTATACACAGTTTGGTATCTACCTTCGCAGGTAATGTATTTCTTGAGGAAGACAGCGACCTGGTCCCATGGCTGCGGCAGTGACTTCAGTGCAATCCCTCTCCTGGATGCTTCAACTTGTTCTCCTGGAAGTAAAAATTCTTCTCGTGCAACCGTTGTAGGGACTCGACGGTTAAACCAAGGTTTTCCCACCATCGGGATGGCTGTAACCTCGGATATAATGAGCTCAGAGACATCTATACATAGCCCCCACACCGTGGAGTGAGTTTTGGTAAGATTCAAGGCAAATTGCAGGGATGCGTCCCGATCGAATCCGTCCAATCGCTCAAAGAACTCGACCCAGCCAGCAGCTTGAAAAATGGCAAGAACTTGCAGATTCCGTCTGAGTTCCCGGGTATTGAAAGGTTCATGGCGAACTGGAATGCCCATGGTCCTGGCTGCAAACTGAACCTGCTATTCCACAGATTACCGGATCCCAGAATGGAAGTTGCAGCACAGAGGATGCACAAATCGCTGAGCGGAGATGTTGAGAGAATGACCAAATTTGGAAAGTTGAGCACATAACAGTGTTTGAAATTGTCATGCTGAATTAGGGAAGGTGGCAGTTATTAGCGTTTACGTCGTACGAGGGAAAGGTTTAATCAGGTATAAATGGTGGTACGAGTGAAGGTACGACCAATATCGTTTAAATGATATCAATGCTTAATCACGTGATAAATGAAAGCCATACCTCATAAAACTGTGCGTCGGAAGGCTGCGGAAACTGGTGGAGCATGCAGTTGGTGACGTCACGGAGCCAAACGCGTGCACAGTCAGACGTGGGATCATGATGACTCGGATAAGGCACTAATTTCTTTTGCCGGTGAAACACAAGCCATCGCGTCCTGGGGGTTGGAATGATGAGTTCGCCGGCATGACTGGGATGAATCAGCATCATGATTAGCAGGTTGAAACAATTCTTCTGTTAACACGGGAGTTACCACTGCAAGTTGCCAAAGAAATGATAGCGCAGCCGATGAAAAAGCTGTTGCAGCTGGCGGGAAAGAAGTTGCAGCCACCGGAAAAGAATTCACGGCAGCCGAAAAAAAAATAATTTACGATCTCAGGGAAAGTTACGGCTGTCACGGAAAAGTTTTACGGCGGCGGGAAAAAAACTTTCAGCTAGCGAGAAAAAAAAAATTTCGACTATGGGAAATATGTTGCAGCCGCTGGAAAGAAATGGAAGCTACAGGGAAATGATGCGGCAGTGACTGGTCAATGAGATGGCAGCCGGTGGGAAATGAGGTGGCGGCTGTGGGAAGAAGATGTTGCAGCTTCCGATGTTGCAGCTTCCGATGTTGCAGCTTCCGATGTTGCAGCCACCGAAGTTGCAGCCGCCGAAGTTGCAGCCGCCGGAAAAGATTGACGGCAGAGGGAAAAAGGTCATAACAGCTACCGGGAAATAAAATGGCCGTGGTTGGTAAATGAAGTGGCAGCCGGTGGGAAATGAGGTGGCGGCTGCGGGAAGAAGATGTTGCAGATTTCGATGTTGCAGCCGCCGAAAAAGATTGACGGCAGACGGAAAAAGGTCATTACGGCTACCGGGAAATGAAATGGCCGTGGCTGGTAAATGAAGTGGCAGCTGGTGGGAAATGGGGTGGCAATAGCTGGTGAATGAAGTGGCAACCGTGGGTAAGATGAAGTGGCAGCCGCGGGAAAGATGAGGTGGCAGCCGCGGGGACTAGGGTTGCAGTTGCCGATGTTGCAGCCGCCGATGTTGCAGCCACCGATGTTGTAGCTTCCGATGTTGCAGCCGCCGATGTTCCAGCCACCAGAAAAAAAAATGGACGGCAAGCGGGAAAAGGGATTTTGCGGCTGCTAGGGAAAAGAATAATGTAGTTGCCGGAAAAGGATATACAGCTGCCGGAAAATATGTTGCAGCTGCCGGAAAATTTGTTGCAGCTGTCGGAATTTTTTTTTTTTTTTTTTTAAGCAAGGACGGCACAGGGAGATTTTCATTAACGGGCCCAAGCTGGTCGTTCTCCTAGCGCTTCCCTGAAATTTTTTTTTTTTTTAAAAAAACGACAGCAAGCAAAGAGATCAAATGCAAAAAGGAGAGAAAACAATAACTATACGCTACAGCAAGAAATTATTTATGTACAACAAATACAATTTTCAGTTTTAAGGTTTGGCAAAGGTAGAGAAAAGTTCCTGCTCTGGTGCCAATTGATAGTCTGGATCAGCAACAATCTGTGAAATGAATGCATCTTTCGAAATGGGCTTCTGATACAGTCGCAGTCTGTGGCCGTTAGCAAGTAATGGTATACGGTTTTCATCAATGGTCACCAGACGAACAGTGCCGTTGTCAAATACCCTGTCAACC
This sequence comes from Larix kaempferi, assembly GCA_027924585.1. Taxonomy (NCBI): domain Eukaryota; kingdom Viridiplantae; phylum Streptophyta; class Pinopsida; order Pinales; family Pinaceae; genus Larix; species Larix kaempferi. The sequence goes on from BSBM01000088.1 coordinate 199,202, forward strand.
AAATATGGACCCAGCCATCTTGTGCGTAATTTTCCTTTAAAATCCTTCTTGAATCTGGAGTCGTATAATAGTGCCCAGTCTCCTTCACGGAAGATTTTCTTTTTGATGAATCGGTCATGCCAGTTAGATCTCTGTTGCTGAAGCAGCACAGTCTGGTCTACTGCAGCTAACTGTTTCTCATCCAATTCATTTAATTGATTTAATCTTCTTTTCTGGGCTTCTGTTACATCCAGGTTCATTTCAATGGCTGTTTTCAAGGTCTTGATTTCAAATTCAATTGGAAAGATGGCACTCTTTCCATATACCAGATCATAGGGAGAAAATACCGTGGTGTTGCGCCAAGTCATGCGATATGCCCACAGTGCTTCTGGAAGCCTGTTAGCCCAATCCCTTCGATGACTTTTAACTGTTTTAGTAAGGATTGCTTCGATAACTTTATTAGTGCTTTCCACCTGACCATTGGCCTGGGGATGATAAGGTGAAGCTATCTTGTGCTGCACATGATACTTCCGGAGCAAGGATTCAAATTGGTGTGAAATAAATTATGGTCCCCCATCGGTAACTACTTCCTTTGGTACCCCAAAACGGGTAAAAACTTCACTGTACAGAAAATCAATCACCGCCTGGTCATTTGCCTTAGCCAAAGCTACAGCTTCTACCCACTTGGTCATGTAATCTGTACACACCAAAATGTAAACCTTCTGTTTGGAAGGAGGGTTGATAGGACCAAGAAAGTCCAATGCCCATCTATCAAACGGTTCTAGTACCACTTGGGGCTGTAAAGGCATCTGATCCGTCTTATTAGGTTGGCCCATCCTTTGGCAGCTGTCACAGGACTGAACATATCTTTTAGCATCTCTGAACAGTGTCGGCCAATAATAGCCCATCCGCAACGCCTTATGCCCTGTTCTTTTGTCTGCAAAGTGTCCTCCTCAAGGTTCATCATGACAGGCCTTCAGTATATGAAAGATCTCATCTTCCCTTACACATCTTCTAATCTCAAGATCAAGTCCTGTGTAAAAGAGATGGCCTTTGAGCCAACAATACCTGGCACTTTGCTGAATAATTTTTCTTTTCTCTCGTTTAGACATATGTGGCGGAAGCTTCCCTGCAACCAAATAATTAGCAACGTCTGCATACCAGGGTGAATGAGCTGAGAGTGCGAATAAATGTTCATCCGGGAAAGCATCCTCAACAGGTGAACTGTCATCACTGTTAGTAAATCGTGATAAAAAATCAGCAACAACATTTTCTTTTCCAGGTTTATCTATAATAGTAATATCAAATTCCTGTAATAATAAAAGCCACCTGGTTACTCTGGCATTAGTGACAGGTTTGTTCATTAAATACTTAATGGCAGAGTGGTCAGTATGCACAAATGTAGGATACCCAGTAATGTAATGCCGAAACTTATTAATAGAGTAAACAATAGCAAGGAATTCTTTTTCAGTAACAGTATAATTTAGTTCAGCAGGGGCTAAGTTTTTACTAACATAATAAATAGCATAAGGTACTTGACCATCCTGCTGTCCTAGTACTGCTCCAATGGCAGTATCAGAAGCATCTGAAGAAATGTGGAAAGGTATGGTCCAATTAGGTCCCCTTAAAATAGGGGCTGTGGACAGTTTCTCTTTAAGCTTATCAAATGCTGTCTGGCATGCTGCACTCCACACAAACTGTGCGTCCTTCATTAACAATGAAAACAAAGGAGAAGCAAGTTTGGAGATGTTTTCTATGAATCTCCTGTAATATCCAGCATGTCCCAGAAAACTTCGCACCTATTTCTGAGTTGAAGGGGTTGGTATATTTTTTATCACCTTAATTTTTGAAGGATCCACTTGAATACCATCAGTAGAGATGAAATGTCCTAATACCACCCCTTCACTCATCATCATGTGGCATTTTTCAGTGCTTAGTGAGAGGCGAGCCTGTTCACAGCGAATTAAAACTTTCTTTAAATTTTCCAGTGCTTCCTCAAAATCCTTGCCATAGGGAGTAAAATCATCCATAAAAACTTCCATACTATCATTAACCAATTCAGAAAATATGCCAATCACAGCTCTTTGGAACGTTGCAGGTGCATTGCACAAGCCAAAGGGAAGCACCCTGTAGGCGAACGTTCCCCAGGGGCAAGTGAAGGTGGTCTTATCCTGATCCTCTGGAGCAATCTGAATTTGATTGTACCCACTGAACCCATCCAGGAAGGAGAAAAACTTCTTCCCTGATAGGGTATCAAGTACCTGGTCAATAAAGGGCAGAGGAAAATGATCCTTTTGTGTAGCTTTGTTCAGCTCCCTATAATCGACACAGACTCTCCATTTACCATTTTTCTTGGGCACAATTACAAGTGGGGAAACCCACTCACTATCTGAGATAGGATAGATAAATCCTGCTTCCAAGAGTTTCTGGATTTCCTCCTTCACTATATCCCTCAAATTGGGGTTCATGCGTCGTTGGGGTTGACATACAGGCCGGGAGTCGTTTTTAATATAAATATGATGAGTGCACAGACTAGAAGGAATACCCGTCATGTCTGTATACTCCCAGGCGAATGCCCCCTTATGTTCCTTCAAGATATTGGTTAGGCGCATCTGTTCTTCTGAGGAGAGACTAGGGTTGATGTTCAAAGTTCTTCCAGGCTCTACCTCAATAGGAATGCTTCTCGAGTTTTTCAAAACTGGGATTATGTTTGTGTCATTGACTAGTGCTTCCTCCGTAAGCTGTTCTTGTTCTTCCTTCCCAAGGGTACTGTTCAGGAGTTGATAAACTTCCTTATCTACTGAAGCAGGTTCGCTAATGAAATTATTAATGGCATCGTCTTCTGTTTCATTTTTGAAGGTTAGTGCCTTCCCTATTGTTAGTAATGGCTGAACATCCTCCTCCTCTTCCTGTTCTATCCAAAGGGAAGTTTCGGTTTCTAGACTCGGCCATGCTGGAGGGTACAGGGTGAGGTTTTTGGTTTCCATACCATCAGATATAGTCATAGATCCTGATCGACAGCTGATGCAAGCATCAGCTGTAGCCAACCAAGGCCTCCCCAAGATCAATGGGTGTCCCCCCAGCTGTGATTTTGGTTGTAATACCAGAAAGTCGGCAGGGTATTCCCATGAGTCTACTGAAATGACAAGGTCATCCAAAATCCCTTCGGGTCTGATGGTGGATCTGTCTGCCAATTCTAAGATAGTAGGGATCGGTCTAATATTGGTGAATCCGAGCTTCTTTACAGTCTCCATTGTTATAACATTGATCGCAGCTCCTAAATCTACTAGTACGTTGGGTATCTGCGTTTGTCCTATGTGTACAGTGACAGTAGGATTGCCAGGATCCTCATACTTGGTTATAGGGGTTTTTCCGGTCATTAATGCAGATAAATTCCCTATGACATGAACAGTAGGAGGATCTCTGGGTTTCCTTCCCAGTCTTTTAGTGCACATGTCCCGAACAGTTCTAGCATAAATAGGTACATCTTGAAGAGCTTGCAAAAGGGGGATCTTAACATAAAGGTTCTTCAATTCTCCTAAGAGATTGAACTGAGGTTGCCCCCCTATTTTTGGCAGCATCAGTCTCTCAGGGTATGGTGGTTGCCGTACCAGCTGGGTAGGCTGCGTATTATCTGATTTATCGTTTAATGTTTCAGCCGTCCCATCTGAGGGATGCTCAGCACCTTCAGTGATAGGAACCGGATCAAATGGATGCTGGGAACTCTCTTCTTTGTCATACACAGATGGTGGAATATTTTCTGAAATTACACGTTCTACTATCTTTCCAGACCGTAAGCGAATATCATTACAAGGTACAGGGGAGAGAGAGTAGGCCGGCATATTGAGAGCTTCCAATTGCTGGACTGTTTTATTATTTGGGTTAGGGTTAGGTTGGGCAGGCAGCTGAGGCTGTATTGGTATGTTAGGAACAGGATTATTTTGTAGCTGCAGCTGCGACTGCTGAGGTGGGTATTGAGGATATTGATGAAATTGAGGATATGGAGGATACGGTAACTGTTGAGGTGGAGGTGGTTGAGGAAACTGGTTCCCAGGATGGAAGTTCCTCCAACCAGGAGACCATGAAGTAGGTTGGTGTGGAGGCTGTGTCAAAGGACTCCATGAATTATAACCTTGCATCGCAGGTTGAGGGGAATTCCACTGAGCATAATTTGAAGGGAATTGTGTATTCACATTTTGCATATTAGTATTCCAATTATTCAAATTATTCAAAAATGGAAATGAATCGGGAGACATACCTTGATTCCGGGGCTGCCAGGATTTCTTCTGTGCAATGAAGTAGGTTGAATCCACCTCTGGAGTTGATGCCTGCAGCACAGCCTTCACTTGGGGCAATGTGGGACATTCTTTCATATCATGGTTCAGCTCGCACAGCTGACACACCTGTATTTTTTCAAGAGGGCATTCTTTCAGTGGATGAGTCTTTCTACATCGGGGACAAAACACACCTAGTGTGAGATCCTCCACTACCTGTCTTTGCTTAGCCTTCAAGACATCAATCTCTGAAGAGATAGAGCTCATCATTTCTGTTTTAAAATTTTCAAGAAGATTGCCTATCTCCGCACGTGTAGCTCCCCCATTGGATGACTTCTGAGTTCTGTCGAAGACATCACGTTCCAGCTTATCTCGTTTATTCTGCTTGTTATGCCTAGAAGATCCCCTGGAGTATCTCTTACATAATTCCACAATTGTCTCAAAATGTTCTTTAGAGATATCTCCCTTTCCTAATAAATTTAGCATGTCTAAACAATCGTCCCTGATCCCTCGAAGCAGGATTATCTTAAGCACATCTAGTCCCATGTTCGTCTTCCCAGCTCTCTACACATTGTACAGCAACCTCTCTACAAAATCCTCCAAACTTTCATCCTCCTTCTGTACCATCTTGAATAACTCCTCCCTTTTGTCCCTGGTGTTGCAATATTCTTGATATTTTTCCAGGAACACTTGCTTCATCTTATTCCAATTAGCAACAGTTCCTCCCCCAAGGCTCATGAACCATCGTAATGCATTGTCCTTCAGGGTGGCAGGAAAAAGCTTCAACTTTTGGGCATCTGTGACATAATCGTAGCTGCGACAGAGAATGTCGAATTCAAAAAGGAATTCGTCTGGATCTTCTGCCGCCCTGCCATGAAAGCGAGGCAACACCGACGGTGAGATGTTTTGTGAAAATCCTCACAGCAGATCTAAGAGATGATGTATCTCACAAGAGAATAATTATGATTAAGCAAGAAAATAGAAGAAGAGTGATACATGCAGTATAATGAGCAACAGAATAATATGGTACAGTAGAACTCAGATAGAAGCAATAATACTTCGGTCATACTGGATTATTAATCACAAATGGACATATAAATAATACAATGCATGAGGAATTCGAATGCCTAAGGTGGCAATTCGAATTAGCCTTCATGGAGTGATCAAATGATCACTGGAGTGTCATCGGAGCACAACTAGGTGTCCTCATGATCATCGGAGCGCAACTGGAAGTCTTCATCATCATCAGTGGAGTCATCAATGCTCAAGTAACTGTCAACCATCAGTCAAACTAACTCTGGTAGGTGTAACTCAGTGTAACTAAGTGTAACTCAATGTAACTAAGTGTAACTGAGTGTAACTGAGTGTAACTCAATGTAACTAAGTGTAACTCAATGTAACTAAGAGTAACTGAATGTAACTGAGTGTAACTGAGTGTAACTCAATGTAACTGAGTGTAACTGAGTGTAACTGAGTGTAACTGACTGTAACTGACTGTAACTGAGTGTAACTGAGTGTAACTCAATGTAACTGAGTGTAACTGACTGTAACTGACTGTAACTGAGTGTAACTGAACTGGTAGGTGAAGAAGGGCGAGTTGCTCCCTAAAATCAAGGAAGAAGGGCGCACTAAGCAACTGGAGGGCTAAAACTGAATAGTGAGAAGCTCCTGGGGGCTGGCTAACTGAGGGCTAGGTGCTGGACTGATGACTGGGATGCATGCAAAATGCATGCAAACCCTAGAATGCATGCAAACCCTAAAAGGTGCATGCATGACTGAAAATGTAAATGATCAAAATACTGGTGGGACTAGGATGGAGTATAGGAATATCCTAACACCCCCCCTTAATCCATCCTGGGCCCTGGTAACTAAGACCAAAGGTCACCCAATACAATGAATAATAACAATCAATAAACCAAGGAAGTGGGAAAATTTCATGGGAAACATACCCCCTCCTCAAAAAATAGACTGTAAGGCACACATAAAAAAATAAAGGCTCCAAACTCAAGCATGTGTGATGCTTGGTCATATGTCTGGAGGTATCTTCTTCTTGGGAAGAAGTGGATCATGCTCAAAAAGCATGTGCTTGTACTTCCTCTTCAGATCGAATGTGATGAGAACAAATCCAATAGTATTAGAATGATCCTTGAACCTGTGATTCGAATCAGCTGAGGTAGGATCAAATTTTTGAATGTGCATATAGTCCTTTGTCTTCTCCTTCGAACCACCATGGGTGAGATTATGCCAAAAAGAACTATTACATGTTTGCTTGAAATCAAAATCAGATTTAAGACTTTCAAAACAGTTTCTTGAGATCTCCTTTGAACCAGCAGGGGTGAGATCAAAACTATCATATGATGCATGAGAAATTATCTCAAGCGGGTGGCAATGGCCATATTCTTCAATAACCTTCTGAAAGCATGTGCTAATGATCATATAGTAGTAAATAAGAGATGTTTGCTGAAGAGGAGCGAATGAATTACCTCCAATAGCTGATGTTACCTCCAAAATAATCATGTGATCATGATGCAAACCAACAAACTCTGGTGCAAGAGAGGATTTAGGACCTTCTGCAATATCTAGAGTGTGAGCTGGCACAGAAAGAGAAGAAAGTTTGAGCATGAGTGGAGAATCTGCAAGTTCTTTGTCAACAACTTCAATATGAGATGATACTGGTTCATGATCTGAGAGATCATCAAGGGGAGCGAATGCAACATGATCTGAGAGACCATCAGGAGGAGCGAATGCATCATGATCTAAGAGACCATCAAGTGTAGCAAATGCATCACCTTGCTTGCTTTTGAAGGGATTTGGACCAAATCCATCATTCTTTTTGCCGAATCTTTCATCTAGATGAGCCCATAACTCTTTTGGAGTTTCAATATCAATGATGGTCGGGTACAATATGTAATCAGTCATAGCAAGCATCATTCTTCCAATGTGCATGTCACCTTTATTCAACCATTTAATCTTCTTTGTAGAGGATTCGAACTCTCTTTCAAAATAACAATCAAAGAGATCATGGCTCTTTAAATATGCTATTATTTTTGGTTTCCATTCATCATAGTTGAATAGAGAAAGAGGAGGGATTTCTTCTAAATTCATTGAAGATGTAGAGGACCTGCAAAAACAATATAGAATCATTGCAACTGCTACTGCTGCAAAAATGCAGATTCTGCTACAACTGCTGCACTCGAAATCTTGGTAATAACCTGCAAAAAACTCTCAAGAATGGAGATAAACAATACTCTCAACATGCTCTGATACCATGTGAAAATCCTCACAGCAGATCTAAGAGATGATGTATCTCACAAGAGAATAATTATGATTAAGCAAGAAAATAGAAGAAGAGTGATACATGCAGTATAATGAGCAACAGAATAATATGGTACAGTAGAACTCAGATAGAAGCAATAATACTTCGGTCATACTGGATTATTAATCACAAATGGACATATAAATAATACAATGCATGAGGAATTCGAATGCCTAAGGTGGCAATTCGAATTAGCCTTCATGGAGTGATCAAATGATCACTGGAGTGTCATCGGAGCACAACTAGGTGTCCTCATGATCATCGGAGCGCAACTGGAAGTCTTCATCATCATCAGTGGAGTCATCAATGCTCAAGTAACTGTCAACCATCAGTCAAACTAACTCTGGTAGGTGTAACTCAGTGTAACTAAGTGTAACTCAATGTAACTAAGTGTAACTGAGTGTAACTGAGTGTAACTGAGTGTAACTCAATGTAACTAAGTGTAACTCAATGTAACTAAGAGTAACTGAATGTAACTGAGTGTAACTGAGTGTAACTCAATGTAACTGAGTGTAACTGAGTGTAACTGACTGTAACTGACTGTAACTGACTGTAACTGAGTGTAACTGAGTGTAACTCAATGTAACTGAGTGTAACTGACTGTAACTGACTGTAACTGAGTGTAACTGAACTGGTAGGTGAAGAAGGGCGAGTTGCTCCCTAAAATCAAGGAAGAAGGGCGCACTAAGCAACTGGAGGGCTAAAACTGAATAGTGAGAAGCTCCTGGGGGTTGGCTAACTGAGGGCTAGGTGCTGGACTGATGACTGGGATGCATGCAAAATGCATGCAAACCCTAGAATGCATGCAAACCCTAAAAGGTGCATGCATGACTGAAAATGTAAATGATCAAAATACTGGTGGGACTAGGATGGAGTATAGGAATATCCTAACATGTTTTTCATAGGAGCTGTCCCTTCTAGCTGCTGTATTGGGAATTGCAATGTAGCCATAGTTTCTTCTGGCAGGGAATCATTTTCATGATGGTATTGTACCACTGCTTCTTCCTCTTCGTTCTCACGTCTGTTATTCATCTTTTCTTCTGTATCCTCTCCTTCGTTCGTTCTTGCGTTCCTTACCTCAGTTGTAACAGCAGCATATTCTTCAGTTGTAACAGCTGCGTATTCTTCAGTTGTAATAGCTGCGTATTCTTCAGTTGTAATAGCTGCGTATTCTTCAGTTGTAACAGCCGCGTATTCTTCAATTGTAACAGCTGAATCAGCCGTTCCTTCTTTAGCAGGGGTATATGCAGGAATCACAGCTGCTCCTGTATCTTCCACTGTGGATCCTGATGCTAGTGCTCCAAGATCAGTAGGGCCCCTTCTGATAGGAGTCTCCTGTTGACGAGTTCTGACAGCTGAGTCAGTTTTGTCAACAAGGTCGTCAATGAATGTTCTTCTACCCAGCGGTGGACCTCGACCACGACCCGAACCACCTGCACTGTTAGTAATTTGTGGGGTTTTGGGGGTTGGGAGGTGATCGCGTTTTACCCTCCTCGTATTCATGCGAAGCAGATCATTCAAAAAAAAACAAAAAGACTGTCTAAAAACGATTATCAGATACAACTAATGACTAGTGTTTAATTTTCATCCTTCCCTAGCAACGGCGCCAAAATGTCAAGCACTCTATTTGCAGATAAATTAATACCAAACACACAGAGTATATGAAATTTATTGTCAACCCGAGAAAGTCTTTTTATCTCAAAGGATAAGTGCACAATATATGCTTAAACACAAAACCATTAGAAGTGAATACTTTTATCTTCTATCATCCATGTTCATCCCAAAAATCTACGCAATCCCAATTGCCTTCTAACTGCTATACTACAATTATTTTCTATTATGCATCAAGAAGAAATGGTATCAGATCTAATCAACGATTGCAAAAAGGAAATCTCATTCGCATTCTAAAATAATCACTTGTCTAATCTAATCAAGCTGGGAATCATAAAGCATGACCTGAACATTACTCTAGAATTTTAATGAAAGAGATTGAAGCAACTGTTCTAAGAAACTGAATTGCAAAATAGAAATCAATCAACACATAACAGGAAAGCTAAATTGTAAGAGCTCCTGGGATCACGTCTCAGCTGTAGGATGAACAAGGCAATGTGAACAGAAATTGAAATGTGTAAAGCAACCCTGACTCAGTCGACTGTTATTCTATACCATTCACCAATCTCACAGAAATGTAATCTTTTACTGAGAAATCCACACAATAAATATTGCTGCTGCGTGCAAAAGAAAGAACAAAGCATCACACAACAAGAAAGATGAAATCCTAATTTAACTCAGCAATCTCTGTGGAAGACGGGCCCAGTCTTCACACAGAGACGCTGGTTGAACAACACTCTCTTTAACTCAGAAGTAACCCCTTATATTAAGAGAAGAATGAGTACACAGTTTGGCTTGGCTGCTAATACAAGATAAATTAATTGTTTGCTGTTCAACCCCTGGGTCGAGGAAACTCCCCATATTTATACATACAAATTGTAACATCTAATCCTATAATTGGGCAGCCATGAAGATATCTGATCTTCAGGCGCCCTAAATAATCCAGCTGTTACAATGCGTGGCAGAACAGAAATATCCAAATATGAGAGAGTTATTAATTGCCCCAAGAGTGGCGGTCCTTCCAGCTCACAGCTGGACTCGAGCAGCGACATACTTAAGATAGCAATTTCTGTTACAGCTGCCCTATCACGACTGTGCCTTGATTGATGATTCGAGCCCCAAGGAACCTTCTACAAGCAATGAACGTCCCTTCCTTCATGACTTGTTTAGCTCTGATCTTCCTGCAGTCTATTTGTCTCAACTACCTTCATAAATCGCATCATGTTAGCACAAATGAAGAGATGCACAACTTTAATTATCACAATCATAAGTATTAATACAATAAAACAATAATCGGTCATACCTTGGTAATTTGGGGAATAAGATAAGGACAATAAGTCTAATTGCCAAGATAATTGGTGTAGGAAAAGGGCAGGGAAGATGATAAATGATGGTCAAAAAGGGCCAATTCTGGGCTCAACACTTTGCTTAAAATATTGTATTATATTTTATGTGAAAGAAGTAACTAACAAATTGTTTTCCGTGAACAAATACTTATATCAATTTCAGGTACAGGAAGTATGAGAAAAATGGATGCAGAACAAGGCAGCAATGTACAAGGAAATCTAAATTCCCCACCACGAGAACAAGAAATTGTGTTGGAACTCAACTCAGATTTATAAATGTCCATGCAGCAACTACAGGTTGAATTCCAAAGTTTCAGGGATGAGAATATGCAAGAAAGAAGAGAACAATGGGCTATCAATGAAGCCTTACTCCAAAACTTAACAGCGGCAAAACCCCATGAACAGCCTACTCTTTCCGTCAACACTCTTAACAAAAGGAAAGTAGCCAGTCGCAGGATAGGAGAGCAAGAAGAACATAAATCAGAACGGTTGGAAGAGGACTGTAAAATCTCTTCCAATGACAATGGCTCCCAACCTCCTTGCAAGAGAAGGAGGAAGAGTGATGACAGCTTACAAGGAGAATTCCGAATGATAAGAGCCCCAACTTATGACGGGGAAGTTAACTCAGGAGAAAAGGCTGAAGAATGGTTGTTAGGAACGAATAAATACTTTAAAGTTCATAGTTATTCCAGTGAGATGCAAGCTTGACTAGCCATATACAACCTAAATGGTAAAGCTGCTAGATGGTGGTGGGACTTGAAACACACTAAGGGACAAGAGCTGCAAGACATAAGCTAGGATACCTATAGCAGAATATTCTAGGAAAAGTATATGTTTGAAAGATTCTTTGACAAGAAAATAAAAGAATTTCATGAGTTGAGAATGGGATCCCTGACTATGGAAGCTTTCATAAATTGGTTCTTAGACTTGTTGCACTATGTGCCTTATATTAAGGATGCGAAGGTGAAAATTTAGCAGTTCTTGGGTGGGATGCCACCAAAATTTAGAGAGAAGATAGAATTCGACATGCCCAAAAACCATACATAACCATTAATAAATCCAGGCTGTGCTATGAGTACGGGCAACCAAGGAACGACAACATCAACAGAAATAGGGACAGATTCAGGACCTTCTCAAACAACTGCAGACCAGGTTTTAGACCCCCACCTTTTCGGAAACATAACAACAGTTTCCCATGCAACAGAGGTTTCAGCCGACCTCAAGCTTGACCAAATGCACTCCCACCACCAGCCAACAGGACAACCTTCAACAAAGGGGTAAAGGTGGTCCCACCAACTGTTTCTTGCTAGAAATGCCAGAGGCCACATTACTACAGATACTGTCCCAACAAGATAGATGGGACTTTACACAACATCGAAATGGAACCTACCATGGGGGACATGGAAAAAACACTGAGGATTTATGCCGCCCTTGATGGATGACAGAAAGATCATCAAGCTACCATGGTATAAATTGAGGGTAATATATCTAACACCGTCATTTCAGTTCTAATAGACCTCATTGCTTGCCGAAGCTACATCTCTCCTAGTGTAGTAGAAACTTCCAAACTAAACCAAGAAAGTCACAGGGTACCATGGCTGGTAAAACTAGCTACGGGTACCAAGCGGAAGGTTTCCAAACTAATTAAGGGCTATGAGATTGATTTAAATGGATTCCCAACTAGAGTAGATTTAAGCCTCTTACCCTTAGGGTCTTATGACGTAATCATAGGCATGGATTGTTTAGAGGGGCATCATGCCTTCCTAGATTGTTTAAAGAAATCCATCTTATGCACAGATACTTAAGGAAACCAAAGAACGATTCAAGGTATACCTAAAGAAGTATCGGTACAACAAATATCTGCATTACAAGCAAAGAAATGCTAAAGAAATAGTTGTAAACTATTTTCAATCCATCTTCAATCAGTAGAAGCCAATAGAGAACAAAAGATCGAGGATTTCCCGATACTAGTAGAATTCAGAGACGTATTTCCCGAGGAGATACCAGGGTTACCACCCAAATGGGACTTAGACTTTTCCATAGAACTAACCCCCGGATCCATACCCGTCTCTAGGAATCCGTACCGTATGAGTACACTAGAGCTGGTAGAGCTCAAGATATAGTTACAAGAACTAATAGACAAGGGATACATTCGACTGAGTGTGTCTCCCTGGGGAGCACCTATACTCTTCGTGAAAAAGAAGGACGAAACGATGCGTATGTGCATCGATTACCGTCAACTCAACAACTTAACCATCAAGAACCATTATCCACTTCCTAGGATCGATGACTTGTTCGACCAAGTCGGAGGATCAAAGATCGACCAATGATCCGAATATCACCAGGTGAGAATTCACGACGAGGATATTAGTAAGACCGCGTTTCGCACCCAATATGGCCACTACGAGTTTGTAGTAATGCCTTTCGATCTAACGAATGCACCCACCAACTTCATGTGCATGATGAACAACGTTTTCAGTAAGTACCTCGACAAGTTTGTTCTAGTATTCATAGACGATATCCTAATATATTCCAAGAATGAAGAAGAACATGAGGAACACCTCCAGATAGTCCTATGGATATTGAGAGAACCTCAGTTATACACAAAATTTAGCAAGTGTGATTTCTATAGACCTCAGATACAATACTTAGGACATATCATTTCTGAGAAGGGAATAGCAGTTGATCCTGAAAAGATCAATGCTATCGAAGAATGGCCCACACCTACTTGTGTTTTCAATATACGATCATTCCTAGGCTTAGCCGAATATTATCGAAAGTTCATTGAGAACTTCTCGCAGATTTCTTGTCCCATGACCACGTTACAGAAGAAGACCAGTAAGCTCATTTGGACAGACAAGTGCGAGGAAAGTTTTCAAAAGTTAAAACAACTTTTGATTAGCGCACCAATTTTACGAATTGCCGACCCTAACGAGGACTTCGTAGATTGCACCAATGCAAGCAAGGAAGGACTCGATGGATTCGTTATGCAAGATGACTTTGCCATCTGCTACGAGTCAAGGAAGTTAAAGGAACATGAGAAAAACTATCCTACTCATGACCTCGAATTAGCCACCATTATCCATGCTCTAAAGATGTGGACACATTACCTCATGGGTAAGAAATTTCTACTAAAGATGGACAACATGAGTCTGAAATACCTGTTTGATCAACCCAACCTAAACGCTAGACAGGCTAGGTGGTTAGCCTTTCTTAGTGAGTATCACTTTGAACTAAAACACATCAAGGGGAAAGAAAACAAGATCGCCGATGCCTTAAGTCGACGAGCTCATATGTTATATGAGGTAACTGAAAGTCGAACTGACTTCGACTTACACAATAGAATTAGAATGACATGCCAAAATGACCAGTTCTATGTCAAGATCCTTAAAAAGATCCAAGAAGATAGGATTTTTCAACAACAGAAAGAATACAAGATAGATGAATCAGGATTGTTATCGTCGAAGGAGAGACTTTACATTCCCGAGGGGGGGAACATTAGACCTAACATACTCACCGAATTCCATCAGAGCCCCTATTCAGGACACCCCGGATATCAAAAGATGATTTCAACCGCAAAGAAACACTACTTTTGGCCTAAACTGAAAGCTCACATCGCATTGTTCATTGCAAAATGTCAGGAATGCCAGTTGGTCAAAGCGGAACACCAACACCTGTCCAGTCTACTTCAACCGTTACCCATTCCAGAATGGAAGTGGGAGGTAATAAGTTCAGATTTCATTACAGGCCTACCTAAGAGTAAGAAACAAAATGACTCCATCTTCGTAGTATTAGACAAGATGTCGAAAGCCACACATTTTATACCAGTAAAATCTACCTACAAGGAAGTTCACATTGCGGAAATCTTCCTAAAGGAGATTTTTCGGTTACACGGGATACCCAAAGCAATTATCTCTGACCGAGACACAAAGTTCACTAGTAACTTCTGGAGAGCATTGTTCTCTGGGTTATCAAACATCATCCAAAATGAGTCCTTTCGAAGTACTCTACGGTCGAAAGTGTCAGACCCCCGTTACCTAGGATAGCCCGGTGGATAGACTTATGCTAGGGCCAGATTTACTAAAAGACTTGGAACAACTGGTCTCCAAGGTGCAACTAAATTTAAAAGAGGCACAAGACCGCCAAAAGAGTTACGTAGACAAGAAAATAAAAGACAAAGACTACCAAATCGGTGAACATGTTTTCCTAAGAATAAAAGCAAAGCGAAGCTCGTTGAGTTTCGGGTGTTACGGTAAACTAGCCCCAAGGTTTTGTGGACCTTTTGAAATACTGGGCAAGAAAGGCCCAGTAGCATATGAGTTAGCCCTACCGGCACACATAAAGGTTCATAATGTTTGTCATGCTTCTTTATTAAAAAATATGTATATGATACTAAACATGTTAGTGATTGGTCCTTATTACAGGTGGAGCCCGAAGGGGAGTTCACGGTAGAACCACTCCACATTCTGGACAAGAGAGAGGTCCAGCTTAGGAGGAGGACCATTACTCAGCTAAAAGTGCAATGGAGGCACTTTGGACCAAATGAGGCCACTTGGGAGAATGAGGCTACCATGAGAGAGGCATACCCCGCCTAGTTTCATGATCTCATTCCTAGTCCCTAGAAACACCGAGACGATGTTGTTTTAAGTGGGGAGGAATGTAATATCCCAACTTTTTGGACTAACTATGTTATGATGTTATATAGGATCACGGCCCCAGTATATGTGATTTATTATGGTTGACATAGCATTAGTATGTTTTGATTTATTTCTTCATGAGTTGATGTATTGGGCATGGACCCTGATTTGTTTCATTGTTGAATATATACTAGGTAGGAAATCCTGAATGAATAAACTATGTTGTATTATGAGAATTGGTTACAAATTATGAAATATTGAGATCTTCTCTTTTGTTACATTATACTGTGCAGAGCATGATTTATATGGATGATTATGTAGTGTGTTGAGCGTGGACTCAGAAACACATGAATGACCTATATACTGGGCCTAAGCCCCGATGTATTTAGAGGATTATATTTCATACTGGTCCTAAGCCCTGATGTACGTTGAGTGTTGGGCATGATCCTTGGAACACTCCAAGCTTGAAATAAATGATTACCGGATCTGAGGCAGCTTAATATCCTAGATGTGCCTCACAACCACATTCTAGCTCTAGTGTTGAGCAAAGGCTCTGGAGTTGCACTAGCGTAACGCCCATGTGAAAGTGTTGAGTTAAAAGGTACTGAAGAGCACTTGGGGTTACTAAATCTCAAGTGTTGAGTCAAGAGGTATCTGAATAGCACTTACATGTCTTATCACAACTATTTCGACTTGATTAATAAATATTATTATCATCATCTACTACAGGAACTACCATGTGAAAACGAGGGAATCTGACATGCAAAGGGAGAGACTAGAGGTTCCTTTACCAGCTTACCAAAAACCGTCCTAGGAAGTGGACCCTTTCGTTAAAAATAATTAAAAGAAGCATCATGTGAAACAAAATGCTAAGGACCACAAGGCTAAGTATTATTATTTAGGAGTTTAAGTGTATAATATTGTTATCTATTACATGTATACTTATACATAAGTGGGATGCCATTTATTAATTATTAGTTATTAATATTTAGACAGGTTTTTAATTCTTTTATATTATTATTATTATACAAATATTAAATATAAAAAACACTTTAATCAAACAAAGTGAGAAGTCCTAGTTCCAAAATAACTAGCAGTTAAGTAAACAGATATTATTTTTATAATTTTAAAGAAACCAGAATTCCAACAATTCTAATTCAAGATTTGTCCTACTTAAGGAAGACAGACCCCAAAGTTTGGGGGATCTTTTTCTTTTGGTGTTATTATGCCAAGAAGAACTCTCTGTTCTAGGAAGTAAAATCTGCCCATAAATTTCTTAACCAGCTACACATCTAGGGCCTGTACTTCTCAGTTTGCATGTCAGAACCAGCTCGGGGGGATTCTTACTGAACCAAGAATGGTTGTAGAATCATGGTTGGGAGGAACGTGGTAGTCCCAAATTCATCCAATCCAAGATCAATTATCGCGTCAGCTAAGAGTCAGTAGTTTCCCTAACTATTTGGCTGAGTGTGTAGGCCAGTATCAGCAAGAACAAGCTATCGGGATCAGCAAGTCATCATCAGTAGGACAAGCTATAGGAATCAGCAGGTATGAATTGTTTATAAAACCCTCCTACGATTTATATTTCTTTTATAAATGCAATGTTAAAATAGCAATGTCCTCAGTATCAGTTTTTAATCAAGTTTTCTCAGAATCCAATGGCATTCCCAGCAGGACTAGCCAGCTAGTCTTTGCTAGTCATTTGTATTGCTTAAAATGTTAGAACATGCGAATCATCGATTTTAACTCAACAAGATATATAGTATTTAATTACTCTTATCTAAACCCTTGTTTTAAATTACAAACAAAATCACTTAGCTACTGAAATCAAACTTTTAACAGAAAACGTTAAACCTCATGTAAAACCATTCGAAAGCCAGTTATACAAACTATAGCAAAAAATGCAAACATTATATTCCTAGTCTATCTTAGCTTTCTTTTTCAAGACCATAACTACCATAATTGAAAACAAAGACAACAGGTAGAATAGAGATCGCATACATGTGCTTTTACAATTACATTTCCATATCCATTTTACCAACAACCCTACGTTAATCAAATAGACAACACTGAGATTTTTCCATTCTTTTCAACATACAAACCTACGATAGTCACCTACAGGAAAACATTCAAGCTTCATTTCAAATAACAAGGAGACATAGAAAGAAGTTCTTTTCCAGGTTCCAAGTCTCATAAAAACATCAAACACAGAGATCAATCACAAATAGAGGCAGAACACATTTTGTATGGTAACCATGAAGATGCCTATCGAAAGCTTAAGACCAGGGTCAATTTCCCATGGCCTTCTAAAAGCCAGATTGTATAAGTTATTCCTATAGGATACAAATCTCTAGATAAAACAAAACGCTGAGTATATCCTTGAAACCCTCTCCACGCCAGTATCCATTCTATCCACACAACTAGTAAGTTAGCGAGACCTTCTTATTCAAAATCTAACCACAGTACAAAAACAAAGGCGTAGAAAAATTCATTTGCTATCTTATATCTTTCCACAGGCAATACATTGTTTGCACATAAACATCGTAGCAATATCCACCATAGTTAGCAAGTGCAAATGAAATGAACACACAAATCACAGCTACATTTCCAAGCTGAAGGCTCCAAAGGGCTTTTATCATATCGACATTTGTTGTACAGTAGTTTACAAAAATACCCAGGAACCCCATAATATTAGAACACATAACTTCCAACTTAAATGTTGGTATTCACACAAGAAAAATAGAATTGTACCATTCAGAATCATTACAACTTCACAGGAGTCATACCCAAACAAAATAGCATTATATGTTTACAAGATTTCGCAGAGCAGAGTAACTAGTAAGACCCAGCTACTGCATAAATCCTTTTACATCACAGTCCTAGTTACTTTCCAACTATTAAAATTACATTGAACTCCCATTCTTTCTGATCTAGCCATTAAGCAACTAACAGACTTCCCAAGGTGAAGCAGTAAGCCAAGGGCTTACGGGAGTCTCCACTCTAAACTAGACCAAAATGCATACATACAAAACAAGAGGTGCGGGAGATAGGGAAAGAGTGGGTAAGCCCGACTTACCAGTACCCTAGCCACGCCCACAAAACCATAAATATTCTTAGCTTCCATACCAAAGCATTTATCACCTGTCATAAGCGACATGCAATATCAATTAGTTCAAACATGTTATTTCAAATCGAAGAAGATAGAAATATCAATTGCTGATAGATATTAGTTTCTCACCTATAAGAAGCATGGTCGCCTTACGCCATAGCCGGAAGCAACAGTCACCAAGTGTGCTGACCACAAGCAGAGCTCGGGTCAGTACACCACACCATCACCAAACAATGAAGCACAGAGCCAGAAACAAAGAACAAGTCGAATACAGGGATTACTGATTGAAAACCCAAAATTGATATCCAAACCCTCTTTCCAGGCTGTTCTCCATATTCACTAAAGGTGCATTAAAGGTTTCACCAACCTCACTCTAAGTGGAGGTTCAATATTTTGCAACTCCTATAGTGAAATCGTGGATTCAACCACCCCTGTGTTAAATTACAAAAGGCTCGATTCTTATAAAAAATAAGACTATAGTAAAGTCATTCACGTTGAGGAATCCCATGGTAATCGCGTAACCACTTTTTAAATGACTTATCATGTACCCCGATGAAGTAGGGCCAATAGTAAAATAGGGACCAACCATTTAGAGATAACACTCACAGATTGAATATACCTCAACACAGGAGTACATGATGGCATTAGCATTATGCTAAGTAAGTTTGACAACCACTACAATCGCCCATACTTCCCGACAGCCCTGCCGAGGTATGTAATTACCTGTCTGGGAGTATTATAGAATTCCCATGTGACTAACATACCATCATCAAAAAGAGCTCATCACCTGAAGGTGTCATTAGACATTCACAATTAAAATCACATGATTCTTAAAATAGTAAGGAGTGTTATATTCTACCTTTGAACCAGCATTGCAATTGCAACAAAAACATGCCATCTTATCATTTCCACATCGCTTCCACAATTCTAAACTTACACATAGGTTAGACCATGTAAAATAGAAGTCTTAGGCTTACAATTGTTTCATGCAAGTATGGATGTTTGTAATGACGTTAGATTTAATGAATGAATCTTTTTACTATAAATTGACGAATATTGTAGGCAGGAAAAATTTTAAATTTTTTCGATTTTTGGGACATTACACATGGATTTGGAAGCTCATGATATTTGAAAAGAGTTGGAAGATCATATTATTTGCCCATGGTACTTGGAAACATGAAATAAATATTTGAAAAGGGTTGGAAGTCCATAATATTTTCCCACATGGTACTTGGAAAAATGAAATAAAAAAAATGGGGGGAGAGGGGGCATGATATTTGGAAAGGGTTGGAATCCCATGGTATTTAGGAAAGTAAAATAAAAAAAAGGAATTAATTATTTAATTAATGGGTGCAATATGTTTTTGAATAAACATATTCATTCATGAAGGGTTTTGAAAAAGTATAAAAAACAAAGTGATCAGAAAAAAGTGTGTGTGTGTGTGTGCAAAAAAAATATAGTAGCATTTGAAAAAGTGGATAAGCTTGCAAAATTAGTTTCAGGTTATCTTGGAATTTTCACTATAATTTTTTTGGGGGACGTTTCAAACTGTGAAAATGTTATGAGACAAAGGAAAGATATCAAAATACAAGTGGTACAAGTTTTAGACCTTGGTTCACTATGCATTCACAGACATTCGCTATGAATGTTAGGGTTTATGGATGGTCTTAAAACATGTTCGTTTGGCATATTCACAATAATTTTTTTTCTAGAAACTTTCAAACTATGAACCTTACAAGGAGCTCAGAAGACATACAAAATTATGTTAGATACAAGTGTTAGACTTTGATTCGCTAAACTTTCTAATATATGCAGTGTGAAAGTTGGACCTTCTAAATGGTTCTAAAATAAGTTTCAAATAGGTGATCTTGGCACTTTATCTCTAACTTCTTAATTGATAACTTTCAAAGTGTGAAGCCCTTAGGGATTCGAGAAGACATAAAACATTACTGCAAGTAAATATTTTAGAGTCAGATTTGCAAAATTGGATGGTTGGAAAGATGTACAAGTCTATCCTTGGTAAGAGACCAAACTAGGAGCTTCAAATGAGCTTGGAAAAGACAAAAAGGAGCTAGACTCAATGGCTGAAAAGACTAACTATTTCTTAAGTAGGCTTATTCAGACTCCTACCTACTCTAACTACCAAGGCAAGCAAGAACTAGGTATAGTCATAGATCCAATGCAACCATTCATTAAATTGATTAATGATTCTCTCTTGATGTTCTTCAACAAAACAAGTGAGTATTAGGTTAATACTTAGCGAATTTAATATCAAAACATTTATGACTTGTTGAAAATTCGAGAAGGTATTGGAATGGCGCAAAACAAAAACATGCAAAGGGGGAGTTCGATTGATGTAAACATCCTCCATCGGAATATTAATCGGATCATAAAAGGTATGTAAGTTATTTTTCAAAATGCATGCAAGGAATAGATGTGATAAAAAATTCAACTCCCCTTGTTTCAAACTACTTTCCTCATCTACCTGACCATGACACTCAATTTTGAATATTCCAAGAATGATGCATAAACCAAGTAGGGATGAATTGTAAAATAGAATTAAGATCGAGATTAGCCCCACTTGTTGTTTGAGAATGGAGAAATGATGAAATTGATCTTTATATACCCCTTCCAGCCAACAAGAAGAAGGATTAATAAATTGAAGAATGTTATTCATGAAAGACGACTGAAAGGGGAAATGAAGCACTTTATCTCCATACATGCAACAATATTTATATTCTTGATTAAAAATATCAAAAGATTTACCAGACCACAATCTCAAAGAAGATTCAAAAAGATGGAATGGGAGGGTGGATTGAAAATTGATTGACATTGAACTTTTCCAAGAGGAAAGAAATTATTACGAGCACCCAACCCCAAAAATTGAAATAAACAATCCTGATCATAAATTGAATTAGAAAAAATATATATATTGGATGAGTTAAGTGAAAAATTGTTTCTGAGCTTGCCATAGACATTAAGATATTGGTTTGAGGATTCTATTAAGGAAATCTCTCGATTAATTTGACTCACTAAACCATTCTGATCATGAGATTTATCTTTAATTGATTTATCATTAATTTCACATGATGAAAATCTATTAGGGATTGATTCAACAACCATTTGATCATTATCATAAGTTTGATCTCTTAAAATGCAATGATCAGATGAATTTGTTTCGGGAGAAATTTGGTTATTGTCCCTATTTTCTTCTTCTTCAATATCATGATCAGAAATGTCATTAATTACATAAGGATTGTGCAAAGGAATCTAAAGAATATTTTCAAAGTATTCTCTAATGGAAGATTCAACCATGGATGCTTCCTGATGGAAATTATTGGAATTATCCTCTTCATCTAAGACTTCTTTATGTAATGATGACAAGATTCTCATAAGTTCTCCTCTTATATCAATATTAATGCAATAATCCCGAGGAGTTAAAATTTGCTCACTGTCATACATGACCTTCTCGCAAGAATCAATTGGATCAGGAGAAGAGAAATCAATTTGATAAGCACAATCATTAATTAATTCATTATTGGTATTTTGATTATCTTCATCAAGACACTTATTGTCTGGCTGTTCTTCCATAGGCTCACTAATGTTTTCTCCCCACTTATTTATTATTAAATCAATGAACATATCATACCCATTGATGGATCCTAAGGCTAAATGATCGAACCATAGTCGGGCATCCCCTTCTAGGAAAGCACGAAGGGCCCGCATATAAACATCCTCACCATCAGCACCCAGAAATTCCATATGGTCCCAGAGGGAATCCAAATGAATTTCAACAGATGTTCCATTATTTCCATCAAAATGAGGCAACCCCTTAATGTATCCATTTGGAATAAGATGAGGTGCCCCATATATTTCTAAAAAATCAAAAGGAGATGGCTTGGGTTTCCTAAAGTTTCTAGTTACTTGAGCTGGGCGAGAATCACTTACCAAAAGCCTTGGTTGAGTCAGATATATTCTAATTGGTTCGCTTGGGATATTCGACGAGAAATTATTAGAAGGACAATGCAAATATCGGGTATCATACAAATCTTTATATGGAGGTTCATACCCATAATTATTTTGATAATTATCCTCATACCTTTCATTAATCTCTGTTATAATTTTTAATTTTTGTTTAAGATCTCGAAGAAGATTTTGGTCGATTATGAATTGTTAAGATTCTTGGTGGAGTGTATACATGGGTTCACTTCCTAGCAGAGTCGTGATTAAAGATTTTAAGATTTATATGTTGGATTTGTTCCTCAGTAGAGTTGTGGGGTGGAGTCGCTAGGTGAACCACACAAGTAATTCACCGAAATGAAATATGTTGTAGGAGAAGTGAGATGAGTTATTAAGATGATGATTGAGATAAGTATAGAATTAGGATTGCAATCCCTAATGCAAAATATTGGATGTGATAAGATATGGATTAACGCACAGACACTCGTAGACACCGAAGGTAAGCCTCTACCTCCCCAGCAACGGTGCCAAAATGTTATCACCAATCTTGTAGTTTCCCCTAAAGGTGGATCTAAGGTGGATGGTAGAGGGGATAGGAAACTAAAGTGGCGAACCAAGAGGGCCTTGGTTCCAAGATGGATGGTTGTCACGCCAACCAAGGCACTCTTTTCTTTAGCTATCAAAGACAAGATAACAAGAGTGAGACCTAGATCTACTCCCGATAGGAGAGATCAACCCAATCACCAGATCAAATCAATCTAATGAACTACGTAACGTGACATGTATGGAAACCTAGAATTAAGGAATTAGGATCACTGTGGAGGTTAAGGAAAGGTGTGATGTGATAAGGAAAGACAACACACAGTGACTCTAAGATTAAGAATGGTTCTAGGATTCACAACTAATTTCAAATGGTCAAAATCAACTGCCTTGGGAAACACGACCCTTAAAAAAGGGAAAGTGTCCCAAATCATAGATCTGACAGTTTAGGATTTCTAGCTATGCTTGATAGAAGGATATGAAAGTATCTATGAGTGCAAGTATCCAGACAAAGATCAACCCAAGGGTAAAATAGAAAACCCAACAAAGTCGAATGGGCTTAGAGAAGATCAATGCCTTGGGAAATGGGCCAAATGGAGTCAGAGGTCCACCAAAATACATATCGGGGTTGTCAAGTTATAAAGCAAGGTGGGTTTCAAATATCAAGCTCATCGAATGGCTAGATCTCGGTATATCTGAGATTTAAAGTGCATCACCAAGTGACCCAAGTGAGGCACAACCCTCAAAATGAAAAATGGGGCCCTGTTAGAACAGTAACCACACTTAGTACCATAATCCATAAATTTTTAATTTCCCATGTGCTTAATTAAACCATGTTTTGGATTAAGTGACTATAGTTGGTCAAAAACCCAATTTTGAGAGTGTTCACACCCACTTCCAAGCAAACCAGTTCACCCAGCCTCCAGTTTTGTCCACAAGTGCGCCCTCATTTATTGCTGGTGCACCCTCTCTCCTTGTTTTGGGGAATTTTAGTTGACCAAGGGCGCTAGGGTGGATTTTTGCCCTTTTTTGGCTAGATTTGGAGCATTTAATGCTCCCTTGGGCCCCCAAACCTCCTCTACTTGCTCACCCACACCTGCCTTGAGCTAATTAATGACCCAGCATGCTTCAGCCACCTCCACACCAGAATTCGTGGCTGTTTGGGGTGATTGGGATTGAGTTGGACCCACCTAGGGGGGATTGAGGCCAATTTGGCATTGATGACTTGTACACTCAGCTTGAGCCACCTAATGTTCTCGATTTTCTCATGGATGTAATAAAAACCTGTTACTAACATTTTCACATGTTAGACAGTCAGTTAATCAAAGGTTTCAGCATACATTGTGTGTAAATTTATCATCTTTTTCAAGTTTTTCCACTGTATTTGCAAATTAATTCGATTTTGTGAGTTTCTCCATAGCTCCTAGATCTTCTGTGATCAAAATACTCACATGGTATCAGATCCATCATGGAGTTAGTGAGTTGCAGGTCAATATTGAGCGTTGAACTGCATTCTAGAGAGGATTTCCAGATAAAAATTGAGTGTTTTTTGCAGGTGTTTCAGTAGTTTTCTCACCATTAACGCAGCAGTCATGGAAGCAAACCAAATGTTGCTCACACCCTTCAATTTTTTCGATTGGAAGGCTGAGATGGTCATCAAGCTGAGATCTAAGGGTCTCTATAGAGTGACCATGGGCACAGAAGTGGAGCCAAATTCTGCTGTGGAAAAAGCAAAGTACTACAATCGACTTGATGAAGCTTATGGATTGCTATGCCTGAGCATTTCAAGGGAACTCTTGTTTCATACAGACAGTTTGACAACCCCCAATGAAGTATGGGTGAAGCTAGAATCACTCTTTGGGAAAACTGATGAACTGAGAGGCCACGAGCTTGAAAACGAGCTCATTAGCTTGAGCCCAGCGCATTTTGAAACCATCCAGGAGTTCTTCACGAAATTCAAGTCACTGGTGCTTCAATTGCAACAATGTGGAATTGTTAAGAAGGAGGAACAACTGATTATGTCCATCCTTTCGAAGCTAGGCCCAGAGTTTTCAGTATTTGTTAGCACATTTCACTCAGCCAAAATGACCCTTCGAAATTGGCAAATGCCATCACTAGCTACCTTCATGGAGTGTCTCACTCAGGAGCAGGATAAACTAGTTCAGATGGGCACCATAAAATCAAAGGACCAATCATTGGCAATGGGTGTTTCAAATGCAAGCAAAGGAAAGCAGAAAGCCAAGAATTCGAAGCAGCAAGAGAAGAGGAAGTTTGACAAGACCAAGTCTGCAGATGGGGGTTCGAATCTGTCAAAGGAGAAGGAAAAGAAGGGAAAGGAAAAGACCAAATGCACCTATTGTCATAGGGGATGGCATCCAGAGAGCTCATGTATGAAGAAAACCATTGACTCAATGGCGCAGCTGCTGGAGAAGAACAACATCCCAGTCCCTGAGGGCGCAAGGAAGAAGGAGAGCACCTCAAACCCTGACAATAAGGAGAAGTGTCATGCTTTGGTAGCAGGTACTTCGAATCCCTCATCCTTTATCATTGATTCAGGAGCTTCCAGACATATGGTTTCATCCAGAGAGCTCTTCTCCTCTATGCATTCGAATGGTGGCCCAACAGTTCGAATGGGAGATGATTCAGAAATCCAGACCAAGGGGATTGGTAGGATTGACATGGAGCATGGCTATTTCAGTGATGTGCTCTATGTACCTTCATTGGCTGCAAATTTGCTATCAGTCTATCAAATGACCCATACAGGAGAAGCCAAGAGAGTGACTTTCACTCCAGATTTGGTAGAAATCTCAGAAATCTCTTCAAATCAAGTTGTGGCTGTAGGGTATGCAGATCATGATGAGAGAATGTACAAATTCTCAAATTTTATTCCAAATTCTAGTGACCATGCTCTTGTCTCTCATGCCAACGAGACCTCCAAGTTGTGGCATGAAATATTTGGCCACATGAACTACAAATATCTCCAGCAATTGCACAAGGACGAGATGGTGGAAGGGCTTCCAGAAATCAGATCATCAAATGGTGCATGCATTGGGTGTGTAGTTGGAAAGCATCCTGAGCGCAGCTATGAGAAGGGAATGGCAAGGAGAGCCACTCAACCACTTGGATTGGTACATTCAGACCTCATTGGTCCTCTTCCCACTCCATCATATGGTGGATCAAGGTATGTACTTACATTCATAGATGACTACTCTCGATTCTGCTGGGTTTACTTCCTTAAATTGAAGTCAGAAGTGTTTGAGAAATTGAAGATTTGGAAAGCCCTAGTGGAGAACCATAGTGGTCATAAGATAAAGATCCTTAGGACTGATAATGGAAAGGAATATGTGAATAACAACATTCAGCACCTTTGTGAGGAATGTGGCATCCAAATGCAACATTCAATCCCCTACACACCTCAGCAAAATGGTGTGGCAGAGAGGAAAAATAGATCTCTCAAGGAGATGGCTACTTGCATGATTGAAGCTAGGGATCTAAGCCCTAAGCTATGGGCTGAAGCCATAAATTGTGCTGCTCATATTCAGAACAGAGCCTTTCACAAATCAGTAAAAGGAAAAACCCCCTATGAGGCATGGTTTGGCCAAAAACCAAATGTGTCAAATTTCAGGATTTTTGGGTCTAGAGCATGGGCTCGAATTCCATCAGAAAAAAGGAAGGCTTTGGAGCCACAGAGCAGGGAATGTATCATGGTTGGATATGGTGAGGACACAAATGGCTACAAGCTCTTTGACACATCCACACTTAAAACTTTCATTGAGAGAAGTGTGCAATTCGAAGAAGAACCAATTCCAGATTTTGAGCTTGCACCGGGGGAAAGCTCCTCTCCTCCACACCTTAATGAGATTAGTGATGATTCCACCTCTGATTTTTCTGATATTGCTGAAGATGACATGGCTGAAGATGACATTGCTGTACATGAGTCACCATCAAGGCCCAAGTGGGCTGAAAAAATCATAGAAGTTGCAGGTGAATTGGCAGGCAATCCCCAAGAGCCTAGGAAGACTAGATCTCAAACAATCAATGCTTCCTTTGCAAATGAGAGTGAACTTGCTGATCACTGTTATATGAAGATTGGATCTGATCCAACATCATATCAGGAAGCTAATCATGATCCAAGGTGGAGGGCAGCAATGCAAGAAGAATTCCAGTCTCTCCAAGAGAACAAAACATGGGATTTGGTGCCTCTTCCTCCCAAGAGGAAACTTGTGCAATGTAAGTGGATTTTTCGAACCAAACCTGTTGCTGATGGTTCTGATCTGAAGTATAAGGCTAGGTTAGTGGCTAAGGGCTACTCACAAATCCATGGTGTGGATTATACAGAGACCTTTGCACCGGTTGCAAAGATGGATTCAATTAGACTAGCTCTAGCCATGGCAGCTAGTAAAGGTTGGGAAGTTCACCACATGGATGTCAAAAGTGCATTCTTGCATGGTGAGCTACAGGAAGAGATATATATGCAGCAGCCTGAAGGATTCCAAGAGGATCCCACACTTGTATGCAGGTTGAAGAAATCACTCTATGGACTCAAGCAAGCCCCCAGGGCTTGGTATGCCAAAATGGATGCTTTTTTGCTCTCAATTGGTTTCTGTCGATGCAAGTCTGATCAAAATGTTTACTTGCAGCATTGTGATGGTAATTTGAAGTTCATTGTACTGTATGTTGATGATCTCTTAATTACAGGGAGCTGCACCAAACAAATTGGCTCAATTAAAGCTTCTTTGCACAGTGAATTTGCCATGAGCGACCTAGGATTGCTAAGGCAATTTTTGGGTTTGGAAATTGAGCAATCTGAGAGAGGTATATTGCTGAGTCAATCTAAGTATGCTTCAGACCTGTTATTCAAGTTTAAAATGGCTGAATGTAAGGCAGCCAAGTGCCCATTCCTTTTAGGCATAAAACTAGGTGAATTTGAAGACTCTCCATTGGTGGATTGTACTCTCTACAGGCAGCTAGTCGGAAGTTTGTTGTATCTTACACATACAAGACCTGATTTGTCTTATGCTGTAAGTGCTGTAGCAAGGTATATGCAGCAGCCACATGAGATCCATTGGAAGGCAGCCAAAAGGATCCTTCATTATGTCCAAGGAACAAAGAACTTTGGGGTACACTATGCAGCTGGTTCTTCACTTCAACTAGCTGGATTTTCTTATTCCGATTGGGCGGGAGATCCCATCGATAGAAAGTCCACTTCAGGTTTTGTGTTTATGTTTACTGAAGGTCCTATTTGCTGGTCAAGCAAGAAACAGCATACAATTTCTCTTTCATAAGCAGAGGCCGAGTACAGGGCAGCAGTGAATGCAGCCACACAGTGTGTTTGGTTGCAAGGAATTCTTCGGGAGTTTGGTGTTGCTATTGATTCTCCAACCAATATTTGGGTGGATAATCAAAGTGCCATCAAGATATATACTGATCCAGTACAGAGGCAAAGAACAAAGCACATTGAGATCCACATGCATTACATTCGGGGCTTGGTGCATGACAGGGTGATTTCATTGCAGTATTGCCCATCCACCGAGCAAACTGCAGACATTTTCACCAAGTGCTTTACTGAGAAGACCTTCACTCACTTGAGAGCTTTGCTTGGAGTGAGTGATGGATGGTGATTGCTGCAATTTAATTGCAGGTTCAGCCCCATGTCCATTTTTGAGGGAAGTTTTTATCCCATGAGGTTTTACTTCTTTTCCTCGGTTCATATGGACAAATAAAATTTCTGTTTGTATTGAGGTGACTTGAGCCTTTGTTGCCAAGGCCTCCCACTTATCTTTCATGAGATGTACAAAGTTATGGTTAAGGGGGGGTGTTAGAACAGTAACCACACTTAGTACCATAATCCATAAATTTTTAATTGCCCATGTGCTTAATTAAACCATGTTTTGGATTAAGTGACTATAGTTGGTCAAAAACCCACTTTTGAGAGTGTTCACACCCACTTCCAAGCAAACCAGTTCACCCAGCCTCCAGTTTTGTCCACAAGTGCGCCCTCATTTATTGCTGGTGCGCCCTCTCTCCTTGTTTTGGGGAATTTTAGTTGACCAAGGGCGCTAGGGTGGATTTTTTCCCTTTTTTGGCTAGATTTGGAGCATTTAATGCTCCCTTGGGCCCCCAAACCTCCTCTACTTGCTCACCCACGCCTGCCTTGAGCTAATTAATGACCCAGCATGCTTCAGCCACCTCCACACCAGAATTCGTGGCTGTTTGGGGTGATTGGGATTGAGTTGGACCCACCTAGGGGGGATTGAGGCCAATTTGGCATTGATGACTTGTACACTCAGCTTGAGCCACCTAATGCTCTCTATTTTCTCATGGATGTAATAAAAACCTGTTACTAACATTTTCACATGTTAGACAGTCAGTTAATCAAAGGTTTCAGCATACATTGTGTGTAAATTTATCATATTTTTCAAGTTTTTCCACTGTATTTGCAAATTAATTCGATTTTGTGAGGTTCTCCATAGCTCCTAGATCTTCTGTGATCAAAATACTCACAGGCCCACGAGGTGAAAATCAAGAAAATGAAGCATTAGGGGTAGGTTATCAAGTGAGGAGGGTTCAAATCAAGTGGGATCCCACTTACCCATGTCTTAGAACCTACCAAACTACCCTAGCCAAGGAGTGTGAATTCAATATCTTACCCAAAAGTATGCTAGATCTAAGTAGATCTGAGAAAATGTAAAATGAGGGTTTTAACTTATGAGGGTTTTATCATTTAAGTGTTGTGCTAATGGATTGGAACCAAGAAAAGAAGAACAAACATGTGGATCTTACCTGGATAACCTTGTAGATGGCTTGATGATGATGATCTATGCAAACCCGGTAAATTTGAAGCGATTTGAAGTAGTTTTCTACGAAATCGATTCTCCCAAGGAAGCTAATGCACCCTCCCTCCTGCACAATAAACGTCAACAATATCAGATTTATTGCATCAATAGATAAAGACTAATTCCACAAAAGAATTAACTGAAAGATAGCATAGATCACAATGATACTAATGATAACCCCCCGATACAAGCGAATGCAAAGCCAAGCGAGTTGAGGAAGCCCTGCAAAAATGCCCAAGCTGAATTCGCCCTCCTGTAGACAAGACAAAGTTTCCACAAAATAGATCTTCCAACAAATACCCAAATGTTAGGATGCAATAGACTTTCCAATCACCATCGAAGAACACCATATTCAAAGGAGACCACAAGAATTTCCATATAAAAGTTTTTCTATATCAAGATTCCAAGAACCGAAGACCCCTATACAATGAGAATCTCTCTCCTTTAAATAGGAAGGAGAGTCATTAAAATCCTATAACCACTTTTTGAATGAGTGGCTAAGATTAAAATATCAAATGATCTAATCCATGGTTGAGATGAGCTAAACAATACAATACATGGGTCTAAGGGGTAATTTCTAACATCCTTGGTCAATCCCCATAGCACAATAATATAAAATAATCCATCTAGACACCAAATCATGCCTCTCCGGGAAAGTTGTGAGCCTTATGGGGCTCAAGAAATCAACATAAAGTGTCGTAAGTGATGGGTGTGGGTCCCACTAGAAGATGAAACTATTGGAGAAAGTGTGGAAGACATCCCACTAATCATCAAACATAATCCCATTCCCTACCCTTGTCTCAATATCCCAAATCGAATCCCTTAGTAGCCATTTATACCATTTATGGACTGCCTTAGGAAGTGTGAAACTACCCAAACTGCCTCTTGGAGTGCCTGCGCTGTCAAGGTAAGGACACCAGGCTATCTGAGAGAGAGGTAATATGGTAATAAAAAAAATTTGTACCACCCTCTCCATCCATAGTTCCCTAGGTGAACCAAACAAATCTATGCTTTGATCTGACAGGGCCTCCGATGGGCCAAAACTACACTATGATAGCCAATTGAGGCTAAAAATCACTGTAACTTCCCGGAACTGAAAACAGACTATCCCATTGGACTTAGAAGGTCCAAATCCATCTAATGAAGGGTGAAGGCTTTGTACTGCAAAGGCTAGGCTAGAGGGAATGACTTCCTAACTTAACACTGTGACACTTTGGAAATGGAAAGGGAAGACACACCATAAAATATACTGAATGAGGAATAACACAGGGAATGGTGGTGTCTCACAAATGGGTAAGTTGTTCAAATAGTGTTTATTCACCTTGGTAGATGCTCACAATCCATAATACAAATGAATCCAACAATCTTTTTGATATAGGATTTAAGTTCCATTTCTTTTTTGCCTATAGTTTCCATAGCCTTTGCTCTATGTGTGTTTATAAACACATTGCATATATTTACATTTTATATGATGCTTCTTGCTACAGGTATGTTTTTAAGGCACTTGTTTACCTTAGCACTTCCAGGTGTGTCTTTAGACATCTTGTTTACCTAGGTATTACATTTCACAATAGATATAACATTTTATATTTATTTTCCATCTTCATTTGTCTCTTTACAATAGATATAGCATTTCATTTTCACAATTTGTATTCATGTTAATACTATTTGTTTCAGGTTTAGCCAACAACATCTTTAGTGACTAAGGGGAGTTCAAGCCAGTTCCTAACATCGGGAGAACCGACAGGAATGATTTAGGCCTGCAATCCAACTCACCAAAGGTAAGTTTTGTCACCAACTTAGAGCCGAGACACAATAAACAAGGAAGCTCATCCAATACAGATGCTACAGCGGGGAAAGGTCCTCTATGCCACTAGTCAAGTAGTAAGTCAGGGTAAATAACAAACTGGGTAGGTAATGGATGGATGAAGATATTGAATAATGAGACCAACACTAGCAAGCCAAAGTATGGCATGAATGATCGCCTCTAATCTCCCTAAGGAGGGTAAAACCGATGAGTATAGGTCAATAAATTCTAGGTCTGAGTAGGGACAAGTATTTATAATATAACAGTACAACCAGGTCCATATATCTATATGATCACTAGATTATGACACTAAATGCTAAGACATGTCACAAGAATGAATATAAAAGAAAAATAACCACAACACAATATAAAACCTGCTGAGTCATATACCTGAATGCACAACACCTGAACCATCATCTGTCCTCTGAAACTGCTGCTGTAACTCTGGGCACTACTGACTGCTCTGTACAAATGGCTGAATGGATACATAGGTCATCTCTTTGATTGTCCTGAAACTCAATCATAGCATGGGGAATCAAAGCTGTTGTCCATAATCTGATAGTGATCCATAATAGATGTTCATCTCTGCATCTCAATGCAAGGGAACTAGATGAAAAGTGTATTAGAATCTGAAAAATAAAGTATGGTAGCCCGGCTACTATATATGTGATAACATCTGGCTCCAGCTGGGACAAGTTCTCTGCTAAAAAGAGCGCTTGAAAACCTCAGAATATTTGGTCCTCGAACTCTGCTACTCATATCCTCGATCCATCACTTTATCACTACCACTACTACCAACACATCACCTGTTATCTTCAAAATGGCGAGAGCTATACCAAACTCACAGACCGGATGTCAGAACAACACATGCATATATATATATATATAAATCTCAAAAAATAATCAACAATACTCAAACTGAAATGCATGAAATATAAATGTAGAAAATAAAACTAATCTACTAACATAATTTAAATTTTATTGTGCATGAAAAGAAAATGATAGTTACTCGGCTAAACTAGGAGCTTCAAAGGAGCTTGGAAAAGACAAAAAGGTGCAAGATTCAATGGCTAAAAAGACTAACTATTGCCCAAGCAGGCTTATTCAGACTTCTACCTACTCTAACCTACCCAGGAAAGCAAGAACTAGGTATAGTCATAGATCCAATGCAACCATAAATTAAATTGATTAATGATTCTTTCTTGATGTTCTTTAACAAAACAAGTCAGGATTGGGTTAAAACTTAGCGAATTACAAATCAAAACATTTATGACTCGTTGAAAATTTGAGAAGGTATTGGAATGGTGCAAAACGAAAACATGCAAAGGGGGAGTTCGATTGATGTAAACATCCTCCATCATAATATTAATCGGATCATAAAAGTTATGTAAGTTATTTTTCAAAATGCATGGAAGGAATAGATGTGATAAACTACTTTCCTCATCTACCTGTCGAGGACACTTAATTATGACTACTACAGGAATGATGCATAAACCAAGTAGGGATGAATTGTGAAATAGAATTAAGATCGAGATTAGCCCCACTTGTTGTTTGAAAATGAAGAAACGATCAAATTGATCTTT
The DNA here is from genome assembly GCA_027924585.1 of Larix kaempferi. NCBI lineage: Eukaryota > Viridiplantae > Streptophyta > Pinopsida > Pinales > Pinaceae > Larix > Larix kaempferi. Next base: position 232,200 of record BSBM01000088.1, read on the forward strand.
ATATACCCCTTCAAGCCACCAAGAAGAAGGATTAATAAATTCAAGAATGTTATTCATGAAAGATGACTGAAAGGGAAAATGAAGCACTTTATTTCCATACTTGCGACAATATTTATATTTTGATTAAAAATCTCAAAAGATTTACCAGACCACAAACTCAAAGAAGATTAAAAAAGATAGGATGGGAGGGTGGATTGAAAATTGATTGACATTGAACTTTTCAAAAAAAGAAAGAAATTATTGCGAGCACCCAACCCAAAAAATTAAAATAAACAATCTTGATCATAAATTGAATTAGAAAAAATATATATATTGGCTGAGTTAAGTAAAAGATTGTATCTGAGATTCCCATAAACATTAAGATATTGGTTTGAGGATTCTATTAAGGAAAGCTCTCGATTAATTTGAATCACTAAACCATCCTCATCATGAGAATTCTCTTTAATTGATTTATCATTAATTTCACATGATGACAATCTATTAGGGATTGCATCAACAACCATTTGATCATTATCATAAGTTTGATCTCTTAAAATGCAATGATCAGATGAATTTGTTTAAGGAGAAATTTGGTTATTGTCCCTATTTTCTTCTTCTTCAATATCATGATCATAAATGTAAGTAATTACATAAGGATTGCGCAAAGGAATCTCAAGAATATTTTCAAAGGATTCACTAACGGAAGATTCAACCATGGATGCTTCCTGATGGAAATTATTGGAATTATCCTATTCATTTGAGACTTCTTTAGGTAATGATGACAAGATTCTCATAAGTTCTCCTCTTATATCAATATTAATGCAATAATCACGAGGAGTTAAAATTTTCTCAATGTCATGCATGACCTTCTCACAAGACTCAAGTGGATCAGGAGAAGAGAAATCAAATTGATAAGGACAATCATTAATTAATTCATTATTGGTATCCTGATTATCTTCATCAAGTTGATTTTCATCAAGACAGTCATTGTCTAACTCTTCTTCCATAGGCTCACTAGTGTTTTCTCCCCACTTATTTATTAATAAATCAATGAACATATCATACCTAGTGATGGATCTTGGGGCTAAATGATCGAACTATAGTCAAGCATCCCCTTCTAGGAAAGCACAAAGGGCCTGCATATAAACATCCTCACCATCAGCACCCAACAATTCCATATGGTCCTAGAGGGAATCCAAATGACTTTCAATAGATGTTCCATTATTTCCATCAAAATGAGGAAACCCCCTAATGTATCCATTTGGAATAAGATGAGGTGCCCCATATATTTTTGAAAAATCAAAAGGAGATGGATTGGGTTTCCTAAAGGTTCTAGTTACTTGATTTGGGTGAGAATCACTTACCAAAAGCCTCGGTTGAGTCGAATATCTTCTAATTGGTTCGCTTGGGATATTCGAGGAGAAATTATTAGCTGGTAGAGGCAAATATTGGGTATCATAAAAATCTTGATATGGAGGTTCATACCTATAATTATTTTGATAATTATCCTCATACCTTTCATTAATCTCTGTTATAATTTTTTTATTTTTGTTTAAGATCTTGAAGAAGATTTTGGTCCATTATGAAATGTTAAGATTCTTGGTGGAGTGTATATATGGGTTTGCTTCCCAGCAGAGTCATGATTAAGGATTTTAAGATTTATGTGTTGGATTCGTTACTCAGTAGAGTCGCAGGGTGGAGTCGCTAGGTGAACCACACAAGTAATTAACCGAAATGAAATATGTCGTAGGAGAGGTGAGATGAGTTATTAAGATGGTGATTGAGATAATTATAGAATTAGGATTGCAATCTCCAAGGAAAAATACCGGATGCGATAAGATATGGATTAATGCACAGACACTCGTAGACACTGAAGGTAATCCTCTACCTTCCCGGCAATGGTGCCAAAATGTTATCACCAATCTTGTAATTGCCCCTACAGGTGGATTCAAGGTGGATGGTAGAGGGGACATGAAACTAAAGTGGTGAACCAAGAGGGCCTTGGTTCCCAGATGGATGGTTGTCATTCCAACCAAGGCACTCTTTGCTTTATCTATCAAAGCCAAGATAGAAAGGGGGAGACCCAGATCTAATTCCGATAGGAGAGATCAACCCAATCACTAGATCAAATCAATCTAATGAAGTACGTAAGGTGACAGGTATGGAACCCTAGAATTAAGGAATTAGGATCAATGTGGAGGTTAAGGAAAGGTGTGATGTGACAAGGAAAGACAACACACAGTGATTCTAAGATTAAGATTGATTCCATGATTCATAGCTAGTTTCAAATGGTCAAAATCAACTGCCTTGGGAAATGTGACCCTTAAAACAGGGAAAGTGTCCCAAATTAGAAATCTGACAGTTTAGGATTTCCAGCTATGCTTGATAGAAGGATATGAAAGTATCTATGAGTGCAAGTAGCCAGACAAAGATTAACCCAAGGGAAAAATAGACAACCCAACAAAGTCGAATTGTCTTGGAGAAGATCAATGCCTTGGGAAATGGACCAAATGGAGTCGGATGTCCACAAAAATACAGATCGGGGTTGTCAATGTATAAAGAAAAGTTGGTTTAAGATTCAAGCTCATCCAATGGATAGATCTCAGTAGATATGAGATCTAAAGTGCATCACGAAGTGACCCAAGTGGGGCACAACCCTCAAAATGAGGAATGGGACCCATAAGGTGAAAATCAACAAGATGAAGCACTAGAGGTAGGTTATCAAGTGAGGAGGGTTCAAATCAAGTGGGCTCTCAACTACCCATGTCTTAAAACCTAGCAAACTACCCTAGTGATGGAGTAAGACCTCACTTGGAGAGGCTAATGTGCCTTTGGAAAGGGGTCAAATGAAGACCAATCCACACCAAACTATAGATCCGAATTGCCGTGTATGCAATAGAGGTGGCTTTTCAATATCTTACCCAAAAGCATGCTAGATCTAAGTAGATTTGAGAAAATGTAAAATGAGGGTTTTAACTTATGAGGGTTTTCTCATTTAAGTGTTGTGCTAATGGATTGAAACCAAGAAAAGAAGAACAAACATGCCGATCTCACCTAGATAACCTTGTAGATTCCTTGATGATGATTGTAACGCCCATATTTTTGATTCGGCATATTTATTAGTTAGACACACCATACTTTATTTCTTATATATTCTGTTGAACTCAGCTCGACTGAGTAAACTATATTGGACCTCATTATATGATGTTACTATGTTTTATGATTTCACCATGATTATGATGTACTATGTTATGCAGTTATAATGTCATGATTATCATATATTTCACATTTCATTAATGAAAACATATAAAGATATACTGTAATCGTAAAATAATCTGTAGTGCTCTGGTTTTTACAGCAGAGCACGAAGTAAATTTTCTAAGTTAATTTCCTATGTATTAATTCATTGAGTAAATTTCTGAATGAAAATTCTATGATTTTAAATGATGTTTAGCATTCTGTGTTGTCTCCAATAATCATACATTCGCATTTAAAAGAATAACTAACATATCATTATTTACCTTCAACAATTTGTGGTTTTCGCATAAGAATATCTTCACAGTAATAAATTAGTAAGAAGGTATATGCATGTTTCAGTGTACGTTTCCACATAATAATTAAATAAAATAAATAATCAAGGAAATTACCTGAAACTGATGCTAGCAGACCGTAGGTTGATGCTAGCAGACCATAGGTTGTAGCAGGTTGTATATCCTCTTAGTCAACCAAAATGAAGTGTCCACCCTACCGACCAACTATTATCTTGCTGGCCCTTGGAAATCAAAGGATTTCCAAGCCCCCGAGCTCACAATCTGATAATCCCGAGAGCAGGCTTCACTTAGGTCCTCCCAAAACTCTTTCGTTCTCAAACCTCCTTTCTGTTCCAAAACCCTTCTCTTCATTTCAGCTCCCCCCTACCTTCAACTCTCTCCCCCTCTATATTCAGTTCCTTCCTCGAGAAGACCTTGGGCTTACTCCACCGCCCCAAACTCCCCCTCTCGAACCCTTCAAACATTTACTCCTCCCACTAGTTCATTCATACACGTTTCTTTATAAAAATATATTTTTCACACTCAATGTACCGAATAATTAATTACTCTCAAGGTAAATTCATTTGATTTTGATTGACGGTCGTAAGAATTTATTACGGTGGGAATTATTACCCAACGGTTATCCATTCGGGACAAGCTTCATTAATTACAAGTCTATTCGCCATCCCTGGGTATTTAATGTTATTAATGTAATTAATAATATATTATATAAATAGTTGACCCCTTTTAAACTTGGACATGATGTGTCTTAATGGTCTACCTCATCCGTCGAGATCACTTATCTTGAGATTTTAAATTCCAAGATCCGTATCGAATAATTAAATAACCATTTTCCATCACATCACATTCATTCCAAAATTGTTATCCTATTATGTCTAACTTAAAAATGTAAAATAATCACACTCTAATCATTCATTAGTCAATATTTAAATTTGACCTATTTTGCAATTGTTATGACATGGGTAGTAATATTATTAAAATAAATTTTAAGTAATAATATTAATTAAATCCCCATAAGGTAATAATAATGGTGAAATTAATAAAGATGTATTTTACATCATTTGTTGATCACATGAGTACCCTAACATCTACATCGTATCGTCGTTCTTCTAAACAAAGCACCCTTAAGTGCTTTAAACAATCTTACTAATTAATTAGATAGTGCCATTACCTTATTTACAACAATTCTCAGACGACAATGTTAACTGATGACACTTGTCTCCATTTTATATCACGATGTTTACCAATGAGTAATACATAGCTTGATTGACTTGTTTTACACATCTTAAATAACTTTATATTCATTATCTGAATTCGGTCAATGCATTATTAACCTAATTACTTATGACAGCTTATACATTTATTCAATATGTTAAGTGTTTGTATATCGATACTAGTGTACATGTGCAAGGCGTGCATGCCTGGCCAGCGTATGCACAGATCATAAATGTACTATAGACAAACCCCATCCCACCTATGCATACCTGCTAACTAATAGTAGTATTTACCCCCATGTAGAAGAACAAACATAATATATATATAGTACAATTACTTCAACATTCTCAGTTATTTAACAATTAGTTCTTTATGATTTCACATCATTATCTTTATCTTTACATTAGTTTAATCAATCATGTACAAGTAAGGGTGCCTACTACCACTAACTCGGAATCAAGGAATACTAAACCCCCAACAGTACTAACTAACACATCCTCCCATCATAACCTACGTCCAACATCCTCCCTATCCTTCCTCTGCTAGTACAAAAGTGGATGTCGGACTCACCCATCTGACCACATAGAACTTGAGAGCGATACCGTCGGCTGAACAGCGGACCTATCCTCCCCTAGCAGGAATCCGACCATCATCATCACAACAACATGGGGAGCGTGTCTCAGCATGGCCCTCCCATGACCTCGGGTCTCATGGAAACATAGGGTGGGAAACACATCCATCCCTCTCAACATACTGGGCGTACGCCCTTATCAACTCATACTTTGCTGCTATCGGGATTATCAGTTTGTGTTATCATATCATCATTTTGGCTGCTAAGGTTTACTGTATGAACATGTTCTTTCCTTTCCAATATATATCAGATCAAGTAACTGGCTATCCCATAGCCCTTGTGTCCTGTAGGTTAGTATTTTGCAAAATACAAATTTATAGAAAGCATTTCCCATTGATCGCCAATTGATCCATGTTATGAAAATCATTTTATTTCATGTAACCTTTTTAGCTCATCATAGATGCGTATGACATATAACACTTCAATAATTCATATAAGAAGATGGTATCCACGTACCGAATCATATATTTCACATTTCATTAATGAAAACATATAAAGATATACTGTAATCGTAAAATAAAGAAATCATATGATAATCATAACATTATAACCGCATAACATAGTACATCATAAGCATGGTGAAATCATAAAACAGAGTAACATCATATAATGAGGTCCAATATAGTTTACTCAGTCGAGCTGAGTTCAACAGAATATATAAGAAATAAAGTATGGTGTGTCTAACTAATAAATATGCCGAATCAAAAATATGGGCGTTACATACACCCACCCTTCGGGAAACTTCGTCCCGAAGTTATGGTCAAAATAGTGAGGGAAAATCTCGACGCATGGTCTCTGCATCCTCCCAGGTAGCAGACCCTGGGCTATACTTGTCCCATTGGACCTTAACTTGGTCCACATGGCGACTATGGAGCTGTCGAACCCTACGATCAAGTATACGTAATGGTTCGACCTTGAAGGTTCCCTCGTCCAAGACCTGCAATCCCTTCCAATGAATTTTGTGAGTCTCATCAGCTATGTAATGTTGTAATACAGAAACATGAAATACATTATGAGTTTTATGCAAGTGGGGTGGCAGTGCAAGACGATAAGCAACTAGTCCGATTTTCTCAAGAATCTCAAATGGACCTATAAAGCGAGGTGACAACTTGGTACCTTTCCCAAACCGAATGGTACTTTTATTTGGTCTGATGCGAATAAATACACGATCCCCTAATTCATAAGTTCTATCTAATCTGTGTGCATCAACGTAACTCTTTTTCCTATCCTGTGCTTCCTTCAGCCGCTGCCTAATCTGTAACACTTGCTCCTCCCTTTCCTGAATCAATTCAGGCCCAATTAAAACTTGATCCTCTAACCTGTCCCAATTGAGTGGTGTCCTGCACGGCCTCCCATACAATGCCTGATATGGAGGTATACCAATGGAGCTGTGATGACTATTGTTGTATGCAAACTCCACTAAAGGAAGATATTTCTCCCACTGTGTCTGTTGATCCATAACATACATCCTAAGCATGTCCTCCATCACTTGATTTACCCTCTCTGTCTGTCCATCTATCTCGGGGTGATAAGCTGAGCTTAAGTTCAACTGTGTCCCTAATGCTGACTGCATGCTTGTCCAAAATCTGGAGGTGAACTTAGAGTCTCTGTCAGAGATTATCTTTTTAGGAACTCCATGAAGATGTACAATCTCATTTATGAATACCCTTGCCACATCTGTCACATCATAGGTGTCTCTGACTGGAATGAAGTGAGCACTTTTGGTCAGTTTGTTGACTACCACCAAAATAGCATTATGTCTCAGAGATGTGAGTGGTAATCTTACAATGAAGTCCATGGAAATGACTTCCCATTTAGTCATAGGAATATCATGCGGTTGTAGGAGACCGACCGGGTGATGGTGATCTGCCTTAACTTGTTGACACTCAAGGCACTTCGAAACAAAATCCACTACATCCATCTTCATACCTGGCCAGAAGAAGAGTTGCTTCATGTCAGTATACATCTTCTTCACCCCTGGGTGTGCACAGTAATGCGATCTATGGGCCTCTCTAAGGATTGTTTCCCTGATATCACCTTCCTTAGGAACATACATCCTTCCCTGATACCGCAACAATCTATCTTCCTCAAGATGGTACCCATCATACTTCAATTCCTATTCCTTTCCATTCTGAATAGCTGAGGTTACTTTTAGGTACCAACTATCGCCCAATAGTTGTCCTAATACTCTTTCCCTCAAGTCCACCTTCAAGGGAATTAAGGAGAAAAGTCTCGGCCTTCGGCTTAGAGTGTCTGCCACCACATTCTCCTTTCCTTTGATGTAAGAGATACCAAAGTCATACGCACTCATGAACTCACTCCATCACCTTTGCCAAGCATTCAAATCCCTTTGGGTAAATATGTATTGCAAGCTTTGATGGTTTGTTTTAAGCGTGAAGCTTCTACCAACTAGGTAGTGCCTCCATAATTTTAGTGCCAACATTACTGCTGCCAATTCTAGATCATGCGTGGCATACTGCTCCTCATGAGGTTTCAACTTTCGAGATGCATAAGCTATTACCCCACCTTCCTGCATCAACACCGCTCCTAGTCCTTGCTTCGAGGCATCGGTGCATACCATGAAATCTTTATCCATGTTTAGTACCCGCAAGATCGGTGCACTTGTCAACAATCTTTTTAACTCTGTAAAAGCGGCATCACATTCATCGGTCCATTCATATCGAATTCCCTTGCGTTGCAAGGTGGTAATAGGTTTTGCAATTTTAGAAAATCCTTCCACAAACCTCCGGTAATAGCCTGCTAACCCCATGAAGCTGCGCACCTCATGAGCATTCCTTGGAATTGGCCAATCTTCAATGGCCTTTACCTTTTCCGGGTCTACAGAGATCCCTTCACCTGAGATGATGTGCCCCAAGTAGTGAATCTCTTTTTCGAAGAAGGAACACTTTGATAATTTACCATAAAGTTTATGTTCCCTTAAGCATGTCAAGACTATCTGCAAGTGTTCCTCATGCTCCTTCTAATTCTTAGAATAGATAAGAATATCATCTAAGAAGACCTGAACAAAGCGGTCCAAGTATTTTCGGAAGACACCATTCATGAGGCTCATGAATACAGCTGGAGCATTGGTCAAACCAAATGGTACCACTACAAACTTGTAATGCCCAAATCGAGTTCGAAAGGCAGTCTTAGGAATGTCGCCTTCCTTGATCCTCAACTGGTGATACCCTGATCGTAAATCAATCTTTGAGAAGAATGACGCACCTTTCATTTGATCAAAGAGGTCATCAATTCTTGGTATGGGATACCTGTTCTTCACTGTGGCTTTGTTCAAATCTCTGTAATCTATGCACAGTCGTAGAGATCCATCCTTCTCCTTAACGAAGATCACTGGTGCTCCCCACGGCGAGATACTAGGTTTAATCAGTCCCAAATCTAGCAACTCTTTTAACTGGATCTGTAACTCACGAAGCTCTGGAGTTGTCATTCTATAAGGAGTTTTTGAGATAGGTTCTGCACCAGGTTTTAGTTCGATTGTGAAATCGAGCTCTCTTTCTGGAGGTAGTCCAGGCAATTCCTTCGGAAAGACATCCTTGAACTCAGAAAGTACTGGGTAAGAATTCAAGGAAGGTCCTTTACTATGGCTGACGACCTCTACTACGAACAACTGGCATCCTTGTCTTAGGCATCGCTTAGCTTTCACCATAGAGATGAAACGGAGGGATACCTTCCTCTTCAAGCCTTGGATTTGAATTGTCTTTCCCTCATCATCGAGGCACAACACCTTCTTCGCATAGCAGTCTAAGAAAGCTCTATGGCCTTCTAACAAGTCCATGCCAATAATGAGGTCATAAGTCCCCAAATTGGTGACATAAGCATCCAACATAGTGGTGCATACTCCTAAGTCAACCTCACAACTCCTCACTTTAAGACCTACTGTTTGCTTAGCTCCTGAAGCCATTTCAACCAGTTTGAAATCATCGTGCTCATAGGCTTCCAACCCACATTTATCTAATGCAAATGGTGAAATAAAACTATGAGTTCCTTCCCCTGAGATGAGTTCCTTCCCCTGGGTCCTCTAAAACCCCTTGATCCTCTATAAGAACTTCCCTGTGTACGTCCCTGGCTTTGGTGGGTTGCGGACGATGCCTGCGAGATTGAGTTAAATGAAGTATTACCCCTCGGTGTGAACCTGTTACCGTAAGGAGGAGTTCTAGATTGTCCTCCCCTGAAGTAAGGACGTGATGCCTTCCCTGAAACATACTGATTGGTTCCTGTCAACTTACTACCCCCTTTTCCATCTGACATATCAACTGCATAACGAGCATACTCAACTGCCATGGCAACTGAAGTTGGCTTCCACATCTGCACCGCAGCTCTAATCTTGTAGTTAAGTCCATACACAAAACGCTCTACCTGACAATCATCTGCATCAAGGTAAGGAACATATTTTACCAGTTCCATAAACCGAGATTCATACTCCTCCACCGTCTTGTCTCCCTGTACTAAGGCATGGAGTGCACCTGCCTGTTATTCCTTGTAATAATTTGGCAAATACTTCTTATGGAACCTCTCCTCGAACAGTTCCCAAGAAGTTGTAAGAGGAGTAAGGTGCAACTGCTTCTCAAGATCTGACCACCAATTCAAAGCATCACCTTTAAGCTGGAAGACAACCATCCTAGCCTTGGAACTAGATGTGTACTCATTCAATGTAAAGCATCTCTTCATGCCTTCCAGCCATGCTTCGGCATGCTTACCGGGTCGTCCTCCTGAAAACTCTGGAACCTTGATCTTTTGCAACTCCCTCGATATGTACTGAAGCAGTTCCAGTCTTGGGCCATGTGCCCTTTCAGAGTTCTCTCAACTCACTTGAGTGGTTTCCACCTCGACGGCCCTTTCCGACTGCCTGTTAATTGTGGTCATAATAGCCTCCAAAGACCTCATTATGATTTTCATTTCAGGCATTGAGGTTGATCGTCGCGGTGTTGGCGATGATGACGGTGGCGGAGGTGGCGGTGACGGTGGTCGACCTTGACCCCGTCCTCGACCTCTACGTGTTTTTACCATGATAGTTCCTGAGTTATTGAAATAAAATCATATCTTTAGTTGTTCAATCAAATATACGCGGAACTAAAATGTAGGTATTCATACACTTATACTTATGCATAAGAAATAACTTGCATCATGAGATAACAAATTGTCAGGATTAGCGCAGTAAAATCTATAGTCGTTTTTACTAAACAAATTTTGTCATGGTGTTCATCTCGTCATGCTGATCTTAACGGTGTCCTGTTTTTGAGATTTCGGGTCTCTCTCATCCCTTCGACTAGGAGTTGAAATCTTGGCAATTTTTTTATTTTTTATTTTTTTTATAAGAAATCAAATAAATAACTAGAATTTTACTGATCCTAACATGAGATGTAAACCCTAATTAATTTAAACTATAATTCCACTTTAGTGCTTATTACATGAATTATAATTAGAATTAAAAATTAATATGAATTATAGTTTTGTTAAATTTTAAATAATTGATAATTGTGCTAATAATTTAACCAAATTTAATTTCAATCAAAAAAGAATAACTTTAAATCATTTAAAGTTTCAAATAATTGACACATCGAATTATAATAATTAAATTAATTTTTAACATTTTTTTTAAAAATTACTAAATTTCGATAATTATAATTGTTCAAATAATAATAAACTACCCCTAAGATCTTCATGGGCCCGTCGCGCCCTTGCATGAGGCCCACGCGTCCTCCTACTGCCATGAGAAGAAGCAGGAAGGCGCGTGGTCTCTCCACGCAACCACCGCCCTGGGAAAGTGGGGAAAACCCTAAATAGGGTCAATCCCCAAGATGCGGCCATTTTGCCTTCTCTTCCTGAGTTTTTAGCTCTGCAACTCCGCCATGGAAAGTGGTTCAAGCTCTGTCTGATTTCAGGTATAATCTCTACTTTGGTAGTTTTCCTCTCACTATTTGCGTTTTGGTGCCTCACCCTTTGAGTTTTGGTGCGAGCAGCCAAACTGGTAATTATCCTGTTAAGTGTAAACTGGCCTTTGTGCCATGGAAAAATGTCATATAAGCTCGTATTAGGTTATGGTAAATTTTTAGACTGAGAACTCTGTAATAAATTCTTTTTAAAAGAATCTGAAAGCTCCAATACTTAGGCGTTAAAATAGAACTACTTTCATAACCAGCTGGGCACGCATTGCTATAGGGTTTCGGAAGGCACACGGAGTTCGAGTTTAATTTCCCGGACAAGGTTCAACCTCTCCGTTATTCATGTGTAAGATATGGGGAACGAGCAGGTGCGAGAAATTTATTTGAAGAACCGAGATTTCCAGAATAACGGCCTGCCTGACAGCAGCAATGTTGAGAGATTGCGGACCTTCATTAAGCAGGTTTATGTGGAGAGACGATATGTTGCAGAGGGGTTTGTTCAAAGGAACAGGGCAGAAGAGTATGGAAGGTTTTTCACTTGACTGCCGTTATGCATAAGACATGTTGGACACAGGGCGGTTGTCATTGTCGTCCTATCAATCTAATAGTGCAGGAGATGGCATCAGGCGCCTGTCAACTGTAGGGGGAATAATGATGAAATTGAAATTGGTTCACGGTTATCTAATTAACAACGGGCCCAGGAGTCAGATTCTATGAGACGTTCCTCTAGTTATACTGGAAGTGATATTTTTTGAGAGCATCAGGCGCCCCTCTAATTACCGTGAATATGATGGTGGAGATGGAGTGAGAAGGCTGTCTAATCACAACATGAATACTGACGTAGAAGATGCAAGACGCTTCTTAAATTTTCGTGGTAATACTAATGGAGAGAGTGCAGGGCATCTATCTAATTAGCAGGGGGAATGGAGATGGGGCCTGTCGTCCTTTAGAGCAGCGACAGCTGTTGGACATGAGGCGTCTGTTAACAGAGGTTCCAGTCCTTGTTAAATGAACTGGCGGCAGCAACAACGACAATGGAGGCATAAGTAACGAGCAGTGATTGCATCCGCACGCAGACATAATGGTCGTTCTGGCTTAGTGGTTACGGCGTGTGCCTGCTAATATTTCATTTTCGTTTACAGCAGACCAATATGAATGCAGACTAGCATGAAACCAAAATGCCACGAAAGGAAGAGATTACCATGAAATGCTAAAAAAAAAAAAAATCGTAAAGCCTTGCATTTTCAACATGATATTCATGCTGGAATAGCTCAGTTGGTTTAGAGCGTGTGGTTGTTAAGTACATGGGGTTTCCCCTTTTTTATTTTATCAAAAAAGTAAAATTTTATTTTATTTTATCTATTTATTTTTATTTTATTTTTACAACTTCCTTCATTACAGCTGCAGGGTTCTCCCTGGAATGGTTGATGCCAATTCTACTGTTTACACTATGATCGGTACTTCCCTAATATTTCAATCAGAGACAAGCACTTTCAAACCAAACGCCTCAAGAAACGGAAAAATCAAATGCAAGGGCCTACACCTCATACGCAGCTGGATGCTGACCTTGCTCCAGGTTTGGGTATGCCTGACAATGGACCAAAATTGCAGGATACTATTTTCTCTATCTCAAATTGACTGTGGGTAAGCATCTGTGTGAGGCAACACTTTGCTAGCTATAATAAAAATCTCACCTAAATATTAGTGTTCTATGCACTTATCCTAAACCAAAAATGTTATTCTTGATACCTGATTTTATGCATTAGATGGAAATAGGGCATGTGTGTGTGTAACATTTAAATCCATCTATTAATTTGAAATGCCTATGTATACAATAGCAGTCGTCATATTTGAGGTATCCCAAATGTGAGGCAAAATCAAAGATTAACCAACAGAAACATAATGAGCCTTTGCATAGGTTTTATATATTTCTGCTGCTGCTACCTCCATTTGAGTTAGTGGGGGTATCAAGCACAGCATCCATTCACATCTATCCTCTTTCTTGGTCGTTGTTGAACTACACCTTCAAACTTCATTTCTATGAGTGCTATCTGCTGTTCTTAACTCGAGTTCTTCATTTTCTGCACTGATGGCTTTTTCAGTGTTTATCTCAATATAGAACCTGAGTTGAACAATAAAGTAATTTTCTGTTTACGTTTTTTTTTTCTTCCTATTTGATGTTGTTTACTGAATTGCACTTTATTTGTTTTCTATAAGTGTTTTCTACTACCCGTCACTTCAGTTCTTGCTTTATGGTTGGATTTTTTTATTTTTATTTTATTTTATTTATTTATTTATTTTATTTATTTTTTCTGTTTACGTTTTATTTTAGTAGGTAAAATATTAAAATAAAGTTATGTTTTAGGATTTTCGCATGTGAATGGTGGCCACTGGAATGAGACTTTGCCCCAAAAAAAGGGATGAATCTTGTGACATTGCATGCAACTATATGCAGTCCATAAGTTTAAGAATATCTAGTGTAATGCAAATATTTAGGCTCCTTGATTTTCATTTGCACAAATTTTACTGAAATTTATCACTTTAATTTGCTCGGATAGTTTATTAATTTTAACCCAAGCTGTACTAAAAATACTGCTAGCTCATGTTGTTCTTATTTCTAAATATATTTGCTCTATTTATTTTTATTTCTAAATATATTTCAAATATGCATCTATTTTGAAAAACAAATACATATGTATAAATCTGTAGTTTTCGAACATATCCAGATTTTCTAATGGTGTTCCAATTTTGTGTTCGTGCAGGTAAAAAAGGCTGAAGTTTGGTGTTGTTCATACCTCAATTCTATCCAGGTTTATGTCCTAAGTTCTAAGTTTTTGTAGGATTTAACATCTTGAATCTTCATGGTGGTTTGCCCGAAAGGTCTAAAGTGTCTGAGCCTTACGCTCTGATACCATCTGTAGTGCTCTGGTTTTTACAGCAGAGCACGAAGTAAATTTTCTAAGTTAATTTCCTATGTATTAATTCATTGAGTAAATTTCTGAATGAAAATTCTATGATTTTAAATGATGTTTAGCATTCTGTGTTGTCTCCAATAATCATGCATTCGCATTTAAAAGAATAACTAACATATCATTATTTACCTTCAACAATTTGTGGTTTTCGCATAAGAATATCTTCACAGTAATAAATTAGTAAGAAGGTATATGCACGTTTCAGTGTACGTTTCCACATAATAATTAAATAAAATAAATAATCAAGGAAATTACCTGAAACTGATGCTAGCAGACCGTAGGTTGTAGCAGGTTGTATATCCTCTTAGTCAGCCAAAATGAAGTGTCCACCCTACTGACCAACTATTATCTTGTTGGCCCTTGGAAATCAAAGGATTTCCAAGCCCCTGAGCTCACAATCTGATAATCCCGAGAGCAGTCTTCACTTAGGTTCTCCCAAAACTCTTTTGTTCTCAAACCTCCTTTCTGTTCCAAAACACTTCTCTTCACTTCAAATCCCCCCTACCTTCAACTCTCTCCCCCTCTATATACAGTTCCTTCCTCGAGAAGACCTTGGGCTTACTCCACCGCCCCAAACTCCCCCTCTCGAACCCTTCAAACATTTACTCCTCCCACTAGTTCATTCATACACGTTTCTTTATAAAAATATATTTTTCACACTCAATGTACCGAATAATTAATTACTCTCAAGGTAAATTCATTTGATTTTGATTGACGGTCGTAAGAATTTATTACGGTGGGAATTATTACCCAAAGGTTATCCATTCGGGACAAGCTTCATTAATTACAAGTCTATTCGCCATCCCTAGGTATTTAATGTTATTAATGTAATTAATAATATATTATATAAATAGTTGACCCCTTTTAAACTTGGACATGATGTGTCTTAATGGTCTACCTCATCCGTCGAGATCACTTATCTTGAGATTTTAAATTCCAAGATCCGTATCGAATAATTAAATAACCATTTTCCATCACATCACATTCATTCCAAAATTGTTATCCTATTATGTCTAACTTAAAAATGTAAAATAATCACACTCTAATCATTCATTAGTCAATATTTAAATTTGACCTATTTTGCAATTTTTATGACATGGGTAGTAAGATTATTAAAATAAATTTTAAGTAATAATATCAATTAAATCCCCATAAGGTAATAATAATGGTGAAATTAATAAAGATGTATTTTACATCATTTGTTTATCACATGAGTACCCTAACATCTACATCGTATCGTCGTTCTTCTAAACAAAGCACCCTTAAGTGCTTTAAACAATCTTACTAATTAATTAGATAGTGCCATTACCTTATTTACAACAATTCTCAGACGATAATGTTAACTGATGACACTTGTCTCCATTGTATATCACGATGTTTACCAATGAGTAATACATAGCTTAATTGACTTGTTTTACACATCTTAAATAACTTTATATTCATTATCTGAATTCGGTCAATGCATGATTAACCTAATTACTTATGACAGCTTATACATTTATTCAATATGTTAAGTGTTTGTATATCGATACTAGTGTACATGTGCAAGGTGTGCATGCGTGGCCAGCGTATGCACAGATCATAAATGTACTATAGACAAACCCCATCTCGCCTATGCATACCTGCTAACTAATAGTAGTATTTAACCCCAAGTAGAAGAACAAACATAATATATATAGTACAATTACTTCAACATTCTCAGTTATTTAACAGTTAGTTCTTTACGATTTCACATCATTATCTTTATCTTTACATTAGTTTAATCAATCATGTACAAGGAAGGGTGCCTACTACCACTAACTCAGAATCAAGGAATACTAAACCCCCAAAAGTACTAACTAACACATCCTCCCATCATAACCTACGTCCAGCATCCTCCCTATCCTTCCTCTGCTAGTACAAAAGTGGATGTCGGACTCACCCATCTGACCACATAGAACTTGAGAGCGATAGCGTCGGCTGAACAGCGGACCTATCCTCCCCTAGCAGGAATCCGACCATCGTCATCACAACAACATGGGGAGCGTGTCTCAGCATGGCCCTCCCACGACCTCGGGTCTCATGGAAACATAGGGTGGGAAACACATCCATCCCTCTCAACATACTGGGCGTACGCCCTTATCAACTCATACTTTGCTGCTATCGGGATTATCGGTTTGTGTTATCATATCATCATTTTGGCTGCTAAGGTTTACTGTATGAACATGTTCTTTCCTTTCCAATATATATCAGATCAAGTAACTGGTTATCCCATAGCCCTTGTGTCCTGTAGGTTAGTATTTTGCAAAATACAAATTTATAGAAAGCATTTCCCATTGATCGCCAATTGATCCATGTTATCAAAAATCATTTTATTTCATGTAACCTTTTTAGCTCATCATAGATGCGTATGACATATAACACTTCAATAATTCATATAAGAAGATGGTATCCACGTACCGAATCATATATTTCACATTTCATTAATGAAAACATATAAAGATATACTGTAATCGTAAAATAATGAAATCATATGATAATCATAACATTATAAATTCATAACATAGTACATCATAAGCATGGTGAAATCATAAAATAGAGTAACATCATATAATGAGGTCCAATATAGTTTGCTCAGTCGAGCTGAGTTCAACAGAATATATAAGAAATAAAGTATGGTGTGTCTAACTAATAAATATGCCGAATCAAAAATATGGGCGTTACATACACCCACCCTTCGGGAAACTTCGTCCCAAAGTTATTGTCAAAATAGTGAGGGAAAATCTCGACGCATGGTCTCTACATCCTCCCAGGTAGCAGACCCTGGGCTATACTTGTCCCATTGGACCTTAACTTGGTCCACATGGCGACTACGGAGCTGTCGAACCCTACGATCAAGTATACGTAATGGTTCGACCCTGAAGGTTCCCTCGTCCGAGACCTGCAATCCCTTCCTATGAATTTTGTGAGTCTCATCAGCTATGTAATGTTGTAATACAGAAACATGAAATACATTATGAGTTTTATGCAAGTGGGGGTGGCAGTGCAAGACGATAAGCAACTGGTCCGATTTTCTCAAGAATCTCAAATGGACCTATAAAGCGAGGGTGACAACTTGGTACCATTCCCAAATCGAATGGTACTTTTATTTGGTCTGATGTGAATAAATACACGATCCCCTACTTCATAAGTTCTATCTGATCTGTGTGCATCAGCGTAACTCTTTTGCCTATCCTGTGCTTCCTTCAGCCGCTGCCTAATCTGTAACACTTGCTCCTCCATTTCCTGAATCAATTCAGGCCCAATTAAAACTCGATCCTCTAACCTGTCCCAACTGAGTGGTGTCCTGCACGGCCTCCCATACAATGCCTGATATGGAGGCATACCAATGGAGCTGTGATGACTATTGTTGTATGCAAACTCCACTAAAGGAAGATATTTCTCCCACTGTGTCTGTTGATCCATAACATACATCCTAAGCATGTCCTCCATCACTTGATTTACCCTCTCTGTCTGTCCATCTATCTCGGGGTGATAAGCTGAGCTTAAGTTCAACTGTGTCCCTAATGCTGACTGCATGCTTGTCCAAAATCTGGAGGTGAACTTAGGGTCTCTGTCAGAGATTATCTTTTTAGGAACTCCATGAAGACGTACAATCTCATTTATGAATACCCTTGCCACATCTGTCACATCATAGGTGTCTCTGACTGGAATGAAGTGAGCACTTTTGGTCAGTTTGTCGACTACCACCAAAATAGCATTATGTCTCAGAGATGTGAGTGGTAATCCTACAACGAAGTCCATGGAAATGACTTCCCATTTAGTCATAGGAATATCATGCGGTTGTAGGAGACCGACCGGGGTGATGGTGATCTGCCTTAACTTGTTGACACTCAAGGCACTTCGAAACAAAATCCACTACATCCATCTTCATACCTGGCCAGAAGAAGAGTTGCTTCATGTCAGTATACATCTTCTTCACCCCTGGGTGTGCACAGTAATGCGATCTATGGGCCTCTCTAAGGATTCTTTCCCTGATATCACCTTCCTTAGGAACATACATCCTTCCCTGATACCGCAACAATCCATCTTCCTCAAGATGGTACCCATCATACTTCAATTCCTATTCCTTTCCATTCTGAATAGCTGAGGTTACTTTTAGGTACCAACTATCGCCCAATAGTTGTCCTAGTACTCTTTCCCTCAAGTCCACCTTCAAGGGAATTAAGGAGAAAAGTCTCGGCCTTCAGCTTAGAGTGTCTGCCACCACATTCTCCTTTCCTTTGATGTAAGAGATACCAAAGTCATACTCACTCATGAACTCACTCCATCGCCTTTGCCTAGCATTCAAATCCCTTTGGGTAAATATGTATTGCAAGCTCTGATGGTCTGTTTTAAGGGTGAAGCTTCTACCAACTAGGTAGTGCCTCCATAATTTTAGTGCCAACATTACTGCTGCCAATTTTAGATCATGCGTGGCATACTGCTCCTCATGAGGTTTCAACTTTCGAGATGCATAAGCTATTACCCCACCTTCCTGCATCAACACCGCTCCTAGTCCTTTCTTCGAGTCGACGGTGCATACCATGAAATCTTTATGCATGTCTGGTACCCGCAAGATCGGTGCACTTGTCAACAATCTTTTTAACTCTATAAAAGCGGCATCGCATTCATCGGTCCATTCATACCGAATTCCCTTGCGTTGCAAGGTGGTAATAGGTTTTGCAATTTTAGAAAATCCTTCCACAAACCTCCGGTAATAGCCTGCTAACCCCATGAAGCTGCGCACCTCATGAGCATTCCTTGGAATTGGCCAATCTTCAATGGCCTTTAACTTTTCTGGGTCTACAGAGATCCCTTCACCTGAGATGATGTGCCACAAGTAGTGAATATCTTTTTCGAAGAAGGAACACTTTGATAATTTACCATAAAGTTTATGTTCCCTTAAGCATGTCAAGACTAACCGCAAGTGTTCCTCATGCTCCTTCTCATTCTTAGAATAGATAAGAATATCATCTAAGAAGACCTGAACAAAGCGGTCCAAGTATTTTCGGAAGACACCATTCATGAGGCTCATGAATACAGCTGGAGCATTGGTCAAACCAAATGGTACCACTACAAACTTGTAATGCCCAAATCGAGTTCGAAAGGAAGTCTTAGGAATGTCGCCTTCCTTGATCCTCAACTGGTGATACCCTGATCATAAATCAATCTTTGATAAGAATGACGCACCTTTCATTTGATCAAAGAGGTCATCAATTCTTGGTATGGGATACCTGTTCTTCACTGTGGCTTTGTTCAAATCTCTGTAATCTATGCACAGTCGCAGAGATCCATCCTTCTCCTTAACGAAGATCACTGGTGCTCCCCACGGTGAGATACTAGGTCTAATCAGTCCCAAATCTAGCAACTCTTTTAACTGGATCTGTAACTCACGAAGCTCTGGAGTTGTCATTCTATAAGGAGTTTTTGAGATAGGTTCTGCACCAGGTTTTAGTTCGATTATGAAATCGAGCTCTCTTTCTGGAGGTAGTCCAGGCAATTCCTTCGGAAATACATCCTTGAACTCGGAAAGTACTGGGTAAGAATTCAAGGAAGGTCCTTTACTATGGCTGACGGCCTCTACTACGAACAACTGGCATCCTTGTCTTAGGCACCGCTTAGCTTTCACCATAGAGATGAAACGGAGGGATACCTTCCTCTTCAAGCCTTGGATTTGAATTGTCCTTCCCTCATCATCGAGGCACAACACCTTCTTCACATAGCAGTCTAAGAAAGCTCTATGGCCTTCTAACCAATCCATGCCAATAATGAGGTCATAAGTCCCCAAATTGGTGACATAAGCATCCAACATAGTGGTGCATACTCCTAAGTCAACCTCACAACTCCTCACTTTAAGACCTACTGTTTGCTTAGCTCCCGAAGCCATTTCAACCAGTTTGAAATCATCGTGCTCATAGGATGCCAACCCACATTTATCTAATGCAAATGGTGAAATAAAACTATCAGTTGCTCCCAGATCAAACAAAATTTTAAGTTTGACATTGTTTACTTTTCTAGTGGATTCTACTACGGTAGACTGATGTTCTGCTTGGTGGTTATGAACCGCTGCATGAATCCGATGACTATTACCCGAACTATCCATGGGTGCCTTTCCTTCCCTGTGCCTGCTGCTTGACCGACCCTTGGGACAGTCTCGCTGGAAATGAGGACCTCCGCATCCCCAACAAGAGAGATTGGGAGGGGCTTGCATGTTGCTCGGAGGAATCCTCTGAGATGAGTTCCTTCCCCTGGGTCCTCTAAAACCCCTTGCTCCTCTATAGGAACTTCCCTGTGTACGTCCCTGGATTTGGTGGGTTGCGGACGATGCCTGCGAGATTGAGTTAAATGAAGTATTACCCCTCGGTGTGAACCTGTTACCGTAAGGAGGAGTTCTAGATTGTCCTCCCCTGAAGTAAGGACGTGATGCCTTCCCTGAAACATACTAATTGGTTCCTGTCAACTTACTACCCCCTTTTCCATCTGACATATCAGCTGCATAACGAGCATACTCAACTGCCATGGCAACTGAAGTTGGCTTCCACATCCGCATCGCAGCCCTAATCTTGTAGTTAAGTCCATACACAAAATGCTCTACCTAACAATCATCTGCATCAAGGTAAGGAACATATTTTACCAGTTCCATAAACCGAGATTCATACTCCTCCACCGTCTTGTCTCCCTGTACTAAGGCATGGAGTGCACCTGCCTGTTCTTCCTTGTAATAATTTGACAAATACTTCTTGTGGAACCTCTCCTCGAACAGTTCCCAAGAAGTTGTAAGAGGAGTAAGGTGCAACTGCTTCTCGAGATCTGACCACCAATTCAAAGCATCGCCTTTAAGCTGGAAGACGGCCATCCTAGCCTTGGAACTAGATGTGTACTCATTCAATGCGAAGCATCTCTTCATGCCTTCCAGCCATGCTTCGACATGCTTACCGGGTCGTCCTCCTGAAAACTCTGGAACCTTGATCTTTTGCAACTCCCTCGATATGTCCTGAAGCAGTTCCAGTCTTGGGCCATTTGCCCTTTCAGAGTTCTCTCAACTCACTTGAGTGTTTTCCACCTCGACGGCCCTTTCCGACTGCCTGTTCATCGTGGTCATAATAGCCTCCAAAGACCTCATTATGATTTGCATTTCAGGCGTTGAGGTTGATCGTGGCGGTATTGGCGACGATGACGGTGGCGGAGGTGGCGGTGACGGTGGTCGACCTTAACCCCGTCCTCGACCTCTATGTGTTCTTACCATGATAGTTCCTGAGTTATTGAAATAAAATCATATCTTTAATTGTTCAATCAAATATATGCGGAACTAAAATGTAGGTATTCATACACTTATACTTATGCGTAAGAAATAACTTGCATCATGAGATAACAAATTGTCAGGATTAGCGCAGTAAAATCTATAGTTGTTTTTACTAAACAATTTTTGTCATGGTGTTCAGCTCGTCATGCTGATCTTAACGGTGTCTTGTTTTTTATATTTCGGGTCTCTCTCATCCCTTCGACTATGAGTTGAAATCTTGGCAAATTTTTTATTTTTTATTTTTTTTTATAAGAAATCAAATAAGTAACTAGAATTTTACTAATCCTAACATGAGATGTAAACCCTAATTAATTTAAACTATAATTCCACTTTAGTGATTATTACATGAATTATAATTAGAATTAAAAATTAATATGAATTATAGTTTTGTTAAATTTTAAATAATTGATAATTGTGCTAATAATTTAACCAAATTTAATTTCAATCCAAAAAGAATAACTTTAAATCATTTAAAGTTTCAAATAATTGACACATCGAATTATAATAATTAAATTAATTTTTAACAATTTTTTTAAAAATTACTAAATTTCGATAATTATAATTGTTCAAATAATAATAACCTACCCCTAAGATCTTCATGGGCCCGTCGCGCCCTTGCATGAGGCCCACGCGTCCTCCTACTGCCATGAGAAGAAGCAGGAAGGTGCGTGGTCTCTCCATGCAACCACCGCCCTGGGAAAGTGGGGAAAAACCCTAAATAGGGTCAATCCCCAAGACGCGGCCATTTTGCCTTCTCTTCCTGAGTTTTTAGCTCTGCAACTCCACCATGGAAAGTGGTTCAAGCTCTGTCTGATTTCAGGTGTAATCTCTACTTTGGTAGTTTTCCTCTCACTATTTGCGTTTTGGTGCCTCACCCTTTGAGTTTTTGTGCGAGCAGCCAAACTGGTAATTATCCTGTTAAGTGTAAACTGGCCTTTGTGCCATGGAAAAATGTCATATAAGCTCGTATTAGGTTATGGTAAATTTTTAAACTGAGAACTCTGTAATAAATTCTTTTTAAAAGAATCTGAAAGCTCCAATACTTAGGCGTTAAAATAGAACTACTTTCATAACCAGCTGGGCACTCATCGCTATAGGGTTTCGGAAGGCACACAGAGTTCGAGTTTAATTTCCCGGACAAGGTTCAACCTATCCGTTATTCATGTGTAAGATATGGGGAACAAGCCGGTGCGAGAAATTTATTTGAAGAACCGGGATTTCCAGAATAACGGCCTGCCTCATAGCAGCAATGTTGAGAGACTGCGGACCTTCATTAAGCAGGTTAATGTGGAGAGACGATATGTTGCAGAGGGGTTTGTTCAAAGGAACAGGGCAGAAGAGTATGGAAGGTTTTTCACTTGACTGCCGTTATGCATAAGACATGTTGGACACAGGGCGGTTGTCATTGTCGTCCTATCAATCTAATAGTGCAGGAGATGGCATCAGGCGCCTGTCAACTGTAGGGGGAATAATGATGAAATTGAAATTGGTTCACGGTTATCTAATTAACAACGGGCCCAGGAGTAATATTCTGCGAGACGTTCCTCTAGTTATACTGGAACTGATATTTTTTGAGAGCATCAGGCGCCCCTCTAATTACCGTGAATATGATGGTGGAGATGGAGTGAGAAGGCTGTTTAATCACAACATGAATACTGACGTAGAAGATGTAAGACACTTCTTAAATTTTCGTGGTAATACTAATGGAGAGAGTGCAGGGCGTCTATCTAATTACCAGGGGGAATGGAGATGGGGCCTGTCGTCCTTTAGAGCAGCGACAGCTGTTGGACATGAGGCGTCTGTTAACAGAGGTTCCAGTGCTTGTTAAATGAACTGGTGGCAGCAACAACGACAACGGAGGCATAAGTAACGAGCAGTGAGTGCACGCGTGCGCAGACATAATGGTCGTTCTGGCTTAGTGGTTACGGCGTGTGCCTGCTAATATTTCATTTTCGTTTTCAGAAGACCAATATGAATGCAGACTAGCAGGAAACCAAAATGCCACGAAAGGAAGAGATTACCATGAATTGCTAAAAAAAAAAAAATCGTAAAGCCTTGCATTTTCAACATGATATTCATGCTGGAATAGCTCAGTTGGTTTAGAGCGTGTGGTTGTTAAGTACATGGGGTTTCCCCTTTTTTATTTTATCAAAAAAGTAAAATTTTATTTTATTTTATCTATTTATTTTTATTTTATTTTTACAACTTCCTTCATTACAGCTGCAGGGTTCTCCCTGGAATGGTTGACGCCAATTCTACTGTTTACACTGCGATCGGTACTTCCCTAATATTTCAATCAGAGACGAGCACTTTCAAACCAAACGCCACAAGAAACGGAAAAAGCAAATGCAAGGGCCTACACCTCATACGCTGCTGGATGCTGACCTTGCTCCAGGTTTGGGTATGCCTGACAATGGACCAAAATTGCAAGATACTATTTTCTCTATGTCAAATTGACTGTGGGTAAGCATCTGTGTGAGGCAACACTTTGCTAGCTATAATAAAAATCTTGCCTAAATATTAGTGTTCTATGCACTTATCCTAAACCAAAAATGTTATTCTTGATACCTGATTTTATGCATTAGATGGAAATAGGGCATGTGTATGTGTAACATTTAAATGCATCTATTAATTTGAAATGCCTATGTATACAATAGCAGTCGTCATATTTGAGGTAGCCCAAATGTGAGGCAAAATCAAAGATTAACCAACAGAAACATAATGAGCCTTTGCATAGGTTTTATATATTTCTGCTGCTGCTACCTCCATTTGAGTTAGTGGGGGTATCAAGCACAGCATCCATTCGCATCTATCCTCTTTCCTGCTCGTTGCTGAACTACACCTTCAAACTTCATTTCTATGAGTGCTATCTGCTGTTCTTAACTCGAGTTCTTCATTTTCTGCATTGATGGCTTTTTCAGTGTTTATCTCAATATAGAACCTCAGTTGAACAATAAAGTAATTTTCTGTTTACGTTTTTTTTTTTTTTCCTATTTGATGTTGTTTACTGAATTGCACTTTATTTGTTTTCTATAAGTGTTTTCTACTACCCGTCACTTCAGTTCTTGCTTTATGGTTGGATTTTTTTATTTTTATTTTATTTTATTTATTTATTTATTTTTTTTATTTTTTTTACGTTTTATTTTAGTAGGTAAAATATTAAAATAAAGTTATGTTTTAGGATTTTCGCATGTGAATGGTGGCCACTGGAATGAGACTTTGCCCAAAAAAAAGGGATGAATCTTGTGACATTGCATGCAACTATATGCAATCCATAAGTTTAAGAATATCTAGTGTAATGCAAATATTTAGGCTCCTTGATTTTCGTTTGCACAAATTTTACTGAAATTTATCACTTCTAATTTGCTCGGTTAGTTTATTAATTTTAACCCAAGCTGTACTAAAAATACTGCTAGCTCATGTTGTTCTTATTTCTAAATATATTTGCTCTATTTATTTTTATTTCTAAATATATTTCAAATATGCATCTATTTTGAAATACAAACACATATGTATAAATATGTAGTTTTCAAACATATCCAGATTTTCTAATGGTGTTCCAATTTTGTGTTCGTGCAGGTAAAAGAGGCTGAAGTTTGGTGTTGTTCATACCTCAATTCTATCCAGGTTTATGTCCTAAGTTCTAAGTTTTTGTAGGATTTAACATCTTGAATCTTCATGGTGGTTTGCCCGAAAGGTCTAAAGTGTCTGAGCCTTACGCTCTGATACCATCTGTAGTGCTCTGGTTTTTACAGCATAGCACGAAGTAAATTTTCTAAGTTAATTTCCTATGTATTAATTCATTGAGTAAATTTCTGAATGAAAATTCTATGATTTTAAATGATGTTTAGCATTCTGTGTTGTCTCCAATAATCATACATTCGCATTTAAAAGAATAACTAACATATCATTATTTACCTTCAACAATTTGTGGTTTTTGCATAAGAATATGTTCACAGTAATAAATTAGTAAGAAGGTATATGCACGTTTCAGTGTACATTTCCACATAATAATTAAATAAAATAAATAATCAAGGAAATTACCTGAAACTGATGCTAGCAGACCGTAGGTTGTAGCAGGTTGTATATCCTCTTAGTCAGACAAAATGAAGTGTCCACCCTACCAACCAGCTATTATCTTGCTGGCCCTTGGAAATCAAAGGATTTCCAAGCCCCCGAGCTCACAATATGATAATCCCGAGAGCAGTCTTCACTTAGGTTCGCCCAAAACTCTTTTTTTCTCAAACATCCTTTCTGTTCCAAAACCCTTCTCTTCACTTCAACTTCCCCCTACCTTCAACTCTCTCCCCCTCTATATACAGTTCCTTCCTTGAGAAGACCTTGGGCTTACTCCACCGCCCCAAACTCCCCCTCTCGAGCCCTTCAAACATTTACTCCTCCCACTAGTTCATTCATACACGTTTCTTTATAAAAATATATTTTTCACACTCAATGTACCGAATAATTAATTACTCTCAAGGTAAATTCATTTGATTTTGATTGACGGTCGTAAGAATTTATTACGGTGGGAATTATTACCCGAAGGTTATCCATTCGGGACAAGCTTCATTAATTACAAGTCTATTCACCATCCCTAGGTATTTAATGTTATTAATGTAATTAATAATATATTATATAAATAGTTGACCCCTTTTAAACTTGGACATGATGTGTCTTAATAGTCTACCTCATCCGTCGAGATCACTTATTTTGAGATTTTAAATTCCAAGATCCGTATCGAATAATTAAATAACCATTTTCCATCACATCACATTCATTCCAAAATTTTTATCCTATTATGTCTAACTTAAAAATGTAAAATAATCACACTCTAATCATTCATTAGTCAATATTTAAATTTGACCTATTTTGCAATTGTTATGACATGGGTAGTAATATTATTAAAATAAATTTTAAGTAATAATATTAATTAAATCCCCATAAGGTAATAATAATGTTGAATTTAATAAAGATGTATTTTACATCATTTGTTTATCACATGAGTACCCTAACATCTACATCGTATCGTCGTTCTTCTAAACAAAGCACCCTTAAGTGCTTTAAAACAATCTTACTAATTAATTAGATAGTGTCATTACCTTATTTACAACAATTCTCAGACGACAATGTTAACTGATGACACTTGTCTCCATTGTATATCACGATGTTTACCAATGAGTAATACATAGCTTAATTGACTTGTTTTACACATCTTAAATAACTTTATATTCATTATTTGAATTCGGTCAATGCATGATTAACCTAATTACTTATGACAACTTATACATTTATTCAATATGTTAAGTGTTTGTATATCGATACTAGTGTACATGTGCAAGGTGTGCATGCGTGGCCAGCGTATGCACAGATCATAAATGTACTATATACAAACCCCATCCCGCCTATGCATACCTGCTAACTAATAGTAGTATTTACCCCCATGTAGAAGAACAAACATAATATATATATAGTACAATTACTTCAACATTCTTAGGTATTTAACAGTTAGTTCTTTACGATTTCACATCATTATCTTTATCTTTACATTAGTTTAATCACTCATGTACAAGGAAGGGTGCCTACTACCACTAACTCGGAATCAAGGAATACTAAACCCCCAATTGTACTAACTAACACATCCTCCCATCATAACCTACATCCAGCATCCTCCCTATCCTTCCTCTGCTAGTACAAAAGTGGATGTCGGACTCACCCATCTGACCACATAGAACTTGAGAGCGATAGCGTCGGCTGAACAGCGGACATATCCTCCCCTAGCAGGCATCCGACCATCGTCATCACAACAACATGGGGAGCGTGTCTCAGCACGGCCCTCCCACGACCTCGGGTCTCATGGAAACATAGGGTGGGAAACACATCCATCCCTCTCAACATACTGGGCCTACGCCCTTATCAACTCATACTTTTCTGCTATCGGGATTATCAGTTTGTGTTATCGTATCATCATTTTGGCTGCTAAGGTTTACTGTATGAACATGTTCTTTCCTTTCCAATATATATCAGATCAAGTAACTAGCTATCCCATAGCCCTTGTGTCCTATAGGTTAGTATTTTGCAAAATAAAAATTTATAGAAAGCATTTCCCATTGATCGCCAATTGATCCATGTTATCAAAAATCATTTTATTTCATGTAACCTTTTTAGCTCATCATAGATGCGTATGACATATAACACTTCAATAATTCATATAAGAAGATGGTATCCACGTACCGAATCATATATTTCACATTTCATTAATGAAAACATATAAAGATATATTGTAATCGTAAAATAATGAAATCATATGATAATCATGACATTATAACCGCATAACATAGTACATCATAATCATGGTGAAATCATAAAACATAGTAACATCATATAATGAGGTCCAATATAGTTTACTCAGTCGAGCTGAGTTCAACAGAATATATAAGAAATAAAGTATGGTGTGTCTAACTAATAAATATGTCGAATCAAAAATATGGGCGTTACAATGATGATCTATGCAAACCCAATCAATTTGAAGCAATTTGAAGTAGTTTTCTATGAAATCGATTTGCCTAAGGAGGCCAATGTGCCCTCCCTCCTGCACAATAAATGTCAACAATATCAGGTTTATTGCATCAAAAGATAAATACTAATTCCACAAAAGAAAGAACAAAAATATAGCATAGATCACAATGATACTAATGATAACCCCCTGATAAAAGAGAATTCCAAGCCAAGCGAGTTGAGGAAGCCCTGCAAAAACACCCAAGGTATGTAAGTTATTTTCAAAATGCATGGAAGGAATAGATGTGATAAAAAATTCAACTCCCCTTGTTTCAAACTACTTTCCTCATTTACTTGACCAGGACACTCAATTCTTACTACTCTAGGAATGATGCATAAACCAAGTAGGGATGAATTTTGAAATAGAATTAAGATCGAGATTATCCCCACTTGTTGTTTGAGGATGGAGAAACGATGAAATTGATCTTTATATACCCCTTCTAGCCACCAAGAAGAAGGATTAATAAATTGAAGAATGTTATTCATGAAAGATGTCTGAAAGGGAAAATGAAGCACATTAACTCCATACATACGACAATATTTATATTCTTGATTAAAAATCTCAAAAGATTTACCAAACCACAAAATCAAAGAAGATTCAAAAATATAGGATGGGAGGGTGGATTGAAAATTGATTGACCTTGAACTTTTCAAAAAAGGAAAGAAATTATTGCGAGCACCCAACCCAAAAAATTGGAATAAACAATCTTGATCAGAAATTGAATTAGAAAATATATATATATTGGATGAGTTAAGTGAAAGATTGTATTTGAGCTTCCCATAAACATTAAGATATTGGTTTGAGGATTCTATTAAGGAAAGCTCTTGATTAATTTGACTCTCTAAACCATCCTCATCATGAGAATTCTCTTTAATTGATTTATCATTAATTTCACATGATGACAATCTATTAGGGATTGCTTCAACAACCATTTGATCATTATCATATGTTTGATCTCTTAAAATGCAATGATCAGATGAATTTGTTTTAAGAGAGATTTGGTTATTGTCTCTATTTTCTTCTTCGTCAATATCATGATTAGAGATGTCATTAATTACTTAAGGATTGTGCAAAGGAATCTCAAGAATATTTTCAAAGGATTCACTAATGGAAAATTCAACCATGGATGCTTCCTGATGGAAATTATTGGAATTATCCTCTTCATCTGAGACTTCTTTAGGCAATGATGACAAGATTCTCATAAGTTCTCCTCTTATATCAATATTAATGCAATAATCCCTAGGAGTTAAAATTTTCTCACTGTTTTGCATGACCTTCTCACAAGACTCAATTGGCTCAGGAGAAGAGAAATCAATTTGATAAGGACAAGCATTAATTAATTCATTATTGGTATCTTGATTATCTTCATCAAGTTTATTTTCAGCAAGACACTCATTGTCTGACTGTTCTTCCATAGGCTCACTAGTGTTTTCTCCCCACTTATTTATCAATAAATCCATGAACATATCATACCCAGTGATGGATCTTGGGGCTAAATGATCGAACCATAGTTGGGCATCCCCTTCTAGGAAAGTTTTACACCTAAAATCTTCCCATCATGAGATTCAGTGCATACACCCCTGGAGTTACCTTGATTGAGTGATGGACTTGGAAATATTTTTACCCATTTATACTAGGTTTTGAGAGTTCGACGTAGGTTGCACTCATGCAGCATGCGACGTCGCACCTTGCTCCATTACAGGATGCGACGACGTTAGTTAGATGGAAAAAATAGCTTCTTCGAGCTCCTTCTCGAAGCTTGCTGACTTGGGACCCTATCCCTGACCTGTTGGGAGAGTTGGCACTCGATTCCTAACACCTTGGAAGGATCTCTTAAGCGTATCCTATCATATCTCAACCTATCCTATCCATACCCTATCCACTTAGTCCTACTTTAAATGAATCTCACTCCCATTCTAAGGGAGGAAGTCTATGGTACTCTTATGTTGGTGAAATTAAGTCCAATATATTTAATACTCTAGCTTGGGGAACATCCACTTATCTCTAGGATATTTGGCATGGCTTGTCGAAAGGAGCTTGCAGCGTTAAGGCAATGGTTGTAATCCTATTTGCTATTTTACTTATCCACTCTTTAATACAGTTAACAAAATTGCTTCCCACAAATGTTCTCTCCTTAATGATGTTTAGAGATTTCCTCCTTAACTGTTAGCTTAGATCTATCATATGAGATATATTCTTTCACTTCTCATGGTCTGTCACATGTTCAACAGGGTTTAGCTACTTGCAATATGGCAGCGCTGGAGCATTGGATCAATGAAGGAGAAAGGGATCTACAAATCTAAGGTAAACGATCTTCTCTTACACTTGTACTCCTATATGATCTAGGAAAGTATTTTATGTTCTGTATTATTTTTTCTAGACTTATGTTAAGCTAGGGAGATCAGGCCTTGAGTCCGCTATTGGTAGATTGTCCATGAAACAAATCTGGTGACCATATTGGGGACCTCTCTTCTGTAGTTGTCAATCTGAGTGTCATTTTCAGTTGATTGCTTGACACAAGCCTTTTATTTGTCATTTGCTTCTTGAGTTGAGTTCACTATCAGATCTTCATCTTAAAGACTCTAATCTGCTTCCTCTGAGTTTGTACTACTCATTTTCAAACCATTTCACAGTTCATTGCTTGGATATTTGATTTGAGTTTTGGTTTGTGTGCAGACTCCTCTGCACTGTACCTTCCAGGCAGAGACCCTTTTGTCCAGTAGTGTTTTTTTTTGGCTTGTTTGTATTAGTTTTTGGTTATTTTTGAGATTTGGATTCATGTTGGCCCCTTGAGTAAAAAATATTGTTTTGCTTGCTTTTTTAAGCGAAATTGGGGGGCCATGAATCATGCATCCTTTAGTCATTTTGACCCATCTCAAGGTTTTGAGATCATTTTTTGGTTTGGCATGATTGGCTTGTTTTAAAGACTTGAAGAGTGTGGGATATCCATGTCTTTTTTAGCTTCTTTTCTTGGGTTATGCCTCTTGTTTCCTTTGCATGCTGAGCTATTCAATCATTTTTCGGGAAGATTGATTTTTTGTCTCCACTTTAGTTCAAAGAAAAGCTTGATTTTGTCACTCTTTTGTTATATTCATAAAATTGGGAAACATAAGTATTCTTCTTGCTTTAATTTGATCATTTGGCATTTTTGGTCTCACACTCACAAGAAGAAGAAAGGTTTGTTTCAGATTTGTATGCATGTAAGTTAGATAAGATTGTTAAGTGTTTTCCTTTGTCTTACATTTGATTGGGAACGTTTGTGGAATCCTTCTTTCTGTAGCTTAGATGTGTCTTTTTCAAGTGTAAAAAGATAGGAAATGAGTTATAATTGTTGCATTTGGTTGATTTCAAGCCTTTCTTGAGTGCCTTTGAGTTTTTTGGGTGCTTGTCACTTTTCTTTGGGAATTTCTAAATGATAGAAGTGTTGTAGATATTCTCTCACTTTCTGTATATAGATATGAAAAGCGTTTAGTTATCAAATTCCATTTCTGGTACATACATTTGAAAATTGAAAGTGCTTCATTATTTTGTCTTATACATTGTTAAGATTAGTTGCATCTTTCGTTTTCTTTGCACTTTTTAGCTTATTATTGCACAAAGTTAGAGTTATCGCACTCTAGGAAGGAATTCTTCTTTTCGCTACTACTTAAGTACTTTTGGTTTGAAAGAAAGAAAAAACTCTCCTTACCTTAAGTAGTTTTCATTGAAAAGGAAAGGAAAATGTGCATTATCATGTAGTTGAGGATTGCTTATGTTTACATTTATGTACTCACCTCAGGCATCCACCTAACCGTACAAGATAAAATTAACGCTAGCTTAGGTTAAAATCATTTAGTAACTGTGTGTAAGTTAGAGAAGTGTTTCGGTGTCTTTAAGCATGGAAGCTGTCATTATTTTCCAGCACTGTATTCCAGGGGTATTGTAGTCTTCCACGTACTTATCGGTATATCGAGCTCCTTCATGTACCCACCAAGTACCATAATCCGTACTTGGCATATATCGAAGGGTGTATCATGTACTCAGTAGTATATCGGAAGGTCTCTTACTGAACGGTTGTGCATTAGACAACACCACTATGGATTTGAGCTCCCATGTACCTTGTGTATATCAGGAGACACCACTAGGATTCCTGAAACCAACTGAGTTAACCATTTGTCCGTCTTGGCAAAGCAATACATCGAGAACAACACTCGAGGAGATTAGCACGCACGTACTGTCTAGGTAATCGGGTATGTAGGCAAGGGTATGGTCCCAATCCTCCTTGTCACATCATATTGTTGGACCCTGTAGTATATAGCGGTTTGCGATGCCTTGATAATCCCGTGAGGTTCCAGACTTTGAATGTAATGTCCCTTGTTAGGAATTTTATTAAAATTGCAATTTTCCACTTTTTTCCTTGGTTCGACCTTGGACTAGTTTCGTTCTCTAGGTCCCAAATTTGCCCCAAATGATCCCAAATCTTCTGAGAAGGTATATGAATGATATTAGAACATAAATATGTGTTTCAGGGATGCCTTTGTACCTTTAAAACACTTCTGCAAATACTCTTTCAATTCTGGTCAATGTAGGTAACTTTACTAGTGATTTCCCTTTGACTAGTATTGGTCTCTAGGTCTCAAATTGACTCCAAATGCCTTCAAATCTTCAAGGAAGGTTTATGAATGATATTAGGAATTGAATATGATGTTCAGGGATAACATATGGCCACCAAAAGACCTCTGCAAACTCTCTTAAGATTCTGGACCAAGTATGCAATTTTACTAGTAATTTGGGGTTCAAATCCCCTTGAGGTAAGTACTGAAAATGGCTTCCCAAATGCCTCCAAACCCACTCAAATTTATGAACAGAGGTATGTAATGTGTTAAGTATGTTATTAAGGTCTCATATGCACCATTAATGGTTTATTACAACTGTTCTCACCCTCTCCCATTCAACTGCAAAAATTCCCAATTCGACCCTTGGGGAAATGGCACTATTTCACCTCCCAATACAACTAAACTGAGTAAAAATGCTTCAAATGCTCAAGTACAGTACATGAAACTTGTAGAAGACATCCATGGAAGTATATTGATCACAAATATATCAGAGAATCATCCATTCATTCTAAATCATCATCAATACATTAGTTCACAACAAGGTAGTGGGGAAATGGCATTGTTCTTCCATTAAAAATGAGATTTATACATTTCTACTTGGAATTTCGACCTGAAACTTTATGGAGATGAATAACAGAGTATTTACTTCATATTACAAAAGAAATGGGGCATTAAAAGCTCCCCCAAAGAGTACAATAGCTCACCAAAAACGCCCTCCCTCAAGGATCAAGAATATGCCATCAAAACTGGAAATGGTTGAAGGAGCGAGCTGCAATAGAAGAAACCATGAGATTCCCTGTAGCTTACACCTGCAAATAAAGACTCCATTAAAGCTCCAAATGAAAGGTCTGAATGGCCTTTCCAATTGCCAACTTGGATGGGAATCTTTCACCCTCGAAATTGGCTAAGGCAAGAAACTAGTCATCCACTAGCTCTCCCTCTTCACAAATGCAATTGCAAATTCTACAAATGATCAAAAGCTGGTTTCATTCTTTGTTATTGACATTTATAAACTTATAATGTCCTCCATGGGTCGAATTCCTTCCAAGAGACTCATGCCAACTCAAGTTGGGAAGAGATTCCAAAGAACGCCACTTGTACAACAATTCCTAGTCTCCCACTTCCACCAAATCACATGTGGAAGCATCTTAGCTGCCCTAACACCCTTGAGCGCCCTCTTGGAGTCTATTTTTAGCCCTTACATGTCATATATGTCATATGTCAGCCTTCAGGTCTGATTTGTGTCATAGGTGTCATAGCATCTTCATCATTGTTGTCATAGAGCTAGGGAATCTAGCCCAAGTGTCTCACTAGCTCCAATTTGCCTCTTCCTCTTCCATGGGAGTTACTCTTCCTCTATATTTCGACCTTGGATGAGTAATTCAATGAATAATACCTTTTGGACTCCCCCAAGTATGTTACCATTCACCTTGAATTCGAATTGGTGAGAGAATGATGCCAAGTGTAGTGGGGAAATCTAGCCATATGTGGGTCCCACTTCCTCCATGTGTCTTCATGATGAAATGCCACTTTGATTTTCACTTGTATATATTTATTTATCTCCTTTATTAAATATTTATTCCATTCTAATGTTCAAACATCATTTATTATCCCCATTATGCCAAATCCCAAAGCTTCCACCCCAAACCTAGGAAACTAGTAATTTTCCTCCTTGGCAATTATTTGACCTTTAGCATCAATTTGACAAACTCTAATGAATAGGGCCAATGTGATTAGGCCATTTTGACCCAATACCAAATTTGGGACATGACAAATCCTCCCTTCCCAATATTGCTTGTCCTCAAGCAATTTTAAACATGGGTGTTGAAGAACCTGCTTTCTGTATAATTCTTGAAGTTGCCATTGAATTGCCCAACCTTGAATCTTTGAGTTTCCATGAAGATTTTAGAGAGGAACCACCATGCTTGCTGCTGCACTACTCTGATAAAAATCACTTTATTAAGTGGGGAAATCCATATCCCATACTGCTTGTTTCCCCAAAAAATTTGAAACCAATGAGATAAAAATTATTCCAGGGTCCCATTGCTTGTATTGCACCCCAATAATTAAGAGTGCTCTCCAACCCACACCATTAGTTAAGAGGATTCCTGGATCCCATTTTCTTGTATGCATCCTTCCAAACATCATGAGTACCAAATATATATCATCAAAGTACATAACAACATAATGAAAATGTACATCAAGGATATGCTTAATCAAAGAGTCATGAAGGTGCTTATACCTCCAAGCAAGTAGACCACCATTTTCCAAGTGCATACAAGCTTCAAGTGACCAATCAAATCTGCTCCAATGACATAGGTGAGGATCCCATGTCCTATAATGCTGCTCCAAAAGGATGTGATATGCATCAAAATATTCAACCATGTATTCTTTCATCCAAGAAGTGAATGAAGAATCTCCACTAAAATCTGAACCAAATAATGAGTAGAAAAAACAAGGAGACTTCAAATGACTCAAAGAAGTCTCATCCATACATCCATGAATGTGAGAATCATAAAGATGTAACAAAGTATGTGGCTGCCAACAAAAATGTTCTCCCATCATAAATCTATTCACCCAAGTGTTGGATGAAGTTCCTCTAACATAAAATGAACCCAGTGTTGAGCAAGAAAAACCATGAGTCTTCAAGTGACTCAAATCCATATCATAGGTACATCCATGTAGATGTGAATCATCATAAAGTGACAAATGATGCTGCTGCAAATGTGAATAAGAATGTGCTCCAACCATGTCATCATAAAAGTTAAATCTAGGAGTTCCATGCTCCTCATGTGGCACCATCAAAAAGAACCCTTTCACCCATACTTCATTGAGACTAATGTTGCAAAACATGGAATTGTAGGAAGTAGGAGAATGAACTAACTCACCCAAATGATCAAAAAGTGCAGAAGTTTCATCATGGGAAGGATCCATATGGGTAGTATCATGCAGCTCCTTGAAAAGTGTGAACTCTTTGTCATAGTTTGGTTCCAATGTAGAGGAATCATGCTCTTCTTTAAAAATTGCATAACCTTCATCAAGAGGCAATTCAAATTCCTCTTCCACCACATCAAGTGTTTGGATCTCTTCAAGTTCATCTTCAAACACATCAAGAACATTCAAATTTTCACATTTCTCATGATCCACCATGTCATGAGAATCCTCCAAACAATCTACCATTTGACAATCTGAAACATTGGAGGAAAAACAAGTATCTTGCAACTTTTCAAGAAGTTGCTCATTTTGAATTGTGAGCTTATGAATATCCTCATTATTCTTAAAGTATGCATCATGTAACAATTCATTAAGCTCAAACAAATGGTTTCTATCAAAAAGCAAAGACATGAAATTACCTTTGATGTGGCACATTGCTCTTTGAATCTTCTCCATGTCTTCAAGGAAGGATGTTTCCTCCAATGAAGTAGCTCTCCAACAAGAATTTGACACCAATGCTTGAGTGTCATGGAGAATGCTGAGGGACTCTTGGATCTTCTTTTCATTCATCTTTAAGGACCCTTCAAGAAAATGAGGCTCTTGCAAATGAACCTCCTCATCTTCTTCATTTTTTCTTGGACCAACTTCATGAAGCTCAAGTGGTGATGGGGAAGTTGATCTTGGTTCTTCTTCAACTGCTGCAAGGTCTTCATTATCATGCTTAATGGAACTTGGGCTTGCAGCAACATTTTCAAAAGTGATCTCTATGTCACCAACATAGAGGTGTGAGCACCCATCAATAGGTACTCCTTCATAGTTTAAGCATCCATCAGTAGATGCTCTTTGGTTCATGTCTAAGCTAGAAGGTGTCTCGAAATGATCTTCCATATTTTCAATAGAATATTCTTCACTATCTTGTGATGTCTCTTCCTTTTGCTCCTTCAAGCAAGCTGTTGCATTTTGCCCCTTGGTTTCCTTAAAATCAATAATTTTTTCCACAAGTTCGATAGAAAACAATTCGAATCCTTCCTTAATTTGCTTGGTCATATCTTCAAATATTGTTTTCATAATTTTTATATGCTCCTCACCATCATATGAGGCTCCCTTTTCATCCCTAGTCATAGTTCCCTCAAAAAATTTGCTCTTCTTCTCCTACTTTTTTTTTTCCTCTTCAACAAAAGCACTTTTGGTTTCAATATATAATGGTGGTACCTAAATTCTTTTCCTCATAGATATTATACCACATCAGGTGCCAAGATCATGCTCTGATACCACTGTAATGTCCCTTGTTAGGAATTTTATTAAAATTGCAATTTTCCACTTTTTTCCTTGGTTCGACCTTGGACTAGTTTCGATCTCTAGGTCCCAAATTTGCCCCAAATGATCCCAAATCTTCTGAGAAGGTATATGAATGATATTAGAACATAAATATGTGTTTCAGGGATGCCTTTGTACCTTTAAAACACTTCTGCAAATACTCTTTCAATTTTGGTCAATGTAGGTAACTTTACTAGTGATTTCCCTTTGACTAGTATTGGTCTCTAGGTCTCAAATTGACTCCAAATGCCTTCAAATCTTCAAGGAAGGTTTATGAATGATATTAGGAATTGAATATGATGTTCAGGGATAACATATGGCCACCAAAAGACCTCTGCAAACTCTCTTAAGATTCTGGACCAAGTATGCAATTTTACTAGTAATTTGGGGTTCAAATCCCCTTGAGGTAAGTACTGAAAATGGCTTCCCAAATGCCTCCAAACCCACTCAAATTTATGAACAGAGGTATGTAATGTGTTAAGTATGTTATTAAGGTCTCATATGCACCATTAATGGTTTATTACAACTATTCTCACCCTCTCCCATTCAACTGCAAAAATCCCCAATTCGACCCTTGGGGAAATGGCACTATTTCACCTCCCAATACAACTAAACTGAGTAAAAATGCTTCAAATGCTCAAGTACAGTACATGAAACTTGTATAAGACATCCATGGAAGTATATTGATCACAAATATATCATATAATCATCCATTCATTCGAAATCATCATCAATACATTGGTTCACAACAAGGTAGTGGGGAAATGGCATTGTTCTTCCATTAAAAATGAGATTTATACATTTCTACTTGGAATTTCGACCTGAAACTTTCTGGATATGAAGAACAGAGTATTTACTTCATATTACAAAAGAAATGGGGCATTAAAAGCTCCCCCAAAGAGTACAATAGCTCACCAAAAACGCCCTCCCTCAAGGATCAAGAATATGCCATCAAAACTGGAAATGGTTGAAGGAGCGAGCTGCAATAGAAGAAACCATGAGATTCCCTGTAGCTTACACCTGCAAATAAAGACTCCATTAAAGCTCCAAATTAAAGGTCATAATGGCCTTTCCAATTGCCAACTTGGATGTGAATCTTTCACCCTCGAAATTGGCTAAGGCAAGAAACTAGTCATCCACTAGCTCTCCCTCTTCACAAATGCAATTGCAAATTCTACAAATGATCAAAATCTGGTTTCATTCTTTGTTATTGACATTTATAAACTTCTAATGTCCTCCATGGGTCGAATTCCTTCCAAGAGACTCATGCCAACTCAAGTTGGGAAGAGATTCCAAAGAACGCCACTTGTACAACAATTCCTAGTCTCCCACTTCCACCAAATCACATGTGGAAGCATCTTAGCTGCCCTAACACCCTTGAGCGCCCTCTTGGAGTCTATTTTTAGCCCTGACATGTCATATATGTCATATGTCAGCCTTCAGGTCTGATTTGTGTCATAGGTGTCATAGCATCTTCATCATTGTTGTCATAGAGCTAGGGAATCTAGCCCAAGTGTCTCACTAGCTCCAATTTGCCTCTTCCTCTTCCATGGGAGTTACTCTTCCTCTATATTTCGACCTTGGATGAGTAATGCAATGAATAATACCTTTTGGACTCCCCCAAGTATGTTACCATTCACCTTGAATTCAAATTGGTGAGAGAATGATGCCAATTGTAGTGGGAAAATCTAGCCATATGTGGGTCCCACTTCCTCCATGTGTCTTCATGATGAAATGCCACTTTGATTTTCACTTGTATATATTTATTTATCTCCTTTATTAAATATTTATGCCATTCGAATGTTCAAACATCATTTATTATCCCCATTATGCCAAATCCCAAAGCTTCCACCCCAAACCTAGGAAACTAGTAATTTTCCTCCTTGGCAATTATTTGACCTTTAGCATCAATTTGACAAACTCTAATGAATAGGGCCAATGTGATTAGGCCATTTTGACCCAATACCAAATTTGGGACATGACATTGAATCCACTCCTATTCACACAATTTGCTTGTTGCTTTTAGACTTGAGTAGTGTTTGATTTGGGTGGTACTTTAGAGACTCTTAGGAAGTTTAGATATGGAATATTCTCCTCATACTACCAACCAAGGCACCCCATTCCAGGGTATGCCATTTGTTATCCCCCCTTGTGGAACTGTTGATTCTCCCTTTATGGCTACGTTGAGTCTTCCTGGATTGACGATAGGATTACCAGTATGGTTATTCTCCAATCCAACTACACCAAGTGCACCAATTGTGTCAAACCTAGCACCTTCATCACATGAGCATTAATCTCATGGTGACCATTCTCCTTCTTCATCGAAAGTTGAATCGGCTTCCGTCTCTTCTTCTTCTCCCACTGAAAAATATGATGTTAGTAAGAAGGCGGGTGAGAAGAAGAAGAAGAAGAAAAGGAAGATTAAGAAGAAGAAGGATAAGAAAGAGACCAAGCGTCAACCATCTGCCTCTGAGGGCACTCATTCTATGAGAACACCTCGTAATCCCAAGTTCCCTTGTAAACTTTGCAAGGGTTATCACCTTCTCAAGAATTGTCTCGGTCTTTCCCGTGTGTCAGAAGTGTGGTCTAAAAACCCCAAACCGCTTCTATCGTCAACCTCTGACCATCATGTTGATGACACTTCCTCCACTAGTGACCCATTGTTGAAGGGTCGAAATGGTAAATTCGTGTATCCCTGTTTGATATGCAAGGGTATGCACCTTACTTTCCCTTGTCCAAGCATGGATGAAGCTTCATGGTGGTTGGAAGATATTACTAATTCTCAACAGGTGCTTCCAACAAGCGATAGTAACTTGTCCCTCGACCCCCCACTAGTTGACCAAGTGATCAATTCAGTTTCATCTGTAATCGATCCCACTCTTCCTTCCGAGAGTGAAGTGATCGAGTCAATATCATCTCCACTCGATCTCACTCTTTTATTGTAGAAAATCCAGATTGAAGCAGTCACCATGACACAATCTTTGTCTCATTCTTATCTTCCAAGTGAGAGTGAATTGGAAACCACTTATGTTTTCCTAGTTAGTTCAGAATGTCCTAGGCATGGTCTAACAGAATCTTGTCTTCCATCGAGTATTCCTTTTCAAATATATGCACGAGTTTTCGTAAAGAAATATTTCGTACGATAGTTGATGAGGGAGCTTCTATTAGTATTTTATCCTTAACTGCTTGGCAAGCTATAGGTTCCCCTCAGCTTGTTCCAGTAACTGACCATATTTTGGCTTTTAATAGAAGGCCTACTGGACCTTTAGGGATTCTCCCGCAGTTACCTGTCACGTTGAGAGGTGAAACTGTTTATGTTGACATCAAGGTTGTCCAAGGTCCTTTAGATTTGAATCTACTCCTTGGAAGTGATTATGTCTACATTGAGATATTGTAACTTCTAAGAATATTATATTTGTACTTTATTATTCTGGAGATGTTTCATTCCTCCGTGAAGATCTTATTGTATATCCGGAGATGTTTATTCCTCCGTCGGATTGTGGTAACTTGGGTTATTAGACTTTCCTAGTGGGGGTCGGCCCTGTATGTGTTATGTGGGTCAAGGGGTTATTAGACCACCCTAGAGGGGTCGGCCCAGTCAGTTTTAATGGGGTGTTTAACCCAGTAATTAAGTTGGGGCTGACCTAGCTTGTGTAAAAGTCAGTCGGGAAACAAGTATAAGTAGAGGAGGATGTTCCTCACTTATCACACTGATTCATTCACTTGTGAGTGGCGCACTTGTGTGAGAGAAGTATTCTATGGAGGAGGAGGAGATCATGTCTAGGGTTTTCATATTTGTATTTGTTGGTCATCTATATTTACGAATCTTTGTTGGGTTTTCTACTCCATGAGGGTTTCCAAGGATAAATCTGTGTCTATTGTGTTTATGTTGTGCTTGTTGTTTCTTCAGTGATCCTGTATATGATATTGTTGTGAAATGAAATGTGATGTTGATATTTTATGTCTTAGAATATTGAATCTTAACATGGTATCAGAGATAACCTGAAGGAAGGAAATGTATGGAGCTTACGACACTTTCTTCACTTGTGACAATTTGAAGGTCAGGGTTTTATATAGAAAAAACTAGTCATCGTGGAAATTTTGCTATAAATCCATTTTTGCCAAGTTTCAGGATCTGAAACGTTTACAGGGCGTAGATAACATCCTCATGTACCTTTTATCCAAAGGAAACCCTCATATTCATTTTACTTTGTGATTTGTGATCAGTACAAGTTAGGGTTTAGGCCTCCTCCAGATCTCAGTCATAATCAGGAGACCTAGGAAAAAAGGGTCATAACCTGGGCTAGGAATATCCAAATGAAATTTCGTAAAATGTGACAGGTAGTACACAGACTATACTATCTCACGAAACATTTTTAGAGGCCTAAGTTGAACAAGTTACATGTGGCAATCCGTACAAGTTCGATCTCCTATTTTATCCCATAAACAGGTCACGTTGCGACACTTGGCATAAATCTCTCTCAAAGAATCCAATGGAGGTCAGACCTATCAAGATGGAATGATGACAAGTCAGGATACCACAGAAAAAAATTTCATACCTTGTGGATCAAAAAGTTCAGATTTAAAGCAGAAATAATCAGGTACATATTTATGTCAAAACATAATTATTTTTGGAGCACCTTCATTCATGGCTTCCGGAATTTAGGGTTTCGGAGAAAGTTAGAATTTTTGGAATCGGAGTCCACAAGTGAATGCTACTTAGGAAAATCAAAATTTAGAGACAAATATTGAATTTTTTGGTTGGGTAGAAGACTGGCTTGATCAAACCCCAGTTTGGGATTTTGATGGGAAAGATGGAAAATTAGGGCTTCAACAAAAGTTGGAATTTTTTAAGTCTGTGACCATGGCTGGAAACTCCTCAAAAAAATAAGAGTTTAGAGCCTTGGATCAAACCATTTGATTAGGCATAAGGGTGGGCTCCATCAAACCCTAGTTTGGGATGCTATCCAGAAGATCCAGAAGTTTCAAAGGCAATTTTGAGGGGTTAAATTTTGGAGATTTCAAAATTGGAGTATGCAAGTTTGATCAACTCAACAGGACACATCTATCCATCCATTCAGAAGTGTGAAAGTCAAAGATTGAATTTTTAGGGTTTCTCTAACAAACCCTAATCGAGCTCTAGATCCAATTTCAGCGGGATTTGAGGCTAAGGCCTTACATAAGAAGACTACAAGAAATCTCGACAGGTATGACTTAAGGAGATACAGGTATGTCTTGAAATATGATTCTTGATTAAGTTCATAATATGTTTGTCTTCATATTATTTAGGTTAGTACAATCTTGATTAATGTTAGAATTATCTTATCACCCTAGTAAAAGTATGTGAATGATAGAAGACATTCATTGATTAGGGCTATATGATTGTACTAACGCACTGTGGTTTTGTATGAGGT
Organism: Larix kaempferi; assembly: GCA_027924585.1. Classification (NCBI taxonomy): domain Eukaryota; kingdom Viridiplantae; phylum Streptophyta; class Pinopsida; order Pinales; family Pinaceae; genus Larix; species Larix kaempferi. Next base: position 274,591 of record BSBM01000088.1, read on the forward strand.
TGATGTTGTTCGCTAACAAGATACAAGTACATCACGAAAGACAAATCAAGTTCCATGACCATGACAACATGAAGACAAAGACTCATCCATAATCTTTGATCACATAGAAGTTCTACTTACAAGGTATGTATGACTTTATTCTATTATGCTTAACCTATGAGATATGTAGGTTCTAGCACATGATCTCTAAATCATTGAAGAGAACAAAGAAGATATTGTTTAGGTATGTTAGACATAACTAAGCAGGTGTACTAATCCAGGTATGTTTTACTATGTCAAGTTAGAATCCTACTTTGTGCTAGGATCTTAGTATACCCATGTATTGAATGATCATGACCATACATATTCAATATTATTTAGAATTATAATGGTTTGATAATATTGAGATTATACTAATGAATGTATGTTTGTGTATGAGATCATGAGGATGACACTAGTGTGCACTTGACCATGCACAGTGGTACAGAATGAATAGATTCTCAAAAGACATATAGAAGATCAAGCGGGAGGCAACCACACAAACATAAAAGATAAGTATTTGAATTGTTATTTGAAAAAGTAAATGATATTTCTTGTAATAGTTGTATGCAAATTTGTATTTCTAAAATATATCATGCTAAGTTTAAACATTCATATAGCATTGAACAGTATACTACTAATATGCATATGATTGGTAAGTTGGACAAACATTCCATTGTTGCTTGTCTAGAATGAAACCTCTTTGCTAACATGCTGAGAGCTGTGCACACTCTCGATAGTATGTTTTGGTAGAGATGGAAGGCATCTAGATAGCGACTGTATGCATACAGGATATGGAAAAGTGTTGTGCCAAAGTATTGGTCAAGATAGTAGCATAACTATGTAAATCATATCTGTATGCATAATAGGTTATCATGTCAACATGATTGGAATATTATGAAGTATTACTAATCATGTACTTAATTTTGATTTGTAGGAAAGATCATGAAGAATGATGAACACCGAACAAGTGATGGATGTTCAACAAGAAGATCTACAAATCAAACATAATATAGAAGGCTCGTGGCTAGAATATTCTCTTAGAAAGAGGAATAGAATCATGACAAGATGTTTTCCCCAACTCGCTAGATAAGACCATTATCTTAATGATGTAATTGAAGAAGAAGTACGAATCAAGGATTCAATTGAAGAAATCTTTGTTTGGGTACCCAGGATCGATAGTAAATTAATGAGCTTAATGATCACCATGGGTGACGTGGATCTCAACCTTTGCTACAAGGTTGAATATGGTTTCTATACACAGACGACATGGATGCAAGAAAGAACTCACCATAGAGTTCGAATTATATTGAAACGCATATCAGTAGACCCATCTGACGAGAGATGGCACAGATAGATATGCATATGTTCACTCAAATGCAGAATGTGAATGATGTTCAGTCACAAAGGGAAAATTGACAGTTTCTTGATAAGCTTGGCCTTTACCAAAAGTAAAGTTGATCCGTTATGGATGATGAACCTGTCATACTATTACTGTATGTGGATGATCTATTTTTACAAATGGATCATGAAAAAAAAAAAAGATGGCTGCAGAAATGAAAATGAAAGATCTCAGATTGATGCATTACTTCCTAGGTCTAGAAGTATGGTAAGGCTCAGAAGGAATCTTTCTCATCCCACGAAAGTATGTTGTGGAAATCTTAAGAAGAATTGATATGTTGGAATGTGAAGCCATGGCCACTCTCATGGGTTCCGACTTGAAGTTGTTAGCTGATAACTCCTTAGAGTTAGTTGATGTGACTCTGTACAGACATTTTATTGGGTCAGATATATGCCTTGCTATGAACACCTTGAGTCAGTATCTAGTGGAAACTAGATGTGTTCACCTGGTAGTTGCAAAGCGTGTGATAAGGTACCTAAAGGATACGATAGAATTTGATCTATGTTATCTTGGAGATCATGACTTCAAATGGCTACACAGATGTTGATTGGGTAGAAAGTGTATCAGACAGGAAGAGCACATCGAGAGGATGTTATTGTCTGGGATCACCCATGATCTTGTGGGTTAGAAGGAAGCAGTCTAGTCTGGCTCTCAGCACAAGCAGAATATATGGCTTCTTGCTCTAATAGTTGTGAAGCGGTATGGCTTCAGGATTATTTGGCTTAGAGATAGACCCAACTGTGATCCTGTGTGACAAAAAGAGTTGTATCAAGATGGTCGAGAATCCAGTGTTCCATGATAAGTCAAAGCACATAGAGATCTGATATTTCTATATATGAGATATGGTGCAGAAAGGAACTATAAAGTTTGAATTTGTAACAGGTTACCGATGTACTAACCAAATCTCTACCTCAAGTGAACAAATTACCGATGTACTAACCAAACCTCTACCTCAAGTAAATTTTGAGTATTTTCGAGACAAGCTTGGTAGGACCCTCCATGAAAGGGGGAGTGATGTAGACACTGATGATGATATGTAGGATACTTGTATTACTTGTATTGATGATATGTATACATGTATTGATATTGGTGATGCTGACAAAGAGGTTGGTGGATGGTCCTTAGACATGGTCTAAGTTGACAAGGGGATTGCATCATCCTTGAACACATGTTGTAAAAGAATCCGTAGATAGTTGTCTTCGAAAATGAAGTCCTTGGTGGACAAGTGGGGATTGTATCATCCCCGGACTTCGGTCCCTTGAATTGATCCGTAGACATATGTCTTCGAAAATGAAGTCCTTGGTGGACAAGTGGGGATTGTATCATTTCCAGGCTTTGGTCCCTTGAATACATCCATAGACAGATGTCTCCGAGAATGAAGTCCTGAGTGGAAAAGTGGGGATTGTATCTTCCCCGGACTTCGGTACCATAATTGATCCATAGATAGTTGTCTTCGAGAATGAAGTCCTGAGTGGATAGGTGGGGATTGTATCTTCCCCGGACTTCAGTCCCAGAATTGATCTGTAGATAGATGTCTCCAAAAATGAAGTCCTGAGTGGATAGGTGGTGATTGTATCTTCCCCTGACTTCGATCGCAAAATTGATCCGTACACAGATGTCTCCGAAAATGAAGTCCCGAGTGGATAGGTGGGGATTGTATCTTCCCCGGACTTCGGTCCCGGAATTGATCCATAGATAGATGTCTCCGAAAATGAAGTCCTGAGTGGACAGGTGGGGATTGTATCTTCCCCGTACTTCAGTCCCAGAATTGATCCATAGATAGATGTATCCGAAAATGAAGTCCTGAGTGGACAAGTGGGGATTGTATCTTCCTCGGCCTTCGGTCCCAGAATTGATCCGTAGATAGATGTATCCAAGAATTGAAGATAGGATTGCATCGTCCCTGGACCTCGGTTCAAAAGGTACATGAGAGTACTGCATCTTCTGTGAACTGGGTTCAAAAGGTACATGAGAGGACTGCATTGTCCGTGAACTGGGTTGAAAAGGTACGTGAGGGGATGACATCATCTGTGAACTGGGTTCAAAAGGTAAATGAGAGGACTGCAACGTCTGTGAACTGGGTTCAAAAGGTACATGAGAGGATTGCATCATTCGTGAACTGGGTTCAAAAGGTACATGAGAGGACTGCATCGTCTGTGAGCCTTTGATTCAAAATGTACGTGATGGGATTGCATCGTCCCTAGATATGAGACTTGTCTTAAAAGGATAAGGAATGATCCTCCTAGAAGTTGATCGGGATTGCATCGTCCCTAGACATGAGACTTGTCTTAAAGTGATAAGGATTGATCATCCTGGAACTTGATCTGGATTGTATCATCCATGGACCTATGTCTGAATGAGAGTGGGATTGATCATCCTATAATATGATCGTTTGTATTGCAAAGTATGCTACGCTGATGATCCAGATGCTGTAGATCGAGTTGATGATCTAGATGCTGTAGATCGAGATGATGATCCAGATGCTGTAGATCGAGCTGATGATCCAGATGTTGTATATCGAGATGATGATCCAGATGCTGTAGATCGAGCTGATGATCTAGATGCTGTAGATCGAGATGATGATCCAGATGCTGTAGATCGAGATGATGATCCATATGCTGTAGATTGAGCTGATGTTCCAGATGCTGTAGATCGAGATGATGATCCAAATATTGTAGATGGAGCTGATGATTCAAATGCTGTAGATCGAGATGATGATCCAGATGCTGTAGATCGAGCTGATGAGCCAGATGCTGTAGATGGAGATGATGATCCAAATGTTGTAGATCAAGATGATGATCTAGATGCTGTAGATCGAGATGATAATCCATATGCTGTAGATCGAGATGATGATCCAGATGTTGTAGATCGAGATGATGATCCAGATGTTGTAGATCAAGATGATGATCCAGACACTATAGATCGAGATGATGATCCAGATGTTGTAGATCAAGATGATGTGATGACAATGCTAATGATCGTATGATGACAATGCTGATGATCATATGACGATGATGCTGATGATCGTATGATGATGATGCTGATGATCGTATGACAACGATGATAATGATCATTTGACGATGATGCTGTTGATCGTGAGGATCCAGATGATGATATTGATGTAGCTGTTCAAGTGTTGCAGAATATTCGGTACTGAAGATGTTGATGTTCCTGTATTGAAGATCTTCAAGATATTCCAGTAACTGGTTGAGTTACTTATTATGATGAGAAAGCTTCCAATGATTTATAGATGTATCATGTATGATGTTGATGACTCCTTTCTCCTGCAGATGTTGTTATAATATCCTTCTCATTAAGGGGGAGTGTTGAGATATTGTAACTTCTAAGAATATTATATTTGTACTTTATTTTTCCAGAGATGTTTCATTCCTCCATGAAGATCTTATTGTACATCCGGACATGTTAATTCCTCTGTTGGATTGTGTGAACTTGGGTTATTAGACTTCCCTAGTGGGGGTCAGCCCTGTATGTGTTATGTGGGTTAAAGGGTTATTAGACCACCCTAGAGGGGTCAGCCTAGTCAGTTGTAATGGGGTGTTTAGCCCACTAATTAAGTTGGGGCCGACCTAGCTTGTGTAAAAGTCAGTCGGGAAACAAGTATAAGTAGAGGAGGATGTTCCTCACTTATCACACTCATTCATTCACTTGTGAGTGGCGCAATTGTGTGAGAGAGGTCTGCTATGGAGGAGGAGGAGCTCATGTCTAGGGTTTGCATCTTTGTATTTGCTGGTCATCTATATTGAGGAAGCTTTGTTGGGTTTTCTACCCCATGAGGGTTTCCAAGGATAAATCTGTGTCTATTGTGTTTATGCTGTGCTTTTTGTTTCTTCAGTGATCCTGTATATGCTATTGTTGTGAAATGAAATGCAATGCTAATATTTTATGTCTTAGCTTTTTGAATCTTAATAGTCTATGCTATGAAAGCCATCATGTCCACACTATTTCATGTGGTGTATTTTCCCCATCATGGGAATGTTGTGACCATTGATAAGATTTCCTTCGTGACACCCACTCATCATATGACTCTTAGTCATCAGACTTCCCTGAATGTTCCTCATGTTTTAGTGGTTTCTTCCCCCTGAGGATGGGGAGTATGAGCACGGTTTATGTTATGTTTCAAACTCGTTAAAAAATGAAACCGAACACTCTAGCATAGTTTACCTTTTGTTTCAAGCTTGCATAAAAATGGAACCATCCCCTCGAGCATAGTTTTATTCCATTTCAAGCTCGTTAAAAAATAAGATGGCGCCCCTCAAGCATAGTTATTGTCTATTTCAATATTGTGTAAAAATGAAATAGATATCCCTCCCATTGGTTTGAGTCTTTCGCTAGAGTTAGAACTTGAACCTTCATTTCATTTGATTCTCGTTTCCTGCCCTTGGTGAAAATTTTCATATCAGTAGCCAGGTTGGTATTTGGGTTAGCAAGAAGCATTTTCAGACGAAATGAAGCTTGGGGGGCATGCCACAAGTCGTAGCACAAATCATAGCGTCAACAATCATGTTGAGGGAACACTACCATGTTAAGCCACTAGCAATCATGTTGGGGGCATTTACCAACCTCTGGGCATCATGTTGGGAAGGAACCCATCAATGGGCTTTAACCGTGAGTAGAGTTTACCTTTGGATTCAGGCTCGTTAAAAAATGAAACTAGTAGTTTGAGCATAGTCCCTTTATGTGTCAAGCTCGTTAAGAAAATGAAACATATCCTTTCCCTTTGAGTTGAGTATCCTCGTAGACTTAGTACTTGAACCTTCTTTTCACCCACCTATACCTTAGGAGAATGAAATGAAGCTTGGGGGGCATGTCTTCAACCTCTAGAAGTTACGTTGAAGTCAACTCAATCACCTCTCCACATCATGTTAGAGCTAAGTCACTTACTTCTAGCAATCATGCTGGGGCCACACACCAACCTTTGGATGCCATGTTGGGAAAAAGTTCACCATTGGGAACATTTTCGAGCATACTTTCCTTTTTAGGTTTCGAGCTCATTAAACTATGAAAATTATCTTGAGCATAGTTCATTTTCTGTTACAAGCTCATTAAAAAATGAAGCAAACATCATGAGCATTCTTCCAACCTATATTTGAGCTCATTAAAAACAGTAAGATGGCATTTGAGCTTACTTTTCACTTTTTTCGTGCTTTGGTTGAAATATGAAAAGTGGTTTGAGCTTACTTTTCACTTTTTTCGTGCTTTGGTTGAAACATGAAAAGTGGTTTGAGCTTACTTTTTACTTTTTCGTGCTCTGGTTCAAATATGTAAAAGATTATGAGTGCTTTTGATACCATTCTCGTGCTCATTAAAAAATTGAGTTAAAAAGGTGTGTCTAACGAGTATAGGTTTATAACTTTATCCAACCTCACTAGACTATTTACGGAAAAGGAACTGTACCGAGTTTACTTTTTCCTTTGTTCTACTCGGTCATCAACCATGACAAAGTTGTTCATGGAGTCCTTTTAAGCTCTTTTCAGACTCCCTAAATAGGAAACAATTGCCAAGCGAACTTGATGCTTTCACGCTTGTAAAAGCATTTGAATGATCGTCTTTCTGGTGATAGTTTACCCCTTTTTTGGACTAGGAAGCACTATTTACGAAAAAGGAATACTCCAACCAGCCATGGCTGGAAGAGTTCTCTCTCGCGTTATTTTACCCTTTTCCGGGAGAAGAGACTAACTTTACAAGAAAGGACCTTTTGGAGTCTCCTTTAGTTCTTTTCAGACTCTCTAAACATGAAATGAAGCTGAGTTTTCCTTCTTTGGACTCGTTAAAATTCAAACATTGAAGGGCCCATTATGGGATGAACCCCTCCTTTCCCAGGTTCGTAAAATGTTTGGGATTGGAATCATCTATGAGATGAGCTATACCAAGCATCTGGTTACCCTCATCAAGCTCGTTAAAAAACAAGTGAGGCACTCATCAGTCATGATGGGGAAAAAAGAAAGTTTTTATGTTACACACTTTGTTAGTGGCAGTACATAGTCATTCTTGATCATGGCACTCATCTGCATTTTCATACTGTACTTGGGTCATATGTTTGTCATCAAGTTTTACTTACTTCCTAAATATCGTTACTCCTTTGAGTCCTTCAAAGAAATATTCCCTCATCAGTTGCATTAGGAGTTAGTGTTGTACTCGTCATGTCAATACTTCCAAGTCATGTTATTCCCATGTTCAAGAACACGTCCATCGTTTATTATCTGTAGTCAGTACACCTACCACCATGTCGATCTACTCTGAGTCATTCTTGCATGTTATTGTACCATCCGATCTACCCTACACATCTTTTGTCGTGTTTCGTGTCGATTAGTGGGGGAGTCATCATGACCCTCCTTCAACAGTTTCATCCTTGTCGACATCAACTCATCATCCGAGGATTGAATCTAGAAACCAACCAAGTACCTTGGCCTCGTATGCCTCAATGGCAGGTTACCTTTCTTTTGACATGAGTTTACATCATTGACACTTGATTGAAAGTATTCATCTTGCGTTCAAATTCAACTCATTTATTAACGCTTGATGATATGTACTATGATACCTTGGGAATCATTGACATCAATGGTGATTTCCCTCGTACTTGTTAACGGTATACATTAATGACTAGTAATCAAGTGGTTTCTACCATGTTCGACGTAAAGATAGTTGTAATCACATGGATAGATTCGTATCATTGCAGGTTCAGCTTGAAGACCCTGGGGAGTCATATTTTACCCATGTTACGATGGAGTTTGTATTGAGTTGTATCACATGGATCCACATTTGTATTGGTCATCACTGTGTTACCATCTCATCATGGATTTACGCTTGTGTCTAGTAGCCATGATTGTGTTCAGTCGGTCATTACTACCATGGATCTGCATTGTATTGATCGGCAGCCATGTTGTGCATCATATGAGATTGTCAGTTCAGAGTCAGTTGTACTGTAGTAGCATCCTTCATCTGACAAGTTCATTGCCATTTCTTTTGTCAAAGCACTTCACCTGTCTATCTTTCAATAGCTTCATGCTTTGGGGGGCATTCTGTTACACCTAAAATCTTCCCATCATGAGGTTCAGTGTATACACCCCTAGAGTTACCTTGATTGAGTTATTGACTTGGAAGGATTTGTACCCATTTATGCTAGGTTTTGAGAGGTCGTCACAGGTTGCACTCATACAGCATGTGACGTCACACCTTTCTCCATTACAGGATGCGACGAGGTTAGCCAGATGGAAACTATAGCTTCTTGGAGCTCCTTCTCGACGCTTGTTGACTTGGGACCCCATCCCTAACCTCTTGGGAGAGTTGGCACTCATTTACTAACACCTTGGAAGGATCCCTTAAGCCTCTCCTATCATATCTCAACCTATACTATCCATACCCTATCCACTTAGTCCTATTTAAATGAAGCTCACTCCCATTCTAAGGGAGGAAGTCTATGCTACTCTTATGTTCGTGAAATCAAGCTCAAGAGATTTAATAATCTAGCTTGGGGAACATCCACTTCTCTCTAGGAGCTTTGGCATGGCTTGTAGGAAGGAGCTTGTAGCATTAAGGAAATGGTTGTAATCCTCTTTTCTATTGTACTTCTCCACTCTTGAATACAATTAATATAATTGCTTCCCATAAATGTTGTCTCCTTGATGATGTTTAGAGCTTTCCTCCTTAACTGTTAGCTTAGATCTATCATATGAGATATATGCTTTCACTTCTCATGGTCTATCACATGTTGAATAGGGTTTAGCTACTTTAAATATGGAAGCGCTGGAGCATTGGATCAATCAAGGAGAAAGGGATCTATGAATCTAAGGTAAACGATCTACTCTTACACTTGTACTCCTATATGATCTAGGAAAGTATTTTATGTTCTGTCTTATTTGTCCTAGACTTACGTTAAGCTAGGGAGATCATGCCTTGAGTTTGCTCTCGGTAGATTTTCCGCGAAACAAAAAGTACCAAGGTCCTGCATATAAACATCCTCACCATCAGTACCCAAAAATTCCATATGGTCTGAGAGGGAATCCAAATGACTTTCAACAGATGTTCCATTATTTCCATCAAAATGAGGCAACGCCTTAACCCTTAAGGTATCCATTTGGAATAAGATGATATTGGCTGTCAAATGCTAACCATAGGTTTTATGAAGACCCAGGTTCTACGCGGTTACCTTACACCAACAAAACCCCTTCGCACCGGCCCTTTCAGCAACAACCTGTGAGCAGGATGAAGTCTTGCCTAAGGTGTTTCTAATGGGGAACTGCAGACTCGGATGTCCATAGTGAGTAATGAGTTGATGACTGTGATTAATTTCACGGCAGCGCACCAACCATACGCCGCGATGGTTGGACTACACGGCGATGGTCAATACCGCGGCCCGCACCACTATCTTTTTCCTTACTACGAAACTTAACTGTACACTATGAGCACTGCTGCTTGACTTCCTACACTTACTATTTTCAAAATGCTTAAAGCAATGAACTGAGTATCACACATCAACTCAGTCATACACTTAACTGACTTACTACTTAATGCTCATTCACACACTTAGAATGTTACTATTTTAAGCATAATCCTCAGGTGTGAAATGACTATCATACATTCGTCAGCTGTGATCATAAAAATACTTATGCAACTCCCTCCTTACTCAGGCAGGTGATCGATTTACAGTTCTCAGAAGCAATGGTGAGTATTAATCATACATCTATTCATGCATACTTAACATATCATTCCATACTCTCTTGATGGCAAATGGATATAAGGATTTGTACCCATTTATACTAGGTGTTGAGAGGTCGTCACAGGTTGCACTCATGTAGCATGAGATGTCACACCTTGCTCCATTACAGGATGCGACGAGGTTAGTTAGATGGAAAATATAGCTTCTTGGAGCTCCTTCTCGACGCTTGCTGACTTGGGACCCCATCCATAACCTCTTGGGAGAGTTGGCACTAGATTACTAACACCTTGGAAGGATACCTTATGCTTCTCCTATCATATCTCAACCTATCCTATCCATACCCTATCCACTTAGTCCTATTTAAATGAATCTCACTCCCATTCTAAGGGAGGAAGTCTATCCTACTCTTATGCTAGTGAAATCAAGCTCAATAGATTTAATAATCTAGCTTGGGGAACATCCACTTCTCTCTAGGAGATTTCGCATGGCTTGTCGGAAGGAGATTATAGCGTTAAGGAAATGGTTGTAATCCTCTTTTCTATTGTACTTCTCCACTCTTCAATACAGTTAATATAATTGCTTCCCATAAATGTTGTCTCCTTGATGATGTTTAGAGCTTTCCTCCTTAACTGTTAGCTTAGATCTATCATATGAGATATATGCTTTCACTTCTCGTGGTCTATCACATGTTCAAGAAGGTTTAGATACTTGCAATATGGAAGCGCTGGAGCATTGGATCAATCAAGGAGAAAGGGATATACAAATCTAAGGTAAACGATCTACTCTTACACTTGTACTCCTATATGATCTAGGAAAGTATTTTATGTTCTGTCTTATTTGTTCTAGACTTACGTTAATCTAGGGAGATCATGCCTTGAGTCTGCTCTTGGTACATTGTCCGTGAAACAAAAAGCACCAAGGGCCCGCATATAAACATCCTCACCATCAGTACCCAGAAATTCCATATGGTCCCAGAGGAAATCCAAATGACTTTCAACAGATGTTCCATTATTTCCATCAAAATGAGGCAACCCCTTAACCCTTAAGGTATCCATTTGGAATAAGATGATGTTGGCTATCCAATGCTAACCAAAGGTTTTATGAAGACCCAGGCTCTACACGGTTACCTTAACCAAACAAAACCCCTTCGCACCGGCCCTTTCAGCAACAGCCTATGAACAGGCTGAAGTCTCACCTGAGGTGTTTCTAATGGGGAACTGCGGACTCGGATGTCCATAGTGAGTGATGAGTTAATGACTGTGATGAATTTCGCGGCAGTGCACCGACCGTATGCCACAATGGTTGGATTGCACGACGATGGTCAATACCGCGGCCCGCACCACTATCTTTTGCCTTACTGCGAGACTTAATTGTACACTGCGAGCACTGCTGCTTGACTTCCTACACTTGGACTATTTGCAAAATGCTTAAGGCAATGAACTGAGTATCACTCATCCACTCAGCCATACACTTAACTAACTTACTACTTAATGCTCATTCACACACTTAGAATGTTACTATTTTAAGCATAACCCTCAGGTGTGAAATGACTATCATACATTCGTCAGCTGTGATCATAAAACTACTTATGCAACTTCCTCCTTACTCAGGCAGGTGATTGATTTACAGTTCTCAAAAGAAATGGTGAATATTAATCATACATCTATTCATGCAGACTTAACATATCATTCCATACTCTCTTGATGGAAAATGCATATAAAATCCTTCTCATAATAGACTATTAGTAAACATTCCAACATCCAACTATAGAACAGATAAATATAAATGCAAACACATAAACATTCAGTCTCACAACACACTATTTAATGTGGTTCACTTCCCCAGATGGAAAGCTACGTCGACAAGAACTGTGTTTGATATTTCTTTAAGAAAGGGTTCACAGTTCTTAGCCGACCACTCAGCTGCGACTCTATTCTTGCCCAGATAGGTCTCTATGCACTCAAAAATATTTTACAATACTATAACAATCACCAACAATGACCAACCACAACCAACTCTTAACTACCCTTCACCAACCCTTCCTATACAAAAATGGTCTTCTTTTATAGATCACGCCCGAAGGTCATGTCTTTACAACATTGAAGACCGAAACCGTTAGGGTTTCCAAACCAATACGGTCCCTCTGAATTGTCATGCCAGCTTCTGATAGCGATTTTGCTATCATGGTATTCCTCCATGCCTTAGATCCATCCCTCTCAGCCTTCCGGTTGCGCGCACACCAACAGGTCATCCACTTCGAGCCACCCTTCCACTAGCAGACTCGTACGAATGGCTCATCTCCCAATTGCTTTCTTTGTAGGCCGTCCATCCCTTATCGGCCACATACAACTGGCTCATCTCCCAGTCGCTTTCCATCCACCATTTTCCTCTTAACAGTCGCTTACCCTGTTGCACGCCAAACTGTCACTTTCCTGACCCATCCTTTGCTTAACGGACTCATACAGTTGGCCGCCTTCCTAATCTGCTTATGCCTACAACTCAGCATCTTTTCAACAGTCTTACCAAAAGTAGACCACCACTGGTCTATCCGCTATATCTAGCCATCCTCTATCCAGTACACAACTTTACTGGTTCCACGTGGCCTACTACCTTCGCAGAGCTGAAATTGCGCAACGCTGATCTTCGCGGCATCCTTCAAAACTTGGTACTACGCACATCTTCGCGGCACTCCCAATACTTAGGAAAAATTTGATATTCTGAACTGCGCATAGCTCAGGTCCATTCATCATCAAAAATGTCACCAAAAATGGCCCTGTTGGGCTAGGCCCAACATGCCCTTAACACTTGCTTGTGGCTCGTCCCCAAGCCACTTTCAACGTCTAGTACTGGAGTCTGCTCACCAATTTGAGTGTTCAGCTTGGCTGCGAACTCATTATAAGTTGACCTCCTGCTCCAATTGTTTGACAGTCTCAAGCTCCTTAGGTGTTGTCTCCTCGCCAACTTGGGCTGCGACCGCTTCTTGGTTGGCTCACAGCTATTTCAATTTAATTTCTATGTGCTATGACACCTCAGAGGCATCTTCGATGAGTGGCTATGACTGATTGTCTAGCACAGTCTCCTTTTCTCTTAAGATCTGTACTTCCTTCTTCAGGGTAGAGATTTCTCTGAACTTCTGAAGTCTGTCTCGTGGTGGCAGAGTCTTCACCTCTGCTTCCATGGCTTCCAATGTGGTCTTCTTTTCCTTCACCGCGGTCTTTGTCTGCTGCAGTTGTGTTTTTTACTCAAGGTCTATGAACGCCTTCAAGGACTAATCAAGTAATTGCTGGCACTTCGCAACCTCTGCTACGATGCTCTCTGCTGTAGTCCTTACTTCAGCTTCTCTCTGCTGCTTCTCAGTTAACTGATCCTATGGTTTTAGTTTTTCCTTGAGCAGATTGATATCTACCTCATATAGGACTACCTTGTCCTCCATTTCTGACTTTAGGGTCTGCACCCTATCTGCTATTCTGTGGACTGTATCCTTATGATTATCTTGGATCTGCACTCCTTCAATCTCTACCACAACAGAATTGATTGTAGCCTCTAGCTTCTGTCGGCGTTGTTGTTCATCTCCCATCATTAGCAAGGTGCGCATGCTCAACTCCTCGAGCTTCCTGTTCGTGGCTTGCAACTGAGCTTCTGCTCTCATGGACATCACGGCTCTGTCGCACATCTCATCACCCACCTACGTGTGCAAGTAATGCAGACTAGGTAGTGGAATCTTAGCCAAGTCGAGCTCAACTGCATCGACATTTGTTGTTTCCAAAACCATGTCCTCCGACATAGGCAATGTTATGACCATCGGGTCGAGACAGACAAGTCTCATTCTTACTGGTAGTGCGACAGCGAGTGGGGATGGTGCATGTTGCCAAGCTCCTGCAGCCCCCGCGATGCGCAACAAAGGTAGGCTCTTGTGGACAGCCTTCATTTTCTGCATGAGCCCTTGCATTGCGATCCAGTTTCTATGAAGGTCATCCTGGATGGCCTTATCGTGTTTCTCTTTTTCAGACATGAATTCTCCAAGGGTCTCAGTCACTTTTTCTGCAATCATGTCAAAGTCGTCCTCTTTCAAAACCGTATCCGCGGGAGTTTTTGTCGCCTTTTGCTTCTTTCTTGCCTTCAGCTGGGATGGGCTTTCTGGCTCTTTCCTCTTGCCCTTCTCTTGGTCTTTCTCTTCAATAATCGGACAAGCTGGAGGAATCAACTCATCATCTTTTGAGTCTATTGGGATGTCCATAATTTCGATGCAGTAGTCGGCGGGCCATTCTTTCATAATGAGATCTATATCTTCTTCTGTCATGTGGTAGCGCCTGAGGAACCACTGCGGCTTCTTCATCTTTGCCTTTGGAGAGATAAACACACAACACAAGTCAGCAGTAAAATTGGCAATGCCTATGTACTTTCTTGTTACCTGCTTAGTTATTCTTGGTGTGCGAGTGATCATCTCACCAACTACATGTAATATTGATAGAAGACTTCTTGGGTAGTGTGCTGGCGTTGCGGATTTATATTTTCCCATAGCTTCATGAACCTAATTCCTCTAGGTTCAGATCGATAAAAACTGACGCCCACAAAGTCCTTCGGCTCCTTCCATCCGATGAATGTGATGAGGACAATCAGCCATGTAAAATGGAAGTTGCCCCTGTTTTGTTGAATATCATTGAGTTCCTCCATGAACTCATTCAGTAGGTATTGGAACCAATTAAAATCTGTGCCTTCTGCTGCTGCGGCACCAAGTAGTACTGCACCCACAAGCACCTCGGCGGGTCTTGTTGTTCTCAATACCTTTGTTGTGAGCATCTGTGTGATGAACTTTGTTGCTCGATCATCAATCTCCTCGGTAGCAAAACCCCGTTTTCCTTTCGCCAGTGCATGCCTCTTCTTCATCTTTGCCACGACCTCTTTTTCTTTTCTCTTCCCTTGGAAGAACTGCTTTGGATTCTCGCCACGCTTACTCTATCCTGTAATGACATGGATTAAGTCAATACTGATGACTATGGGCCTTTCCATCCATAAATAACCTTGGTGGATTCGCACCATCAAGGTGCAAACCACGATGTTTAGTTCGGTTGACCTTTCAAAATGGGGTAGTCACAATAGGTTTAACAGTCCTCACTGCACCACTGGTGTTAAGCAGCTTTCGGCCACCAGATTAAGCTCTCCTTGTGCATTCTTTTTCCAGCACATATATTGATCTGGTTGAAAATTTGGGTACTTGGGATCATGTGGGTCATCTTTCTTCACTCCCAAGAGGTCATAATCCTCCCATTTGCAGTTTGGGATCTTCCCCAACGGAATTGTTGTAATTTTTACGTGCTTAGACACTGGAGACAGAGGGATATCGTACTTAGCGTTCTTTACTAGCTTATAGACAGGGGCATCTAGCGCCCGCGGTGAGATATAATTTGGTGTCATCTAGAGTGAAATTTCCTTGGTGAAAATGGGTTGCCTTGTGCCTGCCGAACTTGGCCTGGAATGCTTTGATCGAGGTGCACTTATTGTTTCCTTTCCCTTATCCTGCATTGTCAGATTAATCCTTGGTGATTTGCAGGATCCTTGACCTTGTTCTACAACAACCTTCTTAACTGGAGTTTTCATTAACTACTGAATCCCTTTGTGCTAAAAGGTTCTCAATGTTTCTTCAATAGTAAGCTCTTGCTCTGTGTTAAGCGGTTCGGACATTCACTTGATCAGATAGCAGCAATGGCAGACAGAATACAGATGACTATTAGCTTGGGGGGTTAATCGCAATAAAATACTAAGTGTTGGGTAACGCCCGCGAGTCTCCAAACGGTGTTATTTATAGGCGGAGCAGACCCCCTCCCGTGCCCTTCAACGACTAGATAAGCATCAAATGCGACCTCTGGCAGCCAAATCTATCGGATCTTTCAGTCTTTTCATCCGTCAGTTTGTCCAGAATGGCTATCTTCCCTTTAAATGCTAAAGCGGTTGCTGCAATGGTCATTTTAACGGCTATTTTCTCAAAAGTCATGCAATGGCTATTTTTCTTTGAATGTTGCGCCGAACTACGCGGAAGGAAATTCCAACTCTTGCGTAGTGCCTTTGCGGTACTGATCTTTGAACTGCATGGCCATTTATCCACTGCTCTCTTCTTCGTTCCTGTGTAGCTCCCGAAGTGTTGCGCTGCTCATACATTCTTCCTTTATGTTACATGTACAGACTCTAACATTTCTAGTGCCCAATTTCAACTGTACTTGACACTTAGAAATTTCTCCCCATCTTTATTTTTCTGCATGTTGTGAAGCAGGACTATCACGGTACAACTTAAGTCTGCTTCCATTTATCATAGTGGGTAGGGTATCACCAGCTAAAGTGGCTAACTGAACTACACCACTGTTAGTGACATGCATAACAATATAGGGACCAAGCCAATGTATTTTAAACTTTCCAGAAAATTTCATGAACTTGCTATCATACAGGAGGACTAAGTCACCTACTTGAAAGCATTTGTTCCTGATATGGCGATCATGCCATGCCTTTTCACGATCCTTCTAGACTTGCTATTGAAATCCTGCAATGAAACGATCCTCTTCTAAGCTGACTAATTGTAGCAGTCTTTCGTCTAATGCTTCATGGTCTACCATTCCGGTGAAGGCAGCAATCCTCAGACTGGGGACAATATCCTCCATTGGCATTATGGCCTCCTACCCATAAGCCAACCGAAAATGTGTATGTCCCATCAATTTCTTACAAGTTGTCCTGTATGCCCAAAGCACAAATGAGATGCACAGGTCCCAATCACCCCTATTTACGTTGCACACCTTCATCAGCGCGTTTTCCAATATCTTATTAAAAGCTTCAACAGTTCCATTTTCCTGCTGATGATATGGCGTACTGCGGTGATTCCAAATGTGGAACTCCTCTGTCAGGGCCTCTATGGTCTTATTCAGAAAGTGAGTGCCCTGATCACTCATCAAAATTTTTAGACAGCCGAATCTTGACAAAATTTCCTCAAAAATGAACTACGCGGCAGTACCTGCACTGCAGTCCTTCACCGGTTTAGCTTCTTCCCATCTGGTGAGGTAATCCATGATAGTAATGATATACTTCATGCTAGTTCTCTTCTCTGGTGGGTTTATAGGTCCCACAAAATCAATTTCCCACTTCTCAAAAGCCTGTAAAGTCAATTGCGGGTTCAATGGCATTTCGTCTCTCTGTGACGGTTTCCCTATCCTCTGACAGGCATCGCAGTTCCTGCAGTATTCCTTATAATCTTTGTGGATGGTAGGCCACCACAGCCCTGCGCACAATATCTTCCGCGCAGTAGCTCTTCCTGCGTAATGACCTCCCGCGATCCCTGAATGCGCATCTGCTAGTATATATGGTTTCTCATGGTTGATTACACAACTACGTAGGACTTCATCGAGTCCGAGTTTGTATAACTATCCTACAATGGTAGTGAAGTCCACGGCGCATACTACTAGTTGCTTCTTCTGCTGAACAGAAAATTCTTATGGTGCTAGCCCTGTTGTCAAAAAATCAATGATATCCTTATAGTAATCATCTGCAACCTGTATAGAAAACAATTGCGCATCGGGAAGACTGTCTTCAATGTTCATTGGCTCCTCTCCCGACTCAATTCTAGATAGGTGGTCAGGTCCCAAATTCATCCTGCCGGGTTTAACAATGATCTCGAAGTTGTACTCCTGGAACAACAACAACCATCTGCATATGCGTCTCCCTAACACTGGATTATTGACCAAGTATTTCAATGCAGAATGATCAGTGAACATGAGTAAGTGTGCACCAAGTAGATAATGTTTAAACTTCTGAAGGGCATATACCATCGCAAGTCCTTCCAGCTCAGTAGTGGTATAGTTCTTCTCTGTTGTCGATAGCTTCCTACTAGAAAATGCAATAGGGTGGTCAATACCCCCTTCTCCTGGCTGAGCTAACACAATGCCTAGGGCAATGCATGATGCGTCCACGTGAACATGAAATGGCTTTGCCCAGTCTGGAAAGACTAGGATCGGTGCGGTAATCATCTTTTCCTTAAGGGTGTCAAAACCCTGTTCGCACTCTTCGTTCCAAACGAACGACCCATCATTCTTCAACATCTTCTCCATTACTGTGGTGATCTGCGCGTAACCCTTAATGAACTTCCTATAATAACCTGTATGACCCAAGGTAGAGCGCAGCATCTTAACTAAAGTTGGTGTAGGTAAATTCTCAATAATGGCAATCTTCGCAGGGTCCACCATCAAGCCCTGCTTATAGACAATATGTCCCAGTAAGATTCCGTATGGAACACAGAATATGCACTTCTTCAGATTCAGCGAGATCCGATGCTGTCTACATTTTTCAAGCATCATTCTCAGATTTGCACAATAATTCTTCAGCAAACCAAAGACATTCTAGTCATCAAAATGTGCTTCCAGAAACTTATGCATGAAATCTTTGAACGCTACAACAATGACTCTAGAGAAGATGGCAGATGTGTTCTTCAGACCAAACGGCATGAATGTATACTAGAACGACTCCCATTCTGTAGTGAATGTCGTCTTATGCCTGTCTACGGGATCAATTCTGATATGATGATAACCAGAGAAACCATCGGTAAAGGAGTAGGCCTCATCCCCTCCAACATTTTCAAGTACTTCATCCATAGAAGGAGTAGGGAATGGGTCGTGCATTGATGCATCATTAAGTTTTCTGAGGTCGACACATATCCTAATCTCACCCTTCGCTTTCTTGTCCTAGACGACCATAGGGATGATCCATTCAGACTCCTCAATAGGTTCAATGATCCCTGCCTCTAACATTTTGTCCAACTCTGCGTGGACTCTCTCTTTATACCGTGGATTCAGTCTATATGGTCGCTTCTTCACAGGATTTGTGCCTGGCTTCAAAGGGATTTTCATGACTCCTAAGTCACCCAATATTCCTTTCATTTTTGTAAACTTGGTCGGAAATAGATCCTGATATTCGTGCAAAGTGTCTGCAATCTCCGCGATAGTCTGATCATCCTAGTAGTCTCCTATAGATGCGAACTTCAGCTCTTCAGTCATGCCGATGTTTACCTTCTGTGTCTTGACCGGTCCACTCATGTCCGGGATTTCCAATGGCGGTCCTTCTATATCGCGCGCACCTTCTGAATTTGGTATATTGATATTGTGTGGATCATCTTCATCTTCTTGTCTTCCATGCTCTTCATCCTCAGCTAAATTATAACAGTCTATCGGATGTTCTTCAAGTTCTTTCCATTCTGAGTGTATGTTTGCAGGACTTTCATCTGTGTCGAAGAATTCTTCCCTTGACATATATTCGCAAGGATAATATGTTCTGAATACACATTCCTTGATTATCTGCAGTGCCTCATGTATCAAGGGGTTCTCGTCCTCGAAGCTGAAATCTCTCTGGAAGTTCGCAGTTAACGTTTCCCACTATGAGGTTTCCCTACGTAACTCCAGGTCTAGATACCATTTCTTTGGAATATCCTCTTCAAAAGTATGCACAAACAGGTGTACCCACTCTTTAGGTGGTCTTTCTTCCCATGCCTACGAATAGACTTCCACATGATGGCTAGGATCTATCTGCCCGTTGAAATTCTCAAAGGGTAAGGTAACCCTTTCTGCGAATTGGATCTGCATCTTTGTTCTTCATTGATCCCAGGTGATCAATATCTGTTTGTGTGAATCCCACCATCTGGCGGGTATGCCATGCAGTGCCATATCCAGTGCTGGTAACCTATGCTCTTCTGGAACTACTGCAGTATAGTCTTGAATAAACGTATAAATTTTTGCAGAACCATCAAATGTAGGGATCGATCTTACCTCCTTTCCAATCCAACGCAGTGATTTTGTGACCTACGCGCACCTTCTAGCTGACACTTCATGCATGCGATTTTGCCTATTTTCTAGTCCAGCGTTGGAGTCAAAAATGTATGAGCTATCACATCTACAGCTGAGTGCACCATCCACAGTAGGATTAATGTAATCCTCCTGGTTCGCAGTCATCTGCTACAGCTGGTCCAAGTCGTGGGCCTTAGATTCCTCTTGAATCGGATCGCTATATCTGCCCCCATCTGTAGGATCCAATGGTGCGATAACCCACAGATGCTTGCCTTCGAATATCATCTTCTTTGTTTTCAAATTTATAATGGCCAAATTGCCAATAGCCCAATCAATTCCTAACAACATGGGAAAGGGTTGGCTATCGTCAACAATCTCGATGACTTCAAAGTCCACATGGCTTTGTACTCCATCAATATCAACCACAACACTGGATAATGTCCAAATGGTATAACTTTCTCTTGGTTGGCCATTCTCAGCTGGATAGGTGACCATGACAGCTTTGGTCGACCCATCTGCTGCCATGTCTGCTTGGTCAAGACATTTACTTCTGATCCCAGATCAAGGATAACTTCGTCCATCTCAAAGTATGTGTGCAGTGAGCCTCATTTCGTATCCCAACCTCTTATGTTTCTTTATATATGTAGTGCGCCATCAGAAGTTTCTTCTTCTGTTTGTGGTTCGTATAGATTTATGAGCTTCTCCAGTTCTGCTATCGCGTTTTCGTTTTTCAACAGGTTCATGCAACTCCTTAGGAACTGCGCAACATAGGTGCTAATATTCGTCGTGTGTCTTGTCTTGTCATACGCAGCAAGTGTGTCTTCAACATATGGTACTCCGCTGCAGAGTGGGATCCTTGGCGATATAGGTGCTAGTTCTCTGAAGGTATCCCGCCCGTCAACAAAAGATTCTTTTTTCTTCTTTAGATCCAGAGCAGGTGTCTTTCCTGGAGCTTTTCTTACCCATATTGTTTCAAGAGGGCCCTGCTTCGCATGAGCCTCTCCTGAAGTGGAAGCCTCTGCTCCCCTATCATGGCCTGTCTCCATGCCACTGCGTGTGACTACTTTAATGGTAGGATCCGCAGTTCTGTTCTCTGTTGCGATCCACTGGATGTTCGGGGCTAGCACATCCGTCCTTCTTCTTTTCTACATCTCTACCTCTAGCACCAGGAAGTCTTCTATCATGTGCTCAAATGATTTACAATAATTATAGGTGGTGCATGGGTTTACACAGTCTCTAGATACATGACCTGGTTGGCCACAGTTATAGCAGATGATCCCACCGAGGCCTCTTCCTTGTGCCGGCCGGTATTTCTTCCTCTACCGTGGTATCCACCACCACAACCTCTGTAGGTAGATTGATCATAATGCGTGTTTTCTTGCTTTGGCTGGTTATCTTCTTGCACTCTGTACAAGCCAGTGCCTCTCATTGAATCCATGTCGTGCTTTCTTTCTTTCATTAGTTCATAGGCACGATAGTTGGATTCATCATGTCCAACTGATTTACAGAAATTGCAATATAGGTTCTTAGGTGTCTTCACATATTTCCATTGTTTTTTTTTTAGGATTCCATAGCCATTTTTCTGCAACCCACCGACGTTTTTAGGCCATTTTCCCGCGTCCCGTTTGTGGCTTTTAGCGATTTTCGTGCAACCCACCTACGGCTTTCGACCTATTTCCAGCAACCCGACTGCATCTTTCGCCCAAAATCCCGCAACCTGTCTGCGACTGTTGTGTTGTTTCCCGCGGTTCGATAGCCACATTTGCCACAAACCCGCTGTCTGTTTTCTGCACTTTTTCCTGTTTTGAACCCAGCACTTTACTGCAATATTTTCTGCACTTGCACAACCATCTGTCCTACCTACAACCATCCTTCCCTACAACCTTTTCTGCAGTATTATTTATGTTCCATTTACAAAATGATTTTTAAATTTCAGCATTTTAATTGAAAAAGAGAAAATTTTGCATTTCAAAGTTTAAATTCAGTATTGTTATTTTTAGTTAGCAAGTTGCCCACCCCGTGGCACTTTTTATTTGGGTTCATCATCTCACACGCACACACTTTGTCACCTAATTCAAGTGAGCCTTAAAAAAACTACTTAACACAACCAACATTCTAACCCCACTTGGGGAACACATAAGAATTTTTGTAGTTAGGTAGGATTGGGGGGATAGGCATCCAAATAACACCCCTTGGTTACTTACACTTGAGACATAGCTGTTGTCCATTAGGGAACCAAAATCCCCTAGTATTTTTTGGCACGGTAACAACCAGTTTATCAGAGGGCCTCTCCCCTAGGAGGGTGGAAGTTGTCAGACTGGTTCCATAGGCCTGAGTGGAATACCGCAATCCATTCAGTAACCGAAGGATACCTTTCCCAGTTCTCGGGGTATCACCTGTATGGGGATACCGTGGCGATAGAACCAAACAGCAGATTCACCTTTTCTGGACATGTCATGAATGGGGTATCTTAGTTGCCTTTCTTCTAGGATTGACTTCCCGGTGTCCCTCCCGGTAGGGGGATATCTTTAGCCACTTGACTCTACTATCCATATTGCCTGACTTGGATTTCATCACCTTGCAGAGGATATGTCTAGTTGAGTCAGAATACTATTTAGTTAGGTGTTTGCATGCTCCCTTCACTCCTTTTGGTCTAGCAAGTCCACTATTTTTATTTTTTAGAAAACCTGTTGCTTGTTGGTATTATGACCGTTTTTGTTGATACTCCACTTATTGTAGCACAGTTGTTACAGTAAGTTTTTTGAGTTGGTTGTTGGCCTGAGTGCCATATTTTTTGAGCTTTCCTTTTGTACACTTGGTTGCATTGGGGTTTTTGAGTTGTTTTTCACTCAACACAACCCCCAGATATTTGACACCATCTGTCACCATTGAGTCCCCGAGACATTCTCAGCACCTCCGGGGCAAGCCCCCGCAACACGGTTCACTTGACATCACCCGTCATAGACATAGATCTTCATCACTTGATACCACTCATCATAGATCTCGAGCCTTGTCACTTGACTCCACTCGTGAGCGGCATAGAACTCTATCACCCGATCTAGACGCCCCTTATTTTACCTCCGCTTCTGAGGCAGAGTCCGAGAACCCCATTTACACTGCACCAACCAGCCCCATGGCTGGCGTGAGTTCCACCCTTTTCTTTGTAGGGACCATTGGTGAAGCATCCACCACCACACCAGCTACCACAACTACTTTGGGTATGCCCTCGATGGGGCCCACATCTACCATTCCGATCACTGCACCAATTCCAGTAATTGGCATACCTATTCCCACTCCATCAGTGACTCACCCTACCCTTGGCGTCGCAGGACCGTCCCATAACACTTTCATTCCTCCACTTGGGGAAAACATCCTGAACCCAGCCCCTACACTTAGGGGCATTGGCCCCACCATGGTCCTACCCACTAGTATGTCACATCCTTCTACTAGTTTTCCATTCATGGCTAGCCTCAACCTTCCTGACCTAGCTAGAATGACTAACGATCCCATCATACACGACTCTGTGTGGCCTCAAATGCCCACCAAGCTTCCCTCCGACATCCCTAAGTTTGAGGGCAAGGCAAGTGAAGTCTCCCAGAACCATATTATGTTTTTCCATCTATGGTGTTCCTCCAACTCCATAGTGTACGACTCTGTCCGCCTCCCTCACTGGCTCTGCAGCTAAGTGGTACATCGAGCAACCCCATGGGACCCATGCCACCTTTACTTCCCTTGCCTTGACTTTCCTGTAGTTCTTTCAGTTACCTGTCCGTTATGATGCGGGAGTTGAGATCCTACTATCTTCCAGACAGAACACGGCTATCCACATCACTAACCACATTCATGAGTGGCGACGACGCCGCAGCCTCTGCAAAATCAAGTTAGACGACCGTATCTTCTTAGATTGGTTTCTCAAATCCCTCCTTCCTGTCATTTCCAAGGATGTGGCATCTGAATGACTCCAGTCTGAAGAAGAGGCCATCCTCAAAGCCCAATAATTTGACCTCATTTACACCCAGTCGGGTTATCTATATACCATCATACCTGACGCCCCTCGCGGCGATTCCTCTCAACACGATGCACCGGGGGAATCCCATGCTGCAGACGGCATCATTGGTCATGTTGCCTCGCATCCCCAACCCTTTTCCATAGCACGTCCTAGCCTTGGACCTGACCTGTCATGGGCTACATCTCAATCCGGAGCAACTAATTTGTATGCTCCCATGACACATCACCACCATTCCCATGGACCCTCCTGTCCACCTCAGTGCTTTGGTCATGTATCCCCCGCTTACACCCTGCTGTTAACACCCAAAAAGTGATCACTACCTCATCTACCCCATTGCATGACTCATTTGTCCATATTTCCTACCATATTTGCCTCCAAAACCTTAAAATCCCACTAAAAAGCATCCAAAAAGCCACAAAACCATTAAAAAAGCCTCCAAAAGGCCAAAAAACCCCTTTAACCCCCAAAATAATCCAAAATTCCTCCAAAATAGCAAAAACCCTCAAGAAAGAGAATAAAAAATATAAAAAAAGAGGAAAATGAGGGGAAAATGAGGCAAAAAACCAATACAGCTGACCTAAACCATATGCTTCCCAAAACCATGCGCCAACACTCCACCACTAAAAACCTATAAATAGGTGATGGAGGCCCCTCATTTCATATCCACAGTCAAATACACCCTTACTCTGCCAAAATCACTCTTGAAACCCTAGCTCACCCTTGAGCTACTTTCACCCTTGAATGCCCCTTTTGGCCCATTTCCAACCTTTTGGAGAAAGAGAAGGAGCAAAGCTGGAGTTTGGAGCAACCCTCTTGGACTATTCCAAGAACTTCACCAACCTCTACACCAAAGGTAAAATTTTAATACAAAAAAGAAAGATCTTCACCATATTTCAATGTTTTTGTTATGTTTTTTAATGCTCATGCTAGTTTAGAATTCGTATTGTTTGATTACTTTACTTTATTGTTTATTGAACTGCTACTAAGGAGTCCATTCTTCTTAGTAGGTGCTCATTTGCACAAGCTAGGGTGAAAACCCTAGCTACACCCCCGGTCGCACCTCAGCCATATTACCACCCATAGACTGCACCAACTCCTGTGTCCTCTCAAGCCCAACATGCTTATTACCCACCACAGGTAGCCCCTGCAGCAAACCCCCAACCCGCTCTAAAGTCGTATCAGCAACCGCCACAAGGTTCAGCACCTATGCAGCCTCCCCCTACTTATTATCCACCGCAGCCTGCTCCTACACCTGCACAACCCCAGAACCCACTTGCTGCCCAAGGGCAAGTATATGCCCAACAGAATCCGTAGCAGAACCAAAACAACCAGCACCACCAGGGACAAAAAAACTGTGGCAAAGGCCACAACCATGGGAACAACCCCCCTGTAGACCAAGGCGGTCAACCTCCCAATCCCCCAAACAATAATAACGCGGCACCTGCCAACCAGAACCGTGATCGGCCGCCCAAGCAAGCCAAAAATACTAATCTATGAACAAACCATCCTTGTTCTATTTGCAGGGTCTATGGCCACTACACACATGCTTGCCAACATTTGGAGCAAGCTTGGCAAATCTGGACTGATGATGCCCATCACCAAGGGCACGCAGCTCCTAAGGCACCACCCAAACCCCTAACCCCCTCAGCAACAACCTTTGGTGCTGCAAAACCCCTTACCAACCCAAGGCGTAGTGAATACTCAGCCATTGGCTCCCCCACAAGGAAACGCGCCACCACAACAACAGATCACTTATGCCACTCCTAATCAACCCATGTTCGATTCAAGTACCCACAACTTGTTAATGATGCCATCCGTTGATGTCAAACTCCAAACCCATCGGAACCAATATGGCTCCACCCCTGAAGCCCCTCCCGTCGACAAAAACACTAATGCTCATCCCACTGATTAGACGTTACGTATACCTCCGGATCTATTGGATGGTGCCTCTAAAGCACCTCACTTCCCACTTTGTTGCATCAATAATAACCCTAATGCTCGCGGTGCGTCAAATTACAACATTGTAGACGACTTAGCCCAATCTCCCGCAGCCATGTCTGCATTAGAAGTCTTAAAAAATTGTCCTTCACAACGATAGACTTTACTCTCCGCCATTGGTGCTATTGACCCAAATGATTCACCATTGATGGCCTTCGATTTGGACCAGTCCGAAGCACGCTTGCCTTCCACTTTAGCATTCCAAGTTTCTGTTTCCGTTCGGAATCTTGTCATACATCGGTGCATTATCGATGAAGGTGCCTCTACATGCGTTATGTCCACATTCATTTGGCAGAAGTTGGGATCCCCTACCCTCCAATAGTCCACCACTGTGTTGCGAGCCTACGACGGTCATTCAGCTCAACCCCAAGGTCTCTTAGCCAATGTCCCTGTCAAGTTGGCTAGAAAAACCGTGCTCATTGACATAGAGGTCATCAATGCCCAACTTGATTATAACCTCTTACTTGGCCGCAACTACATGTATGCCATGTGGGCATTTGCCTCATCCATTTTTTGTACCATGATGTTCCCCCATGACGGACGGGTGGTTAAGGTCGACCAACTCACCTGAGTCAGCTGAAAATGCAAGTTAATTTGAATGTTTTTCCATTAGGGTCATATGATGTGTTAATTGGAATGGACTCGCTTGAACATCATAGAGTAGTACTTAACTGTTATGAAAATTCTTTTACTTGTTTGAATAATGAAGGTAATACTGAAACAGTAAAAGGAATTCCTAGGAAAACATCTGTAAGACAAATTTCTACTTTACAAGTAAAGAAAGCTGTAAGAAAGGGTTGTAAAATGTTTGATGTGAATGTTATTAATGACGAATGTTCATCTAAAGAAGAGAAGATAAAATAGGAAGACATACTTTATCTTAAGGACTTTTCTGATGTATTCCTGGAAGAAATTCTAGGACTACCTCCAAAAAGGGAACTTGATTTCACCATTGAGTTAGTACCGGGAGTGGTACCAAACTCAAAGGCTCCCTACAGAATGAATATTCTGGAGCTAAATGAACTAAAATATCAGCTGAAAGAATTAATGGATAAGAACTACATAAGGCCAAGTGTGTCTCCTTGAGGAGCACCAGTTATTTTTGTTAAAAATAAGGATGGTACTTTGCGACTGTGCATAGATTACCGTCAACTTAATAAAATGACTATTAAAAATCGATATCCCTTGCCCCGCATTGATGATATATTTGATTAGGTACGTAGAGCAGAGATATTCACTAAAATTGATTTAAGGTCTGGATATCATCAAGTTAGAATAAAGGATGAAGACATATTCAAAACTGCTTTCAGAACTCGTTATGGACACTATCATCGAGTTCGCAGTTATGCATTTTGGGCTAACTAACACACCGGCAATCTTCATGTGTTTAATGAATAACGTTCTGCATCAATATCTAGATAAGTTTGTAATTGTGTTTATTGATGATATTCTAATTTATTCAAAAACTAAAGAAGAGCACGATGAACACTTAAGAATAATTCTGCAAGTCTTAAGAGAACATCAGCTTTATGCTAAGTTCACTAAATGTGACTTTTATAAAGATAAAATACAGTACTTAGGTCACATAATATCTAAAGATAGAATTTATGTTGACCCAGATAAAATAAGAGCAATTAATGAATGGCATGTCCCTAAAGACGTAACTGACTTACGGTCATTTATGAGAATAATAGCTTACTATAGAAATTTTATTGTAGGATTCTCTAGAATTGCAATTCCCATAACTTCTTTGAAGAAGAAAGGGAAGAAATTCGTCTCGGATAAAAAATGCGAAGGAAGTTTTAATAAGTTAAAAGAGTTATTAACAACATCACTGATATTAAAAATTGTTGATCCTAACAAAGACTTCATTGTATGCATTGATGCGTGCAACAATGGACTTGGTGGGGTCTTGACTCAATAAGGTCATGCTATTTCTTATGAGTCAAGGAAGTTAAAAATCCACGAAAAAAACTACACAACTTATGATCTAGAGTTGGCAGCCATGATACATGCACTAAAAATGTGGCGCCATCACTTGATTGGAAGAAAGTTTACACTAATGACAAATAATAAGGGTTTAAAAAACTTGTTGGATCAAACAAATATTAACACAAGGCAAGCTAGGTGGCTAGCTTTCCTTAGCGAGTATGATTTCTAAATTCAACAAATTAAGGGTAAAGAAAACAAAGTTGTTGATGCCTTGAACAGAAATTCCAAATTAAATTTTGTGGTAGTAATCAACACATTTAAGACAAATCTGGAAAATCCGATCGAAGAATGAATTAAGCAAGATGAAAATTATAAAAAATTGCATGATAAAGTTGCTGAAAATTTATTTGAAAATTTAATAATAGATTACAACATTAATGAAAAGGGATTAATGACATATAAAAATAGAATTTATGTACCTAATGTGTCAAAAGTTAAACTGTTGATTTTGGATGAAGTTCATAAAAGTCCTTATTCGAGACACCCTCGTTATCATAAAATGATAACTATGTTAGGGAAGGATTATTTTTGGCCCAACATGAATAATGAAGTGGATGAATACATAGCTAGGTGTTTTGAATGTGAGACAATTAAGCTTGAACATCAACACCTAGTTGTCTTATTGCAGCCATTTCCAATTCCAGAATGGAAATGGGAAATTATAAGTATTGATTTTATTATAGGTTTACCTAAGAATAAGAAACAGAATGACTCAATAATGGTGGTTGTGGATAAACTTAGTAAATCTGCTCATTTTATTCTTGTTGAGACTACTTTCAAAGCTGCTAACATTACAGATGTGTTTATGAACTAAATCTTTTTCTTACATGGGATTCCAAAAATAATTATTTTTTACCGAGACTCCAATTCTACTAAAATTTTCTAGACAGGATTGTTTAAGGGTTTAAATACTAAATTAAATTTCAGTACTTCTTTCCATCCACAAACTGACGAACAGATTGAAATGGTTAATCAAATTTTAGAAGACATTTAAATAATGTATGTTAAAGATCATCCAAATAAGTGGGATTTGCATTTAGTTGAATTTTCATACAATAATCATTATCAAGCATTTTCTAAACTTAACCCATTCGAGATTCTGTATGGAAGGAAATGTTGTACTCCTATTTATTGGGATAACCCTGTTGACAGGTTAATGTTAGGACCAGATTTGTTAAAAGAGATGGAGCTAACCGTGAAATAGGTACAAGGCAACTTAAAAGTTGCACAAGATAGACAAAAAAGCTATGAGACCTGAAACGCACTGAAAGAGAATTTTAAATTGGAGATCATGTCTTTGTAAAGGTAAAACCTAAGAAAAGTTCTTTTAAGCTTGGGAGTTGTGCTAAACTAGCACCAAGCTACTGTGAACCATTTGAATTCTTATCAAGGATTGGACCTGTCGCATATCAGTTGGCTCTACCATCTAATTTAAGAATCCATAATGTTTTTCACATTTATGTTTTAAAGAAGTATGTGAACGATGCTACTCATGTGCTGAATTGCAATGACATATAGGTGGAACCGAACTGTATTCTCAACGGGAGGGAAATTATGCTTTGGAATCATACCATAGGGAAGGTAAAGGTGCAATGGAATAACCTTAGCCTTGATGAAGCTACCTGGGAACTGGAAAGTAACATGCGGGCAACATATCCAGTTTTGTTCCAAGGAGTCTCCGATAAAGAATAATCAACATTGAGGACAATGATGAGCTTAAGTGGGGGTGTTTGTAACATACCACTTTTTTGCTGAAACATTTTATGTTTGAAGAAAACATTATCTTAACTTTTATTGTAAGGTTTTACAATTGGACAAGTGGCCAAGGATGACTGTAATTGCACAATATTATTATTTAATAAAATAAAATAGGAGACACTCACCCAAAGAGATTGTTGAAAGAGTAATTACTGGCCCATTAGGTGGAATGGAATCTGGGGTATAAGGGAATGGACAAGTGGCAGCATCATGAACTCAGTAACTAGCTATTGTTATGGGACAACTCCCTTGAATTGTGTTCATAGTTACCTAAAAGATGGGATTGGAGATTGAGGCTCATTTATTTGGAAACTGACCACTAAAGACCTAGGCATGTTTATAAAGCCATTGAATTGAGCAGAGGCTCACACTTTTTCTAAAGAGAAAATTTACCTTGTGGTTCTGCTGTATGCACACAAGAGATTCGATGAGGGGAAGCTATGTTTTGAGTTGTAGTGTAAGTTTGTTTGTAATGTCCCCTTCCATCAATCCGGTGCAAGGGAGGGAAACATGACTGTCATACCGAGCTTATTTGACAATCTCATCCCCATGCATTACCCATAAATTCATAACAATTAAAATCTTTTTTGTGCAGACTCATATTCAATATAAACACAACGAAAATAAACATATTTGCAAACACATTGTTAACACCCATATATTTTTCTACAATATGCAATTGAATGGAAGGGATGGAGGAGGAAATTGTACCTGGTAGAGAACCAGAGATATCCTCCATGCTCCAGAGCTAGGCGCTAATGGGGAAGACTAAGGGGTCTAACAAGAACCAAATTTGCAAAAGAGGGGAAAATGTTGAAGTGTGGGTATTAATAGGAGAGAATCACCCTTTATAACCTCTAGTCCACCGGTCAAATAATGGGAGACTAAACATCACACCGATCTATGCCGTAGATTAGGCGTGGGGATCAGATCCACGACCCTATATGGAATACCGCATAGCCAAGTTGCGAGGAGGATAAGAAAAAGGCGGATGCAATGAGCCTTTCCCGCCAGCCAAAGATCCTGTATCAGGTTTGACCCAGGCCAAACTGGTCTGCGAAGAAGCTATCCTTCAGGACCTCGGCCTTTCAGGCCTGGAGGTCTCCCCAGAAATGATAATGGTTTCCTTGTTTCGCCAAAATCTGTCCAAAGGTCATTGGAGCTTTTTAGTTGCTCGCCTCAGGCCTGACCTGGACATTGGAGATAGTTCCCATGACCTGCTGAGCATCCAAAGTAGTGGTTGGTTTGTATGAAAGCGCAGGTGGGTCAATACCAAACCCCGATATGGGAGAGTTTCTGACCAAAGGTATCCACCCACGGGTAACAGTTTCTCCTGGTACTAGTGACTTCTGGCCCAAACTCCGTATAAAGGGAAGAGATTGGAACAAGTAGGCGAAGAAGACATCAACCCTAGCCATACTAGGATGAAGGAAAAATTTTTCATAGGATTATAAGCATCCTAAAGGTGGTGGATGCTTATGATTGAGATTTTGGTAAACATGTAAAAGCCGGAGAACCCGACAAAGTGGGGGGTGAAAAAGAAAATCACTTGTGCAGAATGACATACGACCCAAGTGGTTCCGAAGATGAGATGACTCATGTATTTTGAAGCATGCGAGAAGCGTGAGGTTAAGTATTGTCATGTGAGGGATGCCAGAAGGACAAACCAGCAAAAGGGGTCTCTGAATGTTATTCCTGGAGGATTACCAGTATGATGGAAGGTACCTTTGCATCATCATTGGCTACGCCGTCTATCTGAGAAAAATTTGTTGAGTATGTTGAAGGTCATCGCAAGCATTGGGCATCATGGTTACTTGATTAAGGAAACCGATTGAGCTATCATGGCAATTATAACCACATGTAGCCATTGTCATCATCACAACAGTTATGGATATGGTTTTCACGTCCTTTATCTGACGTTGGTATATCGGAAGGGTGGTATACCTGGTTGTTCGACCATCTTTTCTATTAGGATTGGCTCATGGAGAAAGGGTGGGAGTCTGAAGTGGTGTTCATGCCAGAACAAGCGTGGGCTGAGGTAGAGGAAAAACTTATCCCTCCATCTCTTATGGTATTTGACCTCATAGAATCCAGCTTTTCCAGCGAAGACGAGAAGCTTGATAGACGACAAGAGTCCAAAGGAACCAGACGACGGAGGAAGAAGGAGACCCTCGAAATCAAGCGAGGCGACCAACTAGATGCAGAAATGGTTCATGATTTTGTAATCTCTACTGAAGAAATGACACCTATCCTTCCAGATGACGCATCGGAGACTGAAAGCTCATTGAAAATGGAAGATTTCTTTGACTCGCAAGGTCATTTGTGAACCCAGGGTTAGGACAACCCTCTGTCTATGATATTATGTTTCTTGTGTTAATCAGTCTATTTGGAGCATGACACGTATGTAATATTTCTGAATTTTTGGGTTAAATGAGGTGTCCTTCTTTTTGGGTGGTAGGCTAGTGGAGTAAGAAGACTCCAGGCATATATATATACGCGATGTAATAGAATGAAAAAAGGGGTTGGAAATCTTATTTGAAAGCTTTTGGTATTTTGAGGATTGGTCTGTAAGACATTTTTGAGTTGTTTTAATAAAGTTTGCAGAGCGGAAGCCTGCGTTTTGAAAGGGATTCCTGTGTAATTGGTCTGGTAGTCCGTATTTTCTCTCTTCCCATGTAAAATTGTGTTTCTCTCTTTGTTATTCCATTCTGTGTTATTTCCTTCATGCTTGGATCAGGGTAATGATTAAGTGGAATTCATAGAAGTTATTCTCGGGTTAGTTTTTTCCAAGCATTTCACCAACATATTCTACTAAAGTTGATGTAGGATTCATCTTGGTATGCCTTACATTGATGGATTGTTTCTTTTCTCTTATGTTCCACAAATTAAATATCTTTAACTACTAGCTGCTTGCTACATTGCCCTTGTAAATGCGTTTGTAGAATCTTTGTGAATGATGTTTCAGATTTTGTTAAATGTGACTCCATTGCCTAGATGAAATTCATATGTTTTTCAACCAAACAGTGCTTGAATCATTTTGTTCCAAACAGAAAACTGATCTTTTGTACAATCATTGTAATTGAATACCTTGGTCGTGAATGCTGGTGTTTCTTTTTCATTATTGACAATCTTGATTATTCTAGTCTTTTCATGAGATTTTAGAGAGATCCCTCTCTTTCTATGTTGGGTCAGTAACACAGGTCAAAGATTGGTTAGTAGTTACCCAGAATTACCCTCTTTCATACTTGGGGGTCAATTTTGGTGTTAGCAAATTGGCGCCATTGCAGGGGAAGAGATTGTTTCACAATCCCTAGGAGAATGACAAAGTTCAGATCTGAATGATGATGGTGAACAACAGTTAGACATCAAGAAGGTTGTATCATTCACCTGGCGACTCCACTCAGAAAATTTCTAGTGCAAAGGTGACTCCACTGGGAGGATCAGTGACTCCATATCAGAGTTTGAGATGTTGAAGGTCCCCTGGAGACTCCGCTGGGGAGATCTGCGATCTTGTATTAGAATTGAGATATTGAAATATTCTCATGGCGACTCCACCAGAGAACGAATGCATTTTCCTTAGACATGGAAGACTTAAGATTCAGGTATCAAAACATTAATCTCTTCAAAGAAATATTGTTCTTTTGTATCGGTCTCATTTTACCTCTATGTATATATATATATAAAAATTTGTTTCACCGAAGAGCTCTAGGGAAAGAGAGACCCGCCTCTGTATATCCCTATCTGGGCCTTACGAATGTATATCTTCCTTTCACCCCTAAAGCCGCCCCCATCTCTTCTTCTGAACCTCGTAGGATTCATACCAAGATTTGTGAATCCCAGGAGAGTGAGGCTGAGAAAGCTCTCCCTGTACATACTCCTTTCCCTCCCAGGTCTTAGCCGAGATATGGCCCTTTGAAACTGCCTCCTGTTATTCATGACTATCCTCCCAAATACCATAAGTACCTTCCTATATTTGACGGAGAACCCGAGAACCTCACTCCTGAGAAGCATCTCCATGGATTTGAACATTTTTTGGATCTTTTTGAGGTGGATCATGATGACATTTGTATTAGGGCTTTCGCCCAATTCTTCCAAGGAGATGTGAAGAAATGGTTTAGCCATTTGCAACCTAGATCTATAGATACTTGGCAACAATTTTCTGATGTTTTCTTAAAATTTTGGTGTAAGAGGAAGTCATGCGACCTAATTCTTTCAGAGTTTTACTCCATGAGAATGCAAGAAGGAGAGGCCATATCCAACTTTAACATAAGGTTTTCGAAGTTCTGTTATGATATGCCAAGGGAAATTTAGCACCTAGAGAATGTTGATAAGCTACACTATGCATCTATTTTCCCCTGTGATCTATCTTTGCTCGTGTTGGAAAGAAGGTCTCCAAATTTGTAGTGTATGCTCATTGATGATTTGGAAGTCGAAGACAATATTAGGATGTCGGGAAAATTATCAAGCAAAGGTAAGGATGAAAAGATTGAAGAAAAAAAAAGTTTGAAGAAGAGCACGAGCAAGGAGAAGTTGCTCTGTGTCCCTGCTTTTCCCTAGATGCACAGGGAGATGACCAAACCAAGGAAGTGCTAGAAGAGGATAATCATGATGGGTTTTATGTTGATAAAATTCCTGTCGGTAACGTTTTTGAAGAGGAATTCAGTCCACCTAAATATGACGAATATGAAGGGGATTGCTTGAAAAACTTCATAAGTTTTTTCCAGATTGATGATAAAGAGAAAGAATGAACATGTAATCAACCCCAAGAAGCAGAAGTTTATCAAAGAGAGTCCATTTCACGTGATGTTAACGAAAGCGTTGAGGCTATTTCTGCTGCATCTGACGATGAAAATCAAGCCCTAAGCGCTGAAGTTTCGGATGAAAGTGGCGATGACCTTCGTATCCCTTCTCCTAAGTGGGATGAGAATTTTTTTCAGTAGTGTCGGTTCTCATATGATCTAGTAGAACAGGAGGACGGTCGGGAAGAACCTATTACGGGAGCCCTCATGACTGGTCTTAGAGAAATGGGAGTTCTTCATTTTATGATAGACCCTTTTGCTAATTTATTGGAAAAGTAGGAGACGATAGCACAGGACAAATATTGGTTAGTAGGTACCCAGAATTACCCTCTTTCAACCTAGGGGGTCAATTTCAGTGTTAACACACACAAACAATAATGCATCATCATATCTAACACAAGCATATGATGGTCCATTATGCAGAGAATTGAATCTCTTACTCATGCGATGCACATACTTCATGTCGATTTCATTAAGACAATCATTTCGTTTCATTAACATGGGAAATTAACATTAAGAATTAACACACTGCAAAACACATAATGCATATAATGTAAATCATAGAAAACACTTATCTTGGAGATGAAGTTGTCCAAACAACTGGCTATGTGAGAGCAACATTCCACCCAACCATAGATCTCTGTCTAGTTTGTATTCTTTTAGCTGAGAGATCACCCCCGAGTTGGGTTGTGTATCCACTAAGGAGGAACTAGACAAGCTCACTCACAGCCATGGCTTCACTCAACAACTATGCTAAGGCAACTCATAGTTGGGTTTATCAAGCATACAACAGACAAAGGAGGGCAATGCTAAGCCTGTGAGCTCATCCACAGAGCTAGAGACACCTCAAAGGAATTGAACAGTCAAGGCACCCACATTACCTACCACACCTAACACAAGGAAGGTCACCTTCTCTATTGCACAGTCCCTCAGGCGTCCCTTCTCTCCAGTTCTCTTCAGGATGGGTATAGAAAGGTCTACCTGCTAATTCTTGAGATTCTAGCTTTCACTGGGTTTATCAAGCAAACCCAACCTCTACTCAGTCATTCACAATTGGATTTCTCACAATTTTGTTCATCAAATAACTCAATCCCGTCACTTGTTTTCTGGGCTATAAAAACTGGTTTTTCCAATGGATTTCAGGGTATATAATACTCTCAAAATCACCCCAAGGTTCATATCTATAGATCTCCCATTGGATTTAACTGTCAAATACCAAATCTGGGCATTTTTTGCTCTTCAAAACGTGGGTTCTTGCAAAGTTGCAATTTCTGGTTTTTCTCACTGCTGGACATTCGTTTTTGGATGGAAAATGAAGTTGGGTTCTTCCACCCTAGAATTGGAATGAGGAAGAAGCAAATCCCATAAGGTAGAGTGACTTGTGGTACAAGAAAAAAGAGCCCATACTCTGCCATACAAATTTTTGGGCTGCCCATGCTCCATTGAAGCCATGGACTGAAATCTTCAACTACTTCCTTACAACAGAAATAAATGTCATCAAGGAAAGTCAAATGGGTTCTCAAAATGACATTTGGCAGCATATGGTTCATCCCCACAACCCACTCACCACTCCCTAGTGGATACACATGGCCCCTTCTCATTCGTTGCTCCCATAGCCAGTTTTTGGTATTTTATTGCAATATTAAATATTTACATCAATTTACAATATTCCATGGCTTAATAGTAGATGGAAAACAAAATGTCAAATACTTGTCCATTTAAAATAAAATATGAACATATACTAGTGGGGCCTTGGCCTTGAGCTCCACACTAGGGAAATATACATCGCATGTATATAATATTTACATAAAATCCAATAAATCACAAGGGTCAAAATTGAAGTATTACACTGTTCCATTTTTGCTAGATGCAGAGTTATTTCCTACTTAGGGAAGAGGTTTTGAGGTGTATTACAAGTCTCCATTGATTGTTGGTAGTACAAGCTGAGTGCCTTGATTCTACACAGAGTCTTCTACCTAGTGGTTCAGTAAAAAGGCTCGGGGGTCCTAAAGGAGCAAGTAATATTGGCTGCTTCTTCTGGAGAAGGTTGGGAGGAACATGCCTATTTGGGTGTTTGTCCACCCTATCTATAGTTGCAGGTTCTACTTTTGATTTCAGTTCCTAAGTAGTTCTAATTTTATTTCTGTAATTGTCAATTTAAGATTTATTAGTAAAATGCTAATAGGAATCATTCTGCAGAAGTAAATATTTGATTTCTAAACTTATTATGATTCTGTAATTTGTTGAGAAAATTCATTTGAAATGATAGAATAGATTTCTTCCCTGCATTTTTCCATGTATTGTTTTTTGTACCATACTCTACTACAGGGAACGTGTTTAAAAATAGATAAGAATGATATTATGCAATAAACAAAATGATTGAATAACTATCTTAGATAGAAATCTGCCTTGTTCCCTATAATTCCTTTAACTTGTCTACATTTTGTACTTAATAGCATAAGTTGTTTAGTCATAGGAATATACAGTAGTACTTAATTTATGCAGATATTTTAATATTCTTATAATTATAGCAGCAGAAGTAAACATTTCTTATTCTGCACAAAACCTAGGGTTTAGTTGTAGGTTAACTGTTTTCCTTACCACAGTTAAATAATATACATTTTCTTAACATTTCTCCTAAATCCTATTATTACATTACAGTAATCAAGTTTTACTATAATCTTACATCAACATTTATGAAATCAAATAGCTGTAAAACAAACCTAGTTATTATTATAGAGCTGCTAAACATTTATGTTATCATCATTATCTTATCAAATAAAAACCACAGAACTATAGTACAATATGGATACATCTTCAGATTTTCAATTAATAAATAGACCTTGTTACAATACCTAACAATACAACTCTAATTCTGGATGACTGTCCCAAACAATATATATATTTTTAGGTTAAACATTATATCAACCAAATAAATATTCCAAACAAAAATCAAGTGCACAAAGCCCATTCATTTTACAATATGCAATTATTCTCATGGGTTCGAGACCCTCACCCTATCTATAAGTACAATATAAATTAACATGGAAAAGTCCATTCAACGAAAGGGATCCAACCTTTAAAAACAATCATTCATTACAGCACAAGTCTAGGGTAATAAACTCAACTCTAAACAAAAAAAAATAGACAGGACACAGTAGAAAAATCAACAACATAACGATAAAATTCTTTTATATAAACAAAACTGAATGTGAAACCACAGATTCCAGGAGCCAAGCCATTCAGCTCACAACCCTAGAAAAAATTATTCAACATCCTAGTCACGCATAGAACGAAGGGACCAAGGCCGTAAATAGTTGAAAAAATCCAGACATCAAAATGAAGTTAGTTAAACGAGATTGGGTCTCCACATTTAATTCGATTTATTAAACCTGTCAAAGTAATTCTTGAGCAAAAACAAGTTCATGGTTTGCAACTTCAACACGAGGGATTTAGCCTTTTTCTCTCGGCCTTTAACAATGCAAAACAATTCATAAACTAAGCATTGAAAAACAATAACACAGGTCCTGGAGCACCACTCTCAGACACGATGAATACAACAACATTAAGATACAAGTACCATAACCTTCTCATTCCATTAAACGACTGAGGGTTAAACCCTTCAACAGATGTATTTCAACAAATAATTTTACAGTGAAACGCTCCAAGTAGGTCGAGTATCCCATCCTCCCTACATTCATCTTTTGGCTCATAAAACATTACAACGACGACAACACCTTCATCCAAACAAGAAAACCATAGTTTTGGCTAACACCCAAAAAATGGCCAACAGTTGCCAAGAGTAACCTACAGGAAAAAAACCGAGGCTTACTGATCGTTAAGAAAAACCACTACTTAGCTTCAACATAGAAAACTGTAGACGAGGAGTACCTACCATCAATACATTTGATGCTTAAAAGATGCATCATAGAGTTTTGAAAATGATTTATAAGTGACAATAATAGTTATAGATTCGAAACCCTAACGTTAGCACTTTACCCCTGAAACAGAGATGCCCACATTTGACGAGAACCAGAGACAAAACCCTACCAAGTAAGTTTAGCGAAGAAAATATACAATGAAGGAACTACCACTTATTTACAAAGAAACTTTCCTCTGCTATGAATACTCTCAAGACTATTGTGAACCCTCGAGCTACTCAAACTACCAATAACTACAGCAAGACATCACTATTAAAGGGTTTGGCTCTGAGAATCAAGTTACACAGCCATAGGTCATGATATTGAAACCTGGGAAGTGCCCTCACACCCTGCTAAACAAAACCCTAAAACCTGGTAGGCCTGTCGGCCTCTCAAACACACCACCCACTGCAAAATGAATGCCGAAATTGTGCCAACATCAAGGTAAGTCCAAACGAAGTTAGGGTTAACATCATGATTGAGGAGACCACGTGATAACTTTCCAAGGAGGATGCCATTAGGCATTCCACTATACAAACCTTTAATGCACTTTATTAACATAGCTACCAAAAGTACGAAGGATCGACAGCTCGATCATGCAACACGATGGTGGATCAATCACCTATAGTTAAACATTGCATTGTTAATATAGCAAGGTCACCAATGGACCGAGGTCAAACATAATCATATAATCCAAAGTGCACACCATCGTTTAAATAACCAAGGTAAGACCTTAACCATATATATGGAAGGTTTAAGAACTTAGGTCTATAGAGTCATACAACATTATCCTTTGTATTATGTAGAACTATATTAAAACAAAACCTTGTGTGGTATTTAAAGACCAAAAACATGTATTGTAACATAGTTACAAAGCTCTATCAAATTCATTTTCAATGGCATAAAATTACAAGAGTAATAAAAATGGCAATAGTTATAACTATAGACACTATTGCAATATCCTAAGTATTAAAATAGCTATCACACAATTTAGAAAAATTACATAAAGAAGAAAGTCATAACTATAGACATTTTGACAGAATGAAACCATTATAGCATCGCATTCGGGGTATAAATATATTGCATAGGACCAAAGTATAGGATTAAAATTACCTTAGCACTTAGGATAAGATCCTATTACTATAGACATTTAATACTTATTATAATTCCGTCAAGTAGGATTTGAAATACTTAAATGTTGTTTTGATGCTCATTTTGGACTAACACCTGAGTAATTAAAATAACATAAATGTTGAGAGTAGAGTGTACTACAATGAAAATCATATAAACCAAGTTGATACAGTGTATAGCTGAAACAACTATCAAAGAAAATCTCACCCTTAATTGTTTTCCAAGCTATTCTATTTTTCTCTTTTAAAAACTTGAAATCTAACTGATGACATTTAGGACCTACGTATGTCACTTTCAAAATACTA
This sequence comes from Larix kaempferi, assembly GCA_027924585.1. Classification (NCBI taxonomy): domain Eukaryota; kingdom Viridiplantae; phylum Streptophyta; class Pinopsida; order Pinales; family Pinaceae; genus Larix; species Larix kaempferi. Next base: position 314,412 of record BSBM01000088.1, read on the forward strand.
ACTTTCTCTTACCTGTGATGTGTGAAAAGAAAGTTCAAATGCTTTAGTTAAATTAGCTAAGTAAGCCTTGGGGTGCCCATAGGACCCCTTCATCATCAAAAACAAGAACAAACAGTTAGTGCATATAAAATAACAAATAAATATATAGAGCATTGACCATGATTCATAAGTAATCCAAGATGCACAAACTGAGTCAAGAAAATATCCATTAGCATCTTAATGTAGATTCAATTACATTTCATACACTGTAAAAAAAGTACGCATGCACGATCATAACAACATTTTATTCCAGCATGTCTTTAAAAGAACAAACAAGCATTTAATACATTTCCACAGAGCCAGTATAGCAATTAATGCTATGTTGAAAAAATTTTAAATTTTTATGATTTTTCAGGATGTTACACCTACTATTAAGATGCCTAAAATAGATGATGCATTATAAATTAACTTTAGTACTGGGAAGTTGCATCAGCACTTTGTTTGAAAACATTAAGATAGTTTTATCATTCCTGTTTTCCTATGGAAGCGATGCGGTAAAGTGGTTGATGACTCCTTATGGCATGTTTTACAATTTCTAGCGTAATACTTGAACTCCTATTTTTATTTCCTTTAAGATTCCGTTGCATATTGAGTTTGTAAATTGTTTAAATGGTTCCTTCAGGCATGATGGAATTGTTGAGGACAGTTGAAACACCTTGGGAACTGGATTTTGATCCACGTACCACTGGGAGAGCTGCTGAGAGGTAAGGGCGAATGATGGGACTTCCTGGCTTACTTAGAAATTTTCTAATGCCTGGTTTTATAATTTTCTTTTTAGGTATGCAAGTGTTGATGTCTCTTAAGCTACCCAAGTCCATTACTATGGAAAAGGTATTTGAATGTTTTAGTGTGAAGAATGTTCACAAGGTTTAAAACATTGGAATGAATATTCCAATGAATATAGTTTCAAAACTAATGGTCCTGACATCAAATACGAATTCAAACTATAGCACTGGCTCAAAATATTGCAATGTGTAAAGTGGGTGGTTGTAGTCTTAAATGTTGCATGTGGTGGTCATGTGGCTTTGGTATCCAGCTAAATGAGGGGTTAATGTCTTGGTTTTCACCTATGTGTTACCATTTCTTTCGTAGTGGGTTTGGATGTGAGGGTTTTCTACTGCATTGGCTCATTGATGCTCTTGACCTGAGCTTTTCTCATGGTCAAAGAACTTGCTATGTAAAGCAATGGAGGCATCTACGCCTTCAGTCGGGTAATGGTAAACGAGACCCTCCTGAGATTCCTTTTGTAAGTATTCTGTACATGTTTGTTTTGACTATAGTTTTAAACCATGGCTCCTCGTTGCGTTCTTGGAAGGTATGATCCGTAGGTGCTCGGCGTTTATTGCTATCGGTGGGAAAATATTGGTTCTAGCATTCACATGGTAAGTCTAGGTTTCGAAACCCATTTTTGCTCCTTCCTGTCACAGCTATGGGGAAGAGTACTTAACTATTGTTGTACATGGATCCTTGTGAGGCCTTTGGCTCACTATAATATTTTGGGGTTTACTTGGGTTGCCTTTTGGTTGGACTGGTATGTACCTGATGTATCTATTATGTTTTTGTTGATGGGGATAAACCATGAGGGTTTAATTTTTCTACAATGGTGGTCTAATGAATCTTTGAAACCTTGTAAACTTATGTGTGGAAGCGTTATTTAAGTTTTATATAAAACAGAAATGGAAAGGACTGTTGGACACTGGTTTCTTGTTAGCATAACCAAATCTATTGCCCTTTAGTGCAAATGGTGCCTCTGTCAGTTCGTTTATATGCTTTCTCCAGGGAATGATTCATATTACTCGATGGTAGCTAGGTTGTTGTATTTAACCTTAGAGGAATTAGATGTACCCAAACCTCTGCATTTTCATTTTCATTTAATCCTATGTTAGGTTGTTGTAATATTTGATGGGATATGTTTTGGTTTAAATGTCTATCTGAGAAAGATATGGGTGTTCAAATGATGCCAAATGGATCTGAGTTTGCTTAGTGTTGCTATGGTATGAAGAAACTCGATTGTGATGTTTATATGGGAAGCCGAAAGCATAGCTCTGTCATGCTGGGGTTTTAGATGTGTAATGTCTGGGCATTGCTTAAGGAGATTCAATAACCCAACTTGCATTTTTAACTTTGTCCTATGTGATTATTCCTTTGTAGCAGATAATGTATCGTTGTTGTTTTCTTTTTATTTGGGTTGGATTTCTGTTGGAAAATTAATGTCTTCCAGGGTTTGATGTAATGTGTAAGTGATTGTAGACTTGGGTTGGTATACTCAGAATGTTACTTAGACAGGGGTTTGAGGACTTAGCGAAACAATGTCCACAACGGTGGCCATCTGAGCCTGCATTTTTGTTTGCCTTTCGTCTTGTTTCTGGGCATGTATCATTTTATGCAATTAATTAATTTTTCTATTTGGTGAATGAGTTAGGTTTCTGGAATATAAGAACAAGGAGAAATTGTATTTCCATTTTGATTGTCTTTGAAATGTATCTAGTCGCTATTCGTGGTTTTACGAAAATGTGGTTTGAACAAGGAACGTCTCTATCTATGTCTGTGTGTTCATATCTGCAATTATGTGTTTTAAGGAAACGATGGTATTGGGATTTGCATCAGTTTTTTCAACCTGTGTTTAAAGCTATGGGGTTGACTAAGTTTCGATTTCGTTCGGGTCTTTATATTGGGAAAATAAAACTATGTCTTGAAAAGGAAACGTAATGGTTGTAAGAAAAAGAATTTAACCCTAGCTATAAATAAATTTGAAAGCACAGTATAAATTTTAGAAATGAAAAAGTGAATTTAAATATTAGTATTTCCAAAACTCAGTCATTAATTTACATAACGTTGGATTCTAAGGTTTTTGCTGACATGGATGTCTAGCAAAGGATAGCTAGTCTAGCTCTGCCAGACCTTCTACTGGTTTTAGTTCTTTATTGTGAACCTGAGAGCCCATCCTCAATGAACCTTTCTCTAAGAAAGAATTAACATTATAAAGATCTGGGAAAAAAATGTTGTAATATAAACCCTATTTTAATGTCCTTAGTTTGTGAATTGAAATGGAGGGTTTGTAGTTCATACATGGTTACTTTGAAGCTTGATCCCTTCGACAGAACCTACACACTCAATCAATAATTAATGCAGAAAGCTTATGGACTTAACTAATCTATAGAATGATCTTTTGACTGGATAACTTTGGGACTACCATATTCCTCCCAACCATGACCCTTAGACCGTTCCTAGTTCTAACTCGACCCCCCGAGCTGGTTCCAACATGCAATGAGAGAAGTAGAGGCCCTAGGTTGAACTGTTAAATCAGATCTAGAAATTTATGTGGGACTGCTTTAGTTCTTGGAGCACAAATTCTTTTCTATCACCATAAGAGAATGATAATGAAAAGATGTCCCTCTTTTTGGGATCTTCTCTCCTTTATATAGGTGAGTCTTGGTTTTGGAATATTGCTACTGTAATATAAATTTTAGTTTCTTACTTAAATTTGAAATATAATATTTTAAAAGATATTTACTTAAATATCTACTCTTGTGTAACTAGGACCTTTACTTGCTGTAACTTAAATTATTTCTTAAAAAAGAAATAATAATAAATTTATTAAATAGTAATAATAATTATATTATTACTAATATTAATCAACACAATTAATAATACTATTATTGTAATGTGATAGCATTTTTATGTATAAACTCTATGTAATATACACATTTTATAAATAAATAATAATATTTAACTTTGAGACCTTTATGCATGTTATTCATATAACACTTATTCCTAAACATTCCATATTTAAGTTATGGTAATTTCCTTTTTATTTATTTATGTATCTTTCATGATACTTCTTTTTAAAATTAAGGAGAAGGTCCAACTCTTTGGATGGTCTTTTGGTAGGCTTGGATAGGCACCTCTAGGTCTCTCTCTTGCATGTCAGATTCCCTCATTTAACATGGTAGTTCCTGCAGTACTTAATGATAGATAAAAAATGATTCATTTAACCAAATTAAATAAATGTGATGAAATAGAAGTGCTATTCAGAGTTTCCTCAACTCAACACTTTTAATATCAAGTAACCCCAAGTGCTCTTCAAAGCCTTAACTCAACACTCTTCACACGGGCATTACACTAGTGCAGTTCCAGAGCATCCTCCTCAACACTAGTACTAGAATGTGGTTGTGAAGCACATCTAGAATGTATAATGGCCTCGGATCCAGTATTCATTTATCACACTTGGAGTGCTCCAGGGCTCCTACCCAACACTCAATGTACATCGGGGCTTACACCCAGTACATAATAAAATCCTCTAGGTACATCGGGGCATATGCCAGTACATAGGTCATCTGTGTGTTCCTGAGTTCAAGCTCAACACACCATATAAGTCAATCATGTAAATCATAACTCTGCACAGTATGTAGCAAAAGGTCATTTCAGTATATTAGGGTTTTGTACCCAATTCTCATAAGAAGACATAATCAATCCATTAGGGATTTCTTTCCCAACATATAACAATAATGAAGTCAGCCAGGGTCCATGCCCAACATGTGAGTCTATAAAAGAACAAATCATGTGCACTAGGGATTATGCCCAATAATCAAGACAAATCATATTTGTTGGGGCTTTAATCCCAATATATAACATCAGAAACAGTTAGTCAAAATTTGGGATATTACACTTGCATCCATATGCTTTACCAACTTGCTTGTGAATATATTTCTTGAATGTGGCTTTTCAATACTTCTTCAACATGGCATGGGAACACTTGAAACTACTTGAATTCAATTGACATCAATGAATCAAACATAATCATTTGACATCCTCTTTGACATTAGTTGACATCAATGACAACCAAAGTTCAACAATCTCCCCCTTTGGCATTGATGTCAACACCATATGAAGTCATGCATAATAATCTTCGTGAACTTGTATGATTCATTTGTGCTTACACTTTTTTTAATAGTCTCTTTGCGAAGATCTAGAAAGTCTTAGCTAAAGTATTTCCATCCTACAAAACCATTAGTGACCACCATATACAATCATCACTTCAAGAATGTCATGTTCTTAGATAACACTTTTCCATAACAAGTGTGGTTCATCTCCTCCTAGGCCCACCGAATGCTCTAAAAAAATCCTCCGCCTTGACAAATGTCAAGGTAAGTAAGAGAATTCATAGGTGATTTATATTTTCACACAACTTCCTACCAAATGGGGATTTCGATGAGATACAATTTCTCACAAATATTTTATAAGCTAAATTCCTTAATAGTTCTATTTATCCATTTGATATAGTGTATAAGATAGTGCTCTAGTACTGAAAATTCCCAATCCTCCTCTACCTCTTAGTGTACAACACAAGATCCAATCTACTTTATGGAACACTTTATCTCCCCTAGAGTTAAACCAAAAAAATTTCTTAGAGGATTTTCTAGCTAGGAGTAATATTATCCTAAAGGAACCCAACAAAAGTCTAGTAGTGCACATGTGTGGCAATTAAAATTTTAATGTATATTTGAAATTTTGTAGCAATAGCAATAGGCTTCACAATTCCTTCATCTATATTCTTCGCCACTCTTTTCAATACTACATGTTAAACTTCTTGGGGGAGAAATCATAGGTAAAGGATATTTTCAAAAACTTGAATACTTGGAAAGATTGAATTTAGGCCCAACCTTTACCCATCAACTAGTCTAGCACCTCAACACTAATTCTTGTCCATTTGCATTGTACAACAAAGGCCTTAGATAAAAAATTTAAGTACTACATGATGTTATCCCTAATTTTGTTATATGCTAAAATGGTAAAGAAGAGACATCTACAAAAAAATTATTCATTAGTTGTCCACCATCATGGAAAAGGAGAGTGATACACCAATTTCATCCATCAGGTTTTGCAACAAGTAACCAAAATATTTTGTTTCCATTACATAGAGGGAGGATTCCAAGTGACATATTTTCTTGATTGACTTAAAAAAAAAATTATATTCAAAATTTCCATCATTAACATAGAGGTACACAATATCTTTCACGTAAGATATTTCTATGGCTTTGAAAAACAAAAGTCAATCCCTTTGACTTTGAACATGGAAATAACAAAAGGACACTCTACCTTATCATATACATTTTTTCAAATTCAATTAGGGGCTCTAGAGCCTCTATGCATTAAAGAAAGAGTGGTTCCTCTCCCACTCCATTCCTTCCCAAACCACAATTTTCTTACCCAAAAATAATATTCCTTTGGTAAAGTATTATTTCTAAGTATTCAGAGCTTTTCTTAGGATATGCTTTTTCCTTAAGAATAGGACCTTAGACCAAATTTTGTAATAAACGTAAACATGATTTATTGGATTTCATGTGGTGATAAAGTCAAGATCGGGAATCTTTGAAATGAATGAATTTTACTAGTTACTTATTGATGTGGTTTTTGTTAGGATATCTCATCATTCAGATATGTACTTTGCATCTATTTTGCATGCATCCCAGTCACCAGTTTGATGCCTCCAGCACCTTGTCCCCATTCTGCCTACACCTGGGAGCTTCTTTCCACTCAGTTTTAGCCCTCCTAGTGCTTAGTGTGCCTTGCATGCACCTACCACTTGTTAAAGGCACGCTCTCTCACCTACCACTCAATTCACTCAGTTCACTTCAGTTAGCTAGTTGTCTTTCCTTGATTTAAGGCTAGATTGACTCCTAACCGCTTGTATCACTCTGTTGGACCTCCAGTGAGACTATACTTCCTATTCTGACTCCAGTTAGCTCCTCATGTGCCCTCCACTGAGCCTCCTTCATTCACTTAGTGCCTACATGTGGCAGTTACACCTACCACACTCAGTTAGACTCAGTTTGACACCTGGTTGACCGTTACTCGTGCATTGATGACTCCACTAATATGATGATGAGGAATCCTAGTTGGAGCCAAGATACACCATACAGTGTATTCGAATAACCTTCATGGCTAATTTGAATCGATCACTCATTGTGACAGTATTGTATTGTAATTCTACTATTCTGAGTTATAGAGCACTGATGCATCTCTCTTGAACAGTTTTTTATTGCAATTTGTTTTACATCATTGTGATTGATTTACTTGTTCAAGAGATCTGCTATGACTAATTTTACATGGTATTAGAGCCATGGCAGGTACACGACAGGTACAAGACTTCTTTTCTGCAGGGATTATTCATGAAGATTGAGCAATTTTTGCTCACTTTGCAATAGTTTTCTGCAATTGCAGCTATTGCTGAAAACATAGTGTTTGTTTGTTTGTGATTTGCAGGTTCTTACTTCCTCCATTTGCATTCTCTATTGCAGAGATGGATACTTCTTTTTCACAAAATTTTCTTATTCCATTCAACTATGATGAATTGAAACCAAATATGATTGCATTCTTGACGAGACAATGTCTCTTTGATATGTGCATTGGTAATAAAAGAGATTTTGATTCCGCTGAAGAGAAGAATGATTGGCTTAATGATTGTGATAGAGATCTTGGAACAATGTGTCTTGCTATGTCTCCATGTATGAGCTACCTCAGTACTACTGCTGACAATCCAATAGATCTATGGGCCCAAATCAATAGAGAATTTGGAAAGCGGGAAGAAGAGGATCATGCTAGCTTTTCGGAGAACAAGCCCAGTGAGATCTCCTTATGTGTTCTCTCTGATTATGTCTCGGCCTCAATAATTGAAGATGAAGAGCACCACCATTCACTTGAGTTCAATTCTGATGCAATTTTTGCTGATTTTGGTTTTGATCTCACCCCTGTTGGTTGAAAGGAGATCTCAAGAAACCATTTGTCAAATCTTGGAGCTGATTTAATTTCCACTGATAAGAAGTTCAAGTTTCAAGATCTATTTGATCCGATTGGAGCTATTCCTACCTCACTTGGTTGGAGGTTCAGGGGTAGTGCCCCTGAGAAAGGGGGTTTGGGGGAAATGCGCCCAAGTTACAGGGGTTGGGGGCCAGAGACCCCAAGAAAATGGGGGTTTGGCGACGGAACCCCCGAGAAAAAAAATTTTGGGGTTGTTTTCACCAACAGTTTTCGGGCCCATAGTTTTGGGTCACCCGTGGTATTTTCCCATTGTATTTCCATTATAAAATAAAGACACTGTAACATGGATAGGGTTGATGTATTAGGTATTATGCATTGTAAATATCTGTGAGATCGGAAGAGGGACTATGAGACAATGAAGAGGAAGTGCAGCGGTTGTGCTGCACATTGTATCCCTTCACTTTGTTGGACAATATAATAATATGGACTTGCAAATTCAGTGTGGACATAGCCCAAGCTGGGTGAACCACGATATATCCGGGTATCTCTTGTAATGTGTATGTGTGATTATATTTGCATTTCTGTTTATTGTTATTGCTCTGCGATCCTGTTTTTCTAACATAGCTCATAAAATTCTCAGAGCAGGGTATTATTGGCCTACATTATTTAAAGATGCATATTCCTATGTAAGAAAGTATGAAACATGTCAGAAATGTATAGGGAAGTTCAAGAAACATGCTTTCCCACTGCATCCAGTCACAATTCAGTTCCCATTTTAGCAGTGGGGACTGGACTTTATTGGACCAATAAACCCTACCTCATCTGTGCAACATAGATACATCCTCACAGCAACTAATTACTTCACCAGATGGACAGAAGCAATCCCAATTAGGCAATGTAAAGCAAACCAAGTAATTTCCTTCCTCAACAGCCAGATAGTTACAAGGTTTGGTTCCCCAGAGTATTTAGTTTTTGATAATGCATCCTACTTTTCTTCGATCGACTTGACACAATATGCCCTTGAAAAAGGGATTAAGTTAAAATTTGCTGCCAATTATTACCAACAAGGTAATGGGTTGGTTGAGTCTTCAAACAAAAATATGATAAATATTCTCAAGAAGACTGTAGCCTCTCATCATAAATATTGGCATAAATAGCTCTATAATGTTCTTTGGGTAGATCGAATCACCCCAAAGGTAGCAATTGGGAATTCTCCCTATTGTTTAGTATATGGAAAGGAAGTTGTCCTTCCTACTAATCTCACCATCCATTCGTTACAGTTAGCCCAGTCTACCCAAGGAGATGAATCTTATCCCCTTCAGCAAAGAATTGATACACTGCTTAAACTGGAGGAAGATAGGGAGAAGGAAAAGAATAAACTCCATCAACATCAGCAGATGGTGAAGAGATGGTTTGATGAGAAATCTTCATCTGACAGGGAATTCTCAATTGGGGATTTAGTACTAAGATGTGACAAACAATGTAAAGATAAAATCCAGTAGACCAAATTCCAACACCTTTGGATGGGACCTTTCATTATTACAGAAAATTTGGGTCCGAGTACTTTCCGATTACAAACACTGGAGGGAGTCGTGGACACCTACCCAGTGAATGTTTCACTGCTCAAAAAGTACTCCTTTTGAACAACTTGGTGCTTTTGTACATAGGTTTGGGGTGTGTTTTCTATTTTCTTTGTTTTGATGTGTTTTCTCTCATTTGATTGATAGTAGACTCCATGCATTTGGTAATGGTTTAAAACCAATTTTGCTCAAAGATAATTTTAACTGAAGTTGTAGAATAGTATGTTAATTCTCAATTTTTTTCGCTGATATCAAAATTTGATTTCTAAAGAGCATACAACCAATAGATGCAGAACCTTGATGATACCTTTCCACCTTGGTCATTATCTTTCACATGTATTGTCTGTTTAATTGAGATATGGGTAACAATTGAAATATTCTTATCTTATGTCTCATTGTCACATCATAGCATAATAACCTAATTAGCTTTATATTCTCTAGATCCTTTTACAATCACCATGATAATAATTTTCTTAAATAATTATAGATTACAAGGAGGGGGGTCTTATCTTAAGCCAACCCTTTAGGTTCATTGGTGTTTATTGGAATGACATCTTCACATCAAGCCACCACACTTGGAAGATGACTTTGAGTTTTTGCTAATAGATGGAAGATTTGAAAAACACTGGTGAGTAATGCTACTATCATGAGGTTACCAAGCCTTGGCAGTGCCTTGTAGTCTATTATTTGAATAAAATCTGTATTTTCTTTTATAAGATACTTGTTTTGTATAAGGATAGGGGGATCTTATTACAATCCATCCCTGCCATGATCATGGGTTTAATTTGGACTGAAGATATCATCATGTGGTCACCAAGCCATGATAGTTTCCTTTAGTACCACAACTGAAGGACAAGGGGTCTCTTATTGAGCCAGCTTAACTAGTTTCTGGATCAAGCCTGTGAATGGCACTGCTGATATCTGATTACCAAGTCAGGGTAGTGGTATTGTATCAACAAGGTCTTATGTACAACAGTTCATTTTTTCAAAAAAAAAAAAGTGTATATAGCCAAAAGAACTGTTCTATATAAAACCAATTAATAAACCAAGGTGATATGTAATTTGGACATCCATAAGCATTTTTAGGCTAGTCCCAGGTTCAACACAACAAGGAGATCATTGATTACATAATGGTAAAGGATTTCTGTTGTTCCTTAATTCTCCTTATCAGATTTGCATTATTTTTAATATGATCATCGATGGGAATATATCAATCTCATGTTTTCTGTTTATTGGTTGTCCCCTTTATAAATATTTTCTAAAATTTCAGGTTGGAAAACACAGCTAATTGATATACTTTCTCTAACTAAAGTTTGTTTGCAAAGATAACTGGTTCTTCCGAGCCAGTCGCCATTTGTTGTTGCCACAGCAGATCACATGCTTCAGATGAGCATGGGAGCCCCCCCTTTTTTTAAATAAACAAAAGGTATTTTGGTAGGTGTTCTCGTGAACATGAGGTTTTGAACTCTGTTTCTATAATCTTGTACCTGTACCTTTGTTTTCTTTCATAGTCATTTTTCTCTCAGAATTTTCTAAGTGTTTTGGGTTTGCTAGAAGCATTAATTTTTTAAGCGTTTTATCCTTTACCTCTGCCAAATTGAAACCCGATAATTCGACAACCTGAAGACCCACAACCCGATAGGTGCGGGTTGTAGGAATTAATTTTGAGTCGTTTGATTTTGGGCAACCCGAAAGGTGCACGTTGCGGAAACCCCTTTGATAATATTTTTTGGGAATTTTTCATCCCAAAACCCGCAATCGCAACATTCGAATTTCAGGAATTCGTTTTACCTTTTAGTTGCATTGTGTGTCCCCAGAGCCCGCAACCTGAAATTTCGTGTTGTGGGATGCGGGAAAAGTTTTTTTCATTTTTACAGATTGTTTCTGTTTGCGAAACCCGCCACCCTCAAGTTTTGGGTTGCGTCTTTCAGAAACCCGTTTATGCGTTTTGGTTCAGTTTGCAATCCCGAAACCTGCAAGTTTTGAGTTATGTCTTTCGGGAATCATGGATAAACTTGTGAATAAATTTCCAAGACCTGATCCCGCATCCTGCATTGGTTAATCTTCATCGTCGATTCATTTGATCCAGTGGATGAAATTCTATCGTTCGAACTTACGTTTTAATGCCTTGTTTTTCATTGTTCTTACGACCAGGTTTTTTACTATAATTCTCACCTCATGATCACCTCTGAAGATATAATTGCTTGATTAGATTGGCTTGTAATGAAAGTTTTCATATGCAACTTTGAATCGTGCATGATTCTGTTAAAATTGTACTTTTTTATGATCCAATTTGGATTAACATACGCTGCGACGTTGTTTCATTATAGTTCAAATGATTGCAGTTCCAAATTCGTATGATTTTAATAATAGCAGCTCATCATATTCAATCATTATGATTTTCTTTAACTCTTCTTAAATATAGTCTCAAGTATGAAGAACTTAGTTCGTTGTCTGTATTTGTTAGAAATGTTTTATGTTTTATTTTGAAAGATTGCTTTCTGATGATCTGGTGTGAGTAACATGCAGATAGGTTATGACTCCTTTGATGGATGTTATATGCAAGAATAAATTCATTCTTTTCTCTTTTAAGAACCTATGTAACCACCCTTTGATGCGGGTGTTCCTAATAACAGTAGTGATAGCGAAGAGGAAGATCCTGAAACTCTGCCCGTTTGGACACTACTCCCTCAGAATAACGAAGAGAGAATCAAGGAACAACCATGTGATTGAGATGACTCCATTATCCATGATTTTATAATCAATAAGGAACTTGCTACTCCACTAGCTCCCGTGAAGCAAGACCCGTTGTCTGATTTCTCTATTTTCGAAAACGTTATGGATCAGTAGGAAGATTCCATGGTGATTCAACAGGAAGATTTGCTGGACCATTTGTTGCATGTTATCGATAGCTAGTGGGCCGTTGTTGAATTCCACAATTTTGTTATAGGATTTTTCTCGAAATTAGAAAATGACCCTTATTTCAAACTTTGTCGTAGGACTGAAGGGAATCATTTGAGCTAAAATTGTTCAGATTATTGTCGCAGTATTTTCTAGATTGATAGCCTGATCCAAACTTTGTAATCCCTATCTTTTGGGAATTTCCACTTGTACTTGGTTGTAATTCTTATTTAAGGAAGAATGCCTCTCGATGTTAGGGGTTGATAATTTTTGGGTTAGAAATCAGCAAGAGACGACTTGAGATACTCTGTCCTAGTAGAGCTTTGTAATTTTGTTTATAGACTTTAGTAATACAGTAAAGTAATCCCTTTGAATAATCTCTTGTTTATTGTTCAAATTTATTTGGAACTGTCTCATTTCTTACTTCAAATTGTCATCTACAGCGTGTGATTTTTTGCAAGCATGAAATTACATAAAGATCTGTGATATTGATTTCTCTTTATAGTTGATCTATGTATGAAAATATTTTATTGAATTTTCGTCAATTTAGATATTTTTTTTATCGATTTATGCAAATGATTAACATTCAATTTAATCAATGTTAATGTTTCAATTAAAAAAGTGATTACAGGTTAATCTTGAACAGGTTTACATGCTTATATTATTGTCACTTAATTTTTCTTTAATTGATTATGGTCTAAGTGAATGAGTAAATGCATCTTTTAACATTTCTGTTGAAGTTGACAAATATACTTATCCATCTCACATCAAGATTGATCTGCACAACAACAAGCTTATCTTTAGAATAGAGCTAACCTAGAGTAGATCCTTTTGTTTTAAGTAGGTTAAGTTAATTTAGAATGTACTAATTTCCATACTTTCATTTTCCTTAAGTGGAAAACCAATCTATTGATCGAAACACCAACTCATAGAGTGTCGGTGGAGGCCTAATATTCGTGGGATATTTCCATACCAAACAGGCTAGGGATAGAACTGCCCTTGTGTAGGGTCTTTCGAAGCCTTTCAGTCTGGGTTTTCACCCTCTATTGGGAGCCTTGGAACCCATTCCAGCACCATGCAATTACCTTGCACCCCCGAGGCCAAAAAAAAAACCCTAATCACTAAGAAGTGTTATCAAAACATTTCATTTTCCAAAATTATCAAAATGTCGAGAGTAAACCTTTTGAATGATTTTCAAAGCTAAAACCATATATAATTATCATTAAAAATTTGTAAAGTAAGCTGTTAACACCCATATATTTTTATACAATATGCAGTTGAATGGAAGGGATGGAGGGTCAAAATGTACCTGGTAGATAACCAGAGATATCCTCCATGCTCCAGAACTAAGTGCTAAGGGGAAAGACTAGGGGGTCTAAGAAGAACCAAATGTGCAAAAGATGGGATAATGTTGAAGTGGGGGTATTAATAGGCAAGCATCACACTTTATAACCTATAGTCTGTCGGTCCAATAATGAGAGACTAGACATGACACCAAACTACGTTGTAGATTAGGTGCGGGGGTAGGATCCACGGCCCTGTATGGAATACCGCATAGCCAAGTTGTGAGGAGGATAGGAAAAGGGAGGATGCGATGAGCCTTTCCCACTATCCAGGTGTCAGCAGTAGATGATGTCGCAAGAAGAATTGATAGAAGGCCATATATAAGACCGGGCACATGCGATGGTATGAACAGGTGGAAAAATCCACGGCTCGGACGATGAAGTGGGGGTACATCAATGGCTCTCGTATCTAATCGCATGAAGAAGTAGTGCGTTGGATAGTGAAATAGCGGATGCGATGAACCTTTCCCGCCTGTCAAAAGTTAGCCTCAGAGCCCATCGCGCAGAGGAAGAAAATGTAGTAGGGACCACTTGGGTACATGCGAGGCCGCCTTATGGAGAAGTGTGGACAAGATGAACGACGTAGATGGAAAGTTAAAATTAGATCCGATGGTAAAGAAGAGTAGGCTGTCAAATCAAAGGATAAAGAGGAAGCCGATCTAACGGTAGGGAATAGGCATGTGAGAAACTGATGGTGGAGATTAAAGGACATCATGTAATGAAGGGTGGGAGTTATGTTAGCATGGTTATATAGATAAGAAACAAACGTGAGGGTTGACATTTGTTCTCAAATATTGTTGAAGTCAGGAGGTCCCTCGGTGTGTGGCAGACGACGAAGGCGATAGAACCTCCAGTAGCCTGTTCAAAGCTTCTAAACCGGGAGGTAGGGCCTTGTAACCGTCCTTTCTCTTACAAAGTTGAATCTTTAGTCATAATATGGGAGATGAATAGGCTTCTACCAGCTATAAAGCTAGGGTGGCCCTGGAAGATAGGGACGTGGATGTGTTTGACCCATGCATTTGACTCTCTGTCCCTGAAATTAAAACAAAGTTAGATGCTCTGCATGAACAGGGTCTGGACATACATGGTGTTTTTAAGTCGTCTTTTATTTTCTTTTTCCTAGACCAAGTACCTTCTTTCCCCCGAGTTCGTAACATGGTGCTACGTGAATTACTCTGAATCCATAAGGGTAATCATGGATTCCCCCAGGTCTAAAGTTGTCTGTGTTTTAGATGCGTCAGTTGTAAAGAATTCATTTTTTGTCCCCAAGTCACAGTACCAGGAGTCGGAAAGCTTTTCAAAATAGTTTGTGGTTTCCCTGTTCAATCAAATTGCCCCAGAAAGCCGTCGAAATTTCCTAGCCACATGTCTGAAAACCCACTTCGAAGTTGCAAAAAAGTTGTACCCCTTGGACGTCAAGCTTTTTGATGACGATTCCCAGTTCGTCTTCTCACTGTTGGTTCAATTCTTAGGTTTAGATACTGACCAATGGGTAACAGAGGTCCAACTGAGTCTACTTTTTAGGATTAGTATTTGTTTAGCAAGGTCTGACACTGGACTCATCCCGCCTCTTAGGATTGATGAATTTTTAGCAGAAAGAATGCATGTACAGTTGCAAAAATTCTTGAATACTAGATTTTTTAGATACTAGACACAGCTTATGAAGATGATCCTATACAGTAACATGGAAAGCCCCCATTTTCATCATTTACTTAAGATAAATGCTTTGCTCGACAATGTGTTTGATTATTTCAACTGTGTTTTACCCCCTGTGTATAAAGTCATTTTTGGGGAGGGAGTGACGAGAGTGTTGCCCGAGATGAAGTCAATGATTCAATTAAAGGATGAAGTGGCCGTCGGAGACTGGTTCCTTTTGAAAGATGATACAGTCATTAGGCTGTATGGTTTTGTAAGTGAACCCTATGTTTTTCCTTCCTTTCTGACATTAAGAATCTTTGCCGTGGAATTTATCAAGCAGAAACTGAGCTTGGAAGAGGCACTGTTCCTGCAGTTTAAAAAGGGCACTAATATAAAATACCCTTGGAAGGTAGGTCCTTTCATTGTGAAGAGCAAGGAGGCTTTACCGGAGATAGACGAATTGAT
Organism: Larix kaempferi; assembly: GCA_027924585.1. Classification (NCBI taxonomy): domain Eukaryota; kingdom Viridiplantae; phylum Streptophyta; class Pinopsida; order Pinales; family Pinaceae; genus Larix; species Larix kaempferi. Next base: position 330,139 of record BSBM01000088.1, read on the forward strand.
GAGACTTCTAGGGTTCAAAAAAGACGTAGTTGTTGAATATGACCCCATGCATGTTATTTCTAGAAGAAGGAAGGAGTGTAACCAAAGGGATTTTGAACACAAGGAGCCAAAAAGGGCACTCAGGGGACGGAACCTGCTACAATGGGAGCTAGAGGCAGAAGAAGTTCCAAGTTTGCAGGAAAGACACCCTGTAATGTCTGATGCTGTAATGAGTATCGAACAGGTGTCGGACACTGGGGAAGTGGGCCATAAGAGAGATCTGGAGGAAATTCATGATATGGATACTTAAATGGGGGGTGAAGACAAACGACCTAGGATGATAACACAAGTTGAGGTGTTTGGTGAAATGCTCAGGTCGAGTCATTTATTTCCCTCACTGAAGAAGAATTGGTTGGTGGGACACCACAGGAAGATTTGACTATTTGGATGGATAATGAAAAGAAGATAATGAGGGGCTTCCAGCCCCTGAAGTTCAAATAAGAGAATAAAAGTTTCAGGATGTTAAAGAAGGTTAGAATAGCAATAGATTTCGGTCTAAATTTGATCTGTGTGAGCAATATAAATAGAATAGACAGTCCTCGGCCCAGAAGATTTTTGACCTAATGCCAAGAGCCAGTAATTTATCCAAAACTAAGACTTCCTTAGTAACCAGTAGAGATGAGAAGGATAACACTTTAAATTTACCAGTATCGATAGAAGCTGAAGTAACAGAGATGAAGCTCAGATGGGATACGATACCAGTACCTGACAATATCCATTTTCACAAATAGATTGGTGATCTTATGCATGTTGATTTTGTGAAAGTGGCATTGAGAGGTGATAACTTGGAAGTTACTGTAGGGAAATTAGAGAATCAGCTAAAATAGGAAAAGAGTGAAAATCGACCCCTTCAGCAACTTGTAAAAAAGTTACAAATTGAACTGGTTGGAGTTGATGGGGGAGGAAAAGCCATGAAGTAGCTTCTAGATGATAAAGAAAAGATAATTTCAAACCTGCAGAAAAAAGGAAAAAGTCCCTAACATCTAGCTGATCCAGGCCCTCGAGGAAACACAATTTGAAATACAAAGGGAGGCTTTATATAAGGAATTGGATGATTGTAAAGCAGAAATACTGAAGCTTGCTACAGAAAAAGATAATTAGAAAAAGGAGAAAATAAGCCTAGAAAAGCAACTTGGAGATCTAAGAAGTAACTTGTCTAGTCTGGACATGCGGCCTACAAATGTGAGTCAAGGTGGTGATGAAGATAGTACCAATAATCTAGCACGGGCTATGTGACATGTCAGCCTGAGAGAAAGTGAGATTAGGGAGCTAAGGGAAAGAGTGCAGAGACTAGAAGAAGAAAATAAGAAGTAGGAGGAGGAGACAAATGGCCTCCAGGAAAAGCAAAGGGAATCGATTGAGCAGAACAAAAAACTCACTCGCCAAGTTGCAGGGTAGGCTACTATGAAGGGGTGTAGACATTTGATGTGGGATAAGAAATTTAAAGAGGCTGAAGGTTTTTAGCCATAATTAGAGTTCATAAGAGTCAAGGAGAAGACAATCAATGATGATTTGTCAGGATGTGTAGCCATGAGAAAGACTTTGGCCTGAAAACCCAAAGAAACAACATTAAGTGTTGTTTCCTTTTTAAATGATTTGTCAGAAGAAGAAAGGATCAGGCTAAACATTGGGAACAAGATCGTGACAATCGCTATGGCTCGGAGAGTTTTGGGAAAATATGCTCAGGTGGAAAGCATGTAGGCCAAAGCAAAAGATATGAAAAGGTAGGTAGCATACTTTAGAAGATCATTTGGTAAGATAAATGAAATGGGACTACCGTCCTTTTGGGATAATAATCTAGATCTAATCTCTAAAAGTGTTTACAAAAAGAAGATTTGGGCTAGAAGAATGGATCACTCAAAGTTCAAACATATCGAACAACTACTCATAGGAAAAAATTTAATGGAAAAGATCGAAGACGACTTTGAAGTCCTGAACAGATTGATTGTCATTAGCGAAAGGCTTCCACCAGCCACCTATTCTGACCATATTGAAATCTGAGTGATGGTGACAGAGATGACAGATTAAGACCTCCCTTCAGCTGAGCACTAGGATGATGTAAATGGATATGCAAATATGAGATATACTCTCCGCCAGCTACAGTAGATGTCTAATTTTTATGAGTTGTTAAATATTGTTTGAAAGGTCTGAAAATACATAAGAAATTTTCAATTTTTGATATAATTTGTAATATCTTTTGAGGCGGCTAAATGGATAGCCAACTGGAACTTTTATCTTTACTATGTTTGTTTTTACTGTAAGGTTAATCTCATTCAGTGATAATACCGACAAATGCAAGAAATAGTTAGGCTAGCTCTGCCTATTTTTGTTTCAAAGCAGTTATGGCAAACAAATTTTGATGAGGTGTCATTTTGTTGTAAAACATTTTTGGTTTAGATGATTCGAGTGAAGGGCTCCCGACATCTATATATGCGATGTAATAGAATGATGAAAGGGTTGAAAATCTTATTCGAAAGCTTTTAATATTTTGAGGATTACTCTGTAAGACATTTTTTGAGCTGTTTAATAAAGTTTGCAGAGCCGAAGCCTGCGTTTTGATAGGGATTCCTGTGTAATTGGTCTTGTAGTTTGTATTTTCTTTCTTCCCATGTGAAATTGTGTTTATCTCTTTGTTATCCCATTTTGTGTTATTTCTTTCATGCTTGGATTAGGGTAATGGTTAAGTGGAATCCATAAAAGTCATGCTCTGCTTATATTTTTCCAAGTATTTCACCAACATATTCTACTAAAGTTGATGTAGGATTCATCTTGGTATGCCTTACATTGATGGACTATTTCTTTCCTCTTATGTTCCACAAATTAAATCTTTTTGACTACTAGTTGCTTGCTACCTTGCCCTTGTCAATGCATTTGCAAAACCTTTTGTGAATGATGTTTCAGATTTTGTTAAATATGACTCCATTTCCCAAACAAAATTCATATGTTTTCAACCAAACAGTGCTTGAATCATTTTTGTTCCAAATAGAAATCTGATCTTCTGTATAATTGTTATAATTGAATATCTTGACCGTGAATGCTGGTGTTTCTTTTTCATTATTGGCAATCTTGATTATTCCAGTCTTTTCATGAGAGTTTAGAGAGATCCCTCTCTGTCTTTGTTGGGTCAGTAGCATAGGCCAAAGGTTGGTTAGTGGTTACCCATAATTACCCTCTTTCAGCCTTGGGGGTCAATTTCGGTGTTAACAAATTGGTGCCATTGCCGGGGACTACGATTGTTTTATCAATCCATGGGTGAATGACATATACATTTGAATTTCAAAGAACATGAGAGATCTTTGTGGGCAAATAGAGGTTTCCGCATTTTCAAGAAAGTTGAAGAATTTTTCGCTGGCGACTCCACCTACAAAGATAAGACAATTCAAGAAGACTCCACTGGAGAAAGATTAGTATGCCAAAACATACTACTGAAGAAATTCCAAAGGCATCCTGGACTCAAGAAAGATCCATACGAGAGGTAATCCTTTCCCCAAAATCCTGCTAGGAGTAGATAATCCTAAAAGTTTACTCAGACATAGAACTATGAAAGATCGGGCTAGTGCTCCTATCATGAGACTATTTCTTTTTCAGGAATTGGATCTAGAGATTGATATTAGCAAACCTTTGTTAAGAAAAAATATGAATCATACCTAAGCCTAGGTGAAGAAGGTCTGAATAACTTTGAATCATATCTTTCAGATCCTGTATGGTTTGATTCTAAAAATCTCTCCAAAGTTGAAGGTAATAAACCCAGTTCTCAGGCCCACTAAGCCCATACTACAATCCTAGCCAGTGATCTTGCTCAGAATATTTCCCCACAAGCTCAGAATCCACCTAGACCCATGGCTGCCAGATTTGCACCTTTGGGCCTGCCTGCTGCTTTGCATGACCTCCCTCAGAACTACGCTCAGAGAATTGTCTTTTATAATGGAGAGGGAGACTGGTTGGCCAAACAACATGTTGATAGATTTGAAGATTTTATAGACCTGGAGGAAGTGGACCACGATGACGCTAAAATGAGATTGTTTTCCCAAAGCGTGTTTGGGGAACCCAAGAAATGCTTCAGACAGCCACCCAATGCTTCCATAGCAGATTTTTTAGCTTTTAAAATATTGTTTCTAGAAAAATGGGAAACAATGGGCAATCCTTCCATAGTCTTATCCCAGTATAATCACTTAAAGAAAGGCGGATTTGAATCAGTCCATGAGTTTTCTGCCATATTCATGAAGGCCTATAATTCTATTCCCAATGATCTAAAACCCCCGGTACGCACTGCAAAGCTCCACTATGCATATACCTTTGATGGAGATTTCTCATGCACATTAAGACAAAGAAAAGCTGCCTCCCTGCCTGCTATGCTGAAAGATGCCATGGAGGTTGAATCCAACATGATGGCTTCTGGGAAAATAAAAGGCAAAACTGAAGCAGATAGGAAGAAGCAAGAAACCCAATCCTCTTCTAGTGATGCTAAATTTGATACCATGATGAAAACTATGGAAAGATTGATGGATAGGTTAGCCATGGAAAATAAGCCTCTTGTTAGGGAACAATCGGAAAATTAGATAAGGAAACCTAACTTTAGAAAGCCACCTCCTCCAAGAAATCCCAGAAACCAAGAAGATCACCAAAAAAGGCCTCCTTTCCTTGAGAATTTTATAGATGAAGAGGGACCTGAAAACCCTGCGGCTGACTAGATACATCTCTTCGACACCCTAGAACACGAAGTTCATTTGACTAAAAAGGAGCATGATTTTTTCACCAAGGGAAATGTTGATAAAGCTGCAAAATTCAATTCTGAATAGTACCAGATGGGCTACATGAATGCTGTGGATGATATCCAGAGAAAGATGAGGTTGAGAAACAGATAAATACCAATAACTGAAGGGAATTCTGCTCAGATTCAACCCCCTAAGACTCAACAAAATATAGATAAGCTAAAAGAAAAACAACCAGAGGATCATGCATAGAAAATATCAGAAGATAAGGGGCAACATTCTAAAGAAGGTAGGCAACCAGAAGTCACTGAAGTAGGGGAGCGAACTTCAATATTCAGCTTGAAGGCTGAACTGTCTAAGGTAAAGATCTCTATCCCCTTGAATGAGCTGTTAAGAAACAATGAATATAGGGAAGAGATAAATAGCCTAGTAAAGGGGCAGGCAGGAAATACATAAGACATGTTGGAAGTGACAAATGATGCCCCCACTATAATCTTTTGTTCCAAACTAGAGGAGCTAGATGATGAAGAAGTCCCTCCCTTTTATTTGAGTTTGAATATCCATGATAAGTTATTACACAACAGCCTGATAGATTCTGGAGCTTCACACAACTTGATTCCAAAGTCAGTGTTGGACCAGTTGGGGTTAGAAGTCACTAGAACCTACAAAGACCTATATTCTTTTGATTCCAGAAAGGTACCGTGTTTAGGTCTGATTAAATATGTGATAGTAACCCTTGCCCAGATTCTAGTGAAGAGCATCATGATGGATATAGTAGTGGCTGATTTTTTTGTTAAGTTTGGGATGTTGTTATCAAGATCCTGGGTAAAAAAGCTAAAAGGAACCATGTAGATGGACTTATCTTATGCTACTATACCACTTTTTAGGAGCAATAGGAAGTCGTACAGAGAGAAAATGATGGCTTATGTGGTCAACAATGACGACAAACCTGAAAATCACCCTATATTCATTGTGGATACAGACATAGGTTCCTCCATCCTCTTCAATGATGGTCCACATACTGATCCTATACCCACATTTTTCGACAAAGTCGAGGAAGACAAGGAATTTGCAGCAAGGCATGAGGCATCAAAGAGGCAAAAAAATGAAGAAGGACTGTGGAAGATTTACTTTGATGGGTCACTAAGTAAAAATGGAGTTGGGGCTGGGGTTTGGATCATACCTCTAGACCAAGAATCTAGAGCCCTATCATATAAATTGACTTTTGAATGTATAAACAATGTAGCTGAGTATGAAGCTCTACTTTTAGGACTGAGAGCTCTGAAAGATCTGGGAGACAAAAGAGTACATGTATTTGGAGATTCAGATCTGGTGGTGAACTAGGTAAATGATAGTTATCAGGAAAAACACTCCAGGATGAGAGCTTATAGAAATGAATTTTGGGACATGTTTGGAAATTTTTTCGACGAACATAAGATCTGGGCAATTCTGAGGTGTGAAAATCAAATAGCACACTCCTTGGCCACTATTGCTGGTGGTTTTAAAACTCCCATTTTTTCCCAAGAAAAATACGAGGTCGAAGTAATAAACAGACCCTCCATCCAAGACAATTCCAAGTATTGGCAAGTGTTTGAAGATGATCTACAAATTAAAATATTTTTAGAACTATCTCATTAGTTTGTTAATGTTCAGATTGATATAGAAAATGAGAATGTAGAAGGTCTGATGGACCAGGAACAATCAGAAAGCAAAGAGAATGAAAATAAGGATTGGAAGAATACTTTGGGAGGCAAAGACATTGTCCAGCTAAAAATAAACTATATCCCCAAAGGATTAATACCCCTAGAAAATCTATTTGATCAAAACGATGTGGCAAAGAATCCCAAATTCGAACCTCCCGAGGATACTGTAGAACATCATAATTTGGGTTATGTTGGAGAACCTTGGATGGTGAAGCTGTCTAAAAAGTTGTAGACTAGGAGGAAAAAGCAGTATGTCGATTTGATGAAAAAATATGCCGCTGCCTTCTCCTGGAGATATGAAGAGTTAAAGGAGTATGATGCCTCAATAATCCAACATTCTATCCCAATCCGTCCTGGGGAAAAACCTTTCAAACATAAGTTGAGGAGAATGAATCCTAAGTTGGTACTGGTAATAGAAAAAGATATCAAGAGGTTGTTTGACGCAAATATTATTGTCACTTTGAGATTCTCTCAATGGGTATAAAACGTAGTTCCTGTAAGAAAAAAGAATGGAGAGATTCGAATCTATACAAACTTTAGGAACTTGAAAAAAGCTTCTTTAAAAGATAATTGCCCGCTGCCAAAAATGGAACACATCTTGCAGAAGGTAGTAGGAGAAGAAAGGATTTCTACGATGGATGGTTTCTCTAGGTATAATCAGATCAAAGTTAGTCCAGAAGATCAAGAAAAGACTGCTTTTACCACTCCATAGGGGACTTTCATGTATGCTAAGATGCGTTTTGGATTGATGAATGCTGGAGCTACTTTTCAGAGAGCAATGGACATTGCCTTTGCTGAAGAAAAGGATAATTTCATAGTGGTGTACATGGATTACATAACGGTATATTCAAAGTCTAATGATGAGCATCTAAAACACCTAGAACGAGTCTTTAAGAAATGCATAAAATATGGTATCTCTCTCAACCCAAAGAAATCTCATTTTGCTTTAGAAGAAGATAAACTCCTGGGGCATATAATATCCAAGGGAGGTATCAAGATTGACCCTGAGAGGGTTAGTGCCATCCAGAAAGTTGTAGAGCCAAGGAGGAAAAGAGAGGTGCAGTCTTTCATTGGACAAGTTGTTTTTCTGAGAAGGTTCATTCCTAGTTTCGTTGAAATTATGATGAGTATCACTAATATGCTAAGAAAGGAAAGTCAAATAAAATGGACAGAGGAAGCTAGAGATTCTTTCAGGGGAAGAAAGAGTGCTATCACTAAGGCCCCTATATTAGCCAGCCCCAATTTTTCTAAAGATTTTTTGATTTTTTCTTATGCTTCGGAGCATACAGTGGAAGGAGTGCTGTTACAGAAGAATGACCAGAATGCAGAATAATCAATTGCTTTTTTCAGTAGGATGTTGAGAGATGCAGAGTTGAAATATGACATCATGGAGAAACATGCTTATGCCTTGAAAAAATCACTAAAGGATTTCAGGATTTACATACTTCACTTACATATCATTGCCCATGTACCAAATAGTGTTGTGAAAGGTATTCTTACCCAAGCAGATCCTGAAGGTAGAAGGGCAAAATGGATTGTTGTATTACTAGAATATGGCTTAGAAATAAGGCCTACAAAACTGGTGAAAGGGGGATTAGCAAAATTCATGACCAAGGCCGATTGTGATTCCTTGAAGAATACTCATGGCATCTAGACACTAAAGTACAGATAAGTCCAGAATTTTCTACATCCCCTTGGTACGCTGACAGTGTTTATGTGTTACAAAATTTACAAGCTCCTCCATGATTAAGCAAGAGTAGGTCTAGGGATATGAAATTAAAGGTTACAAAATACTATATTATGAATCAGTTCTTGTACTGGAAAGACCCCAGATGTGTGTTGCTAAATTTCCTACTTGAGGAAGAAGCTAAGCATACTAAGAAAGAATTTCATAAGGGAGATTGTGGCGGACATCATTCTTGGAAAGTAACGGTGAATAAGATCTTAAGGGCCGGTTTCTATTGGCCTACCATGTTCACAGATGTGTATAAGGAAATTGTTGCTTGTCACCAATGTCAAATATTTGAAGGAAAGATGAAAGTTGTCTCACTGCCCCTTCACCCAGACATAATAGAAGCTCCTTTTAACCAATGGGCAGTAGATTTGATTGGGGAAATAAACCCTAACTCTTATGGGAAGCATAGGTGGATATTGACAGCTACTAATTACTTTACCAAATGGATAGAAGATATACCTACCAGGAACGAAACATAAAATTTTATTATGGACTTTTTGGAGGATAACATCCTATCTAGGTTTGGATGCCCCAAAAGAATTATGACTGATAATGCTCCTACCTTTTGTTCTAAGAAGATGATTAATTTTTGTCACAAATACCATATCAGTCTGAACCACTCTACAGCATACTACCCATAGGGAAATGGACTAGCAGAGTTCTCCAACAAAAGCTTAGTAAGAATCATAAAGAAATTGTTGGAAGAGAATAAAAGGGCTTGGCATACAAAACTGAGATATGCTCTGTGAACTGATAGAATAAGCACGAAAAGAGCCATTGGGATGTCCCCTTTTTAGTTGGTATATGGAGCCGAGGTGGTGTTTCCATCATCTCTAGGGTTGCCGATTATGAAGTTGCTGTAGGGAATAGAAGAAGAGCCGAACCATATGTAGAGGAGAATAAACTAGATAATCGAGCTAAATGAGGTAAGGACGAAAGCCTACGACAAGGTGCAGGGACACTAGGAAAAGATGAAGGAAGCTTTCAACAAGAAAGACAAAGAATATGAATTCCAGGTGAATGATTTGGTCCTGAAATGGGATGCCCCTAGAGAAGATAAACACGGGAAATTTGACCATATGTGGATGGGGCCATACGTTATCACAGCAAATCGAGGGTTAAATTCTTTTATACTAGAAAATCAGGATGGATCTGCTTGGTTTGGAGGGCTGGTCAATGGAAGGTTCCTAAAGCACTATCTGTCCTAGAGGCGCCATCCGACCCATGTACCATAAATTATATATATATATATATATATATATATATAGTTTTACAGTTGTTATGAAGTTTTTGTTTTAGGGCGAAACCGGAGAACCTTGAAGCCTGAAAGTGAAGGCCCTAAGGTAGGGAAAGAGAAGCCATGATTTTATTTTTTAATGTTCAACCTAGATATACGACAAGTATGGTCCTTAGTTACTGGAAAGAAGTCTCCGGCTAGGGTTTGAAGGAGCCTCCCAATGGATCAGGCACTTAATCTACGGAGTTCTTTGCTACCTCGCAGGGAGGATAGCATCCTCGTTGGAGCTAGTTGTTAACACCCATATATTTTTCTACAATATGCAGTTGAATGGAAGGGATGGAGGGTCAAAATGTACCTAGTAGAGAACCCGAGATATCCTCCATGCTCGAGAGCTAAGTGCTAAGGGGAAAGACTAGGGGGTCTAAGAAGAACCAAATGTGCAAAAGATGGGAAAATGTTGAAGTGTGGGTATTAATAGGCGATAATCACACTTTATAACCTATAGTCCGCTAGTCCAATAATGAGAGACTAGACATCACACCAATCTACACCGTAGATTAGGTGCAGGGGTAGGATCCACGGCCCTATATGGAATACTGCACAACCAAGTTGCGAGGAGGATAGGAAAAGGGCGGATGTGATGAGCCTTTCCCGCCATCTAGGTGTCAGCAGCAGATGATGTCGCAAAAAGAATTGATAGAAGGCCATATATAAGATCGGGCGCATGCGATGGTATGAACAGGTGGAAAGATCCATGTCTTGGACGACGACGGGGGGGTATATCAACGGCTCTCGTAGCTGATCGCATGAAGAAGTAGCGTGCTGGATAGCAAAATAGCGGATGCAATGAACTTTTCCTGCCTGCCAGATGTTAGCCTCAGACCCCATCACGCAGAGGAAGAAATCGTAGTAGGGACCACTTGGGTACATGCGAAGCTGCCTTATGGAGAAGTGTGGACAAGATGAATGGTGTAGATGGAAAGTTAAAATTATATCTGACGGTAATAAAGAGTAGGTTGTAAAATCAAAGGATAAAGAAGCAGCCGATCTAACGGTAGGGAATAGGCATGTGAGAAACCGATGGTGGAGATTAAAGGATAGCATGTAAAGAAGGGAGGGAGTTATGTTAGCACGGTTATATATATAAGAAACAACTGTGAGGGTTGACATTTGTTCTTGAAGATCATCAAAGTCAGGAGGTCTCTCGGCATGTGGCAGATGGCGAAGGCGACAGAACCTCCAGTAGCTTGTTCAGAGCTTCTAAACGGACAGGTAGGGCCTTGTAACCATCCTTTCTCTTAAAAAGTTGAATCTTCAGTCATAAGATGGGAGACGAACAGGATTCTACCAGCTATAAAGATAGGGTGGCCTTGGAAGATAGGGACTCGGATGTGTTTGACCCATGCATTCGGCTCTCTGTCTCTGAAATTAAAACAAAGTTAGATGCTCTACATGAACATGGTCTCGACATACATGGGGTTTTTAGGTCGTCTTTTATTTTCTTTTTCCTAGACCAATTACCTTCTTTCCCCTGAGTTTGTAACATGGTGCTCCGTGAATTACTCCGAGTCCACAAGGGTAATCATGGATGCCCCCGTGTCTAAAGTTGTCCGTGTTTTAGATGCGTCAGTTGTAAAGGATTCTTTTGTTGTCCCCAAGTCGCAGTACTAGGAGTTAGAAAGATTTTCAGAAGAGTCTGTGGTTTCTCTGTTCCCTCAAATCACCCCAGAAATTCATTGAACATTCCTAGCCACATGTCTGAAACCTCACTCCGAAGTTGCAGAAAAGCATTACGCCTTGGACGTCAACCTTTTTGATGACGATTCCCAGTTGGTCTTCTCACTACTGGCTCAATTCTTAGGTTTAGATACTGACCAATGGGTAACGGAGGTCCAGTTGAGTCTACTTTTCAGGATTAGTATTTATTTAGCAAGGTCTGACACTAGACTCATCCCACCTCTTAGGTTTGATGAATTTTTAGCAGAAAGAATGCATGTACAGTTGGAAAAATTCTCGAATACTAGATTTTTCAGATACCAGACACAGCTTATGAAGATGATCCTGTACAGTAATGCGGAAAGCTCGCATTTTCGTCCTTTACTTGAGACAAATTCTTTGCTGGACAATGTGTTTGATTATTTCAACACTGTTTTACCCCCTATGTATAAATTCATTTTTGGGGAGGGACTGCCGAGAGTGTTTCCTGAGATGAAGTCAATGATGCAATTAAAGGATGAAGTGGCCATCGGAGACCGGTTCCTTTTGAAAGATGCTACAGTCATCAGGCTATATGGTTTTGTAAAGGAACCCTATGTTTTTCCTTCCTTTCTGACATTAAGAATCTTTACCCTGGAATTTATCAAGTAGAAACTTTGCTTGGAAGAGGCATTGTTGCTGCAGTTTAAAAAGGGCACTGATATAAAATACCCTTGGAAGGTAGGTCCTTTCATTGTGAAGAGTAGGGAGGCTTTACTGGAGATAGAGGAATTAATGAGACTTCTAGTGTTCAAAAAAGACATAGCTATTGAATATGACCCCTTGCATGTTATTTCTAGAAGAAGGAAGGAGTGTAACCTAAGGGATTTCGAACACAAGGAGCCAGAAAGGGCACTCAGGGGACAGAACCTGCTACAATGGGAGCCCAAGGTAGAAGAAGTTCCAAGTTTGTAGGAACGAGACCCTGTAATGTCTGATGTTGTAATTAATAACGAACAGGTGTCGAACACTGGGGAAGTGGGCCGGAAGAGAGATCTGGAGGAAATTAGGGATATGGATACTAAAATGGGGGGTGAAGACAAACGACCTAGGATGATAACACAAGTTGAGGTGTTTGGTGAAAATACTCAGGTCGAGTCATTTATTTCCCTCGCTAAAGAATAATTGGTTGGTGGGACACCCCAGGAAGATTTGACTGTCTGGATGGATAATGAAAAAGAAGATAATGAGGGGTCTCCAACCCCTAAAGTTCAAATAAGAGAATACACATTTCTAGATGTTAAAGAAGGTGACAACAGCAGTAGATTCCGGTCTAAAGTTGATCTGTGCGAGCAATCTAAACATAATAGACAGGCCTCGGCCCAGAAGATTTTTGACCTATTGCCGAGAGCCAGTAAGTTGTCCAAAACTAAGACTTCCTTAGTAACCAATAGAGATGAGAAGGATAACACTTTAAATTTAGTAGTATTGACAGAAGTCAAAGTAACAAAGATGAAGCTCAGATGGGATACGATACCAGTACCTGACAAGATCCATTTTCACAAATAGATTGGTGATCTTATCCATGTTGATTTTGTGAAAGAGGCATTGAGAGGTGATAACTTGGAATTTACTGTGGGGAAATTAGAGAATCAACTAAAACAGGAAAAGAGTGAAAATCGAGCCCTTCAGTAAATTGTAAAAAAGTTACGAATTGAACTGGTTGGAGTTGACAGGGGAGGAAAAGCCATGAAGCAGCTACTAGCTGACAAAGAAAAGCTAATTTCAAATCTGCAGAAAAAGGAAAAAGTACCTAACATCCAGCTAATCCAGGCCCCCGAGGAAACACAATTTCAAATACAAAGGGAGGATTTATCTAAGGAATTGGATGATTGTAAAGCAAAAATACTGAAGCTTGTTGGAGAAAAAGATAATTGGAAAAAGGAGAAAATAAGCCTAGAAAAGCAACTTGAAAATCTAAGAAGTAACTTGTCCAGTCTGGACATGCGGCCTATAAATGTGAGTCAAGGTGGTGATGAAGACAGTACCAATAATCTAGCATAGGCTATGTCACATGTCAGCATGAGAGACAGTGAAATCAGGGAGCTAAGGGAAAGAGTGCGAAAACTAGAAGAAGAAAATAAGACGCAGGAGGAGACAAATGGCCTTTGGGAAAAGCAGAGGGAATCGTCTGAGCAGAATAAAAAACTCACTCGCTATGTTGTAGGGAAGGCTCCTATGCAGGGGTGTAGACATTTGGTGTGGGATAGGATATTTAAAGAGGCTGAAGGTTTTTGGCCATACTTGGAGTTCATAAGAGTCAAGGAGAAGACAATCAGTGATGCTTTGTCAGGATGTGTAGCTGCGAGAGAGACTTTGGCCCGAAAACCAAAAGAAAAAACATTAAGTGCTATTGACTTTTTAAATGATTTGTCAGAAGAAGAGAGGATCAGGTTAAGCATTGGGAACCGAATCGTGACAATCGCTACGGCTCGGAGAGTTTTGGTAAAGTATGCTCAGGTGGAAAGCGTGGAGGCCAAAGCAGAAGATATGAAAAGGCAGGTAGTAGACTTCAGAAGATCATTTGGTAAGTTAAATGAAATGGGATTACCATCCTTTTGGGATAATAATCTAGAGCTAATCTCTAAAAGCGCTTACAAAAAGAAGATCTGGGCTATAAGAATGGATCACTTGATGTTCAAACATATGGAACAACTGCTCAAAGGAAAAAATTTAATGGAAAATATCGAAGACGACTTTGAAGTCCTGAACAGATTGATTTTCATTGGCTAAAGGCTTCCGCCATCCTCCTATTCTGACCATATTGAAATCCGATTGATGGTGAAAGAGATGACAGATTATGATCTCCCTTCAGCTGAGCACCGAGCTGCTGTAAATGGATATGCAAATATGAGAAATACTCTTCGCCAGCTATAGTAGCTGTCTAATTATTATGAGTTGTTAAATATTGTTTGAAAGGTCCGCATATACATAAGACATTTTCAATTTTTGATATAATTTGTAGTATTTTTTGAGGCAGCTAAATGGATAGCCAGCTGGAACTTTTATCTTTACTATGTTTGTTTCTACTGTAAGGTTAATCTCATTCAGTGATAATACCATCAAATGTAATAAATAGTTAGGCCAGCTCTGCCTGTTTTTGCTTCAAAGTAGTTATGGCAAACAAATTTTGATGAGGTGTCATTTTGTTGTAAAACATTTTTGGTTTAGATGAGTCGGGAAAAGGGCTCCCGACATCTATATATGCGATGTAATAGAATGATGAAAGGGTTGAAAGTATTATTCGAAATATTTTGATATTTTGAGGATTAGTTTGTAAGACATTTTTTGAGCTGTTTAATAAATTTTACAGAACCAAAGCCTGCTTTTTGACAAGGATTCCTGTGTAATTGGTCTGGTAGTCTTTATTTTCTTTCTTCCCATGTGAAATTGTGTTTCTCTCTTTGTTATCCCATTTTGTTTTATTTCTTTCATGCTTGGATCAAAGTAACGGTTAAGTGGAATTCATAGAAGTTATGCTCTGCTTAGCTTTCTCCAAGTATTTCACCAACATATTCTACTAAAGTTGATGTAGGATTCATCTTGGTATGCCTTCATTTTTTGGAATGTTTCTTTTCTCTTCTATTCCACAAATTAAATCTCTTTGACTACTAGCTGCTTGCTACCTTGCCCTTGTCAATGTGTTTGCAGAACCTTTTGTGAATTATGTTTCAGAGTTTTTTAAATATGACTCCATTGCCCAAAGGAAATTCATATGTTTTCAACCAAACAGTGCTTGAATAATTTTTGTCCCAAACATAAATCTGATCTTTTGTATAATTGTTATAATTAAATATCTTGGCCATGAATGCTGGTGTTTCTTTTTCATTATTGGCAATATTGATTATTCTAGTATTTTCATGATATTTTAGAGAGAGCCCTCTCTGTCTCTGTTGGGTCAGTAGCACAGGCCAAAGATTGGTTAGTGGTTACCCAGAATTACCCTCTTTCATCCTTGGGGGTCAATTTCGGTGTTCACATAAGCGTTGAGAAACCAACAAAATACAGGTTGAGGGTTCAAACCTCTGTGTACTTAAAATGCCATACAGCTTAAATATTTACAACGATGGTAAACACCAAAGTTTAAAATAAAAACTGAATTCTCGGCCGAACCAAACGAAGATCGGCCTTGTGTCAAAGTTTCACCACAAATATTCTGAGTACAATAGATGCCCACAAGGGAGTCACTGAGGCTTACCAAGGCATTCAAGCTCTTTTCCTATCTGTCTAAACCTAAAACCAATACCGAGGAAGAACTTGCCAAACCATCAAACGAATAAGTGGTTAAAACCTTGACTGGCTCAGACATTAAATCTTAAACAATGATAATATGAAACACTTGAAGAAACATAGTAGTTAACCATGACATTACCTGCAACCCTCGCAGCATTCCTGAACACATTTGGAACATTTTAAGCTTACAACATCAACTCTGGAGGTGCACGGTTCACCATCAAATGCAGTAAGGTAATAGTTTTGTAATGGCTTGGCTCATATAGCCTGCTTGTAAAAACAAATGAATGTTACAGGTCTCAACATCAAACCACGAGAGAGATGCCTACAAACCGTTGTTACAAACCCTAAGAACCTGAGGGCTTTTCGGCCTCTCCACCCTTATTCTTTGCAAAAATGAATGCTCGAGGTTGTGGCCTCGTTGTGTAGTCAAAACCCAACTAGTGTTTAAACACAAAGACCAATAAACTTCACATGGAGCCCTTCCACGAGGGATGCAAATAGGCATTCCACCAAAACGTATTTAATAAACCTTAAATGCCATAGCTACCGGTTACGTGTGCTTGCCAACACATGATCCATCGACACTTTAGTTATAGTCTTCACTTTTTCTTCAATGTATAATATGTTATGCATACAACCAAATGCATAATATATAGTTCCTACTTAGATTAATTCGAATAGCCAGAATAATATGTTATGCATATAGTCAAGTTTTTAATGTATAGTTTCTACTCATGGTAATTCAAAGATGTCATACTATCACGGGGGGTTCACTCAGTGAACTTGTTTCATAGCATGATCGTTCGCATGATATTAAAGAATATCCCTAATTTCACTAAATATTGGAAAATGCCTACTAAAATTGTATTGTTGAACCCCCCTTCCAATATTCCTTTCCAATTAAGAAAACCCCTAGTTTCACCAAATATTGTAGATATCCATTTTTAATACCCCCTTTATATCATATTATCAATTTGTAACAAACAAGAACCCTAAAGATTTTAGTATAATCAAACAAGACGCTAAATAAAATAATAGTATAATACTAATAATGATCCCACCAGGATTGTAGGGGTGATTGATCAATTTGTAGCATTGGATAGTGGAACACCCAATGAAATATTACCGGAGAAGGAAAAATGTGTAAAAGGAAACCCATTCAAGAGATCAACATAACAAAGAATGTAAAAGATTGATAGTCCACTAATTAGTGCAATGGTTAGAGAAGACCAGAATTGCAAATGTTTCATAGCACAACTGGCCAATCTACCAATTTAATATCATGTAAATACATGTATAGCCATAGAGAGCTCATGTTTTCTATAAGATTAATAATTAAACTCCATAAAAATGAAAAAATGAAACCCTTTCATTTATGAACTCCCCTACCTTCCTATCAAAACAAACATCGTAGTTCCTGTGAGCCAAGAAATATTGATCTCACTTTTCTTGGTTGTCGTGGAGCAAGATTTGACTGAATCTCAATATCCACGTAAAACGCAACCTAAAAAATGAAGAGTTATATCTTTTACTCGAATTCCTACATAAATAAAATACAATTGTTCAACTCTAGAACTCATGATTACTTACATATCTTAACTTAAATGAAAAACACTATAACATCAATCAAACTAAGCCTAAAGAAGCTATTAAATGAGGATTTCTCAAGGATAGTAATCCAAAGAGACTTCCATTGATATTATGATTTGTACACTATTATCATATTTATGCAAAACTTAGGATCATAAGCAATATCAAATAAAAATGGAGGGTATATAAGTTTTGGGTGGGTATGAATTGATCCCATGATTTGGAATTATGAATCCATCACATGATTTGGAGGTTATTCCTTATCCCACCCAAATAAAATAAGCCCCAATATTTATATTACTATGTCAAATTAAAAACCCCCCCTTCACCCCTTAATACAAAGCAATATATTTTTGAGGTTTTTAAGAGTATTCAAACCCCCATATGAATGAACGTGATATGATATTGCCTCACTAGTGAACCCCCCGTGCATACTATGCATAAAGCATAAGGTTTTTGCATATAGTTTATAATATCAAGCGATAGTATAGATGCAAAAGGATTACAACTTCTAGCATTAGTATATAAACTTATAGTTATAAATTGGTCTAACACAGAGGTTAGCACATGGTATAAAACCCTTAGTTTAGGGTTTGGTCATAATGGAAGTTTGATCACTTTACGCCATGACTTGATACAAATAAAATATAATGGTTTAAACATGAATTTTGAGTAGGAAGTTTAAATGCTATAAGATGAAAATGAATTACGTAATTATTATGCCTTTCCAACTATACAATAATATAGGTGACATTGTATTCAATAAACCTGCAAAATGGATGATCAAAGCTAAGTAGATCTCACCCTTGGACAAGTCACGTCCTTTATAATTTTAAAACATCAGAAGCTATTTGAAGTTTTAAACAAGTCCTTTTTACTTACATCATTAGTACTACGGAAAGAAGTCTCGATCTTAGATGTGATATGCGATAGGATTTTAAGAGCATTAGCCAAATAGATAAGTAAGTCTCGGGGTGCCCATAAAACCCCTTCATCATCAAGACAATCAAACAGTTAGTACACGTGATTAAAACAATACTAAAGATATTTGACGAGGCTTATGCATTCAAAGAAGTAACCATAAATATTCAGGAAACAAAAGTGGTATTAAAACATTTAGCAGTAAATAACAAGCATAGATACATACTTTTAATCATTCGTAAACAAAAAGGGGATTATGAGAAATTTTGTTGGTACGTGACGTACATGTTTTTAACTTTGACGACAAATTAAAGAAAGTGTCGTCGTAATACAAAACTAGGCTGTAGTTAAATTAAGCAAACTGGTATTTATTATATTTCCGCATAACGAATGTATGCATTTAATGCTACATAGAAAATTTAAAATTTTTGTGAATTTTTGGGATGTTACATGTGCAACCATCCATTTTCATTGGTCAATATTCTTGAAGTAATCTTTATAGCCTACAATAGATTTGTTCAGAGGTGACCTTTGCTTGCTGATAATTTCATCCAATACTTCCGATATTTTGACAAATATTTCATTTGTTCTAAATTGATTCTGCATCATTTCAATTTACATTTCCTTTTCTTGTAGTTGGATCATCTGTTCATCAAGCATCGTTTCATACTATGAATTTATTTTGATGAACTCCAATTGCCTTGCTTGAATTTGATCATCACATTGCTTTTGAAGCCATTCATTTAGTGCCAGGACATCTTTCTTTTCCTCTGTAGCTTCTTTGAGTTTTTTCTTCAATAGAGAGATCTCCTTTTCAAGTTTCTGATTTTCTGCAACTGATTTCTTTAGATTTCTTTCCAAGGTGTCATTCCTTAGTATTACGTTCTGACAAATATCATTCATCTCATGTAACTGGCTGGTGAAAGCTACTGCCAATTCCTTTGAGTCTGTTTCATTCCTTTTCAAGATGTTCGTAGTTTTTGTGGTTATCCTTTTTACTTATTTTATCACTTTTCTCCGTGTGCGAATAATATTCCTTGATTTTGCGACAAAGAGTTTTTCTAGACTTACATCTTCATATAACCATGGCCCTTCACTTTGAAAGCATTCCTTTCCCATAACTGCAAACAGATCTATCTTTTGGATGTTAAGCCATTACTGACGACACCCACCCTAATACAATTGTTGGAATTGATTTAATATTGAGAGGGGGGGTGAATCACTATTAGCACAATTCTGACCATTTTTTACCTCCTTTAACAGATTAGTCTTAACTTAATCATGATATTTAGTTATGCCTCAACATAAATAAAACATACATCCACATTGCACCAAGACAAAGAACACAAAACAAACATAATTTTAACATGGAAACCCAAATGGGAGAAAACCACAAACTGTTCTTTTGTAATCAAAAGAATACATTCAAGGAAGCATCGACTTACTATGTTTACCAGCATCAACTGGAAGGAGGCACTGACCCCCTGGTTTCGCTGGATTATTAAAAACCCATTCATACCACTTTAGACTTAAGATATAATTTATTAATCATTTTTTATTAATTTCCTAACTATGTAATTTGACCTAGTTTTGTCATTTATGGGACCACATGCCATCCCGAGTCACTAGGGAGCACTTATTGAATCTAGATCTAGATCTTATTGAATATAGATCCAGGCAAGCTAAATTATCACATGGTATCAGAGCTAGTGTGATTCCTAGAAATTTCTAGTGTTTTATGCAGGATATTATCATCACTGGGAGTGCACCAACATGGATCAAAATAAATATAAATCTATTATTCTCACTCCCTTCTACTACTTTGACTGGAAGGTGCATATGATCATCCATCTTCGAAGTAAAGGACTTTATAGAGTCACTATGGGACTTGAAACTGAGCTAGGAGCTATTGCACTAAAATCTAAATGGTTCAATAGGCTTGATGAAGCTTATGGTTTTCTTTGTCTCTGCGTCTCTCCAGATATTCTATTCCATATTGATACTCTAACCACTCCAAATCATATATGGACAAATCTAGAGTCTATCTTTGGAAAGCAAGATGAGCTTAGAGGATATCTATTGGAAATTGACTTGATCTCACTTAGTCCAAGAAATTTCAATTCAATGCAAGAATTCATCTCAAGATTCTAGAACCTAGTGCTTCAACTCAAGCAGTGTGGCATAAATAAGAAGGATGAGCAGCTAATCCTTACCATTTTGTCAAAATTGAGTCTTAAATACTTAGTGTTTGTGTCTACATTTTGTGATGCATAACTTGCAGTTCCCAACTCGAAGAAGGACAAGCTAGTTCAAATGAGGGCTCTAATACCCTCCAAGGACATTGCACTTGCTTCTCATGGAGAAAAGAGTCCCAAGAATGTCAAATCCAAAGGAAAACAAAAGATGATGTTAGATGAAGAGAACTCTAATCAAGATTACAAAGCCTAGAAGATGAAGAATAAGAAAGAGAAATACAAGTGTTGTTATTTATGCAAAGGTACCCATTATGAGAAATATTGTTTCACGAATAAATTGGACATCATGGACAAGATGCTTGAAGAACATAATATTGACATTCCTGATTTTGCAAGAAAAGAAAAATGCAATCTTTTTGCAGAACAAGAACAATGTCTCCAAGATACTCACAAAGGTATTCATCTTTATGGTTTGAGTGCTAGAGAAAAAACTATTTCTCATATCTCTAATTTTGATTCACATTTTGATATAACATAATTAGAAAGCTTCACCTCTTCCTTGTAGCAATCTCTAATCAGTTCACCAAAGTATTCTCCCAAAGCTAGTCATTTTTCACGAGTTTCTGACTTATCTTCTAAAAGGTCCTTCCAACTCAATTCAAATATTTCATATTCTGATTTTGTAGATGATATATTGTTTGATATGCATTTCATGACACCTTCGACACGATTTTCTCAACCATTGGATGCACAAAAGACCCTACACCCCCCAAGTTCTCCAGTTAAGAAGCCACACAATTCCATTGTTTTTTTACATTGTGTCACTTGTCTATGTTGTTCTTATGTCTGCCATATATTTAATTGGTTGGAAAAATATGTATTTTTCCAGCATTGGACTTTTGTTCCATGTGTATGGACCTAATCCTATCACTCATGGCTCAAATTTCAAGTCCTCAAATACTCCAGACTCGCTCAACTGTCAGGATGATCTAGTTTCTCACTCTTTTCCTACTGAAACGATATCCATCATGGACACTACACCTTTTTTTTATCATCCATATGAATCATATTCTAATATTTCAAAGATGCGTGATATCCTTTACAATATCAAAAAGGTTCTACATCAGTTTGAGAAGAAGGTACAAGGTTTTATTCAACATATTGTAGTTGCACAAGAAGTTGATCCTCTTGAGTCTGTTGATACTCTTTGGGAAGGAGTCTGCAAATATCTATTTTCCATCATTGATTATGTATCCATATCAGATCATGTATATTTTAATGGCAAGAAGAATTCATATGATGCTCTTCCATCATCAGACGATGAGCTTCATGGGTCCTTTACACATGGTTTTTTCCTACACTACATTGATGCATTGATGCATGATCATGACATCCACAACTCCTTATCCATATGACTCATATTACGATATTTCATATATGCATGAGATCCTTTATAATATAAAAAAGGTTCTACTTCAATTTCAGAAGAAGGTACAAGGTTTGACTCACCATATTGCAGTTGCATAAGAAGTTGATCCTATTGAGTCTGTTGATACTCTTTTGGAAGGAGTTTGCACATATCTCTTTTCCATCATTGATTATGTATCCAAATCAAATCATGTATGTTTTAAAAATAATAATCATTCATATGATGCTCCTCCATCATCAGATGAAGAGTTTCATGGGGCCTCTACAAATGGTTTTTTCCTACACTACATTATGCATTGATGCATGATCATGACATCCACAACCTCTTCACCAAGTTTGTTACTCAGAAGGATTTCATTCAACTCATCCAAATGAAGAACAAGACAGTATGAAGACATTCTGACATGTCCATTTTTTAGGGAGGGTTTTTTACCATATAAGGTTTTCCCTGTTTCCTCGTTTTACATGGGCTAATAAATTTTTGTATTGGGGTGACCATCAGCCTTGTTGCTTGGGACTATATTTACGATATCTACCACATAAATTCAGGCTTAAGGGGGGGTGTTGGATTATTAAAAACCTATTCATACCACTTTAGACTTAGGATGCAATGTATTAATAATATTTTATTAATTTCCTAAGTGTTGACTAGCTAATTTGGCCTAGTTTTGTATTTTGTGGAACAACATGCCATTTTGAGCCACTAGGGCATACTTGAGGAGATTCTGGATAATATTTCCTTAGAGTCTATCTAATTTCTTTCCATTCATGAGTTAGAAAGGTTCCTTCCTGCTTTAGACAGCTTTATCATGTTTTTTCTGCTTTCTAGTGGATAAGGTAAAGCTAGTTTGACTAGGAAACCATTTCCACTTCGCCAATTCGATATCCACCTCTTTATTCTCTCAAAAATCCATCATCACATTCCATTTTCATAACTCATTATCTTCCATACCATATTCATCTAATCCGTGTGCCTATTGACTTATTTGGAAGGTGCTTTTGACACCTAGGGGGTTTTTCTAGCTTTTAGTAAGCCTTCCTTTTTGTGCTTTACAAATTTCCTTCAAGGAATTCTATTTTCTCTCTTGAGGATGTATTATATATTGTACATATTGGCGAATAATATACATTGTGATTTTCTCAAGATATCTTCTCTATTATTCTTCTCATATTCTCATAAATATTCTAAGTGAACTTGTCTTATTGAATCTAGATCTATGCAATCTAAATTCTCACAAGTTTTAGAGGAACTGACCTGAAGGAAGCACGAAATCCATTTTTTATCGAGCACCAACTGGAAGGAGTCTAAAACCCCCTATCCATTTCCTTGTCCTTGTGTCCATATTTACAAAATAAGATGTTTCCTTATTGAAATTCCAACACGTGCACACTTCTGACCTTCTGATGGTTTTTTCTACTGTGTGCACTCTTTGTATGCAAACATTCACTATCACTATGCTCCATACATCACTTGACTTCTCATACCACTATATTCTTCACTTCTACTAATGACTCATTTCATGTACCATGTGATACTTCACGTAGTCCACATCAATATTCACTCTGTTGTTGCTTCTTCCCAACTGCACTTAATACTGTGCTTCAATTGGTAGCTTGTTGTTCTGAAAGTATGCATCAATACCAATTGGAACCGTGCACTTATTGAGATGTGTCCATTTAGTTTGCATGCCACAGTCTTTTAGAAAATTTGTGATATGTTGTGCATCATATGATTTATCCTTTCTATTTAGTGTGTTTCCCTGAGATCATCATCATGATCATGACATGCATATTGGATTCTTCTATTGCTCTATCGTTGTGCTTTAGATGAACTTTTTCTACTTCGCACACTTCACTTCGAAATTCATCATGATCATGACACTCATATTGGATTCTTCTATTGCTCTATCATCATGCTTCAGATGAACTTTTTCTACTTCGCACACTTCACTTGAACATTCATGCATCAGCTAAACTTCTGCACATCTTCTGATATACTTCAGTTTTGTCTCTATGCTTCTAACTTCCAAACCAATTGTGACTATCTGCCTGTTGTCTACAATATGATCATTCAACCTTCACGCTATTTGATGCCCCCCCTAAAATTTCTCATTTCCCAACTATATTACATTATCTTGGTGCTACATTTCACCATAATTTAATACATTTACCAATAAAAATATTCTCTTTACTTTAATTTGATAATTAGAATAAATAAATGTAAAATATATCTAATTTACTATTTTTAAGGTATTAAATACGATTTTTACGATGATAAATTGATTCTTAGTCTAGAAAGTCTTGTACTTAGAAGATAATCAAACATGAGGACTAAGGTTTGTGGTTATCTATATTATTTTTTGCGCAAATGAAATGTAACCCTAGATTTTCTTTTGGCATCCAAAACTTATTCTGGTACTAGTTCTGTACTTGTTTGTATGCCATTATTCAAGGTTATTGATTATCACACAACACACAAAAGGAGTCAATTCCAAATTTAATTGATACGAAGTTATAAGGAGAATCAAATAAATGATAATGTCGAGGTTTTAATATTAAACCTTGATGAGGAAGATGTTACCTAAGATATGGAATTAGTCATTAACACATCACCTAAACTCAAAAGGGCTTCTATTAATTTCAATAATAAATTGTTGGCATCTATGAAAAGAAGACTACACAGGACTTGTTTTGAATTATTTTTCTTTTCTTTCTTTTAAGTTTACTATTATTATCAAGTTCTTATTCATTATGAAAGTTATGTAGGTAATGTGAAATATTTATTATTGAGAAGAGCTTGGGGTTCAAAACCTATTATAACACAACACCATCATTTTTTTTGGAAAGGAATGAA
Source organism: Larix kaempferi (assembly GCA_027924585.1). Classification (NCBI taxonomy): domain Eukaryota; kingdom Viridiplantae; phylum Streptophyta; class Pinopsida; order Pinales; family Pinaceae; genus Larix; species Larix kaempferi. The sequence goes on from BSBM01000088.1 coordinate 354,547, forward strand.
TGTGGGCATTCAAAAATATGTACCTAGTACCACATTAGAAAGCACAAACAATGCTTCCTATGTCAGATGATGGACAAATTATCTTAGAGCTAGAAGCTATAATTGCTATTGAGGAAAAGAGATAAAGTTTAAGGGAAGGGCAATGTTATATTTACAAATACATAACCATTATAACATTAAAAATTAATAAATAAATAATAAAATAAATATAATATTATAATAATTAATTAGCAATTAAATTAAGAGCCAAAGAGTACATATCTTCAATGTAAGGGCACCGAATGCATTATTTAAATGGACTCGAATTGTATTGTAAACATTATCTTATTTACCAATTTGTGTGTGTGCGCACACACACACACACAAACATAAATTTGCTTAAGGCATAGCTATTACCTTGATTACTTATAAACCATAATAAAAAATACACATTATGTTTTCAACATAGCATTATTATAAAATAATAACAGTTTTATAATTTATAATAACAAAGAGTTATAATAAATTGAATATTATAATTCACTTTTTCACAAATTTTACATAATCATTACTTCCACATAGTTCACCACTTTCAAAACATTCAAATGGTCTATATAATGCCTAACTTATTCTAAACATCCAGGTTTTCAAATATATATATATTAATTGATATCTACAAACTGCTCTGAAATTTTTCAATTTTACATTCCCATACATCATACTTTCCTTAATATAAGACACCTTTCTAAAAATAGATTGCTGTAATATAAAAACTAATCCATTAAGCTATTTCTAATTTCCAATTGTAAAAATTTTGATTTAAAAAAAATAAAAATCAATGGATAATAAGTTATTATAATGATATATTCAGATTAAAAAGTGATGCTTAATTTTACCTGGAAAATACAAAACCCAAATCCAAGTATACAAAGAACTGAGTTCATCTTTGTACTTAAAGAAAACTTCCAAAAAAGTGCTAGAATTTGAGATCTTCAACCCGTCTATATAAACTGTGACTCCCAACAATAAAGTTACATCTCAAAACTGGAATCACTAATTATTATCAGCTTTCTCAACAAACGGAAACACCAAAAAAATATAATCCAGAAATAATCAAAAGCTATCCAACAAATCCTAAAAGCCAATTACAAGAACACAGTGACTTTCAAAACCAGTTCTATGAAGAGAAATAAGCAATCCAGCAAATCCTAAAAGCCAATTACAACCAACACAGTGACTTAAATAAACAGTCCAACAAACCCTAAATGCGGTACCCCTACAGAAAGATTAATATCTACGATACATTTTCTTTGAGCTGAATAACCCGTGACGCATTGAAGATAAAACTAAAACGTTGCCCGGCAGAGAGGGCAGGAGCGATGTTCAGAAAGCCAGGGAAGAAGGCAATCCAAATGGAATACGTGCGCACATTCTGCAGGCCATTGTGCGATTGCTGCGCCATTGGATTTAAACTGCTCACGACAAATACAACATATCTCTCCCTCCTCCCTGAGGAAGAATGAAACATCCAATGCGACCGCCGTTTGATCCAATATCTGTCTGGATCTCTCGGATAAACTCTCATATATCATTTTTTCTGGATCTTCCTTACTACGAAGGTGAAGGCTATGTACTCGCCTGTGGGGATCCTGCATTCTCTGTGTGAGCTCCATCCGTCGGTCTTCAAACTCATCCATGAATGAGCGAAACCTAGCAGACATACGCGTGGAATCTCGCTCCCTGGACAAGTTCTCAATCCGTCGCTCTTCAGGATCCTCTACAAATGAGCGAAATCTAGTAGATATAGGTGTGGAATCCCGCTCCCGCCTTCGCTTCTGCGCCCTCCACCCACTTGTCAAGTTCTCAATCCTTCGCTCTTCAGGCTCCTCTTCAGGCTCCGTGGAATCTCGCTCCCGCTCTCTGGCCAAGTTCTCAATACTAGTAGATATCGGCGTGGAATCTCGCTCTCGCTCCCTGGCCAAGTTCTCATTCCTCTGCTCCCGCCTTCGCTTCTGTGCCCTCCGCCCACTGGTCAAGTTCTCAATCCTTCGCTCTTCAGGCTGCTCTACAAATGAGCGAAAGCTGGCAGATATCGTCCTGGAATCTCCCTCACGCTCCTTGGCCAAATTCATGCTCTCTTGTGCTCCTCTGGTTTTCTCTGCCATATTTATCCAATGGTTTCAGAAGCACCACCCAAATCTTTCGAATTTCTAACCTCCTGGGTTGAAAAAATAAAATTTAGTTCCCTCACGGAAGGAGTTCTTAATTCTCTCACGGAAGGATTTCTGAGTGGTCTTATTTATAGATGTGGAAATGAATATATATGGAGAAATGAACCCTATTTAACGGGTAGGTTATTATATTATTTAAATATATGGGAGAAACTAACTCCATTTAACCGGCAGGTTATCACATTATTTAAATATATGAGAGAAATCAACTCCATTTAATGGGCATGTTATGACATTATTTAAATATTTATAAGGTTTTTATTTTCTTTACATACAAAATGAAATATATTCAAATATCCTATTGTAACTAAGTGGCCCTCCTCTTATTGTTTTACTCCACATTTATGGATGCAAAATTTTTGATACTTTGATTTTATCTTATTTAATAAAAAAAATTAAATATTTTATTATGGATGTGAAATTTTTAATAGTTTAATTTTATCTTATTTAATATTTTTTTTAAATATTTTATTAAAAGTAATTATGTGGCTATTTTCTTAATGTTTTACCAAAATTTATGGATGTGAAATTTTAGATAATTTGATTTTTTTAATTATTTCAAGTTTTATTAAGATAGATAATGAAATCAAATATATTTGATAAGAATTATGAAATATGAAAATAATGATTAAATAGTTATAATATTCTATAGTGTAAAAAGTAGAAAAAAAAAACATTAGTAAACATGTCATGGGCCATTGATATAACCAAGCCTACTATTGCACGGGTGGGGTTTTTTTGCCTTCTTTAAGTAACCTCTATTTGTAATGGGTTTGGTGTTGGAATTATTGTCATTGATGTCAAAGGATTAATGTTGACATTGATGTCATATTAAGACATTACATTGAACATGTTATTAATGTTATGTAAAAGTATTTGCAATGAAATGAGAGCCATATTGATTTATATTTAGGTTTAAAAGTGTATTAAAAAAATGCTTCACATGAACAAGTATAATATGAAATGGTGGTTCCAAGCCCATGGATTTGGAAGCTCGTGATATTTGGAAAGAGTTGGAAGCTCATAGTATTTTCCCATGGTACTTGGAAAAGTGAAATAAATATTTGGAAAGGGTTGGAAGTCCACAGTATTTTCCCACATGGTACTTGAAAAAGTGTTCAATAAAAAAAGGGGGGGGGGGAGGGGGCATGATATTTGGAAAGGGTCAGAAGCCCATGGTATTTAGGAAAGTAAAATAAAAAAGGGAATTGATTATTTAATTAAGGGGTGCAATGTGTTTTTGAATAAACATATTCCTTCATGAAGGGTTTTGAAAAATTATAAAAAGCAAAGTATTGAGAAAAAGTGCACATGTGTGTGCAAAAAAAATGCAGTAGCATTTGAAAAAGTGGATAAAATTGCAAAATCAGTTTCAAGTTATCTTTGAATTTTCACTATAAATTTTTTTGGGGACGTTTTAAACTGTGAAAATGTTATGAGACACGACAGATATCAAAATACATTTGGTACAAGTTTTAGACCTTGGTTTGCTATACATTGAGAGACATTCCCTGTGAATGTTACGGTTTATGGTTGGTCTTAAAACATGTGAGTTTGGCATATTCACAATAATTTTTTCCTAGAAACTTTCAAACTATGAACCTTACAAGGAGCTCATAAGAGATACAAAATTATGTGTGCTACAAGTTTTAGACTTTGATTCACTAAAATTTCTGATAAATGCATTATGAAAGTTGGGCCTTCTGAATGGTCCTAAAATCAGTTTCAAATAGGTCATATTGGCACTTTATCTCTAATTTCTTCATTGAGAAATTTCAAACTGTGAAACCTTTAGGGATCCCAGAAAACATACAAAACTATCCCAAGTAAATATTTCAGAGTCATATTTGCAAAATTGGATACTTGGCAAGATGTACAAGTCTATACATGGGAAGAGGCCAAAACTGCAAGCTTTGGGAAAGTTACCATTTGGAAATTCAAATTGTAGTCATACCTGATGAAGGAAGAAGTAGAAAGAACACTCAGTGATGAGTCTTTTGTACTAAAGAAAAATTGAAACTTGAAGGATGGTGTCCCTCAAACAAAGCGATTGGTATCTCTTGCTAAGTTGGGTTTTAGCAGTGGTGATTGGTGTCTTCAGTAAATTGGTGTTTGCAAAGATATGTAAGACTACGTTGGTGCCTACCAAGGTTCAGACCAGTGGGGATTGGTATCTCTATTAGGTCATTGCCGACAAATATTTGTAATAGTAGGTCGCTGCCTACAAGGGTATATACCTATGGGGATTGGTGCCTTCAGTAGGTTGGTTCCTACAAATAGTTGTAACAACAAGTTGGTTTGTATAAAACATTATACATAAAAATTTTGTGGTTTTCTTTCGAAATGGTTTCCATGTAAATCTTATGTTCCATGTTTTCATATGTGATTGTTTTCTTATGGTTGATAAATGTTAAAAATAAATAAAAATGATCTTATACTAATTCAACCCCCCTCTTAGTATAAGTGTGTGTTCAACACTCCCATCTATTGTTTTTGTGCATTGGATATTCTAGCCACTATGGTTCAACTATGGCAAAACATATCCATTCGAAAACTTATCAAACTAGGACAGCTCCAAGGCCTTGGAAATAGGACAACTCCTCTTCCTTTCATAGAGATCCCTTACTACTTAACGTGCTTTATGTTGAGGTTAATGATTTCCTCCAATTATAGAAGCATAGAGTGAGAAGGTGAATGTCAATAAGGAGGAACTATGCATATGGTACATGGTGAATTAGTCCAATAATTAATCAACTCATGCTTGAATACACTTCCTCAATTTCCACCTTCTATGTATGAAACTATTTAGATACAAATGGGAATAAATTAGGTAGCCATCGTGTTGGGTAAAAAATATGTCATGTTATGCATTTATGAATACATTTTCATTCCTTGTAATTTAAAGATGATATAAAATATCAATTTTAATACATTTCCATGTTGTATGAAATACAATAAGCCATGTGAGAGACTCTCCTTAAAACAAATATTTTTTCAGGCGATATTCAATGGGAGTAATTGATGGAAAAGCTTATAACTAATCGCAAGAAGACTAAATGTATTCAAAGAACCAAATGTGATGCTTTAAGCTTTTGTTTTTTCCACAAATAGGAAACTTGAGATAGGTTACCCCTGTGTATTTCAGGTGCTATGCAATGGGAAGGCCTCCATGGATTAAATACCAAGAAAAAATATATATTTTGGGTTCGAGACCTACATTCTCTAAATGTATTTTAATAGATAATGCCATGTTTTATGTTTTGACATAATCGTTAAGGAATTAATTAATTTGACATCCATGACAGCACTAAATGGTGACCATTGATATCCGTTAGTAGGGTTATACATTTCTATTCTAATCCTTTAACAAGGGATGCTAACCAATATCTCATGAATATATTGGAATTGATATTGGAGAACATATAACTAATGTTGGAGAAATCAACTCCATTTAACAGGATTTCCACCTTGATAGGAAAATCTTGAAAGAATAATTGTCTCGAAATAAACAAAACACATTTTTCTAGAATTAAGTACTACACCTTTATGATATAATGTTTTATGCCATTAGTCATGATAAGCTTGAACACCCTTTTTAGAGTCTCCAATGAAATGGACTCTTTTTTTAATATTCTCTTTGCGAAGATCTAAAAAGTCTTAGATAAGGATTTCCATCCTGCAAAACCATTAGTTACCACCATATACCCTCATCACTTCAAGAATGTCATGTTTTTGGATATCCACTTTTCCATAACAAGTGTAGTTAATATCCTCCCAAGTCCATCAAATGCTCTTAAAAAAAAAATCCTTCTCCTTGAAAAATGTCAAGGTAACTAAGAGAGTTCACAGGTTTATATTTTCACACAACTTCCTACCAAAAGGGGCTTTCGATGAGATACAATTTCTCACAAATATTTTCTAAGCTACATTCCTTAATAACTCGATTTATCCATGTGATATATTGTCTAAGATAGTGATCTAGTAGTGAAAACTCCCAATCCTCCTCTACCTCTTAATGTACGGCACACGATCCAATCTACTAAATATGGCACACCTTATCTCCCCTAGAGTTAAATAAATAAAAAATTCTTAGAGGATTTTCTAGCTAAGAGTAAGCTTAGCCTAAAGAAACCCAACAAAAGTCTATTAGTGCACATGTGTGGAAATTCAAACTTTAATGTATATTTGAAATTTAGTAGCAATAGAAATAGGCTTCACAATTCCTTCATCAATATTCTTCACCACTCTTTTCAATACTACATGTTAAACTTCTTGGGGGAGAAATGAGAGGTAAAGGAGTTTTCCAAAAACTTGAATACTTGGCAAGATTGAATTTAGACCCAACCTTTCCCCATCAACTAGTCTAGTGCCTAGAAGCACTAATTCTTGGTCATTTGCATTGTAAACCCAAGGCCTTACATAAAATTGCTATGTACTACATGATGTTATCCCTAATTTTGTTCTACGCTATAATGGTAAAGAAGAGACATCTACAAAAAAAATGTTCATTAGTTTTCCACCATCATGGACAGGGAGAGTGATACAACAATTTCATCCAACATGTTCTGCAACAAGTAACCAAAATATTTTGTTTCCATTACATAGAGGGAGGATTCTAGGAAACATCTTTTCTTGATTGACTTAAAAAATATTTTATATTGAAACTTTCCATCATTAACATAGAGGCACGTAGTATCTTTCAAATAAAATTTGTATGGCTTTGAAAAACAAAAGTCAATCTCTTGGACTTTGAACATGGAAATAAAAAAAGGACACTCTACCCTATCATATTTGTTTTCAAATTCAATTAGTGCCTCTAGAGTCTCTATGCATTAAATAAAGTGGAGTTCCTCTCCCACTCCATTCCTTCCCAAACCACAATTTCCTTACCCAATGCAGTGCCCCTCTATCCGGAAGGGCACCGAAGTTCTAGATTTTGATGACAGTTTTGTAACCAGCTCCTACGGAGTTGTATTTCTTTATTTATTTATTTCAATAATAAATAAGTATCATTATGCTTCCCTTATGCTAAATTTCTGCGTAATTTTAGTGATTAGGAAGTGTCTAGTAGCATACAGTGCACCTACATATAGTAATTTTATCAACATACATATAATTGTAATTTCTTGCATAATACTCGGTATATTGAAATATAAATAATTTTTCTAACTACCAGTAGAATACATGGACCGATGTAGGTTGTAGATTGTCCCCTTGCTCCTGAAGCCTTTCCCGTCCAAGATTTTTCTCCCGCAGACTTTCCGTTCCAAGCCTTTATACCAAAAATGGATGAACCACCCTGCCAACCAGCTCTTATCGTGCTGGCCCTAGGAAACTGACGGGTTTCCTAGCCCCCGAGCCCACAAACCAATAATCCCAATAGCAACTTTCCTTAGTACCTTTCCATAGTTCAATAGTAATTTTACTTTGAGTTAACCCCACCTCAGTCTTTGAGTTTCCCACCTCCTCAATGCTTCGAATTCTCCCCCTCCTTAGCATTCCTCCTTTTCATCAAATACTAAGTGTACTTCTCCCCAAAAAAAAACCAAAACACCCCCCCTCTCATCTCTGTGAAACCATTGCTTTATAGATCCATTTTCCTCCTCCACTTGCCTTCCTGTTTACTCCACCACCCTCCATAAGAACCCTCGAGCCCCCAAAACATTAAATTGATAGCTTGTTTTACAATCCAATTCATAAATAAATATTATTTTATAGTACTTCTTTTCTCGAGCAGTTCAATGGTATTAAGACTAGTTAGGTTGGATTTCATGGGTTGAATGTACATTATTTAATGATTCTTGAAATATTCAATTTAAGACATTCACGAAGGCGGTGGATTCAATATTAGTCTTATCCTCCATTTAATATGTTGAATAAATAATAATTAAATACTATCATGTTGACCCTTTCAAATTTGAAGTGGTAGTTTGTTTTAATTATAAATATATATATAAAAATCCAATCTCAGATCGGTTTTGTGACATGACAGTAATTTATGAATATAAATTTAATTGAGTTTATCTTAACCTTCCTCATTTAATAATTTAATAATACTCCTTTCTCGTTTCATAACAATAAATTAATTAATTTAATAATTCAAACATGTTCACTTACCCACTTATGATTTCTTTCATTCCAATAAGAACACATTATCATTATTAACATTATTTAAATAATAATAATAATAATAATAAATAATAATAATAATAATAATAATAAATATTAATGGTGATTTAAGTACCTTAGCACTAATATAACATACTTAATTAATAATAAGTACCTTAGCACTAATCTGACATACTTTCATTGATAAACGAAGTACTCTTAAGGGTTTAATTAATCAATATTAACAATTAGATAATACATGCTTCCAACATTAATGTTTATCTGCTATACTTCATATTTCCAATACCTTCACTTGACAAGAATTACAATTGGCGGCAATTATTTTAATTGTTCATTACAATGTTTACATATAAGACTAATTAACTTATTTTATACATAAGCAAATCGATCATCTATTACTCATGTCATTTACCCAAACCTTAACTGAGTTATCTATGACAACTTATAACATTGTTAAATATTGATAAGTATGTCGTAAACTGATACTATCGCACATGTACAAAATGTGCATGCGTGGCCAGCGTATGCACAGGCCTGACAGGTACTATAAACATACATCATATTTCCTATGCTTAACATCTAACTAATACTAATAATACTTCATGCAAATAGAACAAGTATATTACATTTATCATAACATTACTAAAACAACATTGGTTATCTTATGAGTTTTTAAGATTTCATTTCATTATTTTTATGATTACATCAGTTCAATCAATCAAGTAGAAGGAAATGTACCTACTACCACTAACTCAAGATCAAGGAATACCCAACCCTCAGCAGTACTAACTAAAATATCCTCCCATCCTAACATGTGTCCGCATCCTCCCTATCCTTCCTCTGCTAGTACAAAAGTGGATGTCAGCTATACTGACCTAGCCACATAGAACGTGAGAGCAGTAGCGTCGGCTAACTAGTGGGCCTAACCTCTCCTAGCAGGCATCCGACCATCGTCATCACAACAACTTGGGGAGCGTGTCTCAGCACGGCCCTCCCATGACCTCGGCTATCATAGATACATAGGGTGGGCAATACATCCATCCGTCTCAACATACTGGGTCTACGCCCTTATCAACTCATACTTTATTGCTCTCGAGATTATTGGTTTGTGTCATCGTATCATCAACTTTGGTAAACAAGGCTCTCTGCAAAAATAGTTACTATACCATACTTCATATCAAGTATCCCGTTATTACATAGCCCCGGTGTCCTGCAGATTAGTACTTTGTAGCCATACATTTATAACAATATTTCCATTCTATCATCGTCTGATCCATATTGTCAACATTTATTTCATCACATAAAATCATTAAATCGATCACAGCATAAATACCACATCATATATATCACATTTCATCCAGGACGATTATTAAACATACACTGTCATTATGAAATAAAAGAATCTCGTGATAACTACAACATAGTAACCACATAAACCAACTAACATCATGAGGATGGTAACATCATAACATCATAACTGTAGTATCAGCATGGGCATAGTAACATCCTAATCATAGTAGCAACATATCATCATGTCTAACATGCCGAGAATATAGTTCACTTTGTCTAGCTAAATCGAACAGATAATAAGCAAATAAAGTGAAAGGTGTCTAACTCATAAACACGCCTAGTCAAAATATGGGGCGTTACATACACCCAACCTTCAGGAAACTTCGTCTCGAAGTTATGGTCATAATAATGCAGGGAAAATCTTGATGCCTAACCTCTTCATTCTTGCAAGTAGAAGGTGTTGGCCATACTTGTCCTACTTAGCTTTGACTTGACCAACTATGCCGATATTATCTTATGTTTCTATATCTTTAATACCCTAATGTGTATTCTAATAATTACAGAGACATTTACATTAATCCTTCTATAGAATTTCAATATTATATTTAGAAATATTAAAGGTTATAATTAGTTGCTACCCACCTTAGCATCATACTATGAACCTATAACCATGTCCTTAAGTTACCTCATCTAGATCAGTTTATTCGTCACACAACCAAGTCCTCATCATAAGCGTATATTGATCTAACTTAGCATAGAAAAATCGATGTTTAAAATGGAGAGCTGAGAGTTCATAATCTTCAATTATTCAACAAGCAACTACAAGGATCTTTAAGGTTTGCATACCTCTCCTAGGAGATGAAGATCCCTGTTATTTCATCATAAGGTCAAACATTATTATTACCTTAGTGTTAATAAGCAATATGCATCCTTGATAACTATAAGTATTGTAATAAGTATTAAATTAGGAGAACAATCATTTATTAGAATGTTTTTAGTAACTATATCTTATCAACATGCTTAAGTTCATTGATAGTATCTGTTAGGGGTTTCAACATCGTAAATTTATTCATTAAGGTGCACATCGGTTCCTATTCTGCCTTCATTATTATCCCATTACTTGTATTATTATTTCACTTAACCTTGTTGAGGTTTCACGCAGGTTCATTCGGGGTAAATTCATTAGTTCCTCAGTAATTTACCTACTTTTATATTTTATTGCTTGTTCATTTTTGTAATTATTAAATCCTAGTTGTTTCTCAATAATATTTCCCCCCATCATGACAATTGAACATAAGCAAGACTAGCGACATATAACCCCTACCCTTTTCTCGCACATACCTAGTTCCTTCAATCTCTTTCCACTTACTATATTGAAACACGATTAATTGCACATAATGTGGTGCACATAATACATCATACTGATTAATTAGTACAATCAAGCATCAATATCCAACACTTGTGCACATATATTTATTTACCATTTTGATGCCTAGATTCAACTATGCAGCTCACACTATGGTGTTTTCCAATACAACTAGACTTTTAACGTCTTCTCATAAATGAAGGTGTTTTAAGGGGTAATGTAACTTATTTATTATACGTAAGTTATGGATTTATAGCATAGCCTTTCCTCATCGTATTGCATCATTGCAATACTCGAACATAAACAATGATTAGAATACTATAAAGTATATGTTTTCATACAAACCACAATGAGGTAAAAACCTAACCTATTCCTAATGCCAACTATGGGAGGATCAACAATATGCCATTAATGGAAGAATTGTGGCCATGTCAGCGGTGGTGGCGGAGGCAGAGGTGAAGGTGGTCAACCTCGATCTCGACCTCAACGTGTTATTACCATGATTGATTCTATGTCCATGATCAAAACATCAAATCATGAATTCCTCTATCGATTTTTTTTTTTTTCAAATGACAATATAGATGGTACTTTGAGTTGTAAAGTAACGAATTTTATTTACAACTAAGAAAGAATTGCATGAAATTTCGACATTTATAACCAGAGAAATGTCAATGATCTTGTAATTCTTTCATTTAAATGTCAAAAATGAAAAAAAAGTGATCTGCTAACTAAAACATGTATATAAATTTTTATTTAAATGTCAAAAATAAAAATAAAATGATCTGCTAACTAAAACATGTATATAAATTTTTATTTAGACATTTTATAAAACGTCATAATATTTTATTAATTGGTTGTAACAATGATCTTATTAATGTCTAATCAAGGTACGATTGGTATTCTCAAAATGCTTCCACTAGAACATCCAAAAAAAGTTATTGGGGTGGATGTTTTGGTCTTAATTAAGGTAACAATATAGTGGCATAAAAATAATTTGGCGAAAATATAAATGGCAAATGTTAACCACATCATTCCTAGTTGATTTCAAATTAATTAAAAATATTTTTATTAATTATTATTTAAAATCATTTTAATTGACTTAATAAAAGGAAAATTTGACATATATATATATTTTTTATTCATTATACTGAATTAATTTAATTAAGCCAATAAATTGTTTGAAAGTAAAAAAAATATTTCAAGATATTATTTTCCATTTATACTTATGCGCAAGGAACAATTTGTTAGGATCAATGTGTTGAAATCTATGGTCGCTTTCATTAAATGATTTTGTCGGTTCCTTGTTTTGAGATTATGTGTTTGTTTCGTCTCTTCGATTATACTTTGAAGTCTCGACAATGGATTTTCTAAGTTTTAAATAAATAAATTAACTAATGTTTGATCAAGTCTACATATTAAACCCACACATTAATCTTAATGGTTCAGCATAATAAAAATAATTTATTTAACTTAATTTAAGCACTAATATTCCACTATTACTATTTCATGTTCTAGTTCGATTTAAACCTAAAATTTTAAATTTAAATAAACATAATTCATCATTAATTAAAATATGATATATAATTAATTTAGGCATTAATCAACATCAATTATCATTTTTATTTTTATTATTTTATTATTTTTATTTTTTTTTAATTTCAAAAATCTTCGTTGATGCTCAGACTTGATGGAAACTATAATTTTGAATTTTTTAAACATTTTATAGTAATAATTTTAAACATTTATTTATTTTTATTTCCTTTTTTATTTCTATTTTATTTTATAAAATATTAACCTAACCCTAGCCTAATCCCTAGCTAGCAGCTCTCTCTCTCCACAGGGCACGCAGCCCTTATTTCCCACGCGTCCCCATCCCTTCACCTCCAGGGCAGCCTATGGTTCAAGGGCGCCCACGTGAGGGTCTCCTGCATGATTGCCACGCGCCGATGTGCATGCTACCAGGCGGACTCCGGTGGGGAGCCCCAACTGAAGGCGATCTTCTTTATATCAAATCTCCACCTACCTAGCGCATGCGTGAACTCTCATTTCTTCTCCTGCTGGCTCTGCAACTAAGTGACGCCCTTCAGGGCCCGCAGGATTTCTATTCAGTTTTATTTCGTCGCTATTCAGTTTTATTTCGTCGCTAGGGTTGGACCGCCTGAAACAATAACAAGGGAAGGCGAGGATTTTATGTGTATATATTGTTAGGCCCAGGCAAGTAAGAAATAGAAATCCCCTGGGTCAGACGTCTCTCTTTCAAGCAGAAATCAATCATAAATTCGAATTTCATGGTTGAAGTAAATAAAGATTGAATTCAATATCTTTATACGATGTTTGATAGATTGGAATCGATATAGTGTTGGTTTTGTATGGTCATTGACTTCGCTCCAGAATTCATTTTTGGGAAGGTTTCATATAATAAACATATGCTGGCTATTTATGGTGATCGGAGAATTTGATTTGGAAACAAAAAGGGATTCTTGCAGTCGTTTGCGAGAAGTATTTTGGTAGAATAAGGGGCTATATATCGGTTCTATAAGGATAATGAGTAACCAGGGGGCAGGGGCAGTGGTAGATAGCATGGGCGGCCTTCCGTCCCTTCCAAGTCGGAGGCAGAAGCGCACTCCTTCAGACACAAAGAAGAAGGCTCCATCTGAGAATGGAAAACCTCCCACTGAAGTAGGCCAAAAGTCTTTGGGATCAAGTCGTTCATTTATGTCAGGGGCTGGGGAATGAACTGTAAAGCGCTTGAGATTATCAGAAGCTCTGACAATTCCAGAGGCTATGACAGTTTTAGATGCCTATCGTCGCATGGCCATACGAAGAGTGGATGCTTCCCTCCTTACTGATACAATTGCTTTACTTTGTGCGATAATAACAAATAAGGATATCGCAACAAGGGTTATTGCGGAAGGCTTGAAACCAGCTGAGATATCTGTATCAAAGGTCATGACAAAGAACCCTGTATTCATAATGGCAGATACATTAGCAGTAGATGCATTAACAAAATGGTTCAAGGAAAATTTAGACACCTGCTCGTTGTGGAAAATGGAGAGGCCATAGCTTTGCTTGATATTACTAAATGCCTCTATGATGCCATAGCTAGAATGGAAAGGGCTGCAGAAAAGGGTAATGCCATTGTGGCTGCTATGGAAGGGGTGGAGCGACAATGGGGAAGCACCACTTCTGTTCCTAATACTTTTATTGAGACATTACGAGAGTGAATGTTTAGACCTTCTATAGCCTCTGTTATCACTGAGCATACAAAGGTAGCAAAAGTTTTACCTACCGAATTTATGTACACAGCAACGAAGAGAATGCAGGAACTTCGAATGAATGCAACTGTTGTGACAATTGAGAATAAACCACGTGGAATTCTCAGTTCAAAGGATGTTTTGATGTGAGTTGTAGCACAAAATCTATCCCCATAATCCACACTTGTTGAAAAGTTGATGACACCAAACCCAGAATGTGTAACTATTGATACACCAATTGTTGATGCTTTGCACATAATGCATGATGGGAAATTCTTACACCTGCCAGTTGTTGACAGAGATGGATTTGTGTGGTCTGTATAGATGTGTTACAAATTACCAATGCAGCAGTGGCCACTGTGGGAAGTTATGGAGCAGTTGGAAATGATATGACAAGTTCATTGATGCAGAATTTTTGGGATTCAGCTCTGGCATTAGAGCTAGCGGAGGATTATGATGACTCTCACAGTGATGCATGTGCAAGGATGGCTTCCGAGACAACAGAAACGGAAAAAGCTGGCTATCCATCTCTTGGCCTAGGAAATTATTTTGGCTTTTGTTGGAGCCAAGGCCGCAGCTATGGTAAAAGCTGCGAATTTTGAGGAAAAAGCACAAGTATGAAAGAGTGCTAAGTTTTGAATAAGCGCCAATTCTGGGATAGAAGCAGACGGTGCACAGTACCGTGCCAGATGGATAATCTCAGCGTAGATTACGGACCGGAAATCGCGGAGCTCGCGCGCATGCCAGAAGAGAATGAAGGAAGATGAGTGGAAAGCCCAGCTACCACAATGAATGGAGCGATGGAGTAGAGGGCTCAGCTACCCTCATTAAGGCTAAGTACAGAAGTTATGGTTGCTCGGATCAAGGAGGAGCAACGGACCAAAGCATTGAAGGCGAAGGACAAGGCACCCATACCCGTAAGCTGCGCCGGAATTCATGGAGCCTGCAGGAAGCGGCGACATGACTGCAAGCGGCGCCTACAGTACACCTAGCCATGTGCGTGGTTAGGGTTTTTGGGGATTACTGCTGGGAAAGGCCCACAGTTTTGTAAAGGTGCGACCGCCATGGCCACCTATATATATGTATGATTGTAAAGGGTAGATGTTGGTTAGATAGCCAGTCAGTTAGTCAGTTAGCTAAGCCTGTGAGTGAGCTAGCTAAGATAGTAGATACTAGATGTAAGAAGGATCGATCGAGTTGATCATCCTCTGTTACGATCTTGTGGATTGTTTTCTACCGTGTTGCTAGAAAACAGGAGTTAGAGCTGGTTAGCAGTGAAGCTAATCTTGGAGTTGCAGACGGTCTGAGTCGACGTCTGAACTATTGTAATCTCCATAGAGGAAAGAGACTAGATCGAGAGAAGGGCTCCCAGCTGTGTGCGTGGAGTTTCCTAGAAAGATCTAAGGCTGCAGCTGTGTGCGCAGCATATTGTGTAACTATATCATTTTCTGGTTAATATAAGATACTCCCGTGGACGTGGATTTCCCCGTGGAGGTGGACTTCATATCTCTCGTTGTTATGATGTTGTGATTGAAGTAATTGCCTGTCTTAGATTACTAACAGCATATACAGGAATGTTGCATTATCTTTATGAGTGTTGAGTAAGTCCTTGGAAGATTCCTCGAGGATTACAATCGTTAAGGGTCGAAGGAATCGGTAAGACGACGTCGCCGCTGCGATAGGAGAACTTGTTACTACGACGGGCGCGCAAGTGAAACTACGCATAGACTACCGGCGCAGAGGATAATTGGTCCTAGCGCAGGAGTGGAAGTACCGCGCAGCTAGGCTGCTGAGGAGGAGCTTGAGCGCTGCTGCGCTCATGAGTCTGAAGAGGGGTCAGACATTCACCTTAGAGGAGTCGAAGGGGAAGAAAGAGCAGTCTCCGCGTCGCCTAGGTTAAGAAAACCTGATTCCTTAGCCCCCCCATAGCCACTTCGGGCGAGACCTCGAGCTGCTGCGCAGCTCGTTGCCGAGAGGGCCAGTGCACCAAGGGGTTTTGTTGCTGCGCTTCATTAAAACCCGGGTCTGTCCAAAAAGCAGCCAACAAATGGTTTCGTTGCCTTGTGACTTGTTACTGTGAGACTTGCTAATTCTGCGACGTAGGATATTGTTGCAGCAGCCAACAAATGGTTCCGTTGCCGCGTGAATGAGACTTGTTATTTCAGTGACACGCGAGATTGAGGCGAAACCCAGAGAAAGAAGGAGCCAACAAATGGTTCCGTTGCTTTGAACCCTGTTGTTGAGCCAACAAATGGTTATGTTGCCTTGAGACTTGCTTAGCTAACAAATGTGTTACTGGAATCCTACAGCTACAGAAATTTAGGACTGGTTCGATTTAAAGGCTAAAGAGTTCGCTGAACAAGAAAATAGAATCTCTAGGCTCCAGACAGAAGAATGGTTGCAGAAGTATATCTATACTGACCTTCACGAAATTTTCTTTGTCACATTTGCACTTGAGTTGCATGCTTGGATAGCCAAGTTAGCAGATACTAGACCCACTGTCCATATTGATCGACCAATCGCTTGGACCCCTGAGCTAGTGAGTATTTTGAAGCGGGTAAATAATTCTGTGTCCCGCGCAGTAGACTTTTGGTTGAATAGTCTGCTAGAAGGTTTCATCACTGAGTTTGCAGTGGATACAAGAAAGAGTTTCAGTGAAGCTGAGAGGAGTTTCTTTCAAGCACATAGAGGTAAGTTCCTGAATTCTTTGAACTTATCGATTAAAATGCTTCTGTATGAAAAAGCAAAACTATGTATAGCTTCAGATGAATAGCATAGACAAGTAATGTCCGTAGACTATGATAGTGGCCCTGAAGTTATTGGTTGCACTCGTAGTGGAAAACGGTATAAAGTAGGCCTTGACCAACATTCTTTTGAGTCAAGCCCAGAAGACAGTCAAGTTCCTAGAGCAAGCCACATAGAAAGACAAGGGAGCGCTCATATCCCTTATCACCCTTTTACACCGCAAAAGCCAGACGAAGCTCAGTATAATCCCGCAATAACACCTTCTAGTAGCCCACATGGTACTTCTAGTACCTCTGTACCACCTTTGTTCAACTAGCCCAAAAGAACTGCTACAGCACCTCCACCTCAACCTAGCGCAAGAAAGATGGGTGATGACATGAAACTACCAACTTTTAGAGGAACAGGGATAGAAGACCCTGAGCAACACTGGTTCCTATGTGAAGCCATTTGGACAATTAAGCAAATTAATGATGATGCTGTTAAACTGGTTCAATTAGCAACCACACTAAGAGAAAGAGCCTTAACTTGGTTTATGAAATACTCTGCAGCACAGAATAGAACGCTTGCTGATGTAAGAAATGCAATGATTAGAGAATTCAAGAAACCTAAATCAGAATCACAATGTATAACAGAGCTCAAAGACATCAAGAAGTTACCTACAGAGTCAGTATGGGACTTTGACCAAAAGTTCAAAGCCTTGATAGATCAAGTAAGCTTTGAGTTTGTACCACAACAACATAAGGAATGGTTCATTGCTGCGCTGATGCCACACATTAGACTTCCTCTTATGCAACAGAATCTCACTACCCTGGAACAAGCTCTAGAGATGGCTATGAAACTAGAAGCTTCACCAATTGCTGGAACAAGCAACGATGTTGCGCAGTTGCAGAACCAATTAGCAAACTTAACCCTACAAGTGCATGATATTAAGAAAGGCAAGGATGTTAAGGAAGAGATATGGTGTACAAAATGTAAAGCACAAGGTCATTCAAAGGACCATTGTCCCGTTTTCATAGAGTATATTGCAACTGGAGCACCTAACCCTTTACCACAGCCACAGGGGCCTTGGTGTGAAATCTGTAGAACTAGAGGTCACAGACCACAAGAATGTCACTTACTTCAGAAATATGTACAAACTCCAAAGAATCTATATTGTAATTTCTGTAAATCGGTAGGTCATGATGAGAACAATTGCAAAGCATATGACCTTATGATGGAAAGGAAACATGATGTTTATAGAGTACAATCAGAAGCACAAGGACCCGTAGCAGGTCCACAGTATGACCAAACTCGCGACGGCCGAACAGGAAATTACAGAGGCCGCGGACGCGCAACAAATTTTGGCCGCGGAAGAGGCCAGATCACTTGTTATAATTGTGGAGCGCAAGGTCATTTTGCAAGAGATTGCCAAAACCCTACAACCCTTTGCAGATATTGTAAATCTTATGATCATATCATTGAAGAATGCCCTCAGTTGATGACTAAGATGCAAGCAAAGACGCCACAGGTCAACCAGAATATTCAATCGATTGGAGCAGAAAAAATGGAACCAGACCGTACAGTTAATATTGTGATGCGCAGTGGAATAACCACTGGTGCGCCAGAGTCGGGAACTGGAAAGCAAGCGACGCAATGGGTGCACCGCGCTAATATTAAACCAACCCCACTTAATCTGCAGGAGCAAAAAGAAGCATTCAAGCAATCCCAAGAGTATTTCTCAGATCCCAGAGCTTCATGTTCTGTCGCAACTCCGCATCATGATATTAGATCGCAAGTGCTAAGACAAGACAACCTGGTACAAGAACAGGCCACTACATCCGGAAGGCCCGATGAAGAAGATGCACTAGGTACTGTCCATAATTTTCTAAGGAACTACTTAAAGTTGTTGCGCAATGAAAAAGCAACTATGGAACTTCAACACCTATTGGATAAATGTCAACAATCTGCTTCGACCAACACGTCGCAGCGTGTTGTTCACCAGATTGGGAGTCACATTAGAACTGGAAAAGAGATGAGGCTCACAGCGCAGATTGGAGCATTTGAGATGGACGAAGTTATTTTAGATTTGGGTTCAGAAGTTAATGTTCTCACCATGCAGACATGGGAACAGATGGGAATCCCTCAACTTTCAAGATCCCCCATCCAGCTTAGACTCGCGAATCAGCAACGAGTCTCTCCATTGGGCAGATTACCCAATGTACCTATTGATATCAAGGGAGTAAGAAGTTCTGCAGACTTTGAAGTAATCAAAATTCTGGATGATAGTAGACCTTACCCAGCACTTTTAGGTATAGATTGGGCATTTGATAATTTGGCTGTCATTAACTTGAAGAAAAGACAGATGACCTTTGAGGACGACCAGATTAGGGTCATTGCACCGCTTGATCCTATTCAAGGACCAAGGTATATAGAACCCATTCGGGCAGAAGAAGAAGCGAGCCACATGGAAAGTTTGTATCAGATGACTGCTAGTCAGAGTGACTATGTCAATCCCACAGCAGATGGCCATATCAGCTGGCGATGCGATAGCTCGTGCACATCAGACTCAGATGCAGGATTGGAAAACTGGCAAAATCGCTTACATGAGGTTTCTACAAGACGTTGCGCCATGATGACTAAATCCATTCGATGGATTGGCACAGAATTGAATGACACTCCAATTTTTGATGGTTTAACTAACATAAGTGAATTCATACATGCATATGAGCAACACCTTCCAGAACAGCAGCGCATACAGGAATTAGATGTATCACTGCGCGCTACACCCGCAAGATGGTGGGGTGTGCATAAAGATAATATTCACACATGGCAAGACTGTCGTAGATTGATACTGCGCAGATTCCAGGACACTACAGCAGAAGTGTCACGCAAATATGAGGGACAGAGTGACCCCAGGTCACACATTGAAGCATGCATTCAGCAATGGTCGGATATTCCGGAAGATGAGTGGGTTCACCTATTCATCCACACATTGGACACAGTTCCAAGGAACTGGTACACTGAAACAGAATTGCGCAGAGGCACTCTTACTTGGCCTCTTATGATAGAAAGTTTTCAACTTACCTTCAGCTTTGAGTCAGAGCATCCGAGTATTGATCAGGCTCTGAAGTGTATTAAAAAGAAGGTATTTGAACCATGTCTATTACCAGAATATTCCCAACCGGATTGGGCTGTTCAGATAGAACATGCCCTGGAATGCTATAATTTCACCACTGGAGAAGAGGAGGATGATCCTCGCAACATCAATATCCCAGAATCAGAAGGGACACGCAATGTTGAAGGTCCTCAGCTTGATATCCCTTCCATTACAGAACACATCAAGCTCAAAAAGATTAACATTGGTACAGAAGCCGAACCCAAGATTGCTTCTATCGGAGACTATTGGGATGATGAAACTGCTGGGCATATTTCAGATTTATTACATGACTACCAGGATATCTTTCCTACCAAGTTCACAGAAATGAAAGGCATCCTAGGAGACTTAGGAGTGATGCGCATACCTCTGAAACCAGATGCCAAGCCAGTAAAGCAGCGCCCATACAGGTTGAACCCGCGCTATAAAGAAAAATTCAAAGAAGAAATTGACAAGATGCTTGCAGCAGGTATTATTGAGCCAGTAGAGGAGAGTGATTGGATTAGTCCTATGGTTGTACAAGAGAAGAAGACAAAAGGTGAAATAAGAATTTGCGTGGACTTGCGCAAACTCAATGACGCATCAGCGCATGATCCATTTCCTACTCCCTTTACAGATGAAGTACTTGATAATGTTGGAGGACAAGAGGCTTACTCCTTCACTGATGGATTTTCGGGATACCATCAGATCATAATCCATCCAGACGACCGCCATAAGACTACTTTTGCGACTGAATGGGGATCATTCCAGTATATGGTAATGCCCTTTGGTCTTAAAAACGCTCCTGCTATCTGCTCTAGAGTCGTTGTTGCTGTTTTTAAAGAATTCATTCACAAGTTCTTAGAAGTCTATTTTGATGATTGGACTGTCTTTGGTTTACTAAAGAACCATATGGGAAACCTGTGAATGATGTTAGAAAAATGTAGACAGCATCAGATTTCCCTTAACTTGAAAAAATGTATCTTCTGTACTCCTTTTGGTATTTTGTTGGGTCATATTGTATGCAGACAAGGACTCCTGATGGACCCTGCGAAGGTTGCCATCATTGCTAATTTACCTGCGCCCAACTCAGTCAAACAACTGCGCACTACATTAGGACATACTGGATACTACAGAAAATTTATCAAAGGTTATGCAAAGATCACAGCACCTATGGAAAGATTGCTGAAAAAGGATTCGAAATTCCAATGGACAGAAGAATGCCAACAGAGCTTGGACACACTTAAAGACAAGATGATCAGTGCGCCAATTCTAGTTTTCCCAGACTGGAACAAATCCTTTCATGTTCATGTCGATGCTTCTTCCATAGCATTGGGGATCGTACTTACACAACCGGGAGAAGGAGGTATCGATCACCCCATTGCTTACTCTAGCCGAAAGTTGTCCACAGCCGAGAAGAACTACACTACTACAGAGAGAGAAGGACTAGATATGGTGTACGCCCTATAGAAGTTCAGACACTACTTACTGGGTGCACATTTTAAAATGTATACTGACCATTCTGCTTTGAAATACTTGGTCAATAAGCCAGTGTTAGGGGGAAGAATTTGCAGATGGCTACTGCTCTTTCAAGAATATGATTTTGAGGTTATTGTAAAGCCAGGTAGATTGAATGCAGGACCTGACCACTTATCTAGGATTGAGTCAGGAGAAGAACCTACAAATCTGGAGGACAATCTGCCTGATGCATAGCTATTTTCTGTTCAAGCAGCGGATGAATATTATTCTGATATCCTTGAGTTTCTTACTACCGGACAAGCGCCAGTTGAGTTTACAATCCAGCAAAAGAAACAACTTGTTGTCAAAGCCGCAGACTTCACTTTGATAGCAGGCCAGCTTTATAAGTTGGGCCCCGATGAAGTCTTGCACAGATGTATTTTGCCGCATGAAAAGAACTCTATCATCGCAGAAGCGCACTCAGGCACCGCAGGAGGCCATTTTGCAGGAAAGCCGACTTCTCAGAAGATCTTAGCCGCAGGTCTTTGGTGGCCAACATTGCATAAGGATACTAAGGAATTCTGCAAATGCTGCGATGTGTGCCAGCAAACAGGAAAACCTTCAAGAAGAGATGAGATGCCGCTAAGACCTCAGATAACACTGCGTGCTTTTGATAAATGGGCCATTGATTTTGTAGGTCCTATCAACCCACCAGGAAAAAGAATCGGCGCAAGATACATCATTACAGCTACTGAATACCTCACCAGATGGGCTGAGGCTAAGCCATTGAAGAACTGCGACGCTGCCACGGCCGCGCAGTTCATTTTTGAGAATATTATCACTAGATTCGGATGCCCACTGATTCTAATGAGTGATCAGGGTACACATTTCCTCAATGAGACTATAGAAGCCCTTACTGAAGAATTCCAAATTAGTCACCATAAGAGTACACCCTACCACCCTCAAGCTAATGGCACGGTGGAGGCATTCAATAAAATTCTTGAGAATGCCCTGACCAAGATCTGTAATCAACAAAGAGATGATTGGGACCTTAGAGTCACAGCTGTATTATGGGCTTACAGAACTACATGCAAGAAATTAACAAGCCACACACCTTTCAGTTTGGTGTATGGACAAGAAGCAGTTATGCCTATGGAATACATTATTCCCAGTCTCAGAATTGCGCAAATTACAGAAATGGCAGATACAGATACCATGAGTGAAAGACTTTCACAATTGCTTGCCTTAGAAGAAAACAGACTTTTAGCCGGATTCCATCAACAGGTGCAGAAGGCAAGGCAGAAAGCTTGGCATGACAGGCATATTAAGAATAAAGTCTTTCAGGAACGAGACTTGGTACTCCTCTATGATAGTAAATTCCTCAAGTTCCCAGGCAAGTTTCGTGTACATTGGTTAGGCCCTTTTCAGGTAATAAAAATAACAGAAGGAGGAGCAGTTCAGCTTGCGAAGCTGAATGGAGAAGTACTGCCTACAAAGATCAACGGGAGTCGGCTTAAGCTTTACCACGACGGCCACTCCGCCCTGTCGACTTAAATAGCTGCTCAAAGAAATGAAGATGTCCAGTGTAGTTGAAAGAGGCATCGCATTATCAGTCTACACGGAAGTCGCGAGACCCTCAGTCTCTGGCTTCCCGCGCAGTTCCTTGAACCATCCGCGCATCAGTAAAAGTTTGTAAGAAGCGACCTTATTTTGCGCTCTGGCGAAGTTTTCTTTTCCCGTAATGTTGAACTGTCGCTCTTGCGGAGTTCCTTGTGATAATTTGCCGCTTGAAGAATTCTTGATGTGGACCCCTATAGGAACAGTTTCCTAAGTTGAAATGACTCGCCGAAAATTTTGAATTACAGCAGTTATGTAGCCGCGTCTGAGAATAAATGAAGGATAAGCCCGCCATTTAAGTGTAGCCGCTTTGACAGATTTGGCTTGATCTCCGTCAGATTTGCATTTAACCCATGAGCCGAAAGTTTTAGCTTCTCCCGGAAGGCTGTCAGATCCCGTCCATCACAATAAATGCACCGCAGAGGCGAGGGGAATAGAAGGGTTGTCAAATCATGCAGAGCCACCTACAGCTACTAGCCCCACTTGGCCGCAATTACTATCACTTTTGGCTATAAATACCCCACACTTGTATATTTTCGGGTTACTTTTCTCGAGTTGCATAGTCTTGTTTGAGAATCTAAGCTATTGTTTTCAGAGCCGAGTGTGCAGACCTGCTTCCTTTGTTGTCAGCATTCATATCCCACGTTGTTCCGCCCCTTCTGTCGAAGTTCTTGTTACCCATACCCGTTCACGACGGAGAACCTGTCGACTGAAGAAGTTGTTCGTCAATTCCTGCGCCGAGGCCTAGATTTCGGCATGACTACCCTCGTGACAGCTTCAACTTATGTACACCCTGGTTATCAGGATCCCAGACAATCTCCGGCCACAAGAGCATCTCAGTCACAGCCAGAAGAGCCCGTTCCAGAGCCGTTGGCCACTATTGTGAACTATATTCCGCCGCGTCCAGACGATGCACCAGAGGTGCATATTCCGAAGAATGCGAAGTATCCACTCCCGTTACCTCCACTACCGGCTGGCGTGCGACTAGAAGGGTCCCTGCTCGGACACCTTCCATTGATCAAGTTCTCTGATTTCAACCTGGGAGACTATAAAACATATCCTCAGTTCCATCTAGACCGATATCTGACGGTAGTGCATAATCCCACTAGAAAGATTGACGAATTCATCCCGAAGGGATTTGCAGCAAATCTTGAGCACCCTGGACTCCTGAACCTGTTAAAGCTACCGCATTTCGGGCGTAGCAATGAAGTGAATGCAGTTGTTAAGACACTGCTATCCTGCGTTCATGGAGGTTACCTTTGGCTGGGGAGGCCGATCGATTTAAATGTCGATTTGATTCACCGTATTACCGGCCTATCTAAGGTTGGTAAGGATCCCAATATTCATTTTGTGGGAAAAGATAAGGATAGAAAATTGGTTGCACAGCTGGTGCAGAAATACAACCTTACAAGAGGAGGTCGGGCTTATGACCTCACTATAGTAGAAGACGAAGCACTTAGATTTACAGGAAGTCTGCTCGCAGGAAGACTTCTCACAAAGTGCAGACCGAAGGAAGTTACTGGAGCTGTCGTGGAACTCGCCATCGCAGCTGTGGAGGGAGAACAGTACAACTGGTCCCTCTTCCTCCTCAATTCTTTCTTGGAAGACTGCCGGAACGTCCAAGATAACCCCGGTCAGTTGTTCCATTTCTCTTGGATTTTAATTTTATGAGCTCTCGTCAGGTGGAAGGAGCCCCCGAACACTCAGTTCCTCCCACGTCGCAGAGGAGAACCTGCCGGAGTCCGCTATGTTAACCTTTGGGAATCTGCTAATCCCGCGAAGCGCAAGATGAACCGCGCTGTATTTTGTGAGTACTACTATCTCCTCAGAGATACCATTCAAGAAATGCCAAGGCTGAGTGAGGAGACAGCGAAAATATATGACGAAAAGTTGGCCTTTAGTGCCGACTTACATCAACTTTACCTCCGTCCCTACGGCATTCAAGAGGAATGGGCCGTAGGCCTTTACAGGATGACCACCGAAGACGTCGAAGAAACTATCAAGTCTTGGTCCGACGAATGGAGGGAATCCGCCTACATCGCACCAGTGATGCCACCCGACGCTGCGCAAGAGAAGGATAAGGGCAAGGAAGCCCACGAGCAAAGAAGTGATGAAGGTTCAACAGAACCAGCAACCAAGAAACAAAAGGTGTCGCATCCCTCTGAGGCCATTCCCTCGGGGATCGACCAGTATTTGAAAGAGCAATTTCGCGAGCTGCGAACTACGCATGCTCACATCAGAAGTGCTCTAGACATGCAGTTTGTGGAACTCAAAGGTCTCGCAGGAAGGATTGCGCAGACCCATGCGCCAGCATCTACTTCGCAGGCGCCACAAGTAATTCCAAGTACCGAGCGAGTTGAAGAACTCGTAGAAAGGAATACTGTCGTGCATATTCCGCCTACGAGCATGACACTTCCAGATCCGCTAGCTGCACTACAGGTAAGCGCAGTTGGGCCCGTTGAAATAAATTTGTCTCTAATTCCTATAGAGACTCTACAGCTAGTACATGAGAAAGTTTCTATTGAGCTGAGAGCTAGAGAGCTCTCTACATTCCAGGCAAATCAACGACTGCAATCGCAATAGATAGAGCTGAAGGAAAGCCATAAGAATATCTCCAAGAAACTCGCACTTTATGAGGCGCAAGACATTGGCATAAGAAACGCAGTGGACGAGATTGCCCAGGAGTTGCCGGC
The DNA here is from genome assembly GCA_027924585.1 of Larix kaempferi. NCBI lineage: Eukaryota > Viridiplantae > Streptophyta > Pinopsida > Pinales > Pinaceae > Larix > Larix kaempferi. The sequence continues at coordinate 380,421 of BSBM01000088.1, forward strand.
TTGCGAGATTCAACTAGACCTCCCTCTGGTTGAGAAAGTTCAAATTATTGGAGAAAGGGTGAAAACCCTGGAGCATGAAATAGTTGCTATGGCTGAGGGCCATAGAACCCAGATCGCTGAGCTAGAAGCTCGTGTTGCCGCGTAGTTTACAGATGATGCGCAGGAACAATTTGAAGCGCTGAGCAGAGCTTACACACAGATGAAAGACAGAATACAGGAAGCTGAGAACCTGATGAACCAAGCTATGGAAGCTTGGACGGAGCTTGAGACGCTCCCTTTTAAAGTTGGTCTTTTGGAACAAGTACAAGCCGCAGAACAGTCCCTAACTGTTCTGACTGAAGAAGCTAAGGCCTTAACAGGCTTAGCAAAAATGAAGAAAATGAGTGAAGTGCGCAGAATGCAATAGCAACTGCACAAGCTCAGAACTGAAGACGAGAAGCTCACCAACAGCATTCAGCCATTTATGGATGAGTATGCTGATATCGTTGGCCAAGTCGAGGCAAAAATCAAAGAGATTGCTGAATCTCAAGAAGTGATTGATGCCATAACTAAAGAAGAAGCCACTGCAGAAATGGTGCAGACAGCTGTGGAATATGTCGATGAATTGGATTCCGCTATTGCGCAGTGGAAGAAAACATTCACGGAGACCCAAGCAAAAGCAGATGCGCAAGTAAAGCGACCACACGCTAGTGCGAGTGGCTCGAGGGCGAGCCACAAGTAAGTGTTAGGGGCCTGTTGGAGCCAAGGCCGCAGCTATGGTAAAAGCTGCGAATTTTGAGGAAAAAGCACAAGTATGAAAGAGTGCTAAGTTTTGAGTAAGCGCCAATTTTGGGATAGAAGCAGACGGTGTGTAGTACGGTGCCAGATGGATAATCTCAGCGTAGATTACGGACCGGAAATCGCGGAGCTCGCGCGCATGCCAGAAGAGAATGAAGGAAGCTAAGTGGAAAGCCCAGCTACCACAATGAATGAAGCGATGGAGTAGAGGGCTCAGCTACCCTCATTAAGGCTAAGTACAGAAGTTATGGTTGCTCGGATCAAGGAGGAGCAATGGACCAAAGAATTGAAGGCGAAGGACAAGGCACCCATACCCGTAAGCTGCGCCGGAATTCATGGATCCTGCAGGAAGCGGCGACATGACTGCAAGCAGCGCCTATAGTACACCTAGCCATGTGCGTGGTTAGGGTTTTTGGGGATTACTACTGGGAAAGGCCAACAGTTTTGTAAAGGTGCGACCGCCATGGCCACCTATATATATGTATGATTGTAAAGGGTAGATGTTGGTTAGATAGCCAGTCAGTTAGTCAGTTAGCTAAGCCTGTGAGTGAGCTAGCTAAGATAGTAGATACTAGATGTAAGAAGGATCGATCGAGTTGATCATCCTCTGTTACGATCTTGTGGATTGTTTTCTACCGTGTTGCTAGAAAACAGGAGTTAGAGCTGGTTAGTAGTGAAGCTAATCTTGGAGTTGCAGACAGTCTGAGTCGACATCTGAACTATTGTAATCTCCGTAGAGGAAAGAGACTAGATCGAGAGAAGGGCTCCCAGCTGTGTGCGTGGAGTTTCCTGGAAAGATATAAGGCTGCAGCTGTGTGCGCAGCATATTATATAACTCTATCATTTTCTGGTTAATATAAGATACTCCCGTGGACGTGGATTTCCCCGTGGAGGTGGACTTCATATCTCTCGTTGTTATGATGTTGTGATTGAAGTAATTGCCTGTCTTAGTTTACTAACAGCATATACAGGAATGTTGCATTATCTTTATGAGTGTTGAGTAAGTCCTTGGAAGCTTCCTCGAGGATTACAATCGTTAAGGGTCGAAGGAATCGGTAAGACGACGTCGCCGCTGCGATAGGAGAACTTGTTGCTGCGACAGGCATGCAAGTGAAACTACGCATAGACTACTGGCGCAGAGGATAATTGGTCCTAGCGCAGGAGTGGAAGTACCGCGCAGCTAGGCTGCTGAGCAGGAGCTTGAGCGCTGCTGCGCTCATGAGTCTGAAGAGGGGTCAGACATTCACCTTAGAGGAGTCGAAGGGGAAGAAAGAGCAGTCTCTGCATCGCCTAGGTTAAGGAAACCCGATTCCTTAGCCCCCCCATAGCCACTTCGGGTGAGACCTCGAGCTACTGCGCAGCTCGTTGCCGAGAGGGCCAGTGCGCCAAGGGGTTTTGTTGCTGCACTTCATTAAAACCCGGGTCTGTCCAAAAAGCAGCCAACAGCTTTAAATTAGAGGATCGAAAAGGGCAGGTTCATAGGTTTAACTCTGGTACAGAAAGTTTGACAGAGCTCATATCTGCAATCATTCAGCGAGTGGGAGATGACATTGATTGGGATCACCTGCCTCAGATTCTGTATGAGGATGATAAAGGTGATAAAGTTTTACTTGCCACAGACAGTGATCTTGTTGTAGCTGTGAATTATGCTAGGTTAGTTGGATTGAAGGTAAGCTGGATTTATTTCTTATCCTGTTCAAATTTGTACATTAGCTTCAAAATAGTTTTTTTTTTTTATGGTTATTTTCTGCTTGTTTTTCCCAAAACCAAGCTTGTACATTAGCTTCTCTTGAAAATTAATTAGCAAACCTATATGTATGATATAAACTAGTAGAGCAAATGACTGAGATGCATAATTTGAGATGAAATGATATCGATCACTTGTACCATTCACATTGTACCAGCACCAACTGTTCTCAATAGAAGAAATCTTGCATTTTATATAATAATCAATTTTTCTTATATATATAGCGAGGAATTCTATTTTTTTTTATATATACTGTTAGCCGAGTGTCCACCTCTGTGAGTTGTTGGCTCTGCGCATCACTCCCTGATGCGTAGTGCATGGGTTACCAGCTCCTTGTGAGTTGTAGCTTGGCAAGCCAGACACTTGGGTGAATGTTTCCTATGGCCCATTGGTGTGACCTGGGAAACATACCTGCGTTGTCAAGTATATCATCTCTCTATGGAGAATGATTGGGACCTGCAACCTCTACCTATTGTTCCCAAACCAACTCCAATATTATTTCCCAGGTTCTTTCTTGTTCCTTATGCTTTCCAAGTTCTGCAGTTATTTTAGTGTTTAGAACATCCATCTTGAAGTGCAGCAAATATGCCATTTTTTTAAAAATCTCATAGAAATAGATCCAGAAGATTAGGGTTTCACGTTAAATATTTGAAGTTAGGGTTCAGCAAGTGAATAAAGGGGTTCCATAGCTAGCCCAAGGCGTAAAGGATAAGATGAAGGAGGCCCTCTAGATCCTCTCTTCCCTGGACGAAGTTGCACTTAAAATAGGAGAGGGCACCCTTGTTATAATAACACTTTGAGAGGGATAATACTAAAATCAACTCGTAAATTACTACAGGTTGTGTGAATCCACAATACAGTAAATCGAGACCTCTTGGAATAGCTTAGCAAGCTGGGCTAATGTCTAGCAAATATATAGAATAAAAGATAATGTGTTGCTTCAAATGGAAGTGCCAGAAACTAAAGGGATCCATCGATGCTTGCAAGCAATTCTCCCAAAATCACACGCACTTCTCTTCGGTGGTCTAGGTTGTGAGGTAGACGAGAATTTCAAGTATAACAACAGAAAATCCTGCTACTGCTACTTACTGGTAATCCGGATAAGTAATATAGTTCATAGAGAATGGGTTTTCTACAATAATTTTCCTAATACCTGCTTCGTTGTCATAGCCCAGACCATCATTTTGAAACTACACACTTATATCACAGAACACCTAGATACTCGCCTCATATCTACTTTAACCTTGTAATTTGTATAATTCGTGATTGGAATATGAAATCATACAGATTAATTAAAGGGTATTTGATGTGACGTGGAGTCTGGAGCTTGACTTTAGATAGTGATTAATGCTCCAAAAACAAAACTCTATGCTTTTTATCAATAGGCATTGAAATTTTTAAAGACAGATTTCTGGAGAAATTTAGCGCTCAGAAACAACAACTAGACAATCCGGGGAAGAAATCACTGGAAGTTGTAAACAGTGTACATTTGATTGTGTCATAGTTAGGCTATTTGAAGTTGGGAATCAGTACAGCCAGCCGATCTGTGGAAAACAACAGTCCATACAGACTATGCCCCTTTTACAATGTAATGTTTTTATAGGTATTTGGTGATTCTTTTTCAGATTTTGTATTGAGGAAAACACCTCTCTGTTTTTTTTTTTTGTGCCAAATATATATAGATATGTATTCCTATGGTTTGAAGATTAAAATTTCCTATATACGCATAAAATTATCTTATCTTCTTTTATTTGATAATATATATATGCACTTGATAATTCCGAAATAAAATAAAATAAAAATTTCACATCATTATTAATTTGCATAATGGATAGAATATATATATATATTTCCTATTAATTTGCATAATGGAAAGAATATATATATATATATATTTTTCCTTTAGCTTACTAATGTAATTTATGTTTGTGTATTTTGCAGGTAATCCGTAACTGAGTTTTGGATTGTTGGTGTTCAATTTTGGAGACAAGGTTTTGTCCTAAGTTCCATGTCATTATGTAAGCTTAGACATAGTAAAATTTTGGATAGTTAGGTGTGTAAAGGCCTCTTGAGGTCCGAGCTTTTCAGCCAGTGGCTCTGATACCAAATGCAGTGCCCCTCTATCTGGAAGGGCACCGAAGTTCTAGATTTTGATGACAGTTTTGTAACCAGCTCCTACGGAGTTGTATTTCTTTATTTATTTATTTCAATAATAAATAAGTATCATTATGCTTTCCTTATGCTAAATTTCTGCGTAATTTTAGTGATTAGGAAGTGTCTAGTAGCATACAGTGCACCTACATATAGTAATTTTATCAACATACATATAATTGTAATTTCTTGCATAATACTCAGTATATTGAAATATAAATCATTTTTCTAACTACCAGTAGAATACCTAGACCGATGTAGGTTGTAGATTGTCTCCTTGCTCCTGAAGCCTTTCCCGTCCAAGCTTTTGCTCCCGCAGACTTTCCGTTCCAAGCCTTTATACCAAAAATGGATGAGCTACTTTGCCAACCAACTCTTATCGTGCTGGCCCTAGGAAACCGATGGGTTTCCTAGCCCCCGAGCCCACAAACCAATAATCCCGACAGCAACTTTCCTTAGTACCTTTCCATAGTTCAATAGTAATTTTACTTTGAGTTAACCCCACCTCAGTATTTGAGTTTCCCACCTCCTCAGAGCTTCGAGTTCTCCCCCTCCTCGGCATTCATCCTTTTCATCAAATACTAAGTGTACTTCTCCCCAAAAGAAAACCAAAACACCCCCCCTCTCATCTCCGTGAAACCATTGCTTTATAGATCCATTTTCCTCCTCCACTTGCCTTCCTGTTTACTCCACCACCCTCCATAAGAACCCTCAAGCCCCCAAAGCATTAAATTGATTGCTTGTTTTACAATCCAATTCATAAATAAATATTATTTTATAGTACTTCTGTTCTCGAGCAGTTCAATGGTATTAAGACTAGTTAGGTTGGATTTGATGGGTTGAATGTACATTATTTAATGATTCTTGAAATATTCAATTTAAGACATTCACGAAGGCGGTGGATTCAATATTAGTCTTATCCTCCATTTAATATGTTGAATAAATAACAATTAAATACTATCATGTTGACCCTTTCAAATTTGAAGTGGTAGTTTGTTTTAATTATAAATATATATATAAAAATCCAATCTCAGATCGGTTTTGTGACATGACAGTAATTTATGAATATAAATTTAATTGAGTTTATCTTAACCTTCCTCATTTAATAATTTAATAATACTCCTTTCTCGTTTCATAACAATAAATTAATTAATTTAATAATTCAAACATGTTCACTTACCCACTTATGATTTCTTTCATTCCAATAAGGACACATTATCATTATTAACGTTAGTTAAATAATAATCATAATAATATTAAATAATCATAATAATAATAATAATAATAATAAATATTAATGGTGATTTAAGTACCTTAGCACTAATCTAACATACTTAATTAATAATAAGTACCTTAGCACTAATCTGACATACTTTCATTGATAAACGAAGTACTCTTAAGGGTTTAATTAATCAATATTAACAATTAGATAATACATGCTTCCAGCATTAATGTTTATCTACTATACTTCATATTTCGAATACCTTCACTTAACGAGAATTACAATTGGCGGCAATTATTTTAATTGTTCATTACAATGTTTACATATAAGACTAATTAACTTATTTTATACATAAGCAAATCGATCATCTATTACTCATGTCATTTACCCAAACCTTAACTGAGTTATCTATGACAACTTATAACATTGTTAAATATTGATAAGTATGTCGTAAACTGATACTATCGCACATGTACAAAATGTGCATGCATGGCCAGTGTATGCACAGGTCTGACAGGTACTATAAACATACATCATATTTCCTATGCTTAACAACGAACTAATACTAATAATACTTCATGCAAATAGAACAAGTATATTACATTTATCATAACATTACTAAAACATCATTGGTTATCTTATGAGTTTTTAAGATTTTATTTCATTATTTTTATGATTACATCAGTTCAATCAATCAAGTAGAAGGAAATGTACCTACTACCACTAACTCAAGATCAAGGAATACCCAACCCTCAATAGTACTAACTAAAATATCCTCCCATCTTAACCTGCGTCTGCATCCTCCCTATCCTTCCTGTGCTAGTACAAAAGTGGATGTCAGCTATACTGACCTAGCCACATAGAACGTGAGAGCGGTAGCGTCGGCTAACTAGCGGACCTAACCTCTCCTAGCAGGCATCCGACCATCGTCATCACAACAACTTGGGGAGCGTGTCTGAGCACGACCCTCCCACGACCTCGGGTATCATAGATACATAGGGTGGGCAATACATCTATCCCTCTCAACATACTGGGTCTACGCCCTTATCAACTCATACTTTGTTGCTCTCGAGATTATTGGTTTGTGTCATCGTATCATCAACTTTGGTAAACAAGGCTCTCTGCAAAAATAGTTACTATACCATACTTCATATCAAATATCCCGTTATTACATAGCCCCGGTGTCCTGCAGATTAGTACTTTGCAACCATACATTTATAACAATATTTCCATTCTATCATCGTCTGATCCATATTGTCAACATCATTTATTTCATCACATAAAATCATTAAATCGATCACATCATAAATACCACATCATATATATCACATTTCATCCAGGACGATTATTAAACATACACTGTGATTATGAAATAAAAGAATCTCGTGATAACTACAACATACTAACCACATAAACCAAATAACATCATGAAGATGGTAACATCATAACATCATAACCGTAGTATCAGCATGGGCATAGTAACATCCTAATCATAGTAGCAACATATCATCATGTCTAACATGCCGAGAATATAGTTCACTCTATCTAGCTGAGTCGAACAGATAATAAGCAAATAAAGTGAAAGGTGTCTAGCTCATAAACACGCCTAGTCAAAATATGGGGCGTTACACCCAAAACTAATATTCCTTTAGTAAAGTATTGTTTCTAAGTATTCAGAGCTTTTCTTAGGATATGATTTTTCCTCAAGAATAGGAAATTATACCAAATTTTATAATACACATAAACAAGATTTATTGGATGTCATGTAGTGATATAATCAAGATCAAGCATCTTTGAAATGAATGAATTTTAGTAGTTACCTATTGATGTGGCTGCCAAACATTTTAGATGGAATATCTTCTTTATATGCCTGGAGCAAATAGAATTTAAAAATACCATATGAATTTGTAAAATTCACATGAGTAGTTGTAGCCATGAAGGTTAAGAAAATTATCATTAATAATTTTATTAGATAAATCCTTAAATCATTTAATATCATCCATTGTTCACGTGCTCTTTATTTATCATTTTTTATCATTTGTGGGATTATCATAATACAAGTTTGCATGGCGACCCTCCTTTCATCACTCAGTATTCCCCGAGTTTAGAAAACTATTTTGATAATGTTTAAGGAATTATTTTCTAATATTGGCATGATCTTTTATACTTCCTTTTACTTTCCTAAGGTATTTTTTTTACCCAGGCACGTCTTCAGAGGTCCAGGATTTGAAAAACCTTGGCATGTATGTTTCACATCATTAGCTAGTGGAGGTCATAACATATTTTAGCTCCTCTTTCCTTCATTTCGAGAAAATGTTTAATTTTGTCTTATCTATATTATAATTTCTCATAAAAAGAGATAGATTATATCATCCTTAAAATTTAGTTCATCTCCTCAGTAATGTCATTATTCTTCTTTCAATGGGTGTTAGTTGTCTGTCATATCCATACAATAATGTTGTGTCGTGTAAAATGGAATCTTCCCACTATCTCTCCTAGACCATGATACTCGATTAAGAATTAACTTGATATATTTTATACATTATGTGCAATTAAAATTGATGGTGTTCAATGCAAATATTACACTCATGGTCCTTAATTTAACTAAGCCTTGAGAAATTGAGAAAAAAATCAATAGGTGGTCAAACATTATAAGCTGCCTTAGGACCTATGACCTATGTTGTGGATATTTTTGTACATTTTCCACAGCCACTAATGCAATATATGCAAATAGACAATAGAGTAAGTTTGAAACAAATCTGTGAAACCTTGAATATGTGGATCTCCCCCAAAAATTGTACAATAAAACCTCATCGTAGAGGCACTGGAATTGAGAAATATGTAGAAGGAGACTAAAGGAACAAATTCTAGAAAAATTATTGGATGATATTGAAATAAATATAGAATATTTTTAAACTTTTTCAAGGTTGTGTGTGAGAGAGATATGTATTTTTTATGTTGATGTAATCACTTTATTCATGTGATGTAAGGCCATGTTCCCTCTTGTAACAAATGCACATAGTGTTGTAACAATATAATGGAGACTCACATTTTTTCTTCATATATGTTTTCCTCCTTTTGCAACATGGATAATGTGGTTGTGTTACTTTTGCATTATGTTGATTTGTTGTACCTTTTTCTTTTGGAGTGAGCCATTACTAAGAAACCAAGAAATTGATTTTATGATCACCAAACTTTGTACTTCTTTGCACTACACTTAATTAAAACATCAACATGCCTTGGGTGAGACCTATTTCCTTTAGATAGTTGAAAATGTTGATATAACTAGACTAGACTAGGCATTTGTTAGATAAATTTGAGGACCCTAGTCTCAAAATGTGTTAAAAAATGGTTTTATTCCTAGGGACGTACCTAATGTTGATACATGTAAATTATATATGTAAATCTGGTGGACGATGACAACATTTGATCTTCAAGCTAGTTTGATGCTTATATCTATGGAATTTCATGTCAATACAATGTGTTTTTAGGGTTGGAAGTGGAAAGATACAAGTAGAGGTATCTATTTATCTATTTGAATAAATACATGAGATAATTTTGGCAAATTCCGTCTAATCTTGTATGAATGATTGAAATGATTGTTAGGGAAATATCATCATTGGTTGTCATATCCATCAGTTTCTCAGAGTATTAAAAATATTAAGAAGTTACAATATTTGAGGATGAAAGTGCATATGCAATTCATTTATGCTTCAAAGGTGCAATTGAGGAATATGCTTTAGAACATTCCACATTATATAATAAATATTGAAGGAAATCCTTAGAAAAACCAAGAATAGACTCTGTAAAAGTTTGATTGAGCAACTAAATAAATTTTAGCAAATAAAAAGTATAGTGTGTCGATCGAGGAAAAGTGGAAGTGTAACGAATGTAATGCTGAGTCCTTGAATCCATTTGTTTCCCATATGGATTACTTTATTTGTTGAGAGTTAAATTCCACAAATATGTTTTTCTACAAAAATGCATTCATTAATTATCCATGGTCTATAAGAATTTCTTAATTTCCAATGATAAATTAAACAAATTGAGTGTTAGATCAAATAACACAACTAAAGACAAAGTATTTAATTTTAACATAAGTTAATGGGAATGATGAAATATCATGTCTAATATAGGTTGATAATATAACTTACATCTTTTCATATTTACAATGAATTTGCAATGGTTGATTGGTTTATATTTATTCTTTTCAATAACAAGTTGATGATGATATGTTGGCTTCTTTGTTAATTGTCTATTTACAAAATTTGTTGATAAAAATAATCCTTTATATATTTATAATCCAATGTGGGATAAATGAGATAAAGTTTTTTGTTGTTACCAAAGAGGACATTGAATTGTTCCCTTAGAAAACCAAATATGAGAAACACAAGACAAACAATCTAAGCAATTGGACAATTAATTTACTCCACCCCTTTAAGGGACTAACCACTAAATAAATTGGTAGTGTCACTAAAAGTTATTGTATGGAACTTTTGGTTATGTATTCCACCAAACCACCCAACTAATGCAAAAAACAATGAAAACTTATTATGTTAAATTAATAACCAATAGAAGAGGCAATGGTTACATATTTCCAAAGTCATGATGAAAAATTGAATCATAAGAATCTTACCACTTCTAATATTCTCATGCATTATGGAATTAATGATATCATATTTTCCAACTTTCCTAAAATCGTTGCTTGGGCTACATATGTAAAACTATCACAAAATAAAAAAAATTGAGACCATCCTCCACAAGCATGTGTGGTCCATGATAAAATAATACTTTTATCAACAAATATTCTCAAGTTGAAGACACAATTTTAAGATTCACAAGTTGAAGACACAATTTTATTTTGGTTTCAATTTTAGGATCCTTCTTCTTCTATCAACACTTTTAACTCGTTTCCTTCTCAAGTACAACTAAATTGGTTCTCAACTACAACTAAATTGGAAATGAATTGTTTCAATTTCTCATTGGAAATGGTTTGAAACTATTTATTATAGTTATCTTAGCAAAACCATGGACCACTAATGACATATGCAAGTTATGGAATGTGTTGTAAATAACTCCAAGTTCATCTATAACATGACTAAGGATGTTGTAGGAAGTAGTCATTGTTTCTTTTACACTAGATAAGAAAATATAGTGAAAATAAATAATTGATAAGAATTGAATAACATGATATCTTTTAGTGGGCTTTGTGGCATTATACTTGTATGCACTGAATTCTTATTTTGCATAGTAAATATTATTATTTACTTTTATTATTATTTTGATATTTATATTTATGTAAATGTTACATTGATGTCTCAAGGAATGTTTTGTTCTCAAAGCATAATAAAGTGGATTTTCTCTAGTTGAACATATTTATTTGACAACAACATCCTTATCTTTGTCTAGATTTAGGGGTTTGAATTGATCCTTCATTTATGGATTGAAAAGATTTGTAAAACATATATAATACCATGAAATCATTCACTAGGTTATTTATCATTCTATGATGATTCTTGGGTACATACTTGACTTGCTTCCACTGTTGTATACTGATATAATTTTATTCACCTTTTTCTTGTAGAGACCTCACTCTACTAGAATGCATACACTATTTTTTTTTTTTAAATTTGTTAAATCTTTTAGGGTTTCCGTTCACCTAACAATTTCGTTAGTGATATTATAGAAATAACATTAGTTAAATAACAATGATTTAATGTATAATAGTTAAATTCAAATGTCGGTAATGACATAATTAATTCGACCTCGAGCCATTACCATTGATTCTCTACAAGTTTCCTAACTAACTCGATAGACTAAATATAATTTCAATTCCTAATACTAGAAAGTCAATTCCTTAGTTCGACATGACAATCGATGTACAAATACTTAGTCTGATCGATTTTATAAAGTCCTTATCACCAAATCGATTGGATATTCATTAGTTTTAAATGCAACTTAATACCGAAATAAATTATGGGATCGACGGTGAGGATCTTATTCATTAGAATTATATATAGATATTACCACAAATTCACTTGGGACATTTATAAATTTTAAACCATTTTAATAACAAAACTAATCTATAGTAATGATAGTGATCATCATGTTGCTTACTTTTACAATCTCATGTGGTTGAACCAGAGAGAGGTCGGGTCTAGACTTCGCAGGTTGGAACCGATTTCACGATATGCTACTCTAATTATACCACAGTTCAATGGCCTTACAGTTCTACCCAGGGTTGCACTACGGGTTCTATTGATAGATATCCACCCAAGGAATGGTTCTATAAGACGATCAAAGGAACATGGATTCGATCGAGCTCTTCCAAGCCAGCGTGGAAGGTTCTTGTCCAGATCGAGGTGCACTATCCACTATGCTAACAAGGCCGAAATGATGGATATAGATAACATCTATGTAGTTTGATTTTGATGTGGAAGGTCAACATATATACGCTTAGACATAGCATTCACCATTCATAATAAGGGAGAGACGAAGCATTCTCACATACAGTTCACCATTGTAATTGTATCACGTTGTAAGTAAGTCGTCCAATACCAACTGCGTGGTAAGAGAGGTTTTAAGCAAACTTACTCGTCACAAGCATCACTCCTGGGTCTATACTCGGAGGCATAGTAACATCAAATTACTTTGGACCGGGTTTTGAACAATATACAATATATTCATTTCTAACATGTAAAAATACCAGTAACATAGCTATGTAAATGTAGACCTTGAAAAATCTATAAAAAAAAATATTTACCTTCGACAAAATCGATTTCAATATTAACCTTTGATAATTTCATAATAGCATAAATAAAAATAGAGTCAGCATTCATCATAAAAATATACACAACTTCGAACTTGATTCCGATGTTTAAATATTGAGCTCCTATGTCGTAGATCATAGCTTGGAGCTTAGTAGTTATCGTAGCGGCGATTCCTTGTCGCGTTTGATCAAATTAATCAACTGACCGCTTGGTCGACCTCCATATCAATTATGGGAGTATTCTTCTTCCTTGGAGAACCCCGAGCAATGGGACCATAGAGAACATAAACATACACTAAGAATCCGGAAATGATAATTCCCCCTACCAGAATTCTTGCCAAACTCACAATAGAAGCAGATTAGCAATTAGTTACCATTAAGGTTGCCATCCAACAATAGTTTCCTTTACCTTTCTTCTTGTATTCCTTTAACAGGAAAATTCCTGTCGCTTCATGCAAAATATATTTTATTTATAATTAATTAATTATAATTTCCTCATTGAGCCATGTGTCGCTCTCCCATTAGAGTGCACATACATTCCTCAATTTTCTCTTAGATATAACCTAATGCTTAAATCTCAATCTCTATTTTTGTGAGTGAAAGTGGAGTTGACTAGATGATGATGCCTAGACTATTATTTGCTCCTCAAATAATTATTTCTCATTATTTAATTACTAAAAATCATTTTATGCACAAAATAGATTAATGCAATACTATATGCTAAATACATAAATGTTCGTCATCCGTTCTCTTTATGGGTATAGGTACTACGTCGTCGGGTCTTTAAAATCAAGGTACCACATTGTTGGGTCCTTTTGGAAATACTTTCTCTTTCATCTCATTTGCGGGAATTTCATGTAGTGATTTAGGATTCATTACCTTTAATCATCCAGCTACACTCTATTGGAGACTAATGGCGCTGAGGAGAAAGTCCGTTCTTACTGCGCACCCATCAACCTCGTACATGACGGCTCCATTATGGTATTCCTCGTACGAATTCACACTCACCCGAGTAAAGTTGGAAGGAATTTCAACTCATGCGTACATACTTCCGTGTGTGTTTTCCCGTACTCTATGGCCCATTTTATTCCTTTGTGATTCAGTTGGTAACAACGTTACCTGCTATTACACACATACTCAGAGTACCCATTAGTATTATTGTTCATCATCATAATTCATCTATACATATCATCTAAATTAGTCCATAATCATAATCCTCATTTATTTCATAAATATGCTAGTCATTAAGCGAAACATGTATTTTGTTCCTAAGCATCTCATATTTCATAAATCTGCTAGTCATTAAGAGCAACATGCATTCGTATATAAACATTAGGAAAAATATCCATTTGTTCATAAGCATCATATATTTGATCATTTTTATTTAGCATACTGTCACAACGTAATAGATCATCATATGTTTCTTCATCATTTAATATATTTATTTCAACTAGTACTCATTTGATCTTTTTTATTAAGAATTATTTAGCTTGGTCATGTGACAAGTTCCCTCAAAGTCTACAATCAGTCTAGGGGCATTACATTTCTTTACTTTTAATTCACCTTTATTGACAGTCAACCATTCAACACCATATAATTTATAATGTTGAATTTTCCTATTAAATTCTAGGAACTATTCTTAAAGGTTGGTGGAATATGTGCCCAACTGCATCAACCATTTTGACCTAGTACCATGTCAATTTCCTTGAGTGGTAGAGCATAGAGTCCTATTTGTAATTCTAGTTCTTTTATTTGAAATTATACTTTATGACATATTAATACATCCTTGACCTCTTGCCCATCAACAACCATAACTATGAGGTCCTTTGTGGGGTACACAAAAGGGCTTTATTGTTTAGAAACAAATATGTCTATAGAATTGTCTCTACTACTGAAATCCATATCCTTGCAGTTCTATATTTCATGACTTCTCCAAGATTTAGGGTCTTAGGTCATGATTTACTTGTCATGGTTTCTAGTGGAACTTTAGACTTGCTTTCTTATTTTCTTGGAACTTGGATCTTATCTACCATAATAAGATATGACATAATGTATTTTTCACTTGGGTCTAGTATTTTGTATTTTGGATACTTAACTATTTCTATTTGAAGACTATCTTCTTCATTTATATTTTGTTTGGCACATGAGATGGTAGATAATGATATTCTCATTTCGATCATTAGTATTTTAAATCTATTATGTTGAGTCATTGTACACTAATATATTTTGTAAGTTGTGGTCAATGGGTTCAGACTTTCATATTTCCTAAGTTTTGGGTTTTACGAATAACTAATCTCATCTTTCAGTTGGCTAGTCAATTCTTTCTCTATGCTCATTATTTATCACTAATGTCTTGTCCTTGTCAAATTATAACTCACAAGGATGTGCTAGAATCCATCACCCATTTCAATCAAACAAAATATATTCATTCTTTATTAATTCCGCACATTTCCTTCGAGAATCTTCGAATAACTTGCCAAATATGTCCACCATTTTGACATTTTTATTCCTCACTCTATTTGTGACTCCATGTTAGAATAGATTTAATACTGAGAGGGGGGGTGAATCAATATTAGCGTAGTTCTGACAAATTTTTACTGTCTTTAACATATTAGTCTTAACTTAATCATGATCTTCAATTATGCATCAACATAAATAAAACATACATCCACATTTGCACCAAGACAGAGAACACATAACACACACAATTTTAACGTGGAAACCCAAATGGGAGAAAACCACGTAATTCTCTTTTTTAATGAAAATAATACATTCAAGGAAGCACTGAATACCTATGTTTACCAACACCAACTGGAAGAAGGCACCACCCCCTTGTTTTACAGGCACCAACTTGAAGTAATCACCAACTCCCTGTGTTCTCCAGTACCAACTGGAAGGAGGCTACAACCCCCTGTTCCGTGTCCCATCGTGTCACCCATATATACAAAATAATATGTTTCCTTATTGAAATTCCAACATGTGCACACTTCCGATCTTCTAATGTTTTTTCTTCTATGCGTACTCTCTGTATGTAGACGATTCAATGCCATTGTGTTACATACATCACTTGAATTCTCATACAACTCAATTCTTCACTTCTACTAATGACTCACTTCATTTACTATGTGCTAATTCAATTGACCCTACAGTTCATGTCAAGATTCATCTGTTGTTTTTATGTTGCACAACTGACTTAATATTGTTCTTCAATTGATAGCTTGTTGTTACGAAATTATGAATTAGTATCTGTTGGAACTGCGCACTTACTAAGATGTGTCCATTCGGTTTTAGAGACATAATATTCCAGTCAATATGTGACCTGCTATGCATCATATGATTCGTCTTTTCAGTTTAGCACACTTGCCTCATATCATCATCATTGTAGGGCCCGGCTAGGTTAGAATTTTTTTTTTGATAGATAAGTAAAGTGTTAATTTTCATTCTGAATACATATAAGAGGTTCACTTCTCCTCAGAGAATCATAAATTAAGGTGACAATAATTTACCCTAGTTGAAAACAATTACTCATTTCTCTAATCAAACCCTAGTCTAAACCACATCACAACATAATCAATAATTCATTTAAATTAAGGAATTCTTAACAATAGCTCATTTCTCCTAAGAATCTATTTTGATTCAATTTATTGACAAATTTATCCTTGATCTAGTTGAATTTTACTTGCAAATCTCTTGTTCATTAACAATCAATTATAAAATACACGAAGAATGTGTCTCCTTCGAGTAGTTATTGACAAATTTTATCCTTGCTATAGTTTACTTTTACTTTTACTTGCAAATCTCTTGTTCGTTATCCAAGACGTAAGAATGTGTCTTCTTCGAGCAGTTATCTCCAACTCGCAAGGGTTCACGAGGAGATACCAATATTGAGCTCCCAATTCAAGGGTTGTGACCCGATTATCTACGATGTAAGTTCAAAATACATAACGCAATTGGTGGTTAATGTTGGAGTTACTCTAGAAGCAAGGATCTAAGCTCAAACCCATTACATAACATAAGTGATCATTCTATGGGACTGTTCGAACAAGTTAGAGTTCGCATGAAGATTATGGAGAGTAAACCCACTCCCATATCCTCACACTGATCACGCCGAGTTCGTAGGAATTAATGCCACACTGTAATAGGTTGTACATGGAACATGACATGCCAATGTATGGAATCGATCCTTGGATCATTTACATACCAAGCCATGCGTAATGTGAAATAAAATGTAATTCTAAAAGTGTAGACATGCTATCGATCCATAGAGGATCGCATCCATATCAAACATGGTGCAGATAATAGGGATCGGTTTGACCTTGACCTCAATCTACAAGGGTTGGTCATGAACTCCTTGGTGGATCGACCGAGATTAATAATCATATGAACAAGGTTAAAGATATTCACGCGAGCTACATCGCATTGATCCACTGAGATCAATCACCACTTCGCTCACCATTGTGCCACGATAATAAAACTACATGGTCTTCCGACATTGATCTATAGAGATCAATCACCGATCACAGAAACAATATGCAAAGGTAAGGGTTCACACAGTCATCGTTCATTGACCTATAGGGATCAATCTCTATTCTTTTAAAATTAATAAAAAGAGATGGAATTTCTCCCCTTCGTTGGGTCATTGATCCCCAAAGATCAAGCATCGATCATTTAAAATTTATGCAGAAGTAAAAAATTCACTCAGCCTTTCGGAATTGATTCATTGGGATCAATCACCATTAGTTGGAATGAGTTGAATATCAACATCGTAGCCATTCCTGCATTGATCTATAGAGATCAATCACCATTCCAAAAAATGGATGCTTACACAGGGACGATCGTATGCACTCATAATCGATCTATATGGATCGAGCACTATGCTTCACAACATTCAGCATCGATCTATATGGATCGAGCGTTATGATTCACAACATTCAGCATTGATCTAAATGCATCAAGCGCTAAAATTCACCGCATTAGGCATCGATCTAAATGGATCGAGCAATAATCCATAGAACATGAACCTCAACTTAGAAAACAATATAGAAACAAAAGGAGGAAAGCACAATGATAAAAATACTTCGAAAAACAATGAGAGAGTTCCTAAGTTTTTTCTGATGG
Source organism: Larix kaempferi (assembly GCA_027924585.1). Classification (NCBI taxonomy): domain Eukaryota; kingdom Viridiplantae; phylum Streptophyta; class Pinopsida; order Pinales; family Pinaceae; genus Larix; species Larix kaempferi. The sequence continues at coordinate 398,205 of BSBM01000088.1, forward strand.
TGTGATGTCTAGCACGGGCTAGCTAGGTTAGACCCGCTAGACCCTATAGTGGTTTCTAGGCCAAACCTCTAAGTTGAGAATATTTGTGTTAAGAATTAAACAATGTTGAACCATTACTTCAAGTCTAAAAGCCTAACATCCACTATAACTAGAAATGGGAAAGTTAACACTACATATTTGGTTGCTTTGGAACTTGATCCTTTGCTGTAAAAGCTTGCACACTCAAACAATAATTAACGCAAAAAAATTTGAGCTTAGCTAACCTGTTAGGATGATTTATTAGTTGGATAACTATGGGGCTACCATGTTCCTCCCAAACATGACCCCTAGACTATTCCTGGTTCTTACTGGATCCCCCCAAGCTGGTTCAAACATGCAGTAAGAGATAGAGGCCCTAGGTTCACTGTTGGTTCAGATCTGGAAAAATTGTATGGGGCTGCTTTAGTTCTTGGAGCAGAGAATTCTCTCTAATTACCACCAGGGAATGATAATGAAAAAGATAAGATCCCCAATCTTAGGATCTGCCTTTTTTATGTAGGGGAGTCTTGAATTATGGTTGTTGGAACAATTAGTTTCTTTAAATTAAATTATTTAATATTTAAAAGATATTATTTATTAAAATATTTTGTCCTCTTGAACTAGGACTTCTCACTTGTTTTAACTATAAGTGATTTTAACTTTAATCTTTTCATAATAATAATAATAACAATAATTATATTTCAACCTAAATGTTATTACATTATTAATAATATTTAATAATGTAGTAGCCCACTTATGCATAACTATATATATAAAAGAATATATTCTATAAATAAATAATAACAATATTCCAACAGGTCATCAGGTTTATAGGAAAAAAACCCATACCGATAGGTATCTACATGCGGACTCTCACCATATGCCTACCCAAAAGATAGGGGTGCTAAACACCCTTGTAATAAGGGCTATTAGAATCTCAGATGAAGACCACTTAGAACAAGAACTAAACCACTTGACTAATGTCTTCCAAAAGAATGGATACAACATAGAACAAATTAAGAAGGTCATCCAAAAAGTGCTTAAAAAATACCCAAAACAAAACAAAAACATTGAAGGAACCAAGGTCACTCTACCTTATATCAAAGGAACAATAGATATCTTAGTTAGGATCCTTTGAAAAAGGGACATTAGGGTTACCTTCTCTCCTCCAAACTCAATAGGTAGAATGTTAGACTCCTCCAAAGACACGGTAGATCTTTTGAAACAGAAAGGTGTCTATGGTATTCCCTGCTCATGTGAGATACCCTATATTGGGGAAATGGGGCGCTCCATCCAGGTTAGGCTCAAAGAACATTGTACAGACATCACTTATGATCATCATCAAAAGTCAGCTTTGGTCGGCCATGCCCACCACTCACGCCACCACATACGTATTGAAGATGCAAAGCTTATCGCTAGAGAGGAACATTACAAAAAGAGAAAAATAAGGGAGGCCATAGAGATAGAGAAGGTGTGAGTGAATTTGAATAGGGATGATGGCCTGAAACTCAGTGAGTGTTGGCACCCGATAATACACCATCTAAAGAACACCAACCCACATATTAAGAATATTAACTCTAATAATTAATTATCTAGTATTAAAATAACTAATTAACTTTTAATTGTTAACACTTTTGACATCTCTTTGAAAATTACAAAAAAAAAAATTACTTAATAATTTAAAACCTTAACATCTAATAATAATTATTAATTAAAAATAAAAATAAAAATAAATTAAATTTCAAAAAAATTTGGTTTTCTCCTTTGTAAATTAAAAATTTACTTAGTAATTTATAGGATAATTTAAGAATCTTAAGTTTATTAAAAATAATTATTGATAATTATTAATTTATAATAATTTATAATTTATTTTTTTTTCCAAAGAAAAAGTCGTAATTTTATTTCAAGTGTATTGAACAAAATTACATTCTACCCATGTAATAGAATCATAGAGATCCCTACATTATCACATATTTGCTGTTCATGTTTCTGACTGGTCTAGAGACCCTTACATACCCAAAATAATGCTGACCATACAACACACATATAGCCGGTTACATATACCAAAATAGTCTCAAAATGTAATAATTCCTATCAAACGATACTATGTCTTAGCTGCCCGAAAGCACCAAACAGAACAGATGTAAACTACCAAATGCTCCATTTAAGATCCACCAAACGCCTCATATAGGCCTATGATAATCTCAATATGCAAAAAACAAAAACCATTAAATAAATCGAACCAGAACTGTAGTATAATCTGAGCAACAGATACCAATCAATCTCCCGCCCTGTCCTCCAATGCCTCACTAAAAGGCCTATGGTAATAACTGTAGGATGTAGCAGTAGTATGTAATGTGATTCGCCATGTGCCGTAATTTAGACGTTGCTACGACACTTCTTTGGAAAGAAAGTCGGCCATGCCATTTCTCTCCCTGTAAACATGTGTAAATGTTAAAAGATTAAAATTATGCTTTAACCGTAAAACATCTTCCAGTATAGGTGAGAGAACCATCACATTGCATTGTGTATGCTCATTGGCCCAATCAATAACAATCAGTGAATCACCAAAAATCTGTAGTGAAAGACAACCCTGTTCTAGAGCAAATAACAGCAACAGTCTAAGAGACATGATTTCTGCATAGTTGTTTGTACCGCTCCCCAATCCAGCTGCTATGTGAAAATAATGTGAATCAGATTTATGTAGCACGATCCCCCCACCGCACACCAATTGATCCATTGATGCACCATCGAAAAAAGCCCATGGTATTGTTTTATCGATCGTTTCAGCGATCACAGGACGTGTTCTAATCGGTATGGGAGCAGTCTTGTAATGAGCAATGATAGCCACAGCTTGTGCCACTACTTGCTCAATCGGGACTCTACAGTCCTGGAAGATCAGCCTGTTACGAGTGATCCATATCCCCCAGGCAAAAATGCATGGGGCCGCACAGATGGTTGATGACTGTTGTTCCGACCACCAATGTTGGAATGCCTCAATAACATTCTCACCCCTCCAACTCGTATTGAGATCCATATAATGGCAGATACGTGTCCAAACCTCTTGGGAGAAACGACAGTGTACAAAAATGTGTGAAATAGTCTCGTCCGCCTCCCTACAGAGTGGACAAAAACCCGGGCCCTGTAGGAATCGTCGCTTCAGAACATCCCAGGTGGGTGCCTTTTGTTCCAATATCACCCAGAAGAGAAGTTTGGCTTTACCTGGGCATTTAAGCTTCCACAGAGATTTCCACCACCACACCAAAGCCCTGTTTTGCACCTCCACATTTAACTGTGTATATCCAAGTTTTGGTGTGTATTTCCCAGAGGGATGGTGATCCCAGATAAGTTCATCAGGCCTGTCTGTCAGACGGATATTAGAGAATCTTAATATCCGAATATAGTCCTCCCATTCCCCGATCATGTCCTCAGGAACTACAAGACGCTGGGCAGAGTACCACCCCTGGTGCATTAGAGTGGATAATCCCGGTCGTGCGATATCAGCTAAGAAGTGATATCCCCTAGCTGCCAGAAAGGTCCTTAAGTCCACAGGCAGTACATGTCCCCCCCTACATCCTACCCATGGATCCAGTCCAATACGAAGTGATTTCCCATTTCCTATTCGCCACACTAGACCCGATCCCACTAGCTGAAAATGCTGAACCACCGCTTTCCAAACCACAGAGCAATTTGCCCTCGACTTGTTGCCCTGCCTAATCCATTCAAGTAGGGTTAAGGGAGCAATGTATTTGTGGTATACCACCCTGGTCCAGAGGCTCCGTGTATGGATAATTCGCCATACCACCTTTGCCCCCAACGCTTTGGCAAAGAGAAAGATATTCTTTAAGCCCCAGCCTCCCATTGCTTTGGGGATTGCAATCAAATCCCATCTAACCCACACCAAGGCTCGATGCGCACCCTTACCCTTCCAAAGGAAGGCAAAAACCAACCGGCGGATCTGCTCCAAGATACCTCTGGGAATCCAAGCAAGTGACATCCAGTAAACTGGTATTGCTTCCAAAACAGATTTAACCAGAACCAGTCTCCCAGCCCGCGAGAGCCATTTTTTACTCCAACCATGCAGTCTCCGCTCCAATTTGGCAATTAACCAGTGCCAATCTGCCTTAAGGTATGCATTAGGTTTTAAGTGAAATCCAAGGTACTTTAAGCCATCATCAATATCCATAATCCTATAGGGGAGTCTGTTGACCAATCTGTTCTTCTCCCGCTCATTTAAGTGCGAGCATGAGATTGTTGATTTATCAATATTCACTAGCATGCCCGTGGCTACTTGCAGTAAATTGAGTCCTTCGACGACCTTTTCAATATCCTGTCTCGAGCCATCACAAAATAGAAGAATATCGTCAACAAATAGGAGATGTGTGATATACAGTACCTGAGTAATGGAGATGCCACGAAAGGATCCTTCAGCTCTTGCTTTCAGGATAAAACGACTGAGGCCTTCAGCAACTAGGAGAAATAGCAGCGGTGAAAGTGGGAAACCTTGTCGTAGCCCCCGGCCTACATGGAAGAAAGGACTAGCCGAACCATTTATCAGAACAACAAAACTAACCGTGGTGATGCAGGCCATAATCCATCGAACAAATTCATAGCAGAAGCCCAGATGTGTGAGAAGCATCCGGATATAGAGCCAGCTAACCCTGTCGAATGCTTTAGAGAGGTCAATCTTAATCACTACTCCCTCCTGCTTCTGAACCTTCAGTGTGTGTATACCTTCTTGTGCAACTCCAATGGCCTCGTGAATTTGACGACCTTCCAAGAATCCAAATTGTTCACATGAAATATGCTGTGACGGGATATTTTTTAATCTCCTCGCCATAATCTTGGCTATGATCTTATATATGCAATTGCAGAGTGAGATAGGTCTGAATTCCTCAAAATGATCAGGCTTGTCGGTTTTAGGGATGAGAGCAATAAATGTCGAGTTGAAGGGACCATGTACAAAGCCAGCCTTTCTTGATTCTTCCACCACAGCCAATAATTCCTCCCCAAAACAGTCAAAGAATCCCAAGAAAAATTCAATAGGCCAGCCATCAGGCCCTCGGATTTTATCCTTCTGGCAAGATTGCATAACCTGCAAGAGTTCACTCGGTAGCACCTCCTCCATCAAAAGTTTGTTCTCTTCTTCCCCCACAAAACGTGGGAAAAGCTGAGCCATCCTGATAACCTCAGCTATGGAGGCCCCAGGTGGAGCGGTGAATAAGTCTTCGTAATGTCGAACACCCATCTCAGCCAAACCATCAAAGCTGGAGACCCGTTCCCCTTCAGTTGAAGATAATTCCCAGATTGAGTTAGTGAATTTTCTCCCCTTAGCATATGCTTGAAAAAATTTTGTGTTCTCATCCCCACATTGTAACCAAATCGCCCTACTTTTCATTCTCCACAGCTCTTCTCGCTCACTCAGTAACACATTCCTGCTACTTTCCCATCCCAGTAGCTCACCTCTCTGCTGTTCATCCAGATAACCCATACCCTGACAATGTAGAAGTCGATCAATATTCATCTCAGCATCCCTCAGGGTCTGATCATCTTTAACACTTTTAGCAGTGGCCCAGTGAATAGTGGCCTCTTTAATATGCTTGAGATTGTGTTGAAAGTGTGCGCCCGCATGTTCCTGTGACTCCATAGGTCGATGAACCCACTATTGCTGAACTAATTTAAGATAATCCTCCTCCTTCAACCAGCTAGGATTGAACTTGAAAGGACTAGGGGGTTTGTTTCTACTGCCTCTTAATTCCAGTAAGATGGGACAGTGGTCAGAGACCCCCCTTGACCCAACCCATTGCTTAACAACATCAACCCCCAGTGCCAACACATCCGCCACCAGAAACCTATCCAGTCTTTTGGCCACCCTTTGTTCCCCTATTCTCTTATTCCTCCACGTCGGGGTTAACCTGGTTGGCTGTATGTCAAGAAGATCCTTCCCGGCGAAAGCTTGAATGAAAAAGTTAGCTAATGGATCCGGAGCAGCTCGAGGCCCCCAAACTTCAGATGACCCCAGAGAAAGGTTGAGGTCTCCACCCAAGATCACATCCCTTGCGTCAAAGAGATCCATGCTAAGCAAGGAGTCCCAGAAGCCAGCCCTATTTAAATAGGGTCCATAGATATTGAGAATCGTTAACATCCTACCAATCTCTGCATCCCATACTTCCAACCCAATACCAGAAGAAATACCCCAAGAGCTATCATATCTGCATTTCTTCACCTTCCACCCCGTAGCCAGCCCTCCAGATCGACCACGTGCATCCACCCCCACGAACTTCCAGCCAGGTAGCAATGTTTCCAAAACCCTAACCACCTCCACACTGCCGCACAATGTTTCTTTTAGTAGTAAAATATCAGGTTGATTTAAATCCACCAACCTCCGGAGTGACAATTTTTTAATGGGGCTCGCCAACCCACGACAGTTGAATGACAGTAATTTCATATGAAACCCCCTTCCAGGGTTTTCGCTGCTCTAAGTGCCCATTCAATAGAGGATTGTGTGCCCATAACCAAATCAACTTTTGCCCGGTCTTGTGCTTTTGACAGATGAGATTTCCGTCCCCGGCCTTTCCCCAAAGTGCTAACAACCAATTCAGGAAGACCCCTGCCCCCCGAATCATCAGCAGAGATCACCCTATTTCTAAGTGCATATCGGATACTACGTCCCACAGAATTGGGAGAGGGTAGAGTGGATACAAGAGGTGGCGTGTAAACACAATCCGTGACAGGTATTAAACAAGGAGCTACAGTGCTAAGTGATATAGGACTGTCAGGAGGATGAGACTTTAAGCATACCCCCCCCAAATCAGGCGAGACAGAAAATAAAGAGACATCAGTAGAGAAATGATGAGACATACCCGGGGAATTAGTGGAAGAACCCCGCCGAGAGATTTCCTGCGCTTGTAGATTCCTGGATGCATCTTGAGTCAAAGGTGTCGTGGTGCCCAATGCAGTCCCTACTACAACCGTCTCCTTGCTCCCAAAGTTATCCAAACCCACATTCTTCAGGGTTGTCAAAGGTATCCCGGATCCCTGTATTCCACACGATGCCACTGGTAGTGTCGATACCTGGGCAGCCCTAGTGTCAATAGCAGTCACAAATTCCCTATCCCCTGCCATCTGTGGACTCCCCTTCTACGCAGGATCAGTGCTAACAGCTGCTTCAGGAACAACCGACGGTCTGCTACCCCGAAATGGTAGCGTGCACCCTGCTACCAGGTGTCCATGGGCGTGGCATCAGTGGCATCGAAATGGCACCCCCACATAGTCCAAAATCTGTGTGAATTCCCCATCCTTCGTCTGAACCTTGATCTCAGCCGATAGCCCCAGCCTAAGATTGATCTTGACCAAAATCTTTGCCACCGAATAGATACCAGTTGCAGTATGGGAATAATCGGCACAAATGTATTCACCAAGGAAATTCCCTATGGCTGCAAATCTTGCTTCATTCCAGAGATGCATGGGAAGCCCCGGTAGCTTCACCCATATAGGTTCTCTGTCAATTCTTTCAGTTTTGGAATCAAAGAAGGGCGACCATCTTTTCAGCACAATGGGAACGCCCAACATTGTCCAATGACGGCCTAAAACAGCTTCTACCTCTCCATAATTCGCCAAGATAAATGAGAACCAACCCTTTGACAAAACCCTAATCTCAGGTGCAGAGGCTACCAGGTCCTTCCAATGCTCGGCCGCCCATCGCTGTAGGAAACCCCGCCCGAGACTCTGACCACGGACATGTCCAACCACCGCTATGTGGGAGAAATCCTCCGCCTCCTCCATCGAGACATCTACTCCCATCACCAATTGTCCTTCCTACGCCGTTCCTTGACCTTATTGACAAAATTTTTATGTGAAGCCGCCTGTGCAGAAACCTTTTCTCGAGGAAAAATCAGAGATTCATCATCAGGGAGTAGTTCTTCAACCCCAGGTGCCGCCGCTGCAGTTGCACTAGTTGAGTGTCCCTGGCCTCCACTGGCCTGTCCCCGTTCCTCGACGTCATGGGGTTCCACCGACAGAAGTAGATTTCCGACAGAGAGAGAAGCCGGTCCGCCACCCGACCGCTTGTTTTCACACCCAGCCAGTGTTTCGAGCCAATCCTCTCGCCGAACTTCCGAAGGTAATGGAAAATTAGTAAATGACCCCAGTTGGGGTTGCAGCGTCCGCCCTAGAAGACCCGCCAAGTCTGGCCTATCCCTAATTCCAGCAGAAGACCGAAAGGTCTCCAGATCCGCCTCTAAACCCTCCAGCCCAATAGAGAAGGCTGGCGATGTAACTCGGGAAAATGACTGTGGGTGCCCGTCCAAATCCATCACTCCCGTGGGTCCAGGTAGACCCCCGCCTGTCATGAAAGGGCCAGACAAAGCCCCCAACCCAAAATTCACAGGATTGATCGCACCAAGATCAAAAATCCCAATGCCACAGTCCCCATCCGAGGTGTAGTCCACCTCCTGCTCGTCGCCGCTCCCCATACCGCCCCAGCGGTTCCCCCACGGCAGGAAAGACCGAGCCCCGACCGTGCAGTCAGCCAAGTTATCGTAAGCAAACCCAGTTAAGATCCAAGCCCCTATCCACCTTTGAATGTGCAGCAATCCTCCGCGAACGACGAAACCCCACACTTCCGCGGATCCTATCGCTCAGCCGCAGATTTCAGGCATCACCTGCCCTCCTCTCCATATATCACTCCGTTTCAGAGTAAACTATTACCAAGAACCCGAAGAACGCCAGAGCGGAGCACTCTCAGCCACCATTTACAAGATCATGGAGTTAAGCAATATCAGGGCCATACAGCTTCAATCGTCGAGTAGCTGGTCCAACCACCTCACTGTTAGTCGAGCCTCCTCAATCCCTGTTCACCAGGCTGCCCACGCCCTAAACCAGTCCATACCACCGCCCAAGTCATTTGAAAATTTTATTGTGGAGAAGCCTCATAATATCATTTATAATTTATAATAATTAATAATTATTTAATAATTTTTATAAAAAACTTTTGATCTTTAACTTTAAACTTCATGTTAAAATAAAATTAATTAAGAAAATATAGATTAAAAAGAGATTTAAATATTCAATTAAGAAATTTCAAAGCTTAATGATAATTTTATGGTTCACATTCTACTTAAAGTAAATTTTTAAATAAGTAATAAAGAAAAATTAATTAGTTGGCAAAACTTAGGTTTTTAAAAATTCTAACTAATTAATAAAATAACATAATTTAACATACAACTATTTTTAAAATAGACCAAGTTGAATATAAACATTATAAAAAATTAATTAATAAACCTATATTGAACCCACTATTTAAATGTGTTGGCTAAATAAACTTATTAAAAAAATTAACCTCACAACTATTAATGGCTAAATTCTAGACCTAGGTTACCTTGGGATTCTTTTCTCCTGATGATGAGCCCTACTTTGTGGCTCGAAACGTCAAGAAGTTAACTACCTAATGTTGGCCCGGTTTTGCAACCAGGCTTAGTGCTATGGGCACCTGCTAACTAGTAGCAGCAGTTTCAATGGAAATAAATAAAAATAAACTAATTAAACAAGACTATTCATGGATCTAAGCAAAGATATTAAGCAAATAACAAAAATAATTTAAAATCAAGAACAAGACAATGTAGAATAATGAATTTGTATTGAAAGAATGGGGCAAGCAAGTGCTTGCGGAATCAATACCTCTAATGGTGAGGTTGAATGGCTCCAAGGATGAGCAACTCCAATCTCCAATGGTCTCTTCTCCAATGTGGTTTGCAATGGCTAAAATGCTCAAGGGATATTTCAGTAGCATAAGGATGAGATAATGGATGGATGGGAAATGAGGAGCCCCTACCACCTTTTTATAGGTTTTGGTGGTGGGAAATACCATTTGTGGTTTTGTGGAAACCAAATGGTATTGACCAACATGGTTTAGGTACTTTTCCCTCCCTTTTACTTTTTGAATAAAAATAATATTTTAATTCCCTTTTTAATATTTTTGGGAATTTGGACCCTTTTTTAGGGTTTTTTATGCTTTTTTGGGAAAAATAATCTTTTTTAATGGAAAAAGGGGTGTACTCAGGTCTTTTGGTGACCTTTTGTTGGTTTCAGAGGCTCTGATGGTGAAAAAGTGGATAAATGGGTCATGTGAATAGGGAAATGAGCTAGTGAGCACTTTTTGGGTGTTAACAGATTGCCCCCTGATGTGTGAGGGCGGGAGCTCATCGTATGGCCGATAGACATCATAGTTCATTTGTCTTTTTCTGGGGTTTTAGGGGAGAGAAGAGACCGGTTGGAGACTGGAGCCACGGCCCTTGGAAGCTGCAAAAACAAAAAATATTACATGGCCTCAATATGAATGAGGTATAATCTCTGATAAAGGACGAGGGGGGCATTCCCATGCTCGTATCAAGACATATACAAAACAATTAGTCCCAAGAAGGGGGATCTAATACGTAAAGAAATATATTGGTACATCATAATGGTCCATAGGGGACATTATTGTGGGATATACTCATGATCATGGCTGATCTCAATAACTGATACACTGGAATAACCGTTGAACTGCTGAAACTGAAGGTGTCCAACATCTGTATGAACTCAATGACTGTGAGCCATCTGGAATACTGTCGCCATACGCAACCCGGATATCTATAGAAAAAATGTAACTGGTTGTATCCATAGGTAGACTCTCAAATGTGGAGGAGTCAGGTGGTATCTGGGGTCTTCGACTAATAACTGAACGGACCAATACCCTGTGCGAGTCTCAACGATGCGATCAAGGTGTTGAAGTCGAGCATGTGAGAAACAATCATTCGGAGAGGCACTGAGGATTCCTCTCGAAATTATTCGTAGGCACTCATCATAAATGGTAATGAGTCCAAGACACAGGGACCTCTAGGTCTATCCTCTGGAATCAATGTGGTTGTCGTCGATAGAGGGAGACCAGCAACTAACAAGGCAATGATGTTTCCTTGATAGGAGTACGAGGTGTAGAACTGAAGTGATGTAGTACTGATGGTAGGGATGACATACTTGTGGGGATGGGAAATAACTGGGTCAAAAAATGGGTAGACTCAAACTTCCTTTGTTCAGAGCATGATGACATGGTTGACCTGGAAGCGTAGGGAACTGACTTGTAGGTGTGGGGATTATTGCTTTGACTGATTGGTATATATTGACTCTGGGGGGGAGGATGAGCTGAGAGGTGTCGTCGAGGAATTATCAAGGTGACATACTGCAGAATACTCTGAACAAAGGCAACCGAAATGGGGAAGCTGCCTAAATGAGTAGATATGATCTGTCGTGGTGCCAAGAGGCACCATTGATTCCTTCTTCGTAGTTTTAATGAGCTCCAAGAAGGGATAAAAGTGTGCTCTGAAATGGTACGGTCCTGTGGATTTTGTGAGCCCAGGACGGCGCATGCTCATGGTTGCTTTCATGTTTAGAGAGTCTGAAAACGGTAAGTGGACTCTATTGGTGTTTCTTTTTCGTAAGTTTAGTCTCCAAGGCCCGAAAAAGCATAAAATGATGCGGATGGAGAACTCTTCTAGCCGATGTGACTAGAGTATACCTTTTTCGTAATTAGTCTACGAGGTCTGGAAAAGGGGTAAACTTATACCAGGTAGACGCCCTTTCAGATACGTTTAGCGAGCATGAAAGGAAGCAAGATTGCTCGGCGATCTTTTCATTGTTTTAGAAGTCAGAAAAGAGCTTAACAGCAACTCCCTAAGTGCCTTTTACGTAAAAAGGGATTGCTCGGCCCGAAAAAGGGGTAAAATTATACCGAACAAACATGGATTGATGAGGTCGAGAAAAGGTCTCAAGCATCGTCATCAGTGCGGAAAACTGGTTCCGGTGACATAAGGATTGTCGAAAACAGAGAACGGCCGATGTGGCACGCAAACCGAGGTTATGTGGGGGGCAGAAAAAATGCCCTGAAAATCAGGACGTGACAGCGAGGAATGTTCTCAAGCATCATCACGAGCGTGGAAAACTGAATCCGACGATATAAGGCACATCGAAAACGAGCAACGGCCGATGTGGTACGCAAACCGAGGTGACAAGAGGGCATGGAAAAAATGCCCGAAAAATCTAAAGGTGAGAGCGAGAAATGATCTCAAGCATCATCACGAGCGCGAAAAACTGAATCCGGCGATATAAGGCACATCAAAAACGGGCAACGGCCGACGTGGCACGCAAACCGAGGCGACGAGGGGGGCATGGAAAAAATGCCCAAAAAATCTAAAGGTGAGAGCGAGAAATGATCTCAAGCATCATCACGAGCGTGGAAAATAGAATCCGGCAATATAAGGCACGTCGAAAATGGAGAACGGCCGATGTGGCACGCAAACCGAGGCGACGAGGGGGGCATGGAAAAAATGCCCGAAAAATCTAAAGGTGAGAGTGAGAAATGATCTCAAGCATCATCACGAGCGCGAAAAACTGAATCCGGCGATATAAGGCACGTCAAAAACGGAGAACGGCCGATGTGGCATGCAAACCGAGGCCACGAGAGGCCAAAAAATTGTCAAAAAATGGATCCCGTGAAAATGGGAAAAGGAAGGAACCTGCTTGAAGTTCTCGCTGTGTTGATTCCAACGGTACCAACGGTTTGAGAAATGGACTTCGTATGATACCGCAATGGTTGTTTGAAGATTGGTGGAATTTCTATAAATAGGGCGTGGGGCCCAAATGACATGTCATTGTTACGTGCGAGTTTGATAGAGCTGTCAGAGCTATTTCTCGATTTCTGGGAGATTTCACCGCTGGTTTTCGATTTAGTGAGTTGCAGGTAACTCTATTTGCCTTAGCCTTGTCAATTATTTCTTTTTTGTTTGGCGGCGGGCCCCCGAAGGCCTCGAAATTCCATGTTGACTCTCCAACGTGGAATATCGCGGGTTTCGAGGCTGTTCCCGCGATGAACCACGCGGGTTTTAGGCCCACAGTCGCGATGTTCATCACGACTGCGAGGTCGGAACCCGCGATGTTCATCGCGGGTTCATGGGGGATAGTCGCGATGTTCATCGCGACTGTCCGGCCAAAACCCGCGATGTTCATCGCGGGTTTTTGCATGGATCCCGCGATGATCACCGCGGCTTTTAATGGAAAAGCCGCGATGGGCACCGCGGCTTTGGTGGAAAAGCCGCGATGGGATTTTTCTAAATTTTTATGTTAGGGCTAAAAATTTCTTCTGTTTTTCTGGCAGGATGTTGAGGAGACCACAGTCCTCGTGGCGGGAGCGAGAGATCGATGATGATCTTATGGTGAGGATTGAGACTGATGCAGGGGTGAGACAGACTCTAGCTATGAGCGGACTTTTGAAGTTCGCTCAGATCCCACCTATTCGTTCAGTGAGACGGCTCCTGAACAAGCTTGTGCAGTGGTGGGTGCCGGCGGAGGGTGCATTCATTATTGGGGGTGAGAGGTTAGAGATCACTCTCACGGATGTTTATTTTTTGACTGGGTTGCCTCGCTTGGGTGAGGTGGGTGATATCTTGCCGAGGTTGCCTCCAGGTATAGATATGGAGGACTTATTACAGACTTTCTGTGTTGATGACGCTGTTTTGGTGAACAACTCTATTAGTCTGAGATCCCTACGTGAGTGGGATATGCGAGCTGTTGGTGCCTGCGTTCTGCGGATATTGGGTGCTGCTGCACCACATCGTATGTCTGGGGGGAAGACGATGATGGTGGATTCTGTTCTTCAGGGTACTTATTATGCCTGGGGGCAGATGTTCCTGGCTGGTGTCCGGAGAGATCTGGACAAGGCCATTAGAGAGGGAGGCGAGTTTTGTTATGCCTCGTTTTTATGCTGTTTTTTCTTCGAGCGGGTGCCGACCTTGCGGCCACGGGTACCCGTTCATGCTGGTCTTCCGAGTGAGCCTCGTATGATGAGATGGGGGCAGATGATGCCTCGTGGTGGCGGTGGTGTCCGCGGTTACTTCACGGAGGATTTCTATCAGCAGTGGGAGCAGATGCCTCTGGTGATAGAGGACTACCCCTACGCCGGCATGGACTACCGAGGTGACCCAGAGATGCCTCGTGCCCCAGGACAGGCCTGGAGTTTAGACGGTATGTTTTGTGTTTTATTTGATATTATATCATATGTTGTTTTTATCATTGATGATTATTGTTATATAGTATGTGATGGCTTACTTGCTTTGTCCAGATGTGGGTCCAGTGCCACCACCTGACTACGTGGCTCGTCAGGGGCGGGCGATGGTGGTCGCCCATCCACCTGTAGCGGTGCCCCCTCCGCGTGGTGGAGGATATGCAGCTCGTGGGCGAGGGGTTGGCCCTCACGATGACGCCATAGATGGTGTCAGACAGACTTTTTCCCGGATCCTAGCTGGACTCCCCGAGGATGGTTGGAGAGACCTGGATCGGGATATTTTGCAGGGATGTCTTGGTGCGCCGCCTGAGTGGCAGTCGCTCCTATTGAGGACAGCGGTGTTCGTGGCGAGGCACAGGGATGGTAGATGGGATGCTCCGGTAGGGCCGGCTCAGGGGAGGATACGTCTGCTGGACGATCCAGCGGGGCCGGCAGAGCGGCGAGTTCGGGGTCGCCATGACCCGGTGGGGCCAGCGGAGGAGGAGTCGGAGGAGGAGCCGGAGGAGGAGCCGGAGGATCCTAGGGATCCAGATGAGTAGATATATTGTATCTACCCCCAGATGCTGATGAGCATCTGGGGAAGCTTTTTTGTATGACATATGTATTTTTGTATATCGGGTGCTGAGGGCACCTATGACATATTGACTATCATGGTTTATATATATGTGTGTATATATTTTGGATATATTGTCGTGTATGCACGTGGATGCACATTTGTCTTTTGTATATGCCCGTGGAGGCACATGTTATGCACGTGGATGTAGTATGTTTGTTTATTTATGTATGCCCGTGGAGGCACATGTTATGCACGTGGATGCATTTTGTTTATGGATATGACATGATGTGATTGGTGTGCCAGTCAAGGACATTGTTGGCCATATTATCTGCTACACTATTGAGGTGTCTTGGGACATGTGTGAATGAAATGGATTCAAACTGTCTAACCATTTGTTTAGTGCACAGGAATTTTCTGAAGAGACAGGGATCGCGTACCTGGTAATCATTGTTGAGCTGGGAGACTAGGAGCTGTGAGTCCAAGAAAACGTTGAGGTGACGGATGCTCATTTGGAGAGCAGTGGCCAGGAGACCGGTCACGGCATCGTATTCAGCTTGATTATTGGTAGCGGCACCTAAACATACTTCGTCAATGTGAATTAACTCATGTGAAGGGGAGTATATTACCCAAGCTGCGGAGGTGAGATTGGGATACCAACGGCTTGCACCATCAGCGAAACCGACATGGCAGAGTGGAAGAGGCTCCATCTGTGGTCATGCAGAGAAAAACAAATATTTAGGTTTTTTGAAATTTTTGCGAACAAAAAATGTATGCCTATACTAGAATGGACGATGGTGTCCATCAGATTTTCTATGGGTAAAATCGTTTAAGGTACAACCCGTTGCGTGGGTTGCGTAGGGTGTTGCCTTCTGAATCGGTCAGAATGTATGCCCCCTGCCCAAGGCAGGTGTGTATGATGTAGGGGCCTTGCCACATGGACACGAACTTTCCCTTTCCGGTTTTATCATGAGCTTGATCGTAAGCGAGAACAAGGTCTCCCTCAGAAAAGGTTCTTGGGTGGACACGTTTTTCGTAACTTAGTTTGGATCGTTGTTTAGCTGCTTCCATGTTTTGAATGGCTGTGCGCCGATCTTCATCGGCCTGCTCTAGGAGTAGTAAATGTTGCTCGATCGGGGAAGTGTCCGGTAGGAGTTCAACGGCGATATGCAAGGCTGGGATCTGGCACTCAATAGGGAGGACGGATTCGACACCGTGAACTAAATGGAAAACGTAAAGGGTGAAGTCTTGAGAGAAATCCGGTGGGGATATCAAGGGGGCTTGTGTGAGAGCTTTCTTGAGGGCTTCGAATGCCGTGTCTGCTTGCTCATCCCAAACAAAGGGTATGTGGGTACGAAGTAAGCGTAGGAAGCCATGCACTTTGGTTGCATAATCAGGAACGAAGCGCCTAAGGAAATTGGACCGCCCCTGTAGAATTTGGAGTTGCCGAAGCGTGCAGGGAGGCGGAAGTTCTAAGATGGCTTTAACTTTCAGGGGATCGACAGTGATTCCGTCTTGGAAAACAATGAAACCCAATAAGCGGCCTGCCGGGACACAAAAGACACACTTGTGTGGGTTCAAGCGGATTTTATATTTGCGACAACGCAGGAAAACTTGCCGGAGGTCATTAAGGTGGTCTGATCGTTTTCGGGACCGAGCTGTGAGGTCGTCAAGATAGACTCGCAGGATATGGACCAAGTCGTGAAAGCAATAGGTCATGGCTCGCTGGAAAGTGGCACCAGCATTTTTAAGGCCAAATGGCATGACGCGATAGGCAAAGGTGCCCCATGGGGTGGTGAAGGCAGTCTTGTACTGATCCTCCTTGCGGATGTGAATCTGGTTATATCCGGAAAACCCGTCCATGAAGGATAGGACTTCATGGCCCGCACACTCATCAATGAGTTGGTCAATGAATGGCGTGGGGAAATTGTCTTTTGGACAAGCGTGGTTTAAATCACGGAAGTCAGTGAATACTCTAAGGGTGCCTTGCTTTTTGTTGACGGGAACGGGGTTTGACACCCAAGTGGTGTACGGAATAGGGTAAATGAATCCTGCTTTGCGAAGTTTCTCGACCTCAGCTTTAACAGCGGGGAGCTTGGACGGGTGTATGGGTCGCTGTTTCTGACGAACAGGGGGTACCTTAGGCCATGTATCAATGTGGTGTTCAATAATGGCGGGGTCGAGACCAGGCATCTCAGTATAGGACCAAGCAAAGACATCACGGAACTCTTGAAAGAGCTTTTTGTACGCCTGAGTTTCTGCTTGAGTGCAAGATGTGCCCAGCGAGATGAGCTCAGGTTTCCCTGGTGTCGTAGAAATGTCTATCTGTATAGTGGGGGAAATGTTCGACATGTTCCCTTCTTCAAAGGCATCTGGTGCTGGGATGGGTTCCTTTAACCAATCGACTTTGGTGGGTATGAAATCTTTCGATTCGACCGATAGCTGGTCGGATGCAGTGGATGTAGATGCTTCCAGGAGGAAGTACGAGCGATGATGCATATCATCCCAAGGGTAGTCGGGTGCAGTGAGTGTCTCCAAAATTTGCTCATCAGTATTGAAGTAGTCAGACCATAAATCAAGGGGTTCTCGTTTGAAAGTTGTTGAAATCATATATATTGTATTGACTTCTTCCGACGAGGATGATGGCGGGGGGTGGATCTCCTCGATTAGGGTAGGAGATATCTCCAAATCAACATTGTTTAACTCGTATAATGCTGCTCTATAGTCAGGGAGATCGGGACAATGGTGGGAGTAGTGGCCGTAAACACTGCATATGGCACAAGGATGGTTGGTGCGCAGTGATCTGTCGCGAGGCTTAGGAGGCAGCTCAAGTCTAACGACTGGGATGCCGGCGTCATCGTCCAACATATTCATATGCTCTTGGAGAGCTGGTAACTGTGGGCATTGATGAGTTGGATGGCCTATCTCATCGCACAACGAGCATTTAGGGGGAGCTCGAAACACCGGTGGGGGTCTAACCGCCTTAGGAGGTGGTATAGCAGTGTATGGTTGTGGACCTCTGCCCCCAGTGGGCTTGAAAAAGGGGGAGGATTCGTTGACGACGAAGGAATACTGAGACTGGGAGGAGGTTTCATTGACGACGAAGGGATTGCGACACCGGGAGGAGGTTGATTTGTGGTAACAATAGGTTGTACCGGTTGGAGGATGACGTTTGGTGTCGGCGGTGGAACTGGAGGCAAAATATACCAGACGGGTAATCCCAATGTTAACCCGGGTAGACTAAGGGTAGCCATAACTGGGGAGCTTACTACACCCGAAGGAGGAAATAGAAAGGGGATTGTGTGGATGGGCGTAACCCCAATGTGACTAGGGATCAATGGTGGTTGACTACCGGATGTTTGTGTATTCTGTGAAAGAGTACAGAGGTTTGCGACGTGAGTCTCGGGTGACGGTGGTGGAATGGCCTGGAATGTAGAGGTCATTGGTGTATCTGAGTAAAGTCCGGGTCCCACAGACGAAACAAAGGAGGTAGTTGCACTAGAAGCTGGTTGTTCAATCATGGGAAGAATATTTTCGGGTGCTGCAGGGGCATTGGGATCATAGTATGTGAGTTGGTCGATTTTGACCACACGTCCCTCATGGGGGAACATCATGGTGCGAAAAACGGAGGAGGCGACCGCTTTCATGGCATACATGTAACTATGGCCAAGTAAAAGGTTATAATCGAGCTGGACGTTAATGACCTCTATGTCGATGAGCACAGTTTTCCCACCCAATTGGACGGGAACCTTGGGTAGTAGACCTTGAGGTTGAGCTGACCGGCCATCATAGGCCCGCAATGCAGTGGTGGATTGCTGGAGAGCAGGGGATCCCAACTTCTGCCAAACAAATGTGGACATGACGCATGTGGAGGCACCCTCGTCGATGATACATCGATGGATGACAAGATTCCGAATAGAAACGGAAACTTGGACTGCTATGGTGGAAGGCAGACGTGGTTCGGACTGGTCCAAATCAAAGGTCATCAATTTTGAATCATTTGGGTCAATTGCCCCAATGGCGGAAAGTAAAGTCTTGCGCTGCGTAGGACAGTTTTTCAAGACTTCTAACGCAGACATGGCTGCGGGAGATTGAGCTAGGTCATCTACGATGTTGTAATTTGACGCAGCCCGTGCATTGGGGTTGTTGTTGATACGGCGGAGTGGGAAACGAGGTGCTTTAGAGGCGCCATCGAGTGGAAGAGGTGGTATCCGTAACATCTGATCGGTGGGATTAGCGTTAGTATCCTTATCGGCGGGGGGGGCTTCGGAGGTAGGGCCATACTGGTTCCGACGGGTTTGGATATTGACGTCGGCAGTTGACATCATCAATAAGTGGTGAGTGCCTGAATCAAACATGGGTTGATCAGGAGCGGCGTAAGTGATTTGTTGTGGTTTCACGTTGCCCTGTGGGGGGGCTAACGGCTGAGTGTTCACCACTCCTTGTGTGGGAAAAGGGTTTTGTAACACCAAAGGTTGTTGCTGAGGTGGTGGGGGGTTGGGTGGCGGCTGAGGAGCCGCCTGCCCCTGACGATGGGCATCATCTGTCCATAGTTGTCGAGCTCGCTCCAGATGTGGGAAAGCGTGGGTATAGTGGCCATAGACACCGCAAATGGAACAAGGATGGTTTGTTCGTAAATTAGCATTTTTGGCTTGCTTAGGTGGCCGATCAGGATTCTGATGAGCAGGCGCCGCGTTATTGTTTTGCGGAGGATGGGTAGGTTGTGGAGCTTGGTTATGGTTTTGGTTGTTTCCACAGTTACGTCCTCTTCCACGGTTTGGTTGCCCACCCTGGTTGCGTTAGTTATTTTGGTATTGGGGCTGATGTTGTTGTGCGTACACATGCCCTTGAGCATTGGGGAGATTCTGGGGAGCCGCAGGTGCGGGAGCACGTTGCGGTGGGTAGTATGCAGGTGGAGCTGGAGGTGGTCCAGTTGCCTGTTGGGGTTGTTGGTACCCCTGAGCTATTGGATGTGGTGGATTAGCTGGTGCAGTTTGTTGTGGGTAATGCAACGGTTGTGGTGAGAACTGAATGGGGTTCTGTGTAGCAGGTTGAGCATAGTATGTAGGAGGTACATATGCTGATGGCGCTTGCCCATAACAATGTTGTGGACAAGAGGGTCCATGAATGTGATGGGTCTGATTTGTTGGAGCATAAGAAGTTGTTGCTCTGGAATTGGATGTAGCCCTAGAGAGGTCTGGGGCGGGTATGGTGCTCACCATGCTGAAAGGTTTAGGTTGTGGGGTGATTTGGCCAATGATGCCATCAGCAGCATGTGATGCCCCCGGTGCGTCACCACGTGAGGAGTCACCTCGTGGGGCATCAGGTATGATTGTGTATAGATAACCCGACTGGGCGTAGATGAGATCAAACTGTTGGGCTTTGAGGATGGCCTCTTCTTCAGATTGGGGTCTTTCAGATGCCACATCCTTCGCAATAAGAGGGAGGAGGGATTTTAGAAACCAATCTAAAAAGATACGGTCGTCTAACTTAATTTTACAGAGGCTTCAGCGTCGACGCCACTCATGAATGTGGTCAGTGGTGTGGGTGGCCGTGGTTTGTCTGCAAGACAGTAGGATCTCAACGCCCGCATCATAGCGGACAGGTAACTGAAAAAACTGCAGGAAGGTCAAGGCAAGGGAGGTAAAGGTGGCATGCGTCCCATGAGGCTGCTCGATATACCACTTGGCTACAGAGCCAGTGAAGGTGTGTTGTAAAAGCCGGACGGATTGAGTCGTCCACTATGGAGTTGGAGGAACACCATAAATGGAAGGACATGATATGGTTCTGGGGGTCTTCCCCTGCCTTACCCTCAAACTTAGGGATGTCAGAGGGAAGTTTGGTGGGCATATGAGCCCACGCAGGATCATGTCTGATGGGGTCATTTGTTAGCCTAGCTAAGTCTGGCAGGTTCAGACTCGCCATGTATGGTAAGCTAGCAGATGTGGTAACTGGAACTAGGACATGCCTAGCCATTGTGGTATGGTGTAGGGGTCCAGTAGCGCCTAAAGGTATGCTAGGTATGGAGGGTATGTGCCCTCCAATAGGTGTAGTCTGGTATGGGAAACCGCCTCCAAGTGCAACATGGGTTACACTTGGGTTAGGAATAGCAGTGAGGATTCCTGGGATAGGGTTTGTGGAAACCAGAGGGGGTGTGACCCCTATGTTGGGTATACCTATGATAGGTGGTGGCCCTGTGTTGGGCATTCCTAAATGTGGAGTGTTACCCATGTTGGGCATACCCAGGGGGGTGGTTGTTGCCATGGATGGCACCGCCGCAGAAGGGTCTGTGGATGTCTCACCTATGGTGCTTGTAAACAATGGATCAAATGGCGTTCCAGCCATAATGGTGGTTGGTGGTAACTCTGTGGGTTTTTTGGATTCTACCTCCAAATCAAAAGTGAAGTGAGGTGTGTCAGAATCGGATGACTGTGTAGTTGATTGACGATGTGTCGAATCAAGGGATAAGGCTCTGAGTCCGTGACGTGGAGAGCCAAGTGGACTAAACTCTGGGAGTTCGCCCTGTAGACGACGAGAGCATCTAAAATTCTCAATGGTGAGAATTAAGGTTTTATGTAAAAATTTGTTTAAGTATCAGGTGGTGATATATCTAAAAAAGACTCAAAACCCTAATGCAACCAAGGGTGCAAGAAGGGGAGTGAAAAAAGAAGGCTCTCAGGCCAAAAATCAATCCTCAAAAAAGGCACTTATTCTAGCAGCTGTGCTACAATAAGTGGAGGAATGCAACAAATGGTCAGAGTACCAACATGCAAACGGCTTCTATAAAAAATAGGTGTAACTAGACCAAGGGTGGGTTGAATCATGCAAACACCTAATCTAAAAGTATTGTGACTCAAACAGACGATATCCTCTGCAAGGTGATGAAATCCAAGTCAGACAATATGAATGTTGAGACAACGGCTAGATATCCCCCTACCGGGAGGGACACCGGGTAATCAATCCTAAAGATAGGCTACTAGGATACTCCGTTCATGACGCATCGAGAAAAGGTAAATCTACCGTTTGGTCCTTTGATCGCAATATCCCAATACAGGGATATCCCGAGAACTGCGAATGGTAGCCCTTCGGTTACTTAATGGATTTCGGTATTCCACTCAGGCTTCCGGAACCATCCTCGCGACTTCAACCCTCCTAAGGGAGAGGCCTTCCCACAAACCGGTTGTGACCGCGCCAAAAAGTACTAAGAGATTTTAGCTCCCTAATTGGATAACTTCTATGTCTCAGATGTAATAACTGAGGGGTGTTATTGGAACACCTATACCCCCAATACTACCTAGCTACAAAAGTTCTTTTAGTGTTCCCCAAGTGGGGTTAAAAGTGTGTTCAAATTAGGGTACGTTTTAAGGCTTAGTTCAATTTTAAGTGATCGTGTGAGTGCACGTGAGGTGTTGTAAACTGAACTTGAAAAATGTAAATGCTTTATAGGAAATTTTCACAAAACAAAGGAGCTTTGAAAAAATAAAAAAAAGCAAATGACTTTTTCAAATAAATGGGAATTAAATTGCTTTGCAAATATCAACTCAAAAAATAATGGATCTTTTGATTTCTGAAAGCAAATAATAGACTTCTTTAAAAGAAATAAATGGATTTCTTTTTTCAAGTAAATTGCTGAGGGCAAGATTTTAAAGAAGTAAACAGGAAAAAATTTTAATCTAGATAAAAATGCAAAATGAGTCTTTCTTTCACTTTCTTGAAAATTTTTAACAAGACTTCTAGACATGCTTTTTAAATAGTAAATTTTTTTTCAAAGCTGTAAAATATGCAGAATTTAATACTGTAAAAAATGTGCTATGGGAAGAAAGTACAGTAAAAATTAATTTTTAAAATCGGGATGGCCGAATGAAAAATTTAGCCGCGCGGGTTTTGACAGAAAAGCCTCGATGGACCGCGCGGGTTTCTGTCGCACAGTCGCGATGGACCGCGCGGGATTTGGGCACACAGGCGCGATGTGCAGCGCGGAAAAAATCCGCGAAGCCACTATGTGCAGCGCGCAAACAGGCCGAGAAGCCACGGTGAACCGCGCGGAAAAGGGCCGCACAGTCGCGATGTGCAGCGCGGTAAATGACCGCGATGCCGCGATGTGCAGCGCGGAAATCGGCAGCAAAGCCGTGGTGGACCACGCGGAAAAAAGGCCAAAGGCCGCGATGGACTGCACGGAAAAAAGGCCGAAAGCCGCGAGGCGAAAGCCGTGCACGGAAGCCGAAAAACGAACCCGAAAATCAAGAATTCTGGGCTGTTAATGGCAAAAAAATGAGGCCAAAACTTAGAGCAGCAATAGATCTGCTGTCTAGGATGGCAGATCTATGGATCTAAAGGTTAAAAACTAATAAAAAACTAAGATTAAAAGCAAAACTAGAGATATATTGTTCAAAACCCAGCGGAGTCGCCAAAAACTGTTGGCCCGGTTTTGCAACCAGGCTTAGTGCTATGGGCACCTGCTAACTAGTAGCAGCAGTTTCAATGGAAATAAATAACAATAAACTAATTAAACAAGACTATTCATGGATCTAAGCAAAGATATTAAGCAAATAACAAAAATAATTTAAAATCAAGAACAAGACAATGTAGAATAATGAATTTGTATTGAAAGAATGGGGCAAGCAAGTGCTTGCGGAATCAATACCTCTAATGGTGAGGTTGAATGGCTCCAAGGATGAGCAACTCCAATCTCCAATGGTCTCTTCTCCAATGTGGTTTGCAATGGCTAAAATGCTCAAGGGATATTTCAGTAGCATAAGGATGAGATAATGGATGGATGGGAAATGAGGAGCCCCTACCACCTTTTTATAGGTTTTGGTGGTGGGAAATACCATTTGTGGTGTTGTGGAAACCAAATGGTATTGACCAACATGGTTTAGGTACTTTTCCCTCCTTTTTCCTTTTTGAATAAAAATAATATTTTAATTCCCTTTTTAATATTTTTGGGAATTTGGACCCTTTTTTAGGGTTTTTTATGCTTTTTTGGGAAAAATAATCTTTTTTAATGGAAAAATGGGTGTACTCAGGTCTTTTGGTGACCTTTTGTTGGTTTCAGAGGCTCTGATGGTGAAAAAGTGGATAAATGGGTCATGTGAATAGGGAAATGAGCTAGTGAGCACTTTTTGGGTGTTAACACCTAACATAGTCTCCTCTCTTCTTTTGCAATAACAATATTATTATTAAAGCTCTTAATAATAATATTTAGCCTTGA
Source organism: Larix kaempferi (assembly GCA_027924585.1). Lineage (NCBI taxonomy): Eukaryota > Viridiplantae > Streptophyta > Pinopsida > Pinales > Pinaceae > Larix > Larix kaempferi. The sequence continues at coordinate 422,079 of BSBM01000088.1, forward strand.
GGCCTTTAAGCATTTCGTTCACATAAGATTATTCTTAGTCAATCCATACTTTAGGTTATGGCAATTATCTTTTATTTAATTATGTATCTTCACATTATACTTCTTTTAAACATTAAGGATATGGTCCAATTCTTTGGACAGTTTTTCGGTAAGCTTGGATATGCACCTCTAGTCTCTCTCTTGCATGTCACATTCCCTCGTTTAACATGGTAGTTCCCACAGTATTTGATGATAGATAAAAGATGAATCATTTAACCAAATTAAATAAATGTGATGAAAGTAGAAGTGTTATTCATAGTCTTTTCGACTCAACAATATGATATTTAGTAACCCCGAATGCTTTTCAGAGCCTTTTAACTCAACACTTTCACATGGGATTTATGCTAGTGCAATTCCAGAGCTTCCTGCTCAACACTAGTGCTAGAATGTGGTTGTGAGGCACATCTAGAATATTCAAGTGGCCTCAGATCCTGTATTCATTTATCAAGCTTGGAGTGCTCCAGGGCTTATGCCCAACACTCAATGTACCTCAAGGCTTACTCCCAGTACATAAACATTCCTCTAGGTACATCGGGGCTTATGTCCAGTACGTAGGTTATATGCGTGTTTTTGAGTCCACGCTCAACACACTCATAAGTCAATCATGTAGGACAAATTTCCCTCGAGGGAGAATATGAATGATGAAATTTAAAATTTTACTGCTTTAAATTATGAGAAATAGATGATGCTAACATGTGAAGGAAAACAATGCTTACCTCAAGTTGAGGACTACATCAAGTAGCCAGGTAATGGAAGTAAAAAGACGTTCTCCCAAATGATAGGTAGATTTGGATTACTTATATGTTCTTTTGAATTACATTAAGAATTAACAAAGTATTGTGATCAAAGCATAAACAAAGGATAGAAGATGTTGCTTGAATAGAGAATGTTAGGTGCAAAGAAGGACTCGGTGTTTATATTCTAAGATGGATTATGAATTAATGATATGTCTTTCTTAACAATTTAGAGACCTGATTTTGTTGCCATAAAATTTCAGGTTATGAGCAATAACAACTTGCGGGAAGGATGAAAGATCAAAGATGATTAAGAATATCGAGATGGAAATAACGAAGCAAGCAAAAGATGACTCAAGGAAGGAAGATAAACTTTTGAAGAATAGGAACACCGAGGACGGTGTTATTCTTAAGGGGGAAATGATGTAATACCCCGCTTCTACTCCCTATTACTTTTGTAAATGAATTTGAATATTGTAATGTTTTTTCTGGTGAGGAGCTCAAGGCCAAGGCCCCACCAGTAAAACCTTGTAACTTATAAGGTTTAATATCTAATTGAAAGACGTAGACGAAAGACAACAACGCAGGTAAATGATAAGAACTGCACCCATTGAGAAGGTAAGCTCAAGGGAATCCTTGAGAATCTAAACACTAATGTCTAGGAGTCTTTAGAACATATGTACTATGATTGGGTCTATGATTAGTACCCTAGGACTTTCATACGATGACCTAGGATGGGTACATTATCCTTTTGTCACAAAGTGAATAGACAAGATACACGACACCATGTGTTACGGATAATTTCAATAATTTTCCTAATTACTTTTAAACTTTTTTCTACTTCGACAAAAATGCTAAGGAATGCAATTAAAGCTAAAATAAGTTAGATTATTAATTCTGTACTTGATAAGATCAACTTAAGATAAAGATCTTAGTTACTTAGCAATACCATGAATTAATAAAACATACAAAATTTAGTATACTTGATTATGAGTTATACTATGAGGTGAATAAACATATCTTATATATATATATATATAATATATAAGGGACATGGCCTCTCCATTAATATTGTGAGTATATATACTGTACTCCTCAATGTATGTTCTAAAATCAAGAAATTAGAAGGCCTCTTTAAATAAGAGAGCCTACCCCATTAATAATAATAATAAAATAAAGAGAAAAAAAACTGCCATGATGATTATCATTTTAAGAGTAATAGTTATCATGACAAGGATGACTTTGTTAGGTGCTAGTTAGTGTAGACCATAGAGGGAAGTGATTATCCATGTATCGAACTAAAGATGGGGTTGTCATGGATTATCCGTAATATTGAAAGGACCTCTTAGTGGTTGGAAAGTGTGTTACTTAGAGGCTGCTCATTCTTGGGGAATTGTCCCCATCAGTTTTTGTAACGCGCAGCATGCATTGCCACTTGTCAAACGATGGAACTCAAAACTATTAGTTCTACTCACCGAGCCTTGTTACAGGATCAAAGGTGGACTGCCTGAGGAGGAATAAGAGTACATCCTCTATATTAGACTAGGAGCTCGGAGAAAAAGGGGAGGGAAAAATCGTGAGGATGGAGTTAGTATCAGGAAGAAGAGGCACTGCATATATGACAGATTAGGAAGGAATGCAATGGCTCTTCTGTAATTACCGGTATGCGTTTCACACCATCACTGATGGCATCAGGTAATAGAACCTTTGATCTCTCGATTGCTTTAATGTATATTTCCCCCATGGATAGTGCGGTTTCCTGAAACACCCTTCCCTTTCTTTGGGGATTGCTGCGTATTGTTTGAACTGTATACTTAGCTTGCCCATGTACCAAAATCGTTTTCTTGTTATTCTTCGTGTGTTGATAAATCTCGTAGTGGCCCTGTATAGTTTGGGTATTGATACCAGTGATCAGGTTATTTTTATATAGTTTGGGTGTTGATCCCGGCAATCGGGTTATTTCCTATTTAGTTTGGGTATTGATCCCAGCGATCAGGTTATTTTTATATAGTTGGGTGTTGATTTCAGCGATTGGGTTATACCCTGTGCTTTGATCAAAATTGTAGAGGTCTTGTTATACCCCACTTGTTCCTACGTGAAACGCTAATCAGAATTGCTAATTATTGTTTGAGAATGTTAATGCTGGGCGTCTTCCTATGGGATGATTAACCCGTGCTGATGTTCGATATATGCTATGTGTTGTGTGGTTTGTTTTGCTGCGCAGAGATAGGGGATATCGATCTCTGTTTATCTATATTACCCATATAAATATGTATATATATCTGGATGTTTTATGAATAGTTTTTCTGTTTACATTACATCCCTACCATTGCAATCGGTAAACCAATACTATGTATGAGTTAGTCTCATCTTTCCCTATTGGGTAGCATTTTCTGCTTTAGCGAAATCTTATGATAGTGTGATATGAATTTATTTCATCTCGCCATTTCGATTAAGGGAAACACAGAAGTTAGATTTATTATACTTTATCCCTGTAACATTCCACGGCTGCATGAAGGCCTGGCTTTGTCTTTTGTGGGACAATTCCATGATATAGTTTCAAGATCTGGTAAGGTGATTCTGTCTATGGACAGGGTTTGTGCGCAAGTGTAAATATCTTTATCACCTTAGAGCCATGTATTTATCTGTAGGTAGACAAGTTGTTTTCCTTTTTTTGCAAACCATTGCAAGGATCCTTCATCATAAGTGATCTTTGTGGTTCGATGTGTATATTGTTGTTGGAAATACTTATTTCCGATCTGATTGAGTTGTTTATAGAGATACATTTTGTCTCAATGTTGTTGCATCCTGAAGCCTGCATTTTGGCTTATTAATTTCGATCTGCTAGAACTTGTGCTAGAATTATGTTTTATCTCTGCGTTGTTGCATCATACACTAGTCAGAAATATTTGTATTTCGAGCGAGTTATTTAAGAGGTACTTTTCTTAGCAAAAGGTTGTATGAACAAATTTTTATTATGTTATCCGAATTAAGTAATTAAACCAGGGAATTGTTCTATGTAGTGATTGCTTTGAAGGTTAGAGATAAACACTCTCCAAGATGCTCTTAGTCTTTGTTTCACTCTTTGGAAAGGGGTTCTTGACATTCTTCCCTTTCTTACATCCTTTACATGAGCCATCATGATCAACCTTCAAATCTTGTAATCCTATGACTACCTTGCTTACATAGGGTAAGGCTTTGTAGTTAATGTGTGCTAATCTTCTACGCCATAGCGTACTGGGGCTAGAGGTTTCATGAACAAGGGCAACTTCTGGATGACCCTTGAGCTTGTACAAACCTCCTTCCTCTTCACCAATAACAATTGCATCCTTAATAGATTTACCTTTGGACCACCTTAATACTTGTCCATCGATGAATGCAACTCTATATCCTTTCTTGTCCAATGCTGAGATGGAAAGCAAGTTCTTCTTCAATATTGGAACAGACAAAACTTCCTTCATCTTCATAGGGGTTCCAGAATCAAGTTTGTAGTTTGCTTCACCAATTCCCTTGATGGGATATTGATAGTTATCTCCAAGAGATACCTTTTGTGGGGAGGTCTTTTCTTCAAGTTTTGATAGAGTCTTCTTTTGTCCTGTCATGTGCTTTGAAGCACCACTATCAATAACCCATGTACCTTCTCTAGGTGTTATGGATCCAGAGAGTGCGGAGAATAGAACACACTCTTCTACATCTTCTTCTTCATTTCTTCTAGATCTTTTCTTGAAGAAGGTCCTTTCCTCATCTTCTTCTTCTCTTCTGGGTCTTTTCCTGTGAGGCCTTTCTTCCTCTTCAACTTCTTCTTCACTATCATCTTCTGCAAGATGTGCTTGATGTCTTTTGTGGTGAGTACCCTTTTTCTTCTTGTTAGGACAATCCTTAGCAATGTGTCCTAATTTGTGACAAATGAAACATTGGAATAAGGAGTAATCTCTTCTTTGAATAGATTCTCTTTTCTTTTGAAATCTTTGTGGAGGATGAGACTCCTTGTGACTATCCTTCTTAAAGTAGGATTGATTCCTTCTTCTCTTGGTGTGGGTGGCCAAGGCTTGGTCATCTTCCTTGAGCAATGCTTCTCTGTTGGCAACCCTGGCTTCCTCTTGAACACAATCTTCCCAAACCACATCAAACTTCATGCTTTCTTTTCTGGCACACATGGTTTGTATGAATGATTCCCAAGGTCTAGTGAGACCATTTAGAGCTGTCATCACAAGTTCATCTTCATCAAGAGTATCACCAATGGAATCTAGTTGCTCCTTGATTAGTGAGACCCTTGAGAAGTAGTCTTGAATGGATTCTCCTTTGTTCATCTTGGTACTCTTCAACTGAGTCCTTAGGTTCATCTTCCTATTGATGTTCTTTCCTTCATTCATTCTTCCTAAGGCATCATACATTTCCTTTGGAGTCTTCTTGGAGGCCACTTGGGGAATCAAGTGGTATTTAATAGAATCAGCTATGATTCTCTTTGCTCTAATCAAATCCTTCCTATGCTTCTCTTTGGCTTCATCTCCTTCCGGTTCTGCAACTTCATCCTTGATATAATGAGCAAGATCATTCTCTTCAAGAATGAGACCAATTATGTATTTCCATGCCCGGAAATTCTCTAAACCTTCTAGCTTGTCTTCAAGCTTAGTGTTTGGAGCCATCTTCTCTTGGGGGAGTCCAAGAGACATAGTAGTACTTACCTGGAAATATTACCTTTTTATTTTTTTGGATCCTGGGACAGAATTTTTGGTTTATCGCACTTTTGGTAGAATTAGGGTTTGACTTTCCTGGAGTTCTACCCAACCAAAAAATTCGATCTAGGGCTCAAAAGATAGGTTTTGAGAAGGGATATCCAGCCATGTAATAAGAATTAAAAAATGCCAACTTTTTTTTGAAACCAATTTCTGACTTATTGCACTTTTGGTAAAACTAGGGTTTGGATTTCTCGGAGTTCTACCCAACCAAAAAGTTAGATCTAGGGCTCAAAAGATAGTTTTTGAGAAGGGCTATCCAGCCATGTAATCAGAATTAAAAAATGCCAACTTTTTTCTGAAACCCTAACTTTCACCGGAGAGAGAGAGAGAGGTATTCTTACCTTGTGAAAGATGTCCTATTCAGTCTAGCTCTGATACCATGTTAAGTTTAAACCAAATAGACTAGCAAGATCACTGAAAGAAACATAATCAAAAGACAGACACAGAATATATCCTGGGAAACCCTCATGGGGTAGAAAACCCAGCAAAGCTTTCCTAATAAGATGATCAACCAAAATACAAGATGTGCTCCCTCCTTCTCTAACTCCTTAGCAGATCTCCCAAACAGGTGCACTACTTTTCTCAAGTGAGTGAGTGTGTCTAATGAGGAGTTCACCTCCTCTATTTATACTAACTCCTCACTGACTAAAATACCTAATGGGGCTGACCTCTCCTAGAGAAGTCTAATAATGTTGAATTTTTAGTATTAAATCACAATACTATAGGATCTTTGCTGAGAGAATAACATCTACAGTATATCAATGCATGACAATCATAATATGACAAGCATCACAAGCATCACAAGAATCAAAAGCATAGAGACAAGAGACACAGAGTTTCCGTGGGGAAAACCCTAAGGTGAAAAACCCCACAACTTCCTCAGAGATAGAGAGAGCAATGGCTCAACCAAAATACAACCAAATAACACTGATATAGTCTCCTAGAAGATAATCCTCCTCCTCCTCACTAGTGCGCCACTTTTCAGAGAGAGAGATAGTTGCTTTTCCGAGTGAGTAAAATAGAGATCTCCTATCTCTATTTATACTCACCTTTTTGCCCAGTGACCTACTAGGGCCGACTTGTCTACTTTGATACACCCACAATATATTATATATTAATCAGGGCCGACCCCATAAGGTGGTCTAATAACCCATCTGCAAGTACACACACTTGCGACACTTGTCAATCCACATGACGACACTTCCTTATAGAGGAATAACACATCTCTTATGAGGGTACAATAAATATAAATATAATATACAGATGAAATACATTCCGAAGTTACATATACATCAACACTCCCTCTTAACTAGGAAGGTATTTCTCGACACAGATCTGCTAGACAAGTCTTCTTCTCTGGATCATCGTCATCGATGCATCGTCATCATCATCATCACTGCTGCTACTATCTCAATCAATCTCTGTCTCTACTTGTCATAGGAAGTTCTACAGAGCCAGTCCTTTTTCATACTGGATGTAGACCCACCACCTGCAGGTCTTCGTCATCACTGGCCATACTGTGGAATCCTCAGGACTTTTACGTGCGTCACAAAACCTCGAAAGAGCATCCCAGGCTGTTACGAGCACACAGCTCTACCTATAGGATCTCCCAGGGCAACGAATTACATGTGACCTCACCACAAAACCTCGCAAGAGCATCCCAGGCTGTTACAAGCACACAGCTCTACCTATAGGATCTCCCAGGGCAACGAATTACATGTGGTCATGGAAAAACCTCGCAAGAGCATCCCAGGACTGATTACGGGCACACAGCCCAACCTATCGGATCTCCCAGGGAAACGAATTACATGCCATAGGACAAAACCTCGCAAGAGCATCTGCCAGATATCCCAGGGCGCTATTATATGCCATAGGCAAAACCTCGAAAGACTATCTGCAGATCTCCCAGGGCAACGAATTACATGTCCTCCCATAGCAAAACCTCGAAAGAGCATTTGCCAGATGTCCCAGGGCATCGAATTACATGCCATAGGCAAAACCTCGAAATACCATCTGCAAATCTCCCAGGGCAACGAATTACATGCTCATTTGCACAACCTGATCCACGGCCATAGAGTATCAACCTGATACTCACCATACATCATCCTGATGTATCCATGATCATCCTGATCATCATCACTGCAACGTCCTGCTGCATGTCATCTGGAGCAACATCCTGAAGCTCGTCATCTATGATCATCCTGATCATCACTGCAACATCCTACTGCATGTCATCTGGAGCAACATCCTGAAGCTCGTCATCTATGATCATCCTAATCATCAATGCAACATCCTGCTGCATGTCATCTGGAGCAACATCCTGAAGCTCGTCATCTATGATCATCCTGATCATCAATGCATCTACCTGATGCATACCAAGTATCATAAATGATCCTCCTGATCATCAATGTATCCACCTGATACAAATACATGATACATATCATCATACATGATCCTCCTGATCATCAATGCATCTACCTGATGCATACCAAGTATCTACCTGATACATATCATCATACATGATCCTCCTGATCATCAATGTATCCACCTGATACAAATACAAATACATATACATATCACCATACATGATCCACCTGATCATACAATGTATCCACCTGATACATATACAGATACATGGTCCAAGCATCCAACATGATGCATACATACATACATAAAATGATCCAACTGATCATATCCAGCATCCACATGATGCGTACATACATACATAAAATGATCCAACTGATCATATCCAGCATCCACATGATGCGTACATACATACATAAAATGATCCAACTGATCATATCCAAGCAGAAACTAGAACATCATCCTGATGCTCATCATCCAGCGCTTACATCCACAGCCATGTGAAGGATCCTCCTTCCAACATGCTTGGAATGGCTTCAGCAAATGTGTTCATCAGTTCTTCCTCGAAGTATCCTCGATCTGAAGCATGCCAAGCCTCTCTCTGAAGTACTCGAACTTCACCCTGGCTAGTGGCTTCGTCAGCACATCTGCAATCTGCTCGTCCATCGCAACATACAGGAGCTTCACAGCTCCTCTCTGCACCATATCCCTGATATAGTGATATTTGATCTCTATGTGTTTCGACCTGTCATGAAACACTGGGTTCTCGGACAGCTTCACACAACTCTGGTTATCACAGAAGATACCAGTAGCCTCCAACGCGAGATCAAATAACTCAGATAGTATCTTCCGTAGCCATACTGCCTCACAACTAGCTGAACAGGCTGCAACATACTCTGCCTCAGCTGTACTCAGTGCTACACAGGACTGCTTCCTGCTAAACCAAGAGATCACACCTGATCCCATATTGAAACAGCACCCAGATGTGCTCTTCCTATCTGTAGCACTGCCAGCCCAATCTGAATCAACATAACCCTGTAGGTTAAACTTTTGATTTGCTTCATACTTGAGCCCATAATCCACTGTACCCTTCAGGTACCTCAGAACATGCTTTGCAGCAACTAGGTGAACACTCCTCGGATCCGTTAGGAACTGTCTCAATGTGTTCACAGCAAAGCAAATGTCTGGCCTCGTGTTCGTCAGGTACATCAAGGACCCAATCATCTGACGATACATAGTGATATCAACCGGCTCAGATGAAGCATCACATAGAAGCTTCAGATTTGATGCCATAGGTGTGGCCATGGCCTTGCAATCCATCATCCCAAATCTCTTCAGGATATCTACTGTGTACTTCCCTTGACCAAGGAAGATCCCACCTGCACTCTGCCACACCTCCATACCTAGGAAATAGTGCATCATTCCCAAATCTTTCATGTCTAATTCAGCTGCAAGCTTCCTTTTAGTATCTGCAATCAGTCTGTCATCTCCTGTCACAAATAGGTCATCCACATATAGTAGTAGAATCACAGAATTCCCTTCCTCAACCTTGTAGTAAAGGTTGGAATCCGCTTTACTCTTGGTAAAGCCCAAACTAGATAGGAAACTGTCCATCCTACCGTACCAGGTTCTGGGAGCTTGCTTTAAACCATATAAGGTTTTCTTCAATCTGCATACATATGATTCTCTGTCATGTATTTCAAAACCGAGTGGCTGTTCCACATATACTTCCTCTTCTACTACACCATTCAGGAAAGCAGTCTTGACATCCATCTGGTGTATTTTCCATTTCATTGCTGCAGCCAGGGCAAGCACTGTTCTGATGGAAGTATACCTGGCTACAGGTGCAAAGGTTTCTTCATAATCTATTCCTTCCTTTTGAGAGAAACCACGAGCTACGAATCTTGCTTTGTATTTTTCCACACTGCCATCTGCAGCATGCTTGATTTTGTAGATCCACTTGGAAGTCACAACAGACTTCTCTTTAGGTCTTGGGACAACATCCCAAACATCATTCTTCATTATTGATTGGTATTCCTCAACCATAGCATCCTTCCATTCTTTCCTTTCTGCTGCCTCTTCATAACTGGAAGGCTCTTTGTTCATAATGTCACAGAGTAAGGCAACATAACTGGTGTGTGATCTGGTTCTCTTCTTTGCTCTGTGTTCTTCTTCTGGAATGCCAAATCTTTCTGCATCATGAATGAGCTCTCTAGCCCATACAGGTTTCCTTTTGTGAGAGTTATCCTCACGGGGTGGATCTACAGGTTCTTGTGGATCTTCAAACTCACGAACAACTTCTGGAACTGCTTCAGTCATGGTAGTGTCCTGAAATCTTGTTTCCTTAGGTTCTTCATAAACTTCGGTAGGTGCCTTCCTTGATTTGATGAATGCTGAGTTTTCATCGAATGTTACATCCCTACTGACATCAATTTTCTTGAACCCTGGAAAGTATATTCTGTAAGCCTTCGAGCTTTCACTATATCCCACAAAGATGCCCTTCTTTCCTGAAGGATCTAGTTTAGTCCTCTTCTCTTTTGGAACATGAGTATATACTGGACAACCGAATATTCTGAGATGGCTGACTTCAGGTTTCTTACCAGAAAAGACCTCTTCTGGTGTCTTGTTGTCCAATATCTTGTGGGGTGTTCTGTTCTGCACATATATAGCTGTTCTAGCTGCTTCTGCCCATAGATGCATAGGAAGATCCTGGTCATGCAACATTGCCCTTGCTGCTTCCATGCTGGTTCTGTTCTTCCTTTCTGCAACTCCATTCTGTTGAGGATTATAAGGAGCAGTCAACTCCCTCTTAATCCCTGAATCACTGCAAAGCTTCTTGAAGTCATTTGAGGTGAATTCTCCACCATTGTCGGATCTGAAAGTTTTGATCTTCTTGTCAGTTTGATTCTCCATCAAGTTTTTAAATTCCTTGAATTTGTCAAGCACCTCATCTTTGCCTTTCAAGAAGTATACCCAAGTCTTTCTGGAGAAGTCATCAATAAATGATACATAGTAAACATACCCACTTAGGGAACTGGATGACATGGGGCCACATACATCTGAGTGGATGATTTCTAGAATGTCTTTTGCCTTGCTTTCACTGCTTGGGAAAGCCTTCTTAGTGTTCTTTCCTTTTGCACATCCTTTGCAGACACCTTCATGCTTGGTCTTGATTTCAGGAAGACCCTCTACTGCCTTGCTTGCAATTGGAAGTGCCCTATAGTGCATATGAGCAAGTCTTCTATGCCAAAGTTCACTTGGCTCCATGGATTCATGTACCATGGCATGTTCAGGTTGTCCCTTCAATTTATACAAGCCTCCCTCTTGCTCTCCAATCACTACTGCATCATCTATGTTCTTTCCCTTTGGCCACATTAGGACTTGGCCATCCACAAATGCAACCCTCATGCCTTTTGCATCCAATGCAGATATGGAGAGTAAGTTCTTCTTGAGTCCAGGTACATACAGTACTTCTTTCATCTTCAATGATTTTCCAGAATCTAGGTTGTAGGAGGCTTCACCACTTCCTTTGATTGGATATTGATAATCATCCCCAAGTTTCACCTTATGGGGTGATTCATGTTCAGAAAGGTTCACAAAGGATTCCTTGAACCCAGTCATGTGTTTGGAGGCCCCACTATCAATCAACCAATCATTACAACCATGGGAGATGGTACCAGTGAGTGTAGAGATCAGAACATACTCTTCTTCACTTGATGAGTCATCATCACTACTACTTTCTGCCTTAGCCTTCTTCTTTGGGGGTTCATCATCTTCGGCAGCATGAGCATGAAACCTTCTTTTGCTGCCCTTCTTCTTCTTACTAGAGTTGTTTTTATTATCCCTTTTGTTCTTAGGACAATCTGAAGCAAAGTGACCCTTCTCATTGCATGTGAAGCATCTTAGGTCTTTCTTGTTCTTCTTTTGATGGGATCTATTGAGGCGAGAGAGATCCTTCTTGGTTTTGCTTCTTTTGGTGTGAGCTGTAAGAGCTTGATCTTCTCCTCCCATCTTTTCCTCACGAGCTATAAGTCTAGCTTCTTCTTGAGAACATTCCTCCCGAAGTCTACTGAAAGAGATCAACTTCTTTCTTGCACAAATTCCTTGAATAAAGGAATCCCATGACCTGGGTAGGCCATTTAGAGTAGTCATCACCACCTCACCATTCTCCACCATTTCATCTACTGCTTCTAATTGTTCCTTGATTTGAGAGACCCTTGAAAAGTAAGATTGAATGGTTTCTCCATTCTGAAACTTTACTGCTTTCAATTGGTTCCGCAGGGTCATCTTCCGATTTATGTTCTTTCCTTCAAATAGCTTGGTCAAGGATTCAAACATCTCCTTGGGTGTCTTGAGAGAAGACACATGGGGAATGAGATGGTCTTTGATAGAATCAGCAATGATTCTCTTTGCCTTGACCAAGTTCTTCTTGTGCAATGCCTTGGCCTCTTCATCCTCTGGGATAGGGATGTCTTCTTTCACATATGAGTCCAACTCATTCTATTCCAGGATTAGCCCAATCCTATACTTCCAGGCTCGGAAGTTATCAGCCCCTTCAAGCTTATCCTCAAGCTTGGTGTGGAGAGACATCTTTAAGAGTACTTCAAATGGAAATAGAAAAGATTTAGGACTTACCACTTGAAGTGCTGAAAACTGGATCTGGTCCCGGATTAGGGTTTGTCAGAGAAACCCTAAAAATTCAAAATGTGAATTTCAAAATTCCGAAAGGATAGAAAGATGCGCCTTGGAGAGCTGATCAGCCTAGTACATTCAAAATTTGAGATCAGCAAATTTTTGCCCTCCAAAATTGCCTTTTTGTCCTCCCGGGTTCACTAGGGAGAGCCCTGAATTAGGGTTTGAGTTTCCCGGAGATCTACCCAGCCAAAAATGTCGATCCAAAGCTCAAACCTTCGATTTTTGCAAGGAGCTTCCAGCTGTACCTTCAGTTTCCAGAAATTCCTATTTTTGTGGAAACCCTAATTTTTAGGGCCAAATCTGAAAATGCTCGGAACTGAATTCTGATTGGACAGATAGATGCGCCTTGATGAGTAGATCCAATCTACTATACTGAATTTCAAAAATCTGTGGAGAGAAACCCAATAAATAAGGAATACAAGCTTCCATCACTGCAAAATGTCTTCTTCTCAGTTAAGCTCTGATACCATGTTGAATTTTTAGTATTAAATCACAATACTATAGGATCTTTGCTGAGAGAATAACATCTACAGTATATCAATGCATGACAATCATAATATGACAAGCATCACAATCATCACAAGAATCAAAAGCATAGAGACAAGAGACACAGAGTTTTCGTGGGGAAAACCCTAAGGTGAAAAACCCCACAACTTCCTCAGAGATAGAGAGAGCAATGGCTCAACCAAAATACAACCAAATAACACTGAGATAGTCTCCTAGCAGATAATCCTCCTCCTCCTCACTAGTGCGCCACTTTTCAGAGAGAGAGATAGTTGCTTTTCTGAGTGAGTAAAATAGAGATCTCCTATCTCTATTTATACTCACCTTTTTGCCCAGTGACCTACTGGGGCCGACTTGTCTACTTTGATACACCCACAATATATTATATATTAATCAGGGCCGACCCCATAAGGTGGTCTAATAACCCATCTGCAAGTACACACACTTGCGACACTTCCTTATAGAGGAATAACACATCTCTTATAAGGGTACAATAAATATAAATATAATATACAGATGAAATACATTCCGAAGTTACATATACATCAACAAATAACCCCTAAAGTATAAGATCAGGTCCGACCCCCACATGGTGGGTCTAATAACCCTAGCTACCATAAACCCTCAGAGAAATAAACATCTCCGGATACATAATAGGGTTACCTCGGAGGGATGAAACATCTCCAGAATAATAATGTACAAATATAATATTCTTAGAAGTTACAATATTCAACAAAATATACATTTTGAGGGGGAAAAGGGGTGTATTATGGTCTTTTGGTGACCTTTTGATGGCTTTAGAGGCTCAAATGGTGGAAAAGTGGACAAATGGGTCATGTGAATAAGGAAATGAGCTAGTGAGCACTTTTTGGGTGTTAACAGATTGCCCCCTGATGTGTGAGGGCAAGAGCTCATCGTATGGCCAATAGACATCATAGTTCTTTGGTCTTTTTCCTGAGGTTTGGGGAAGAGAAGAGACAAGTTGGAGACTAGATCAACGGCCCTTGGAAGCTGCAAAAACAAAAAATATTACATGGCCTCAATATGAATGAGGAATAATCTCTGATAATGGACGAGGCGGGCATACCCATGCTTGTATCAAGACATATACATAACAATTAGTCCCAAGAAGGGGTACCTACATAATACATAAAAAATCTACTGGTACATCGTAATGGTCCAAAGGGGACACTATTTTGGGATGTACGCATGATCATAACATGACTAATCTCAATAACTAATACACTGGAATAAAGCGACAACCATTCTGAACAAGGTCTCAGAAGGGTTGATGAACTGCTGGATCTGAAGGTGTCCAACATCTGTAGGGACTCAATGACTCTGAGTCAACTCTGAGGAGTATATGTAACTGTATACTCGAGGGAGTATAAAACTAGGGTACATCTGAATACTGTCACCATGCGCAACCTGGATATCTATAGGAAATGTAATTGGTTATTTCCATAAGTGGACTCTCAAATGTGGAAGAGTCAGGTGGTATCCAGGGTCTTCAATAAATAACTGAAAGGACCAATACCCTGTGCGAGTCTCAACGATGCGATCAAGGTGTTGAAGTCGAGCATGTGAGAAACAACCATTTGGAGAGGCATTGAGGACTCTTCTCGAAATGATTCATAGGCAATCATCATAAATGGTGATGAGTCCAAGACACAGGGACCTCTAGGTCTATCCTCTAGAATAAATTTGGTTGTCGTCGACAGAGGGAGACCAGCAACTAATAAGGCAATGATGCTTCCTTGATAGGAACACGAGGTGTAGAACTGAAGTGTGGTAGTACTGATGGTAGGACTGACATACTTGTGGGGGTGGGAAGTAACTGGGGTTATAGAGTAGGTGGACTAAAACTTCCTTTGTTCAGAGCATGATGACATGGTTGACCTGGCAGCGTAGGGAACTGACTTGTAGGTGCGAGGATCATAGATTTTAAGGACTGAAGGGTATGTATTGACTCTGGGGGGACAAGATGATGTGTGCTGTCAAGGGATTCTCAGGGTTACATACTGCAGAATACTCTGAACAAAGGTGACCAAAATGGGGAAGCTGCCATATGAGTAGACATGATCTGTTGTGGCATCGAGAAGCGCTATTGGGTCCTTCTTCATAGTTTTAATGAGCTCCAAGAAGGGGTAAAAGTGTTCTCTGAAATGGTACTGTCCTGTGGATTTTGTGAGCCCAGGACTGTTCGTGCTCATTGGTGCTTTCATTTTTAAGGAGTCTAAAAATGATAAGAAGACTCTGTAGTGGTGGTGGAGTACCATCCTGTGGATTTATACGAGCCCAGGATGGTGATTCCTCGTGGTCGCTTTCATGTTTAGAGTCTCTGAAAGCGGTAAGTGGACTCCATTGGTGTTCTTTTTCATAGGTTAGTCTCCAAGGCCCGAAAAAGCATAAAATAATTCAAATGGAGAACTCTTCTAGCCGATGTGACTAGAGTATTCCTTTTTCGTAATTAGTCTACAACGTCCAGAAAATGGGTAAACTTATACCGAGTAGACGCCCTTTCAGATACATTTAGCGAGCATGAAAGGAAACAAGATTGCTTGGTGATCTTTTCATTGTTTTAGGAGTCAGAAAAGAGCTTAACAGAAACTGCCTAAGTGCTTTTTTCGTAAAAGGAATTGCTCGACCCGAAAGAGGGGTGAAACTATACCAAACAAAAAGGTATTGATGAGAGCGAGAAATGGTCTCGAGCATCATCATGAGTGCTAAATACTGAATCTGGTGACATAAAGATTGTAAAAAATGGGCAACGACCAATGTGGCACACAAATCGAGGTGATGAGTGGAATTTTGAAAAAATGCCCAAAAATAGAGGGTGAGAGCGAGAAATGATCTCAAGCATCATCACGAGCGCGAAAAATTGATTCCGGCGATATAAGATTCGTCAGAAATGGACGATGGCCCATGTGGCATGCAAACCGAGGCAATGAGGGGGCATGGGAAAAATGCCCAAAAAATATGGAGGTGAGAGCGAGAAATGATCTCAAGCGTCTTCACAAGCGTGAAAAACTAAATCCGACGGTATAAGATTCGTTATAAATGGACGACGGCCCATGTGGCACACAAACCGAGGCAATGAGGGGGCATGGGAAAAATGCCTGAAAAATCTGGAGGTGAGAGCGAAAAATGATCTCAAGCATCATCACGAACATGGAAAACTGAATCCGGTGATATAAGACTCTTCAAAAAATGGAGAACGACCGATGTGGCACACAAACCGAGGTGATGAGGGCATGAAAAAATGGTCAAAAAATGGACCTGGTGAAAACAGGAAAAGGAAAGGACTATCATGAAGCTTTGGCTGTGCTGATTCGAATGGTACCAACGGTTTGAGGAACGGATGTTGTATGATACTGCAATGGTTGTTTGAAAAATGGTCAAATCTCTATAAATAGGTTGTGGGGCCAATATGACGTGTCATTGTTACGTGCGAGTTTGGCAGAGCAATCAAAGCTCTTTCTTGATTTCTGGGAGATTCGATCGTTGGCTTTCGATTCCGCAAGTTTCAGGTAACCCTATTCGCCTTAGCCTTCTGAATTATGTCTTTTTTGGTTAGCAGGGGGCCCTCGAAGGCCACAAAATTCCATGTTGGCCTTCCAACGTGGAATATCGCGGGTTTCGCATCCTTTTCCGCAATGAACATCATGGGTTTGGGGCCGACAGTCACGATGTTCATTGCGGTTGTCGGGTTGAAAGTTGTGATGTTCATCGCGACTGTGGGGCCGATAGTCGCGATGTTCATCGTGACTGTGGGGCTGACAGTCGCGATGCTCATCGCGACTATGGGGTCAATACCCGCGATGTTCATCGAGGGTTCACGGTTGAAAACCGCGATGATCATCGCGTCTTTTGATGGAAAAGCCATGATGAAAATTTTTGAAATTTTTTTCTGTTTCTAAAAAAGTTTCTTTGTTTTTTGGCAGGATGTTGAGGAGACCACTGGTATCATGGCGGGAGCGGGAGATGGAGGAGGACCTGACGATTCAGATTCGGACTGATCACGATGTCCGACAGACTCTGGCTGTGAGCCGGCTCCTGAAGTTCGCTCAGACTCCACCGATGCGTTCAGTAGGACCGCTGCTAAACAAATTGGTGGGTCTCTGGGTTCCTGCAGAGGGTGCTTTCATTGTTGGGGGTGAGAGGTTAGAGATCACCCTCACTGACGTTTACTTTCTTACCAGGTTGCCTCGCTTAGGGGAGGTAGGGGATCTTCTGTCGAGGATCCTGGCAGGTTTGGATATCGAGGATCTGCTGCAGACATTCTGTGTTCCGGGGGCTATCGTGCAGAACAACGCATTCAGCCTGAGATCTCTGCGGGAGTGGGATATGCGGGCTATTGGGGCTTGTCTTATGTGTGTGTTGGGTGCCACAGCGCCACATCGTTTGTCTGGGGGACAAATGATGATGGTGGATTCTGTGCTGAGAGGGACCTACTACACGTGGGGTCAGATGTTTTTGGCTGGTGTCCGGAGATATCTGGACAAGGTCATTCGAGAGCGGGGAGAGTTCTACTATGCCTCCTTCCTGTGTTGTTTCTTCTTTGAGTGGGTACCGACCTTGCGGCCATGGGTGCCGGTTTGAGACGGGTTGGTGAGTGAGCCTCGCATGGTGCGGTGGGGGCAGATGATGCCCCATGGTGGTGGTGGTATCCACGAGTTCTTTTCATAGGATATGTATGAGCAGTGGGAGCAAATCCCCCTGCTGATTGATGACTATCCATATGCTGGTATGGATTATCGAGGAGATCTGGAGATGCCTCGAGCCTAGGGATAGGCCTGGGGTTTAGATGGTATGTTTTTGTGTTTGGCTCTCTACTATATCATGTGTTTTTTAGATTTTTTTGTTATGAGTATAGTTAGAGATATTTATATGATGGTTCAGTTGCGTGTTGGTTCAGTTGCAAATCCCCCTGCTAAATCTTCTACAACGTTATAATTGGATGTTGTGCGAGCATTAGGATTGTTGTTAATCCTTCGCAAAGGGATGCGAGGGATTTTAGGTCTTCCTTCCAATGGCATATTTTGTATGCGTAGTGGTTGATCTGATTGAAGGGAGGTGGATGCGTCAATGG
This sequence comes from Larix kaempferi, assembly GCA_027924585.1. Lineage (NCBI taxonomy): Eukaryota > Viridiplantae > Streptophyta > Pinopsida > Pinales > Pinaceae > Larix > Larix kaempferi. The sequence continues at coordinate 440,246 of BSBM01000088.1, forward strand.
GAGGAGTTTCTGGGGGTGGCCCGTATTGATTCATGCGAGTCTGGAGGTTAATGTCATTGGATGACATCATTAATAAATGGTGTGTGCCTGAATCCGTATGCTAATAATCAGTTGTGGCATAGGTGATTTGCTGCTGAGGTGCAGCAGATCCTTGTGGGGGATCCATAGGGAAAGCATTTACTACTCCCTGGTTTGGCAATGGGTTTTGCAATATCATGGGTTACGGTTGATTAAGTGGGGTTGGCTGTCCAGTGTGGCCCTAGCGTTAGGCATCGTCAACCCAAAGTTTACGTGGTTTCTCTAAATGGGGGCAGTTGTGAGTGTAGTGGCCATAGACTCCACATATAGAACATGGATGTTTGTTCTCAGGTTATTGTTTTTTTCCTACTTGGGATGACGATCAAGATTCTGGTTGGGGGGAGCAGCATTGTTATTGTTTGGAGGATTGGGTGGTGGCGGACCTTGATTACGTTGTTGGTTGTTACCACGGTTACGTCCTCTTCCACGGTTTTGTTGTCCACCTTGGTTGCATTGGTTGTTTTGGTGTTGGGATTGATTGTGTTGTGTGTACACTTTCCCTTGAGTAGTGGGAGTATTTTGGGGTGCCGCAGGTGTGGGAGCAGGTTGCGGTGGATAATAAGCTGGTGGGGCTGAAGGAGGTCTAGTTTCCTGCTGGGGTTGTTGTTAACCCTGAGCTATTGGAAGTGTTGGGTTAGCTGGTGTAGCTTGCTGGGGGTAATACATTGGTTGGGCCGGAATGTGAATTGGGTTCTGGGTGGCTAGTTGGTTATAGTATGTGGGTGGTACATATGTTGATGGTGCTTGTCTGTAGCAATGTGGTGGACAAGAGGGTCCATGAGTGTGATGAGTCTGATTCGTTGGAGTGTACAAAGTCATCGCTCCAGAATTATATGTAGCCCTAGAGAGGTCTGGGGAATTTATGGTGCTCACCATGCTAAAAGGTTTATTTTGTGCCGTGAATTGGCCGATAATGCCATCAGTGGCATGTGATGCCCCCAGAGCATCACCATGTGAAGAATCGCCTCGTGGGGCGTCTGGTATGATGGTGTAAAGATAGCCTGACTGGGCATAAATTAGGTCAAACTGTTGATCTTTTAAGATAGCTTCTTCTTCTGACTGGGGTCGTTCGGAAGCTACATCTTTGGCTATGAGGGGTAGGAGTGATTTAAGAAACTAGTCCAAAAATATACGGTCGTCCAGTTTTATTTTGCAGAGGATACGATGCTTGCGCCACTCATGGATATGGTTGGTGATGTGGGTAGCTGTGTTTTGTCTACAAGACAACAATATTTCAACTCCTACATCATAGCGTACAGGTAGCTGAAAAAACTAAAGGAAAGTGGAGGCGAGGGACGTAAATGTATGGTGGGTCCCATGTGGTTGTTCAATGTACCACTTGGCTGCAGAGCCAGTGAACGTTCGTTGCAACAGTCTTAGTCTAATGGAGTCATCCACTATGGAGTTAGATGAACACCATAGGTGAAATGACATTATGTGGTTTTGGGGATCTTCCCCAGGTTTTCCTTCAAACATGGGGATTTCCAAGGGGAGCTTTGTAGGCATGGGTGGCCATGTAGGGTTGTGCCTGATAGGATCATTGGTTAACCTAGCTAGGTCTGGTAAGTTCAGACTAGCCATGTATGGTAAACTAGCAGATGGGTGTGGCATAGTGACTGGGACATAACTGTTAATTGTGGCATTATGTAGAGGTCCAGTGGCCCCTAAGGGTATGCTAGGTATTGAAGGTATGTGTCCTCCAACCGTTGTGGTGTGGGATGGGCCAGTGCTCCCAAGTGCAACATGGGTTGCAGAGGGGTTAGTAATAGTGCCAGGAATTTCTGGGATCTAGGTTGTGCTAATGAGAGGGGGTGTGATTCCTATGTTGGGCATACCCGTAATAGGTGGTAGTCCTGTGTTGGACATACCTAAAGGTGGAGTGGACCCTATATTAGGCATGCCTAAAGGGGTTGTTGTTACCATGGGTGGCACAATAGTAGAAGGGTTTGTCGATGTATCTCCAACAACATTGCTGAAAGGGGTTCGTATTGTGATCCATCCATGGGGTTGGTTGGTGATATTTCAGTAGGGTGTTCGGATTCAACCTCGGAATTAGATGTGAAGTGAGGCATGTCAGAATCGAATGACTGTGTTCAATGACTTGTCGAGTCAAGGGATAAGGCTCTATGTCTATGATGTGTAGAGTCAAGTGTACCAAACTGAGGGGGTTCACCCTGAAGATGGTAGGATCGTCTTAAATTCTCAATGGTGAGAAATATATAAAAATTTCAGTGGAAGGTGGTGATGTAAAAAACTCGAAACCCTAGTGCAACAATGAGTGCAAGAGGGGAGTGAAAAAATAATGGCTCTCAGACCAACAACCAACCTCAAAAGAACTTATTATAGTAGCTATGCTATAATAAGTGGAGGGATCCAACAAAATGGTCAGAATACCAAAAGTCAAACAGTTCCTAGAAAAAAGTGGTGCTCACTAGACCAAAGGTGGGTATTGTATCATGAAAACACCTAACTAGAAGTATTGTGAGTCAACAAACGATATTCTCTGCAAGGTGATGAAATCCAAGTCAAACAATATAGAGTGTTGCATCAATGGCTAGATATCCCCCTACTGGGAGGGACACCGAGTAGACAATCCTAAAGAGTGGAAACTAGGATACCCCGTTCATGACATGTTCGGTTGGGTGAATCTGCAGTTTGGTTCTATCGCTGTTGTACCCCCATATGGGTGTACACCGAGGACTTCGAAAGGTATCCTTCGGTTACTGAATGGATTGCGGTATTCCACTCAAGCTTCCGGAACCAGTCTAGCTACTTCAACCCTCCTGAGAGAGAGGCATTCCCGATAAATTGGTTGATAACCGTGTCAAAATTATAAGGGATTTTTGGGACCCTAAATACAACCACTATGTCTCAAATGTAAATAATTGAGGGGTGTTATTGGTACACCTATCCCCTCAATTCTACCTTACTACAAGATTCTTTTAAGTGCTCCCCAAGTGGGGTTAAAAAGTTTTTTGAGTTAAGGTAGATTTTAAGGCTCAGTTTAAATAATGTGGCAGATTGGGTGCACGTGTGATTATATAACTGAAATTGATTTGCCTCGCTTGGGCGATTGATTGCAAATGAAAGAAAAGACACTTCCAGTTTGCAAAAAATAAAGGCGTTTTTTGAAATGTAAATGCTTGAAAAAACTATTAAAAAATAATGGATCTTTGAAATAATTTAAAGAGAAGCAAATAACATAAATATTTCAAGAAATAAATGGATCTTGTAGAAAATTGCTTGGGCAAACTATTGAGCCTATAAATAGTAAAACCTTTTATCTAAATAGAATGCAGAAAATATTTCTTTCGATTACTGAAAATTTTTAAAAAGACTTTTTAATGGAGCATATATAAATAGAAAAAGATTTAGTATGGATGTAAAAATGCAGAAAAAATAATGCTGTAAAATACGCTAAATGGGCAAAAAATACAGCAAAATTTTTTCTAAAAAATTGGCCGAATTCAAAATAACAGCATCGCGGGTTTTGGGGAAACAACCGCAATATGCAGTGCGGGTTTTGTCTGCACAGTCGTGATGTGCAGCGCAGCAAATGGCCGCGAAGCCGCTATGTGAAGCACGGGTTTCGGTCACACAGTCGTGATGTGCAACGTGGAAAATGGCCGCGAAGCCACGATGTGCAACGCGTAAAATGGCCGCGAAGCCACGGCATGCTGCATGGAAAAAGGCCGCGAGGTCGCGATGAGCCGCACGACTATTGGGCGAAAAGCCACAAGGCGAAAGCCGAAAATGGACGCCGAAAAATGAACCCGAAAATGGAAATTTCAGGCTATTAATGGCAATAGAAAGGGCCAAGATCTAGAATAGCAATGGGTCTACCATCTAGGATGGAAGATCTATGAATTAAAATGATTAAAACTAACAAAAACTAAGATCTAAAGCAAAAAAATGAGGTCTAAGAATTCGGAGCCAGTGGAGTTGCCAAAAACTATTGACTTGGTTTTGCAACCAAGCTTTGTGCAATGGGCACCTATCAACAATGTGATAGCAGTTTCAATATAGAAAGCAAAAACGATTATGAATTAAATCTAAATCTAAACTAACATTTGCATATAACAAATAAATCTAAAAACTATTCATGGAAAGAACAAGAAATAAAAGAATGTTTTGTATTAAGATACCTCAAATGGTGAGGATGTGATGTTGAGCAACTCCAAGTTCCAATGGTCTCTTCTCCAAGATGCTGAAAATGGCCAAAAGTCTCAGGAGAGATTTAGATAGCGTGAGGATATGATGATGGATGGATGGAAAGTGAGGAGCCCCTACCACCTTTTTATAGTTTTTGGTGGTGGGGAATACCATTATAGTTTTGAGGAAACCAATGGTATTGACCAACATGGTTTAGGTACCTTTTTCCCTCTTGTTCCATTTTTTGAATATTTTGAATATTTTTATTCTCTTTTAATATTTTTGGGAATTCTAGACCCTTTTTAAGGGTTTTTTGTGTTTTCTAAGGAAAAATATACATTTTGAGGGGAAAAACGGGTGTATTATGGTCTTTTGGTGACCTTTTGATGGATTTAGAGGCTCAAATGGTGGAAAAGTGGACAAATGGATCATGCGAATAAGGAAATGAGCTAGTGAGCACTTTTTGGGTGTTAACACCTGTGCATTGGTATTAGCTGCACCTAATCTCCCTGACCTTCAAATGAAACATCCAGTGAAGTAGTAGTACCTTCGTTTGAACTTACACTGTAAAATGAAGCTGCCTCAAAACCTGCACTCACTCGAACTTAAATTATTCATACAAAAACCATAGGCGTTCATTCACGATCTAACACGCTTATCTTACTGAGATTGCCAAAAAGTTATATAAAAAGAAGAGATAGTGAATAGTATATTATGCACCCATCTGTTTAAGATTCAAAAATTATTTTTTTAAAGAATTATTTTATCGTAAAATATAATATTGTTTTTTTAACCTAGAAAAAACAAAACCTGTATTTTGGCATTCAAGAATCAAAGTATAAAAAAACCTGAAGCCTTCTTTCAGGTAAACAACTTCTAAAAACACTTTTAGAGATTAAGATGTTGAACAAACCTATATATAATCTGTAACTCCCAAAAATAAAGCTATTACATCTCAAAACTGGAATCATATCAAAATCCAAGAGTCTTCAAAACCAGTTGTATGAAAGAAATAAACAGTGCAATAGATCCTAAATATGGTAACGCTAATTCAGAAGAGTAATATCTACGATATATTTTGTGTAACCATGATTGGAGCAGACATGAATGAACCTGCAACCATGGGAATAACCCGCGGCGCATTGAAGCTAAAACTAAAACACTGCCCGACAAAGAGGGCAGGAGCGATGTTCAGAAAGCCATGCTAGAAGGCAATCCAAATGGAATATGTGCGCACATTCTGCAAGCCACTATGTGATTACTGCACCACTGTCTTTAAACTACTCACGACAAATAGAGCATAGGTCGCCCTCCTGCCCAAGGAAGAATGAAACATCCACTGCGATTGTCGTTTGATCCAATATCTTCCTGGATCTCTCGGATAAGCTCTCATATATCATTTTTCTCTGAATTCTCTATGTGTACTCCCTCATTTGCACTTCAATATTAGTTTCATGTGAGAGAAAATCTCGCTCATGGCCAACCTCTCAATCCATCGCTCTTCTCCAAACTCAATCACTCGTGCTTCACACTCACTTACAACTGAGTGAAATCTAGATCTTGGCATGGAATCTCGCCTGTGGGGATGTCGCATTCTCTGTGTGATGTACTCCCTCAGTTGTGCTTCAATCTCAATTTCAATTGAGCGAACATTTCGCTCCCACTAGGGGGAAAGTTCTCAATCCGTCATTGTTTTGCAATCTCAATCACTCGCGCTTTAAACTCAATTGCAAATGAGTTAAGTTTAGATCTCTGCGTGGAATCTCTCTTGTGGATATCCCGCATTCTCTATGCGATGTGCTCCCTCAATCACCCTTCAAAATCAATAGCAAGTGCGGAAAATCGAATCTCACACTTGCATTCTCTAGTAGATCTCAGCGTCGAATCTCGCTCCTTCTCGTTGGCCAAGTTCTCAATCTGTTGCTCTTCTGCAAACTCAATCAGTCGCGCTTTAAACTCAATTTCAAGTGATAGAAATGTAGATCTCTGCGTGGAATCTCGCCCTCGCTCCATGGCCAAGTTCTCAATCCGTCATGCTTCGAGCTCCTCTGCAAATGAGCGAAAACTAGAAGATATCGACATGGAATACCGCTCCGCTTCCTATATTATTTATATACATGGATATGAGTAACTAGTAGATAACTAGTAGTACATATTGGTAGTATATGGATAATTTGAAGTGGTAGTGTATGGATAACTCTTAGCTAGTTTTCTAACAAACAATAATAAGTAACAAATAAGTAATAATAATTTATTATTTATTAGTGACACCTAACTTGTGACCTATAGTCTGGTAGCTACAATAAGTAACAAATAAGTAATAATAACTTATTATTTATTAGTGAAACTTAACTTGTGACTAGTGTGGTAGCTAGTGCAAGGATAACTCTTAGCTAATGCATGGATAAAGGCTTCCTAGCAAATAACAAGTAACAAATAACTTATTACTTATTTGTGACACATCTGTATTCGGTAGCTAGTAACACATCTGTATTCGGTAGCTAGTGCATGGATAACTCTTAGTTAATGCATGGATAAAGGCTTCCTAGCAAACAACAAGTAACAAATAACTTATAACTTATTTGTGACACATCTCTGTTCAGTAGCTAGTGCATGGATAACTCTTAGTTAATGCATGGATAAAGGCTTCCTAGCAAACAACAAGTAACAAATAACTTATTACTTATTTGTGACAGTTAACCACCTATCTGTGTCCATCAACCACAATTTAAGTAGTTGTGCTAGTTATAATGATACTCATACTGTATACACATATATAAGAGAAATAAAACTCATTAACCATTAAATTATCACATTATTTAAAAAGTTTTTATTTTGTTTATATATATTAAATGAAATATATATTTCAATTATCTAATTATAATATCGCGATTTTTATAGAAGAAATGACTATTATTGTGCATCATTAAAAGTAACTAAGCGGCCCATAAGTATGGATGTGAATTTTTTATGGTTTGATTTTATGTTATTTAATATGTTTTTTTTTAATATTTTGTTAAAACTAATGAAGTGGTTCTTCTCTTATTGTTTTACATCAAATTTATGGATGTGAAATTTTGGATAATTTGATTTTATCTTATTTAATAATGTTTTTTTTTTAATATTTGATTAAAAAGTAAGTGGCTCTTCTCTTATTATTTATGTGAAATTTTGGATAGTTTGATTTTATCTTATTTAATAATGTATTTTTTTAATATTTGATTAAAAATTAAGTGGCTCCTCTCTTATTGTTTTACCTAAATGGATGTGAAACTTTTTAGTTTGATTTTATGTTATTTAATAAGTTTTTTTTAGTATTTCGATGGTTTTATTACATAGAGAATGGAAGCAAATATATTTCGTAAAAATTATGAAAATAATGACCATTTGGTAATTAAATAGTTATAATAATCCATAGTGCAAGAAGTAGAAAAAAATAAACATAACTAAACATGTTGTGGGCATTTTTTCTTCTTTAAGAAACCCCTATCGGTTGTGAGTTTTCTATTGGAATTATTGTTAGTGATGTCAAAGGGTTAATGTCGACATTGATGTCATACTAAGGCATTACACTGAACATGTTGTTATTAATGTTATGTCAAAGCATTTGCATATAAGGGGGGACATCTCCTGATTGATTTATATATAGGTTTACAAGTATAGTAAAAAAATAATGCACATGAAAAAGTAAAATGTGAAATGGTGGTTTCAAACCGATGGATTTGGAAACCCATGATATTTCAGAAGGGTTAGAAGCTTATTGTATTTTCTAATGGTACTTGGAAAAGTGAAAAAAAATGGGCAATGCTTATGATATTTGGAGAGGGTTGAAAGCCCATAGTATTTGCAAAAGTGAAATAAAAAAAGGAATTAATTATTTAATTAATGGGTGTTGTGTGTTATGAATAGACGTGTCCCTTCATGAAGGGCTTTGAAAAAGTATAAAAAGACAAAGTATTGAGAAAAATTGTGTGGGAACAAAAAAAATGTAGTAGCATTTGAAAAAGTGGATAAGCTTGCAAAATCAGTTTCAAGTCATCTTGGAATTTTCACTATAATTGGTTTTTGGTGTTCAGATTATGAAAATGTTATGAGACAAAGGCAAGATATCAAAGTACATGTGGTACAAGCTTTATACCTTGGTCTAAAATTAATTGTCTGGAATTAAACAAAACACATTTGATCTAAAATTAAACACTACACCTTTATGATATAATTGTTTTCTCCCATTAGTCATGATAAGCTTGAATACCCTTTTTAAAGTCTCCAATGAAATGGATTCTTTTCATGGGTGATTGTTGTCTACCATATCCATGCAATAAAAAATAACAAGTAGAAGTATCTTTTTGAAGAAATACATGAGATATTTTGGGAAAAATACCGTATAATCTTGTATGAATGATTGAAATTATTGTTAGAGAAAGCTCATCATCGGTGTTCATATACATAAGTTTCTTAGAATCTTAAAAATATTAAGTTACAAATATTTGAGGATGAATCCGCATATGCAATTGATTTATGCTTCAAAGGTGAAATTGAGGGCTATGCTTTAGAAATTTATGTGAAATTCTAAATCACTGCATATCATGGAGCTGAGTATACCTCACAGAGAAAGAATGAGCATAAAAGATGAATTACAGTGAAAACTAGAGTAAAAATGAGCAGACAATTAATCATGCATGAGAACTCAAATAGGAACAGAATAATGTCACACAATCCAATAATCAGTATAATCAACAATGATGTTACAATGGAGATAATTTGAATCATAGAGGAGAATTCAAACCTTAGTTGATAGTTGTTCTATCATAGGAATTTTCACCACTAGAGTGCTCTGGAAGTCTCAAACTCAACTAAATTGATCCTAAACTCAATTAACTAAAGACACAATCAGTTAACTGACCAAGGAGGGTTCATTAGTGATTTTTCCATGCAAAACAGTCAGAAAAGGGTGCATGAGGCCACAATCAGTGGCATTCAGAGCTCTAACCCCCCAAAAGAGTCAGCTAACTCAGGTGGACTGAACTGGAACACTTATTTATCTCCTAAAAAATAGGTAAATAACTTAAGTGGTCCTAAAATGATGCATGCAAGTCTCAAAAGGTTGTAGATGGATCATGGATGACATCTGCACACCACTAGGGGGGAAATGACACCATCAGATACTAGGAAAATGAAATAATACTAGGTAGGACAATGATGGAGTATTAAAATATCCTAACACTTTCCACATTATACAATAAATATTTGAGGAAATGTCTAGAAAAAACAAGAATAGATTCTATAAAAGTTTCATTGAGTAGCCAACAAAATTTTAGCAAATAAAAATACAGTTTGCTTGTTGAGGCAAAGTGGAAGTGTAACGAATGTAATGATTGATCCTCATATCCATTTGTTTCCTAGATAGATTATTTTTATCTATTGACAAGTAAATTTCACAAATATAGTTTTCTACACAGCTCCATTCATTGATTATCTATATTCTATAAGACATTTCTTAATTGCCAATGATAAATTAAAGAAAATGAGTGTTAGATCAACTAACAAAACTAAAGACAAGGTATGTAATTTTAATGTATCATATTAATAATCATGATGAAATATCATGTCTTATCTAGGTTGATAATATAACTCACATGGTTTTATATTTATAAAGAATTCGTAGTTTATGTTTATTCTTTTTAATAACAAGTTGATGATGATATGTTGGGTTCCTTTGTTAATCGTCCATTTACAAACTTTGTGGATAAAAATAATCATTTATATTTTAGGCTAAATAAGATAAACAAATTAATTATTATCAAATATACACATTGAATTGTTTCCTGAGCCAACCAAAGATTAGAAATACAAGACAAACAATTTAAGTTATTGGACAATTAATTTACTCCACCCCTTTTAGGGACTAACCATTAAATAAATTAGTTTTCACCAAAAACTTATTGTAAGGAACCTTTTGGTTATCTATTCCACCAAACTACCCAACTCATACCAAAAAAAAATGAAAAATTATTATTCAAAATTGATAACCAATAGAAAATAGAAAAGGCGATGGTTACATATTTCCAAAATCATGATGAGAAATTGAATCATAAAACTCTTACCACATCTAATATTGTCATGCAATGATATTATATTTTCCATTTTTTCTAAAATCGTTGCTTAGTCTACTTATGTAAAATGATCACAAAATAAAAAATTGAGACCATTTCTCCACAAGTATGTGTTGTCCTTGATAGAATAATACTTTTATTAACAAACATGTGCAAGTAATTTGGTTTCAATTTTGAGAGACTTCATCTTCTATCAACACTTTTTAATTATTTTCCTTCTTAGCTACAACTAAATTGGAGTTCAACTATAAAATGACTAAAATAGTCCTTGTTTCTTCAAAATTAGATAATAATATATATTGAGAATAAATAATTAATATGAATTGAATAACATGATATATTACAATGAGATTTATTATGTTATATTTGTATGTATTGATTTTTTATTTCGCATAGTTAATATTTTTGTTTATTTTTATGATTATTTTCATATTTATATTTATGTTTGTTGCATTGATGTCTCTTTAAAGAATGTTTTGTTTTCAAAGTATAATGAAGTGGATTTTTTTTAGTTTACCATGTTTCTTTGGAAACATCATCCTTGTCCTTGTCTATATTTAGGGGTTTGAATTTATCCTTCATTTGAGTCTTGGTAATGTTCCTTTGTAATATATGTATCATACCATGAAGTCATTTGACCAGGTTGTTTATCGTAAAATTGTGATGCTTATTGGGTACATACTTGACTTGCTTCCATTGTTGTATGATTATATGAGCTTCATGCACCTTTTCCTTTAGTTTTACTTAACTTTTATTGAGAGTCAACCATTCAACACCAAATAAATTATAATATTGACTTTTCCAGTTAAACTCTATGAACTATTCTTAAAGGTTAGTGGAGCATAAAGTCAACTTCAACTTCCTTGAGTTGTAGAGCATAGAGTCATATTTGTAGTTCTAATTCTTGTATTTGAAATGAGACTTTATGACATCTTCCTACTTCCTTGACCTCTTGTCCATCAACAGCCATAACTGTGAGGTCCTTTGTGGGGTACACAAAAGGGTTTAATTATTTAGAAACAAATATGTCTATAGAATTATATGTACCACCGAAATCCATGAGTATCCTCACATTACTATATTTCATGACTTCTTTAAGATTTAGGGTCTTAGGTCATGATTTCCTCATCATGGTTGCTAGTGGAACTGTAGACTTGCTTTCTTATTTTCTTGGAAACTTGATCTTATCTACCTTTATAAGCTATGACGGAACATATTTTACACTTGGGTTTGATGTTTGGTATTTTGGAGTAATTTTTTATATTTGAAGAATGTGTTCTTCATTTCTATTTTGTTGGGCACATCATATGGAAGATATGATAATTTTCATGATGTTTCATTTCGATCATCGATATTTTAAATATATTATGTGGATTTGTTCTACACTAATCTATTTCGTAATTTGCGATCGATGAGTTCAGACTCTAACATTGCCTAAGCTTTGGGTTTTATCAATAACTAATCTCATCTTTCAGTTGGCTAATTAATCATCTATGTATGCTCATTAATTATCACTAATATTTTGTCCTTGTCAAAGTTTAAATCACAATGATGTCTTAGAATCCATAACCTATCCTTGTCAAAGTTTAACTCACGAGGACATGTTAGAATCCATCTCCTATTGTAATCAAAGTAAACATATCCATTCTTTATTACACTAGTACAAAATGAGATATAAATGACCCAAAAAACGACCAAAATCCGCATATAAATGACCACTTTTGAGTTGGTGACCACTGGTAGTAAATTAGCGGTCATTTATCATGCAACCAAAAATGTGGTCATATTTAGCTTGGTCATTTATAGCTTAACTTGTGCTCATATATTTGGTCATATATTTAGTCATTAATTTGGTCATTAATTGTTACAATTAATGACCAAATTTATGACCACATTTTTTGTCATGTGATAAATGACCGCTAATTTGCTACCAGCGATCGCCAACTCAAAAGTGGTGAGTTATATGCATATTTTGGTCATTTTTTTTGTCACTTATCTCTCATGTTGTATTGGTGGTCGTTTATATGCAAATTTTGGTCATTTGTTTAGTCAATTATCTCTTTTTAGTGGTTTCAGAATATATATAGGGCACGAAGGAATCGAACCACCAACCTCCTGCCTATAAGGCAGGTGCTCTACCATTGACCTAGAACCCTTAAATATAATTCCTTATGGATTGATATGAGAAGAAAATTTCCAACAGTTAACACCATCTTGCCAAATTCTGGAAAAGGGTCACATACCTAGGTAAGAAACAAAGATTACCCAATAGTAACAAAAAAGGGTCATGTCAATGATAACCTTCTTTTTCCAAAATCTCTCAAAAATCAAGAATGTAGTTGTATTGTCAATTTTTTCTCCAAGTGGTACTAAATCAAGAATCACAATTGTCTTTTCCTGACCTTGGGCATCTGCATTTTCTCTCATTATCCTTACTTGGCTTTGTTTCAAGAAAGTTCATGCTGCTATCTATGCAGCCAACACTAAAACCAATGGGAAAAAATGATAAAGTGTGTTAGGAACCCATGTCAACCCTTCTATTTACTTTGTTAGTATATTGTTGTTGGACGCATATGCTTTGTAAGTCGTCCCATAGTATTTTTTGATCCATAGTTGTGTTATTGTTGTTTAACGCATATGCTTTGTAAGTCGCCCATAGTATTGTTGATCCATAGTTTGTATTGGCCCATGGTTTTGACCCATAGTATTGGCGCCTAGACTTAGTATATAAGTGTGTGTTGAGGCCTATGAAGGCACGGTGAAGTTATTTGTATTGAGCTTGCTCAAAGGATGTTGCCCCCTTGAAGTGGCCTACGATCAATATAAAAGTGATTCTGAGTTTTGTCATTTCTATTATTTCGCATATTCTTATTAATTAATTGTTGCAGGTTCTTCACATCTGGTATCAGAGCACTTTCTTGGGCTCACTCGGTGAAATTTCTGCCAATTTTTTTTTCTTCGCATCTGTTGCAGCTTCTGATCTGGGAATAATCCCTATCCTCTTAACTGTGGCAAGTACTTGGGAATAATCCCTAAAAATCATTGTGAGGAGTACCACAGGAACCCCGAAGTAGCTATCCCATTGAGAGGACCTGCCAGCGAAAAGGGCAACGACCCCTACTTGATTGACTAGTTCCCACCCGTGAGGTAAGCCAAGAGTTGTCGTTTGTGGCAAAGCGGTTATCAGTTTTACCTGAGCCATGGAGTGAGAGGTACTACCCCAATACGCAGGCCGTCAGACAGCATTGGTGGCTGAGTGAAACCCCTGAGCTGTTAGGAAGCCACACATACCTAGGGTCCATATCTATTTTCAGCTGAACTGTTGCCACGCCATTTTAGATCTATTTCAAATCCAGCCATTTTCGATCCAGTCGGTGCCATTTTAGACCCTCTGTTTCTGATCACTTCCCCTCCATTTCAGATCCCTCTGTTTCCGATCACTTTAGCCATATCTCCCTTGTTTTCACTCTGTTTTCCCTAAAACTTCACTGACAACCCTGGAATCCCATTCTGCATATTTCATTCCTGAGGACCCTATCCCAAATTCCACTTCCCAAAGCCCGAAATCCCACATTTGTCTATTTTTAGGGTTTTCCATTACTTATTCGGATTTTACCCAATCGCCTTCAAATATTTCCACCGAGTTCCTTTCTTAATTCTGCTTCTTTGTCCCTCTCTACCAAATTTTCTCATTATTTCACCCTGCTTCTAAAATCTCCATTTTTTGCTTCCCTATCCATTAGAAAGTGTCCAAAACCTAGTCAAACCCCAATTACCCCTCTGAGTTTTTCCCAAATCCAAATTTCCCTTTACTAAATAAGCTTTTGTTTGTGTTTTTCTATCCATTCCCACAAAAAGAAAAAAAAAACCTGGTTATGGTTGTCACCCGCGTCGGAGCAAAAACCATGGAGGAAGCACTTGCAACCATCCAAACCAAACTCCAAGATCTGGATGAAAAATTTCTCAGCCTCCATCTTTAGCATTCAACCATGAACAATAACCGATAGCAAGAATCTTCTGCAGCCACTAGGTTCTCTTCTTCCAGCTATTTCCATGGTCCGAAGCTTGAATTTCCTCGCTTCAATGGTACTGATCCAACTAGATGGGTCTATCGTGCAGAACAGTATTTCAGTTTGCATAATACTTTTGATGTCCAAAAAGTTCCACTTGCATCCTTTCATTTGGAACAAGAATCCCTTCAATGGTACCGTTGGTACATCAAGGCTCATGACGAGCCAAAATGGACAGATTTTTTCCAACTCCTTTTGCAACGATTTGGTCCCAGTGCTTTTGATGACTTCACCAGAGCACTCACTAAACTCCATCAAAGTGGCACTGTGAGAGAGTATCAGACCGAATTTGAGAAACTAGCCAATCACACAGAAGGCTTGTCTGATGAATTCTACAGGAGTTGTTTTATCAGTGGTCTTAAGGATGAAATCCGATCAGAGGTTAAAATGTTTTGTCCCAACACAGTGATGGAAGTCCTAGGGTTAGCTAAGTTGGTAGAAGACAAGATTGCATCCCAACAACGCTCCAAAACCACTTTTGTTCCCTTCAAAAATATGGGTTCTCAATGACCTCCCATTCTGCAAGCAACTCGACCAGCTCCTATCAAGCATTTTTCTGAAACAGAGATGCAGGCACGCAGAGAAAAAGGGCTTCGTTATAATTGTGATGAGAAATTCACTCGGGGACATAGATGTGTTCAACAAAAGCTCTATCTCTTGGATATGGGTTCTCCACCTGCCTCTAAAATTGGTGAAGAAGCTCCACATCCAATGGATGCTCAGGTCGACATTCAGGAGCCTCCTATTGACCCCCCATCTCAGGATGAATAACCAGAGATATCTCTCCATGCTTTATCCGGCGTCACCACCCCCCAAACAATGTGGGTCAGGGGTTATTTCAAGAAGATTCCTCTTACAATACTCATTGATTCTGGTAGCACTCATAACTCCATTGACCCCTGGATCGCCAAACAGGCTGATTGTTTTGTCCATCCTTGATCCAACTTTGAAGTCATGGTTGCTAATGGAGGCACCTTACCTTTCAAGGGAAAGTGTCATGATGTGTCTATCTCTCTCGAAGATTATAACTTGCGATCTGACATGTTTACCTTGTCCTTAGGCGGATGTGATGTGGTTTTGGGCATTCAATGGTTATGCACACTTGGCCCCATCTTATGGGGTTTTGATGAACTTTGGATGCAGTTTTCAATCAATGGGACACAACACAAATTTACAGGCTTACAACCAGGGTATCTCTGCATCATTAGTTCACATCACCTGGAAAAGATCCTTAAGAAGAATTCACATGGTATCATCGCTCAGCTCCATTCCATTCAGATGCACCCATCAACGGTCTCCACTACTTCCTTGGATATATATGCAGGTGTCTTTGTTGCACCAGTGGGATTTCTGCCTTTAAGAGACATTTCTGGTAAGCATTTAGCCGTGTCTACATCTCAGTAGGAAATGATGGCTATTTTGCATGCAGTACCGATGTGGCAGCCATCCCTATTAGGGAATTATTTCTGCATCGAGACTGATCTCCAAAGTCTGAAAAATTTCTTGGAACAATGGGTCTCCTCCCTAGCACACCTGAAATGGTTTATCCACCTCATGGGTTATGACTATGCGATCACTTACAAGAAGGGTAAGGACAATATGGTGGTAGATGCTCCTTCTCACACATTTGATGACCCAGTTTCTCTTATAGCTATTTCTCTGCTTGTTCCAAACTGGTTGCAATATGCTCAACAGGGCTATCTCTTCTATGAACTCAATGCTTCTTCATCGACAGGGCACTCTGGGTTCCTCCAAAAGCATGACCGGGAACAATGTAACTTCTTTTGGTAGGGACTGAAATTTCTAATTCAATAGATGGTGGTTGACTGTGATACTTGCCAGGTCAACAAGGGTCAAACGACACTCCTTTCGGGACTGCTTGAACCCTTTCCCATCCCTACACAGATTTGGACAACTATTTCTATGGATTTCCTAGAAGCGCTCTAGTGGTACAATACCACGTCTACAAGGACACCATATGAAGCAGTCTATGGATAGGCACCACCAGTTCTTCTTCCATACACCCTCAGCAGCTCCCTAGTTCAGGCAATTGACTCGGTTCTTCGAAGCCGCGATCAGATTCTTCTCATTCTGCAAGACAATCTTCACATGGCAAGAATTCGACTGAAACAACAAGCTGTTCAACACTGTTTAGAGCACACTTTTCACGCAGCTGATATGGTTTTTCTTCAACATTCCAAGCAATCCTCCTAAACCTCAAAAGGCGTCAGTTGCCCGGAATGCAACTCGAAGATGCTACAGGGGAACCACTCCGTCCAATTTTGCATCAATTTGCACATCTAAAGCTTTGAGGACAAAGCTTTTTCTAAGGGAGAGGGGATGTTAGGAACCCATGTCAACACTTCTATTTACTTTGTTAGTATATTGTTGTTAGATGCATATGCTTTGTAAGTTGTCCCGTAGTATTTGTTGATCCATAGTTGTGTTATTGTGGTTTGGCGCATATGCTTTGTAAGTTGCCCATAGTATTGTTGATCCATAGTTTGTATTGGCCCATGGTTTTGACCCATAGTATTGGCACCTAGACTTACTATATAAGTGTGTGTTGATCCCTATGAAGACACGGTGAAGTTATTTGTATTGAGCTTGCTCAAAGGAGGTTGCCCCCTCGAAGTGGCCTACGATCAATATAAAAGTGATTCTGAGTTCTATCATTTCTACTATTTCGCATATTCTTATTAATTAATTGTTGCAAGTTCTTCGTAAAGTGCCACCCAAAGCTCAAGATCCACTTGCGTTGGATATACACAACCACATGGTGCACCAGGAGGAGTAGAATTCAATGGTTGAGTGCAATCTATTGAAGCACAATCTGTACAAAGAATGCATCAAGTTAGTCACACATAATGTATCTTGATTCTTTATACACAGAAACAAGGTGAATTCTAAGCGACTGATCTTATATGCATGGAGTAAATTTATTTGCAAATAAAATGATAACAATTACAAAGAAATTCAATTCATGATAACAGAATGAATTTTCAAAGAATAACAAAATATATTATGTACTTCAGCAATCAGTATAAGCTTCTTAAGAAAATAGAATAGTTCATAATGGACCCTTTTAATTTCTTATAACATGAATTTAATCAACTAGAAAAAATAGAGGACAAATTACCCTTATAAACTCATGTGTATTCACATTTTTGTCACAACCACTCATGAAGCACAGCAGGGTAAAAACATTACAGAAGAACAATGAAAACCGATGCTAATTACTTCAAAACTTTATAGTAAAATAGTAAGGAGTTGCAAGCGTAATCAACTCAAACGAAGATGAGAAATTGCCATTACAAACTTGTTTACATTGAAGTGTAGCGGAAGTAAAATAAACTTATCCATCCTACACATTCTTGAGCCACATCAAACAAGTGATTTATGATAAAAATTACCACAGATATTCCCTTGATGAGGAGCATTTTTCAAGCGATGTTCGAACCAGTTCACCTTCAACGAGAAAGTCAAAAGGTTGAGGCTTTTCTGCCCAAAAAAAGAGAAATTTCAGGTTAGGAAAAAAAACTCAACTCCAACTTCCCATGAAAATATACAAACTGTAACTTTGTACTACAAACAATTCTAACTTTTTGCACCATTTGTAGACTAATCTTGAATAAAATAAAAAATTGCATTAATTAGCATATTAAATTTGTGGAAGTTGTTTAAAGGAAATACTAGAAAATTAAGACAACAAGAAAAAAATATTGGCACTGAGTTTAGATCAATGTATGGTCAGAAAAATTATCGTGGAATCCTATAGCAAAGGTATTTCTTGTCTGACATAATAAATTTGATCATAACTTCCAACAGGTCAAATCAGTTTAAAGTTCTAAAGAAACATGAATTCATGCATATCTATATTGCTAAGCCACAATACTCTACAAAATTGGCAAATGAATGTTTGTGTGAAAATGCCACAACCCCTTCTCCCTTGGTTTAAAGTCTAATGGTAAGTGGAAGAAACGACATCTAATTTATTATGATACAGAAATAGATATGGATGCAAATTCATCAATTTTTAATATTCTTTTGGATTTTTATCTAAAATGTCAAAAATGTTATTTCAAAATAAAACTAGAATTCATCATTCTAGAGAGGGGATGCCCCCAAGAATATGTCAACCAAATCCCTTGTGGAAATATATTAACAAGGTAAGACGGGAGCAAGGAAGGAAGGGGTTGAGGGGAAGGAAAAAGTTAAAAACCGGTGTACACTAAAGGCAATTATACAAGGTTTAGAGCCAATTTCATGCATGCTCTAGGCTCACTTTAAATACCATGCAAATTTGTAGTACAATGTCCATTGAATTTCAATCTGAATTGAGAAAAGTTATATCAAGCAAGATATTCACAGGTAAGAATCTAAAGTGACAAATGTAGGTCCCCCCAAAAAACATAGGGTATCCATTGCACTGGAAGTAGAAGCCTTGGCTCCTCGTAGCTCCAGAGCCAAATATAAATATTCCATATTGTTTGTAATTCCATAATAATGTTTGGACTTAGAGTGAATTCAGTCAACCATGTTGTGAATGTGATAAAAGCATAATCGTCATATGTTCCTAGTTGGCAGATGCATATGAATATGGAGCTAGGGCTAGTATTTAACATTATATGTAAAAATAAACATGACATTTGGGGCCGGAATTTATTTGGCTTCCGTAGGTGGCCAAAAGGAGGATATAGGACAGTCATCTGAAGCTAGTCTTTCAGAATTAGATACTTGGGTAATATTTTTATAAAAGGATAAATATCCTATTAAGGTCCACTAACCAATTAAATGGTTTTTCGGATGTGGTACTAGTATGTCCCTTTGATGATGGAGAGAAACCAACTCCAGGAGGTCAAATACCTTCTCTCTCACACACACACAAGGGATCTACACCCGCTAGGGTTTGAACCTGGGTTGTTTCAATGGTGGTGCCCCACCCAACCACCAAGCCATTTCTTGACTGATAGAAGCTTTGACCGAAGCATGTGACAGCATGGTCTAATTCTCTGGGGAAATAAATTTGTCTATCTTTATAGTAAGATGTGATAGAAAGTTGAAAACGTACACATGCATCATAGGGAGCTTGACCCAGACTGGGAACCCAAGGAGATAATAAAGTTGACTGAAAATATGGGTTTCCAATGTTGTAAAACCACCAAAATGTTCCTGCTAAACCTTTGTCGATGGGAAACAATCTCGTCAATAGATGAGGCGGCCTCAAAGATAAAGGAGAACAAAGCCTTTGATAGGTTTTCACAAATGCAAGGCAAGTTAATGCAGATTATGAAAAGTAAATGGGAAGGAATATAAGGATATTTTAACATAATCCCCTTATAAACACTCTTTTCTCTCCTCTCTCTCTCTCAAGTTCTGTTGCATTCCTTCAACTCCTATCAACCCCTATAATTAGATCTCCTAAACATGTGAGGTCTAGTAATCTTCTATAGTTTAATGTCAATGGATAGTTCTCAAGGGAATTTTCTGGAGTCATTCCATAGCAATGGGTCCCCATGCATTTGATCGATGTAGAGGGTCTGAGAAATGTGGGTCATAGCCAGTGAGGTATCTCAGGCTGGCCTAATGTTTTTTCAAATTTTATTTTGTGGGTGCATTTTCTATTTGTTTCTGTATTAGTGATGTGCAAAATGGATCAGAAAATGTGACATATGAATAGCTCTAATAAATATGAAAGAATTTCTTTCATCGGGGAACCTGTTGGTATTCCAATTCTTTGGTGTTTTGTTGAACAAGTTTGCTATTAGGTTTAAGTGAATCTACCTAGAATAAAATTATTAGAATTCAAAAAGCTAAATTTTTTTATGGAATCCTATGAGTCAAAGGCGTACTTTTTTTTATGTCAGAATATATCTAAAATTAAGCATGTTTGCCTCATCCAAAACTTGTGGCTTTACATATTGCTCTTGTTGATGCACCTAATCGCATTGCTTTGACTGATGCATGGAAGGTTGGATGGAGGAGCACATTAATGTTATTTTCCGCAAATAACTTTACCAGAAGATCTGGTATATACGATAAGCCATAAATACGAAGTAAAATAGATAATATATTAGATAATGGATGATTAATAATTTACAATGAGGCTTGCTTTTATAGGCTTGAGCGTGTATAGTGAAGGGTTACACCCTTTCACTTAATAATTAATAACTTTAATTAACATACATATAATATTCATAGCATTGCCACTTTCTTAGAAAGGCTTTGTCCTCAAAGCCTTATAATTTTGCTGCATTGTTCTTTGCGATGTCATGGCTGATGAAACATGTCGATACGAACTGCTAAGTGTAGAGCATAACTTCCGATACGTCGACGGATCAATCCATCCCAAATTGATTTGTTGTGGACTGATGGGATTCCCTACTGATGTGTCATCAGGAGATTTGATCACATTAGTACCATTATCTTTCGACACTTCCCACTTTTTCAAATATTGGTTTTTATGGTTGGGGTGTCGATAGGGAACTTTCGCAATATCATTTTCGTTTACGAATGTCGCCTTTAAAGCATTGATATGAGTTGGAAGTTGTATTTTCGTCTCTTGAGGATTTAAGCTTTTGTTCTGTATCTTTTCCAACTTGTTTTCTAACTGCCTATTATCATTTTGAAACTTCTTAATCAATTCGACTTGCGATTTTTTGTCATCTTCAAATGTCTTAAGTTGTTCCTTAAGATCTTCATTATGACTTCTGATACAACTATTTTCTTCCTGCTTGTCTAGAAGTTTCCCTTCAATGTCGTCCATAGATTGTTCTATCTTTCGGCTATTTTTCAACTTCTTAATTTTTGTGACTAGTATCTTGTTATGATTTCTTAGTCTAAAAATTTCTTCAGCATTGTTAGATAATGCTTTATTACTCTTCGCGATCTCTGACTTATGTGTCTTTTTAGAGTCGTCATTTTGTTGTTGAAGAACTTTTATCTGTTGTCGACACTGGCCGACCTCTGATTCTTGACTTTCTAATTTATGTCGTAACTGCATTAGTTCTTCATCTTTGTCGCTAATGATTTTGTTCAAGCGTATTATTTCTGCTTCGTAATTATTTATTTCCTTCTTTATATCTTGATTTTTCAACCTCTGATTGAAATCATTCTCATCTTTTAATTCCTTGATTTGCGCACATAATTTTTCTATGTGATTTTTCTGGTTGGATATTGTTTGTTCATTGAACCGTTCTTGTATCTTATGTAGTTCAATCCTTACTTCTGATTGTGTATTAATGTCTCGGAATTCTTCATTGTCTTTTCGATAGCGCTTTAACTTGGCTTCTAATTTCTCTCGCAAATCGGCTTCCATAGTTTCTGTCTTCTTCGACGGTGGAATGATCTTCTTTGATTTCTTTGATGAGTCTTTCTTAAACTTGGTCGTCCTTGTCGTTAACGCGTCTCGACTTCTTGATAAGCCTTCCTTTATTTTGACTTCTTCAATGATAAATGATTGTCCTTGACTTGATTTCTTCGGTGATAAGTGTTCTTCGACTTCTTTGACAATAAGGAGTCTTGCTTGGACTTTGTCTTTAATGTCTTCTTTGACTTGAGTTTGCTTTGTTTCTTCAAATAATTCTTATTTCAAAAGAATTGATTTTTTTATTTTTTTTATTTTTTTATTTTGATAATAATAATTATTATTAAAATTTAATAATAATAATATTATTAATATATATATATATTAGGATGGGCGTGTAGTGGAATGCCTAACCAAGATTTAAAAATATAATAATATCACCCTAATTTTTATATTTGGATGAAATTTAGGGTTTTAAGCCCTACTAGTGGAAGTGATTAGAACGTGGAAATGGAGGGAGATGGCTGATGGTGGCACGAGTTGTGATGGAGTAGAGTGAAGGGCTGGTAGAATGTGCAGGCTTGTGTGGAGGTGGAGGTGAGCGCAGAAGGGAAAAGCGAGGAGCTATGGTAGGCGAGAGAATGCATGGGAGGAATGGAAGGCGGAAGGGTGGAGCAGTGGACGCAAGCGTGGATTGGGCTGTGTGGGATAGGCAGCAAGGGGCAGAGAGGCATGATGAGGGGAGGGAGGGATGGAAAGGGGGAGGGGCATGGAATGAGGAGGCACAGATGAGATCCGAGAGGGCGCGAAGGGCGAGGCGAGGGGAAGGGCAAGGATGGAAGGGACGGGCAGAGCTGTGATGGTGGAGGGGGTGTGTGGGTGCGAGGCCGAGTGTGGGCAGTAGTGTGGGTGGAGATCTGGACGCAAGTGCGGGGGAGATGGGAAAAGTCGTGGTGGATGGGGGCATCTGGGAGAGAGGAGGTTGTGCGGGAGAGGGACGAGTTTGTTATGAGCAAGAAGGGGCAGCAAGCTGTGAGAGTGGAGCGATGGAGGCATGGAAATGGGAGGTAGTGAGATAGGAATATTTGAAGGGTGGCGTGGATGTAGCAGGTTGGAGGAGTGGACGTGTTGGTGTGGAGTGCAGAGTGTGAAGTTGGTGTGTAGCAGCACCGAATGGAAAACAGTGGGGGAGAAGAATAGGTGGACGAGAGGCCAAGGGCTTATATTCTTGGTCAAAGACCAATGATGTAGAGAAACTCTACTTGGATGGTTAAAAACCAGAATCGGATGCCCGAGGAAGGGGCTCTGATACCAAATGCGACAGAAAAAATAGGACACAAGATCCATATTGAATAAAAGATATATTATTGAATTGATAAGATGCTTAACGCTTTACAAGAGCTTGTATTTTATAAGGTTTGAGCATTCTTAAGAAGGGTTACGTCCCTTCAATTAAACTAATTAATAATTTACTGATTAATTTAATACAATATTTAATATTCATAGCATTGCCACTCCCTTTTAAAGAGCTTTGTCCTCAAAGCTTGAGTATTTTCCTAATGTCCTCCTTCATTCAAATTCAGTGTCAGTATTAGAATCGGACATGATTTCTTGTGTAGAGACTTGCACTTCCTTTCCATTGATGATTTTGCACTGTATTGTCTGATTGTTCCTACATTTATGGCCTGGGATCCAATCATCACCACATCGACGACATATGTTTTTCTTCTTTTTTCTATTATCAGAGTAACTGTTAGATGACTTTGATCTATTTTCCATTTCATAGGCATATGATTGAGGTTTGTGGCATTGATGGCCAGGTGACCAAGTATCTGCACAGTACCTACATTGTGTCTCTTTTTCTTGTCGATAATGGTTATCACCTCTTGTTTTTATTCCTTCCAATTTGCATTCTGCGGCTTTTGCTTTATGTCTTGCTACCTACGTTAGGTATGTCATGTAACTTTAACTCTTTTTGGAGGTATAGTTTAAGACCTCCTAAATAGGTTTCGAGTCTTTGTTTGTTAGACAACCCAAATACTTGTGTCGATAAGTTTTCCCACTGATGTGTGAATTCCTCAACGCTTCCAACCTATTGTAATCTGGTAAGTTTATTGAAAAATTCATCTTCTTTGATACCTTGAAACCTATTAAAAAAATCATTTTTGAACAAGTTCCAGGTGTAGGAAAAATTGTCTCTCTTCCACGATAAGTACAAATTATAGGCGTACCCTTCCATATGCATTGATGCATATTTCACCTTCTCCTCGTCAGATTGAATATTGTAAATGTCGAAGTATTCTTCTGCTTTGTTTAGCCAAGCAACGCATTGGTCTTCACTTCCATTGTATTTCGACAACTCTATTTTTGCCTTAGGTGGGTACACTATGTAAGGGTGATATTGATTCCCTTTTTCTTTATGGTTTGATGGTGGATCAGAACTACTGGACGATGTAAGTGACATATTTGAACTGCTTCGTTGTTGGCGGTGATTTTTATCTTTTTTATTCTCTACTATCTTACTGATAGCTTCTATTTGGTTGTTTAATCGTGCCTCCATATCTGGCAGTATTTTTGTTTCTATCTCTTGCTTCAGCATCGTATTGTTAGTATTTATTTCTTTTTGCAATTCTTCTTGATTCTTAGCAAGTGCTTCCTGTATGGAAATATGAAATGAGGCATCTAGCATGTCTGGACTGCCGACTTGATCTTTTTTTTGCATTAATCTTTGTAACACCTCCATTAATGTATTATGGTTCTACATCATTTTTTTGTCTAACTTTTTTTGTTCCTTGCTCATAATGTCGAACTTGTCGTCCATTTTCTGCTCCATTACTTGAATGACTTCCTCTTTAATTTCTTTCTTAAGTGCTTCTTGGCTTTTGGTGGTCATTTCCTTGAAAGTTTGGAAATCCTTCTCTAATTTCGCAATTTGAGCTTTTAACTCCGTCGTCATGCTTCTTAAGTGTGGTGGTGAATAATTGGAATCAATTTTGGCTTATGTGGTTAAGGACAAATAAAAATAATAATTATTATTATTTGGGAATAATAATATTATATATATTATAAAGTTTAGAATAAATATTATTAATAATAAGTTTATCATATAATATTTATTTAACTTTTATATATATTTTTTTGAATTTTTGTTGATGTAGGGTTTCGTGGAGATGGCAGCTGGAAGAGCGCTTGGAGGTATGACGACGACGCTGCAATGGTGACAGGTAGTGGGAGATAGGAGATGGGGGTAGGCTGGCGAGGTGGACGCGGGCCCAAGGGAGATGGAGTGGTGCAGATGGGCGTGTTCTGTGTGAAGAGACACGCATGGGAGTGTGGGGGAGAGCGTGGAGTTGTGGAGGTGTTGGGGGGAATGGGTGATGGGGATATGCATAGACGTTGGCAGGAGTGCGGCGGAATGAGATAGTGAGGGAGATGGTGGGGTAGAGGGTGGTGTAGCAGGGAGGCGGGAGAGTGAGGAGCGACATCGGGCTCGTGAGAGAGCCATGGATTTGGGCAGGGAATGGCGGAGGTATGGGGCTATGGATGTGAGGTGTAGCGGCGTTGAGCTGCGTGGAGGTGCAAATGCAGGAGGGTGTGGTGTGAGAGTCGGGGCAAGGTAGTAGGGAGCGGGAAATGCGAGGAGCAAAGGTGGAGGGGCGTGGAGCTGCAATGTTGGGTGAGCAGGGAGGTGGATAATGGAGCTGGAGCAGGACGTTGGAAGGGAAGGACGAGGATGGAAGTGAAGGGCAGCACGGAGGTGGTGGATTGATGGTGGAGTACGTAGGCAGTGGAGTGGGGGAATGAGCCGAGTCCGAGCTCACCTGATGGAGGAGCGAGTCCGCTCCACAAATAACTTTACCAGAAGATCTAGTATATACGATAAGCCATAATTATGGAGTAAAATAGATGATATATTAGATAATGGATGATTAATAATTTACAATGAGGCTCGCTTTTATAGGCTTGAGCGTGTATAGTGAAGGGTTACACCCTTTCACTTAATAATTAATAACTTTAATTAACATACATATAATATTCATAGCATTATTGGTAAGGTTCCTCCTAGAAATGAATCTGGTAACACCACATGGGTAAAGAAGAGACAGGCCAAGCCTGATCTTCGTCTTACACCTGGTCGACATGTGCAATGTTTGACAATGACTTTGGAACAATTGATTGATAAATTGGTAAAGGAGAATAAGATAGTTGTATTTATTAAAGGTTCAAGAACATATCCACAATGAGGAGTTTCTCACAAATTATTGGGTAGATTATGAATCGGTTAATGTTCTAGATGAAGATTACAATCCTGGTTTGAGGGAAACATTGAAAGTCTATAGTGGTTGGCCTACATTCCCTCAAGTGTTTGTGCATGGAGAGCTTGTAGGGGGTGCTGATATTCTAATGGAGATGTCAGAGAAAGGGGAGCTCCAAGAACTCCTTAAGAGAATCAAATAGGGAACTTAGATGTTCTTATTATAAGGGATATAAAAGAGGGGCATATAAGTAGAGAACGATTATTATGGCCTACACTTATTAAACCAGCATGTTTAGTGATCATTTTTCTTTCTCAAGGTGCTAGAATTGTCTCCCTTGCTTCATTATTTTGCATGTTACAAGGGAATGGGTGTAACTGTTGACATTTTATTTAATCAAATGGGATTCACAAAAAAAACATGGCACTCACTCCTAAATATACTATGCTTTGATGAATTTACATTTTGCGTCTCACATATATACTTACACAGATTAAGTTTATTTGCTAGTTTCAAACGTGTAAGTAACCTTTTGATGTAAAATGCTGATGTGGAATTTGGAAATTTATTTACCCTTCCCTGGAGTTTCTTTGTTTCAACTAATGAGAAATTCATTCATAGAATTGAATGAACTGATAGAATAAATGGTCGTTGGTAATAAACTGTATCATGTATAAAGTTACTTAGGAAAAATACTAAATAGTGACATTGATGATAGGAACATAATTTATAGGTACATATTATACTTGATAACTTAAATCTGTGTTTCTATCTTGTAAAGAGTTTGACAAGTAAAGTCTCAAAAGTTGGACAGAAAAAAGTGATCGATATTTTTACCTTCCTTCAGGCCATGCATTAACTTTTAAGTTCCTTCTACATTCCAGAAATACTGGTTTGGGGATGAGAAACCTAGCCCAAAAATTAACTAGATCTGAGAATCGTAAGACAATAGTATCTTTCTTAAATCTAAATATCCTAATACTGTCTAGCTTGAGTAGATTAAGCTTTGTTTCCAGGACCCTTCCGATTACAAGTGTCTAATAATTCTAGAGAAGAACGAAGCCAAAGCTTAATTATTGATCTCAAAGGAAAAAGAGATAGTTTGACAGTGAAAGCAGTTATAGTGGAACCTCAGACTCCCGAGCTTTATAATTGATTAATACTATGAAAAGTGATTAGGAATGGGCATATTTGTGTTATCTTATATACTCAGTTGTGTGGAGGTGAAAGAAATCAATGGGGGATGTATTCTTTATGCAAATAATTCACTTTGGATACACTTGGATTTAATGATAAGATTGCCATTTTTTGTG
Organism: Larix kaempferi; assembly: GCA_027924585.1. Taxonomy (NCBI): domain Eukaryota; kingdom Viridiplantae; phylum Streptophyta; class Pinopsida; order Pinales; family Pinaceae; genus Larix; species Larix kaempferi. The sequence goes on from BSBM01000088.1 coordinate 467,534, forward strand.
ATCAATGCAACAACGAGCTTCATGTTGTCTTTCCACGTAAACATAAAGAGATTTATTTAAAGAATGTGTCCCATGCTTGTAATGATGATTTTAATGAAAGTAGCAAAAGAAAGTCGATTCTATCAACAACATTCTCTTATCTTACTTCAAAAAGTAACTCTTGTTCTCTCTCATGCCACGACATCATCAAATGGAGAAGAATGCTCTTATGAAATAATGATTTAGCTAGACATATTAATAAATTGTTGGATGAAGTTAGATTGCCAGTAAAAAGGGAGGGGAAAAACCTGATTTTGTGCCATATCAAGATTTTCATTGTAGCCCCAAGATCATGAAGTCTAGATAGAGCACTTGGAAAACTCTGAGAAAAAAATTATAAAGAACACTCCATATATTAAGATATTTCAAGTCGCTATTATTTATTATTTGCAGAAATAAATTCAGTCCTTGGAAATCTAAATATCTTGAAGAAGAAAAGCGCATAAATCGCCAAAAAAGAGCATTTTGCATCAGTCAGGGGAGAGGGGCGATCTATGTAGATAAAAAAAAGGGAATGTATTTCTTTTTATTCATATTCCACCTTTTGTAATTGTGTTTCAGAGAGGTAGATGAAGGAGGCAATGTCGCTGCGATCAGGAAGGGGACCAAAAGTTGATGGTCACCAAGATGATCAAACCCTTATTAATATATTCCCTGAATAAATTCATAGATAAAGTAATCAAGGAAAATATCCACCATCTGGACAACATACGAGAAGGACGACCTCTCTGAAGGATACAAACAGTATAAATATTATAAAAACCCGTGGGACCAAAGAGGTGGCTGCGAGAATAACAGAGTTTCTAAACGAGCATGGAGGTGAACTATTAGAAAAGAAAAAATACATAATTGCACAACAGTTCATGATTTCTATATAAGAAACTACATAAGACATCTAGGGACTAATCACGAATATGAGGACCGCACATAAATTCTGGAATGGTGGAGATGTGTTTTTTTTTTACAAGCAAAGGAATGAAATACGTAATGCACTAATGCTTTATATTTATGTTATGTATTAATGATTGTAATGAAATACATAGTGCATTAAAAGTTGGATTAATAATGGACCAAAAAATATGTTAGCTCATTTATGTGAATCTCTAAGCTACATGTGGATGAACACCACTACAAGGAGGAAAAGGGCACATTGTCACCATTAAAGAAAATCACGCCTATAAACCTAATTCGATGCCAAGTCACCACAATTTTCTTTAACTAAAATATCAAGTAGCATGTCAAAACCGTCTAACCTGGCACTAGAGATCAAGGCAATGTGAGAATATGGAATTAGTTAACCCAGTGAAAGAGATAATTCTGCCATGAATACAAATATTTTTTCGGGCGGTTTCATGCAATTAATATGAAGAGAATAAAAAAATCACTAGATCGCGCGGGATGTTCACCATGTTTTGAAGTTCATCATAAAAATCGCGGAGTGCAATTATCTAAATTGTTCCAGATTGTGCTGCTAATTACATACCAATCATCCATAAAAAATATGTATGCAAATTTTTTTAAGGGGGATGTCATTACTCCAATCTGGCATACATATTGTTAAGTTTAGCCTAATTTCACAAGCAAGATCACTAAAAGAAACACAATCACAAGATAGATAAATATTTACCTTTGGAAACTCTCATGAGGTAGAAAACCCAGCAAAGCTCTCCTCAATATAGATAATCAACCAATACAAGATGTAGTTACCAAACAAGAGCTCCTTCTCCTCCTATGCAGATCTCTCTCTCTCTCATGCGCTAATCACAAGTGAGTGAATGAATGGGATAAATGAGGAACACACCTCCTCTATTTATACTCAACTCCTAACTGACTTTTCACCCTAACAGGGCCGACTTCTCCTAGGAGAGCCTAATAACCCCTACCCAACTAACTCAGGGCCGACCCCACAAGGGAGATCTAATAACCCTAGTTACCACACTCTCTTGGATGAATAAACATCTTCGGATATATAATAGGGTCTCTTCAAAGGGATGAAACATATCTGGAATAATAAAATACTAATATAATATTCTTAGAAGTTACAATATTTCAACACATATCCAGCACATCATTCTACTTGTAATAGGACTATAGGTTGATCACAAACGTATCCATCCAAGCCTAATTGAGCATCCCAACCGAGAAGCCTAACCGAGTATCCCAACCGAGAAGCCTAATCGAGTATCCCGGCAAAGATTGGAAGAGTTCGCTAAATAATTCAAGCTCGAGCTTGAGGGTAGAGTGTCATTGTTCTATCTGTCTGTATCAGTGTAGAAAGAGGTTGAGGTCTATATGATTGTCTCTATCCGAGTAGATCATCATAGTAGCCAGGCTATGTATCCAAGGCAAGCAGTTGATTATCCCAGCAACTAAGTATCCAATCCAAGCAACAGTGGATTAGCTTAGTACTAGAGTAGCTGAGCTAAGTAGCTGATTATCCAAGCCGACCAAACCCTAAGTAATTCTAAATAAATAATGGTAGTGCAAGGAACCCACAAAAATTTATTTAAGGAAGTTGCATAAAGTAATTAAATGGGCATTCTATGCTGAACTGGTGAATTCATGTTGTTTGTGTGGATTTTAAGTCAGTATGGTGACTGCCTACCTTCCAGGAGAACGAATACAATATAGTCGGTCATGGTAATAAATCTAGCTAGTTTTCCATGTCGTGTTTGTAAACCCCAGAAAAGCATTTAAAAATCAGAAGATTTACATGGGCATCTACCAAACCCTCGCATGACTCATATCTATTGAAGTTTTATAATTTGAGTTATGTTCCCAAATTTTCCCTCTCAATCTGGTTTTTAATTTACTCATTTTTTGGCTAATTCACTTTTCCTTCTTTTATTTTATTTTTATTTATTTATTTAGTTTTCCTCTTTTTATTATGTTTGTTTCTTATTTATCGTTTTTTTTTAATTTAATTTCCCTCCTTTTACCATATTTGTTTTCTTATTATTATTGTTTTTTTAAATATGTTAATACTAATATTAATATATTATATATACTGACTATAGAAATATATCTAATAACTATATAATATATTGATATATTATATGTGAGTGAAAAATGGAATGTTAATAGAAACATAAATAAAACAATGGTTTTTAAGAATTTGTTTACTATAAATGAGAAAGGGAAAGCAAAGGAATTAAGGATTATAAGGGAATATTATTATTATTATTATTATTGGAGATGGGAATGAAGGTATTTTTATAGAAAGCGAGTTTTTTTCTTTGTTTTCAAAATGGAGAATATTGGTGACTTTTCATAGGGGAGGGGCCCAAGGGGGAATTTCAAACTTTTTGAAATCAGATGCGAGGAGAACCATGGTGAATGGATGCATATAGAAAATTAATGGAGGTTCTGACATTGACAACTTTTAGCTAATAAGACGGAATATATATGAACTTGCCGAAACTTTAAAACACCGCAGAGAGGGTCAAACGATGACAATTTTGTTCAAGCAAACTATGAACGCAACCAATATGACAATCCGAACACAATGACACCAAATTCACAACATGAAAATGCTGAGAGGGAAAGATGAAAAATATCAAAGACTTGACTCAACCACACTATGATGACACACATGATGCAACTTGGTGGATTTGTCGAAGGGATAATACAAAAGAAAAATGGTAAGATAAGATATGGACATATAGATAAGCGCATTGAACAAGATAAGGTTCCTTTTGCTTCTGGGGTTTGAGCTCGTTTTGATAAAACATGTTTTTCTTGGGTCTATGATAAACCCATATTTAGTAATGTTGAGTTGTGACACATGAGAGGGTCTACAATTTACTAAATTCTAACATTGCAGATGGATTCAGAGACCCCCTAGTAAATTGTACAAATTCATTGTCAAAATTGTAACTTTCCTTTGTCAGAGTGACACAACTAAAAATGACAAAATAAATGACCAATTATTATGTGGTCAATTTTAGTCTAGTTATATCCCGTGACCAAATTTGGTCATTTAGCTTGGTCTTTTTTAGTTTAGTTTTTATCTCGTGACCAAAAATGGTCATTTATCTTGGTCTTTTTTAGTTAGCTCACTTAAAATTTATCAATTTTGGTCATTTATCCCTTGAAAAAGCTGTGGTGACTAGATTTTTTGGTGTCCTAGTTACTTATCTCTCATTTTGTACTAGTGTTAGTTCCATGCATTGTCTTCGGAATATTCAAATAACTTGTCAAATATGTCCACAGTTTTGACATTTTTCCCTAACTCTATTTGAGACTCCACACCTCAATCTATAATTTGTATGGTGCTATCAATTTTGTTAGATTTTTCACTTTAATTCAATGTTAACTAGGATATTTAACTGAAAGAAAAACAAGCACAACAAAACACAATAGACACAATAGTTTTCGTCGGGGAAACCATAAAGGATAAAACCCTGCAACTTCCTCAAAGATATACAAAGCAAAATGGAAAACCCAAATATATGTCTTATGCAGCTCTCTCTCTTTCTCCTTAGTGAATGTGTCTTCTCTCTCTTGCTAATGCGAACTTGAGTGAGTGAGTGTTGTGCACAAATGAGAGTATACTTTATGTTTGGGAGACCTAATTCCCAATTAGGTCGGCCTCAATAATCTGACTGGGCTGACTTTTCCTAGGGAGACTTAATAATACATTTTACATTTCACTTTACGGGATCTAATGCCCCAACATACAATGGAAGTTTTACCTCAATGACCTTGCATGACTAGACATAATAATGACATCCCCAAATGGAGGAAAAACATCTCTGTTAGAGGTTAAAGTAAAATACAATAATAATAATAAATATAAAATACAAAAGAATATATTCCAAAGTTACATTTACAACAACACTCCCTCTTAACTAGGAAGGTATTCTCTTGCCACATTCATCATTACTCTGGATAGATATTCTGGACATCATCATCATCGTTGGATCATCATCAATGCTGGAACATCATCATCAACACTGGATCATCATCGCTATTGATTTAATCCTCATTTTGTTGATCATTGATTAGTGACATCTCTCGAATATATCCATCATAAGAAGTTCTATAGAGCCATCCCTTTTTCATGATGGATGTAGGCCTATCTCTCATCTAGGTCTTCATCATCTCCATGAGCAAGCCATAAAGTAGGTATAGCCCAGGACCACACATTACATTGCCACAACAATCACCTACATCTCGTACTACCATCGCATCGTATCAAGATCATCTCATCATCACACGGAGTACAACCCAGATGAACACCTCATGTCCAATAGACCACCTACGTTTCCCACCATGTGGGTACATCCCAAGAGCACCCCAGGTGCATTACATCTCTCAACATTCACCCCGCGTCTACCAGCATGGGATCACAGTCAGGAGCACCAAGTGCATTATGTCCCAAGGACCACCTACGTCTTCCACCATGCGATAACTTCCTAGGTGCAAACAAAGTGTCTTTGTGATTGATGGACATCTCTCAACGTCTCTAGCATGGGAGTACAGCTAGGAGCACCCCAGGTGCATTACATCCAAAGTAACACCTACGTATTCCACCATGTGATACCCAGCTCTACATCTTCTCCAGCATGAGAGTACATTTAGGATAACCCCAGGTGCATTACGTCCCAAGGACCACCTACGTATTCCACCATGCGAAAATCAATTCTAGTGAATCTACGTCTTTCGGTCTCATCACTCCCTCTTTTGAGGAACCTCGATCTGGATAACACCAAGTATCTCTCTGAAGTACTTGAACTTCACTATGGCTAATGGCTTGGTCAACACATCAACTATCTGCTTGTATATCACCACATACTAGAGCTTCACTGCTCCTATCTGCACCATATCCTTGATATAGTGGTACTTGATCTCAATATGTTTTGACTTATCGTGGAACACTGGGTTCTCAGACAACTCTGGTTGTCATAGAAGATACAAGTCGCCTCTAACTGGAGATCAAAAAAATATGACAGTATCTTCTGAAGCCATACTACCTCACAACTAGCTGAACAAGATGCAACATACTCTACTTCGGTTGTACTTAGTGTCACGCATTACTGCTTCCTACTAAACCAAGAGATCATACTGGATCCCATACTAAAGCAGCATCCTGAAGTGCTCTTCCTATCCATGGCACTTCCTTCCAAATCCGAATCAACATAACCATGCAGGTTAATTTTCTGATTCACCTCATACTTGATCCCATAGTCAATTGTAGCCTTCAGGTACCTCAATATATGCTTTGTAACAATCAGGTGAACATGTCTCATATCCATCAGGAACTGGCTCAGTGTGTTCACAACAAATCATAAGTCTGGTCTTGTGTTCGTCAAATAAATCAATGAACCAATCATCTTATGGTACATCGTGGCATCAACTATCTCTCATGAAGCATCACACAATAGCTTCAAGTTCAATGCCATTGGTGTGGCCATTGCCTTATAGTCCATCATTTCGAACCTCTTCAGAATATCTATTGCATACTTTCCTTGAACAAGGAAGATTCCATCCACACTCTGCCACACCTCCATGCCTATGAAATAATGCATCATACCCAGGTCCTTCATCTCGAACTCTGCGGAAAGCCTCCTCTTCGTATCTGCAATGAGTTCATCCTCCCCTGTTACAAACAGGTCATCTACATATAGCAAAAGTATCATTGGTCTTCCATCTTCAACCTTGAAGTAAAGGTTAGAATCTTCTTTACTATTGGTAAGGCCTAAGCTCATCAGGAAGCAATCCATCCTGTCATACCACGTCCTGGGTGCTTGCTTCAATCCCTACAAGGATTTCTTTAACTTGCACACATGAGTCTATTTGTCATGTGTCTCAAATCACAGTGATTGCTCCACGTACACTTACTCTTCAACTACACCATTCAAGAATGTTGTCTTGACGTCCATCCAGTGTACCTGCTATTTCATTACTGTAGCCGATGCCAGTATAGATCTGATGGAAGTGTATCTTACTACAGGTGCAAATGTCTTGTCGTAGTCTATGCCTTCCTTCTGGGAGAAGCCACGTGCCACAAATATTGCCTTGTGTTTTTCAAGGCTACCATCTGTAGCATGCTTGATCTTGAAGATCCACTTCGAAGTCACAGCAGACTTCCCTTCTGGTCTCAGAACTATCTCCCAGACATCATTCTTCATAATCGACTCGTACTCCTGTATCATGGCATCCTTCCATTCTTTCTTCTCTTTTGCTTCTGCGTAGTTGGAAGTTTCTTTATCAATGATGTCACATAGGAGGGACACATAGCTGTAGTATGGTCTAGGTCTATTTCTTTCTATGTGCATCCCCTCTGGAGTTCCATACTTCTCTTCATCTTGTATTGCTTCTCGTACCCATGTTGGTCTTATTTTTGGGGATTTCTTCTCATGAGGTGGATCTACAGGTTCTTGTGGTTTTGTCTTGTCGTGGTCTTCATGTTCTTCTCAAATTGTCTTTTACATAACTATGTCTCTAGTTTAGGCTCTTCAGTTTCTTCATCTTGACTTCATAAATCTTCTTGAATGTTATAGCTGAATTATCGTCACAAGTTTCTCATGATCTTTCCTACAAGTCAATTTAGTTATGCAATTAGAAACATTTCACAATTTTCAATACAAATTCTTATGCATAGGTCACACAGTTGTGCACTATCTTAGCCAATTCTTCAACACAACATTCATCCATATCCCGTATTCATACGGAAACTTTCTAGATACCTTCTATCTCTACCATAACAATAATAAGAGCGTGCACTACTCTCAACATTTCAGCAAAGAGTTTTCATTCTAGATAAGTAGCAATGGAATGTTGTATAGTACCATAAGCCACTTACCTGTTATTTGCATATTAGTAGTATTCTATTCATCAATGCAACTTTTCTAATATGTATATTCTAAATCTAGGAACATAAGTCTGTACACGATTGAACAATATCATTTAAGTAATTAGATATACAAGAAATGACAATTCAAATACTTATCTTTGTTTGGTTGTTGGGTGGACTCCTTCTTGATCTTTGCTTCCTTGTAGGAACTACTGGAGTCTTTGACTGTGTGTGCTCCCTCTTGATCTTTGCTTCCTTGAAGGAACTACTAGAGTCTTTATAGTGTGCTCTACTTCATTGTATGATTCTGAGGACCTTGTGCCTTTCTTGATTATGATCAGAAATGTTGAGCAAGTATTCTACATTGTATATCACTTGTTCTTCATATTGGAGTAGATTAGGTGTGTCCCTTCTTCTGCATCTTAACCAATGCTGAAAAATGGATGATAGTTTCTTCCATAGATCATTGATCTTTATTTGTTTTTTGGAGTCCAACTTTGTAGGAGATTCTCCTACTCCTTTCATGTAATACTAAAATTCATCTCTAGCTTCACCTTATGGGGTGGAACCTACTGAATGAACCTAGTTAACTTCATTTATTACAATACATATTCTTCATCACTTGAAGAATCATCTCTTTATTCTCTAGTTCTTTTACTTGATGGTTCATCATCTTCAGCGGTGTGGGCATGATGTCCCTTCTTGTTAGTTTTCTTGGAGGAACCTTTATTTATGGGAAAATATCTGGAGTAGTGTCCCTTCTCATCACATGTGTAACATCTAACATTTTATAGATATCTTCTGGGTCTTCTTTGTCTTCCATGATGGTGGTTTTCCCTCTTGTTGTGATAGTGGTCCTCCCTCTTGTTGTGATTTCTTCTAGCGTGAACTGTGAGAGCTTGATCATCATTTTCTCCCATCTTCTCTTCTCATGCCACAATTCGAGCTTCTTCTTGTGTACATTCTTCCCATAGTCTACTGAAGGTGATCAAATTATTCTTGGCACATATTCCCTGAATGAATGAGTCCCATGATCTTGGGAGACCATTCAAGGTGGTCATAACAATCTCTCCTTCTTCTACCTTGTCTTCAACTCCTTCAAGTTGCTCCTTGATTTTAGAGACCATTGTGAAGTAATATTGCATGGTCTTTGAAGGTTGGATCTTCACATTCTTGAGTTGGTTCCTTAAATTCTTTTGATTGTTGTTCTTCCCTTCGAATAAATTTGTCAAAGCATCCAACATCTGCTTGGTTGTCTTTAGGGATGAAACATGGGGGATGAGATTATATTTAATGGATTCTGCAATAATTCTCTTGGCCTTCACCAAGTTCTTCTTTTGGATAGCCTTAGCCTCATCTCCCTTTGGTGTTGGAACCTCTTCACTAACATACTTGTCCAAATCATTTTCTTCAAGGACAAGAGAAATCCTATACTTCCATGATTGGAAGCTATCAGCTCCCTCAAGCTTATCCTCAAGCTTGATATGGTGAGATATTTTGAAATGAGAACCTCAAATGGAAATAGCAGAGATTTAGGTCTTACCAATTTGAGATGCCCAACCTAGTTATGGAGATGGATGGCCTAGGGTTTGTCAGAGAAACCCTAATTTTCCAAAGTTGGAATTTTGAAATTCTGATTGGACAGGAAGATGCACCTCCTCAAGGTGAGTTATCCAATGTAATCCTTTTCCAAATTGATGGAGAAAAACCCTAAAAACTTGATGCCCTAATTTTCCTCCCAGCAGTAGTGACATGGCCAAAAATCAAAATTCTCAGAATTTGATTCTGTTGCCTCCAAAATATGAGCCCTCCTAAGGTGAGTTATCCTAGCCCTCTTTTTCAGATGATCTATGGAGAGAATACCTTGAACTAGGAAGCCCTATTTTCTCGCTATTGCACAATGCCTTCTTTCCAGGTTAGCTCTGATACCATGTTAGAGTTTGCACTTTAATTCAATGTTAACTAGGATATTTAACTAAAATAAATACAAGCACAAGAAAACACAATAGACACAATAGTTTTCCTCGGGGAAACCATAAAGGAGAAAACCCTGCAACTTCCTCAAAGATAGATTCGTCACTAATACAATATCAAGCAAAATGGAAAGCCCAAATATATGTTTTCTGCAGCTCTCTCTCTTTCTCCTTGGCGAACTTGTCTTCTCTCTCTTACTAATGCGAACTTGAGTGAGTGAGTGGTGTCTACAAATGAGAGAGCAATCTTTCTATTTATACTTTATATTTGGGAAACCTAATTCCCAATTATTTCGGCCTCACTAATCAGACTGGGCTGACTTGTCCTAGGGAGACTTAATAATACATTTTACATTTGACTTTAGAGGATCTAATGCCCCGACTTACAATGGAGGTTTTACCTCAATTATCTTGCATGACTAGACATAATAATGATACCCCTGAACGGAGGGAAAACATCTCTGTCGGAGGTACAAGGAAAACACAATAATAATAATAAATATGAAATGCAAAATAATATCTTCCGAAGTTACATTTACAACAACAAATTTTATATGCATAGAAAGAAACATTTAGTTGTGATTCATCATTAATATCCATATTGGTGACATATTATTATGAGGCCTACTTTGAATTTGACATTATATATTATATATATAAAGTAATGGAATTAAAATTATTTTTGAAAAAGTAAATCTATTTCTAATTGATATATATATATATATATATATATACCCTTAAAATATTTTAAATACTTTATTAAACAATGAGTTGGAAGCATGTACCATGAAGAAGAAAAATAATTTGAAAGATTACATGGAAGTTCCTTCGAAGAATATGACAAGATTGAAGGCCACTTTTCCTACAGTGGAGAAACATAATGAGAAATTAAAGAAAGACATCATTCTAGTTGGTATCACACTATAGCAACATTGGTTTCCACCAAAAAAGGTTATGTTAATGATACACTAGTACAACCACTTAACTTGTGGCTAGTGAAAATCGATAAGTCGCAAGTTAAGTGCCACCAACAAGTCACTTGTTCTTTATGTGTAGTTGCAGGAACTACCAGTTATTTATGCATCATCTACTAGTTATTCATGCATCAACTACAAGTTCTCGGCAATATTTTCTAAGCTACATTCTTCGATAAATATATTGATCCATGTGATATAGTGCCTGAGATAGTGCTCTAGTAGTGAAAATCCCCAATCCTCCTCTACCTCTTATAGTACAACACAAGATCCAATCTACTTTATCGAACACTTTATCTCTCCTAAAGTTAAACCAAAAAACAATTCTTAGAGGGTTTTCTAGATAATAGTAAGCTTAGCTTGAAGGAACCCAACAAAAATTTTAGTAGTGCACATGTGTGGAAACTAAAACTTTAATGTATATTTGGAATTTAATAGCAATTGATATAGGATTCAGAATTCACTCATGAATATTCTTTGCCACTCTTTTCAACAATACATGTTAAAATTCTCAGGGGAGAAATGATAGGTAAAGGAGATTTCCAAAAACTTGATACTTGGTTGGAAAGATTGACTTTATTCCCAACCTTTCCCCATCAACTAGTCTAGCACCTAGAAGTACTAATTCATGGCCATCTGCATTGTAGACCCAAGGCCTCACATAAAATTTCTAAGTAGTAACCAAACAACTATCCCTAATTTTTTTTAATGCTAAAATGATAAAGAAGGAGTCAAATACAAAATGTATATTCATTAGTTTTCCACCATCATGGACGGGGAAAGAGATACACCAATTTCATCTATCATGTTTTGCAACAAGTAACCAAAATATTTTGTTTCCATTACATAGAGGCAGGATTACAAGGGGGATCCTTTCTTGCTTGACTTAACTAAGAATTTTATATTCAAACTTTCCAACATTAACATAGAGGAACATAGTATCTTTCACAGAGAAATTTTCTATAGCTTTGAAACAAAAGTCAATCCCTTGTACTTTGATCATGGCAATAACAAAAGGACACTTTACCCTATCATTTTTTTTTCAAATTCAATCTTGTTGTATAGGGCCTCTAGGCCTCTATCAATTAAAGAAAGAGTGGTTCCTATCCACAACATTCCTTCCCAAACCACAATTTCCTTACCCAAAACTAATATTCCTTTGGTAAAGTATTATTTCTAAATGTTCATGGCTTTCCTTAGGATATGCTTTTGCCTCTAGAATAGGACCTTCAATATAATTTTATAATACGCATAAACTAGATTTATTATATGCCATCCAGTGATAAATTCAACATCAAGCATCATAGACGTGGACTAGTGGTGCTAGAAGAGGACGACGATATGGGCTACAAGGAGCTTGAATACTAGGGTTCTGAAGGGTAATCGGTAGGGGGAAAGGTTGTTAAATTATCATGCACTAAGGTGGAATAATGGTATGAACGTGTATCCCATAAAGGTGGGATCATCCTCAAATTATATGAGAATACCTTGGAGGATAAATGATGTCATGGATAAGACAACTAATCCAACATGATAGCTCTAAAATAAGACTCACGTGGCTAAGGGAAAAGGATCAAGAACTCCATTGAAGGAGGATCAATAGATCAAAATCAAGTAATCATTACTCATAAAATTGTTTATCTCCCCCCATTCCCAAATACTTTAAATTGGAATATGGTTTGTTTTACCTAAAACAATTTGAATCTATATACTTACATGTCTTTCATATGCAAATGTGTTTAAGGAAGGGTGTTTCTTTACATATGTGCATGTATGAAGATTTTATTGCAGTGATAAAGAAAGGGACCATCACACTCAAGAATGTTAAACCAACAAAAACAAAATATCCTTTTCCTTCCTCTCTCTCATATTTGAACTTATAAACTTGCATATAGATTTAAGGGAACGACCACACTAACCTGCACTCTCAACTATCAAAGGGATTAACACACCCTCTGGAGAATCAACCTTAGGGGGATTCTTAGCAAAACTATGATTGGTGCTATTTGCATATAGTCTACATGATCCCTTAGGTTGTCCACAATTTACAAATGTTTCTCATTTTTAGTAGTAGTCTTAAGATATGATTTAATAAGAGTGTAGTGGAATTCATGAAGAGGTTGGAACATGGGGACATGTTCTCATTAATGAGAGCAAAATTGATAAAGAAACAATGACAATTGACATTCATGAGAACTCAAAAACCAAGTTAATAATTAGTTTTGAGTTTTTCTCCTTAACTTTGATTAGGTCATTTATTTTTTAGCTATATGTTGTTAAAATAAAATTGTAGTCATATGTTGCTTATTAAAACAATGAATAATTAAATAAATGTGTTATTATTCCCTGCAAAGAGCAGTAAGGACTATGCAAATCACTCAACATAATTGTATTAACCTTGGTACCATTTTCAAAACAATTTAACCTAAGTTTCTTAATTGTATTTTCATCCTGACTAATCATCAAACCGGAGGCCTTATTTGGCCTTTTTTAAGGTGATCCCTAAGGTTGCATTTTGACGAATTTGGTTAAAGGATTAAAATGATTGACTCACGGGAGATCCATTCCAAAAAGCATCCCTCATCTCTGTAATGACACTATCGTGACATCATTTGACAATACTTTTTCACCTAAGTTTAGTCACCAACTTAAAGGCATGCTTGTTTTTCTCAACATTGAAACATTTTCCTTTCATTTATTGGAATGAATATTTTTCCTATTATTTATACATTGATTTACAGAGTTAATTAAAGTGATATCAAAACACAAAAAACACTCAAGAATCCAACAAGTGGATAGCAACACAAATCTCTCCATTTAATGGTGGTCATGCAACATAAAATAAAAAGCAGTTGTAACAATCAAGTCATGCAACTAAGAGAAATATGTGCATAAATTGTTTTTTGCATTTAAAATCCTCACTCTATTTCTTAAGGTAATTTTCTATTCCTCTATAGAACTGACTTACCGTTTTTTTGATGGTATTGATAATTCCAAAGAAGAATAAATTAAGCGGATTGCAAATGGTTTCTCATAGTTATCATTGAACTCTCTGCATTCTATGTGGAAGAAGAAAATCCCAATAAGGTCGCTATGAAAGAATGTATTGATGCCTTCTATGATGCCTAGTAAATCATGGAGCTTGTTGATATGAAGGACCCAAACGATGTTTTGGTGAATGAAGAATTTGATAGATCCACCACCTTAAAAAATTGCATAGGTTCTTAGGCCTAACTTTTCCCATTATTAACTCAGTAATTATAACTATCAAAGCTGCTAGAATTGCCCTAGGATATTATATTTATCCTCCAATCCTACTCATTTTATCATTAGTTCAACATTCTTCATTTGGGAATATTGGAGTAGAGAGATCTTCTTTGTTTATGGTGGATGGAATGGATTTCAAGATGTTGTTTGTTGTGGTTTTATGCAAATGTACAGATGCCACTAGATATCTTAAATACAAATACCCATATCAAGCCATCCATGCTCATGTGGAGGACTTGTTGGTGTGGATGATTATGAAAGAGAAGATAATACATATGACCCAGATTGAAAGGTCTATCATCACCACATATGTTATCGAAAAATACTACATCGGCAACACATAATGCATTCATTCATTCATACTTATGGATTTATGGTTTTCTCTTTTTTAGGATATCTTTATGAAAACTTAGACCTTTGTGTTTGTCTATGATGTTGGTGTAATTTTTTCAATTGACTGCTTCTTTATACGATTTGCAAGAGGAGAAAGAAAGAAAAATAAAAAGGGTAAAACAGGTTAAAAGTAAAAGTGATATTCAAGAGAGTGTAAAGATGCAAGAAAAAAATTAAGAAAGCTACTATAAAATCATTAAAAGTAGACAAGATAAATCACTACAAAACTCTAATTAAAAGAAGAAGAAAAAAAGCACTATCTAAGTAAAAGGAAGGAAAATCTCTTACACCTCTCCAAGATATATCCTAAAAATTTCTGGAGGCAAATTCTAACTTGCAAAACAAAAGAAGATAATAAGATTGTTTTGAAGGATTGGAATTCCTATCTTAAAAAACTTTACGAATCCCTTGATATGATTCAAAAATAAAATGTAAACCCTTCTTGCAGTGAAAGAATTTTTTTTCATTAGAAGACATAGACTTTGAGGTCAAGAACCTAGCAAATGGAAAATCCAAAGACATTGAAGCCTACCAAGCAGAAATCTTAAAAATTGGCGGGCCTATACTCATCCCACACATCCACAAACTCTTTAATCTAGCGGTTAAGCAGGGGTTCCCTATTCTTTGGAATTAGATCTTCATTATTCATATGTTCAAAAGTGGCGATAAAAATAACCCCTCTAGTTATCAGACCATTATGATTATCCCTCTCTTAACTAAGTTATGCAATTAATTATCATAGAAAAAAAGATCAACGAATGGCTAGAAATGGAAGGTAAGTGGGCCAAAGGCTAGGCAAGTTTTAGAAGGCATCACTCAACCACAGACCACCTTATTACACTTAGGTTCATTGCGGAGGAATGTCATAATAATAAGTCATATATTTTGTTGTTTTGTGGACTTTAGAAAAGATTTTGATACTGTGCCTAGAAATAACCTATGGAAGAGATTAAAGGAGCTTAAGGTTCCTTTTGAGTTGAGAGCTACCACAATAAGGCTATACGAAAAGGTCATTGTGGAGTTTAATAACAGTGAGGGTGGTTGATGGATATAAACTGTAATATTGGAGCTAAGCAAGGCTGCCCCCTCTCCCCTAACCTTTTTTGTGTTTACATCGATAAGCTAGAACGTTGTTTATAAGAAGCAGGTTGCGTCAGCATGATCTTAGCTGGGATAATTATTATCCTCCTGCTTTATGTTGATGATGTTGTTCATATGGCAAGTGTCACTTTGATCTTGATAAGCAATTAAGAATTCTCAAGGATTTCTGCTCTAATATGGATATGACCGTTAACACCAACAAGACAAAAGTTATGATTATAAAATCCAAGAAATACACTTACGCTAATTTTATTTATGGCAATAACAATCTGGAGGAAGTGACTTCTTACAAGTATATTGGAATTGATATTCACTACAAGCTCAACTAGAACTATAACATCGAGAAAAGGATCAACGAAGGGTGGAAAGCTTATTTTGGTTTTGAAAACAATTGTAAATCAGCCAACTTGATCATGTGGGATAAAAAGAAGCTCATCTTTGAAACTCTTCTCATTCATGTTATCTTATATGGTTGTGAAGTATGGCGTTGCAACATTTCTAGGGAATCTTGGACAAAGTTTGAGCAAATCCATAAGCATTTTATAACTTATAACCTTAAAATTCAAAAAAATACGCCTTATCCTATTATCCTCGTAGAAGTGGGTTTGTCCCCCATCAAGAGCATGGCTATGACTAGATACTTGATGTACAAGCACAAGATAAATAACATGGGCGACGAGAGACTTCCTAAAATTTCTTTAAAATCAAGTCATAACCAACTACACCTCAAGCAGGGATGGTGTAAAGATAACATGGCTTGGTTAAACCATTGGGGCACTGACGAAAATGACACTTTGCAGAATATCAATAATGTCAAAAATATTCTTACATCTAAGTTTAAACAGAAGTTGTGGTGCGAGAAAAATTTAGAGGTTAAAAGAAACTTAAGATACTATAAGGAGGTCTTTAACCCTAATCTAGAAGATCAGAAGTATCTCTCAGTATTAACTAGTTCAAAGACAAAAATTAATATAGCTAAGATAAAAATGAACTCTCGTGAGCTCCATAGCAAAATGGGATGTTGAACTATTCATGAAAATCCATGGGTGGAAAGGGTCTGCCATCTTTGTGAGTCTATGAGCGTCGAGGATGAAAATAATTTTCTCTTAGAGTGCGATGCTTACACCCACATTAGATCTGAGTTTCATAGTAATTTTTACAATACAAACCTTTCCAACCTCTTAACTTGCCAATATTATAGTAAACTAGGAGAGCATCTCATTGGGGATTTTTTTCATAAACAACAGTATAATGTTCCCTTAGGAAATTATGTTTATGAAAACACATTGTTTCTCATTATTATTTTTTTCACCCATAAGAGTGCTTAGTTGATTCTAGTCTTGAATTAAAGTAAATTGCATCTATTATTCAAACAACTCGCTAATATCTGACATCAACAATATGCTCTGTAAGAAAGACTTGGGTGTCTTCCCATAAATAACCACTACCAAACAACGTGGATTGCACCATTTCTCATCTCCTTCCTTGGAATTCAAGCTACTTCTACGCTACTAAACGTGAACTCCAAAGTATCTCAGATTATGAAAGCAACATTCACAGAACATACTCCATAAAATGCTTTTTCTTGTGGTTGATCGCTATTTTATTTAGTTTACAAAGTTGGGATTCAATATAATGATTTATACCATAGTAGCAAAATATGGCCGTATTGGCAGTTGATGTGCGGAAATTCGAACCAGGATAAAAATACGGTGAACATTCGAGATGATAGGGGTTCGGTGCAATCAACCATTTATTTACCAAATTTTGACCGAAATGAATTTGTATTGGTATATAGTAAAATACCAAACTCCAAAGCATGACTCACAAATCAAAAAATTTATTTAACAAAAGACTTTAAAAAACTTTGTAAAATTCTTATAAATTGACCATCCCTCAAACAAAAAAAATCGTGAACCAAAGAAAATCAAACTTGTTTCTGAATTTTGATTTGCAACAAAGAAAATCAAATCATCCGCTCAACAATTTGGGGTCAACTGCTCAACAGTGACCTGCATCCGCGAGAATTCGAAGAGAAAATCGAAATCATGTTTTGAATTTTTGGACTGAGTTCAAGTTTCAAGTTTTCAACAATGACGTGCAAACTTTGACCTGTGTGTGCCAGAGTTCAAAGCTTAAAGTTTTAAACTCCAAGACAGGTATGTGCATAAGTTGTATCATATATTACACTTTCATGATGCATACTTTTTAATAGTTAGGTAATATTGAAGTTGACATGTTAATTTTAATTTATGAATAGTATGATTAATACTTTTTAATTTTATAATTTGATTAGGTGACACATGTGAATGTATGATTAATTTTGGAGTACATTGGCATGTGAATGTGTGATTAATTTTGAATTTGGCATTTAATTTTGGATAGGCACAAATTAAAAATATATGTTTTTTTATATTTATAAGATGTCTACTCCGGTATTTTAACAGTACTTGAACAGTCTTGTATAAAGTAATTTTGAATCTTCTCCCATGCTCTCATTCATGCATAACAGGGCCACAAATAATCAAAATTTTTGTTGATGCATCTAGGTTTCGTAAAGGTTCTGTAAATTGAGAGCTTTTTCAGAATTTGCAAAGACTAAGGGCTCAAGATTCTGTCAACAAGATGACATTCACAGTTGGGTGTCTGGCATTGTTCATGATCCTGTCCATTTCACAGGTGTCCACTGCTTGTATAGATTTTTATTGATTATTGATTATGAA
Source organism: Larix kaempferi (assembly GCA_027924585.1). NCBI lineage: Eukaryota > Viridiplantae > Streptophyta > Pinopsida > Pinales > Pinaceae > Larix > Larix kaempferi. Next base: position 485,802 of record BSBM01000088.1, read on the forward strand.
TCTAAGAGAACCCCTCCTCTCCGAGATTATCTTCAGCTCGTTTGTGCTCTGACCACTCAGAATTACCGCCAATAGAAAATGCGAAACCATGGAAACCAGCTGTGATTTAATCGATCTCTCAATCTCTCTGCTATTTAATCAAATTCCCTCGTAGTCTGTTTCTTCAGGATATTGATCCATGGACACGATTGATTCTTCTTCCTTGCATGGATGGAATTTGATAGTTAAATGCTTAAAAAAGTTAGTTCATTTAAAATGTTTGAAGAAATTGTCGAAATAATGGACTTTGAAAGGAAGGAAAGAACATTTCCTTAAAATCTTCAAATCTTCAGCCTTCAACTTCTCTCCTTCTGTCTTCTTTATGATGCTTTCTCCGTCAAAGCGGCGGCTAATAGGAGTTTGTTCTATGTATGTTTCTATCACCGTGCCGCGCCCCTCCTTGCTTGCTCATATTTCCATACTTTCTTAATAATAATCCAGGGGTTGTAGTTTAGTGGTAAGAATTCCACGTTGTGGCAGTGGAGATCTGGTCTCGAATCCCAGCAGCCACATATTTCGAAAACACTGTTGACTCAATTTTTGGAAATTTAGGCACCCACATTGCCCGAGTTTATTCTGAAAGCATTTTATGGTTCATATCGATTTTCCAACAACATGATGGGATCGAATTTCTATTCAAGCTCTACTATCTGAATATCAAATTTATTTCTATTCAAACTCTACTATCTGAATTCTGACTGAAATTGAGGTATGATCATTTTGCAGGCTGTCTAAATGAAATTTGAAGTTTCAGAAGCTCAATCTCCACCTCACACTGATATTTATAAACTCTCGGACTGTGGTTTGGATCAAAATATTTACATCCATCAGACTTTCACACGGTTCTTTAGTCTTATTACCCAAGAACAAATAAATTTCAGCTACGCCAACTTTTAGATTTTGTAAAGATGCAAGAGCATGGAATGCATCACATTACAGAGATTACTTCAGAGTTCCATTGGATTGACATTTCGATTTGGTCCAAAAATGCATCTACGGGATAGTTTACAGCAAACCTGGGTTACTAGACCATGTTCTTCTTGTGGGAGTTGGAAGATGAACATGGTAATGTAATAAGGTTTAATAGGGTGAGGTATAGTATGCGATCAAATTTATTATATGTAAATATCTCGACATATAGCAAGAAGTTTTAAGTATCATTAATTTTTTATAGCTTTAATTAATTGAAGTTTGGTTTTGAATACAAGGTGAGGGTAGATATTGTAAAAACATATTTACTTAATATTTTATTATTTTAATTAAATGTCAAATTTATTTAATATTTTCTTATTTTAATAAAGTGTTAAGTTTACTTAATATTTTATAATTTTAATAAAGTATTAGATGTCAATTCCATGTTGAACACGAAATTATAGTTCTCTCTTATGATTGTAGAAAACCCCTCTCAACACAATTAGATCTTAAATGTTTGACAAAATACAAATAGTTATATATAGGTTCGCTCAAGGAAGACATTAAAGCTTTTATGAAACAACACATTAAAGCTTATGAATCTGCGTAGTTGTAAATGATTACATCTCTGTCAAAGAACTCACACTCTTTTTTATATTATACCTAGAAACGTGCATGGTGTATGTGGATATGGATTGTTTTATATATATCAAACACATTTTCCATGGATTCTACACTTTCTAAGCTTTAAAAAATTTGCAGACAAGACTTGTGCCCGAGAAATACTTCGAACATTGCCCTGCCCATGCCCAGGTCACACACTTTCTTTTCATGAAAGTGTCACATACATGAACTTCTTCGGTATGTAGCGATTCCCACTCCTCCCATTGGAGGGAGAGTACCTAAATATTTACCTTTCCTAGTTGAACTTAAGCTTTATGTATTTTTTGTTAAGATTCAATATGTTAAGACAAAAAATATCAGCATTTCATTTCATTTCACACCAATAGCATATACATGATCACTGAAGAAACAACAAGCACAACATAAACACAAGAGACATAGATTTATCTTGGGAAACCCTCATCGGGTAGAAAACCCAGCAAAGCTTCCTCAATATAGATGACCAGCAATATACAAAGATGAAAACCAAAGACATGATCTCCTCCTTCTCCATAGCAAACCTCTCTCTCACAATTGCGCTACATTCCAAGTGAGGGAAGTGTATCAAACGAGGAACACACCTCCTCTATATATACACATCTCCAACTTGTACTTTATATTAATGAGGTCATCCCCAACTTTACCACTAGGTTAAACACCCCATTACAACTGACTGGGTCGACCCCATTAGGGTGGTCTAATAACCCTTTGACCCACATAACACATACAGGGCCGACCCCCACTAGGGAAGTCTAATAGCCCAAGTTACCACAATCCAACGGAGGAATGAACATCTCTGGATATACAATAAGATCTTCACGGAGGAATGAAACATCTCCGAAATAATAAAGTACAAATATAATATTCTTAGAAGTTACAATATTCAACACTCCCGCTTAACGAGAAGGATATTATAACAACATCTGCAGGAGCAAGGAGTCATCAACTACATCATACATGAAACATCTATAAATCATTGGGAGCTTTCTCAACATCATCAGTAACTCAACCAGTTACTGGAATATCTTCAATATTGGAACATCAACATCTTCAGTATTGAGTCTTCTGCAGCACCCGAACAACTACAGCATCATCATCATCTGGATCCTCACGATCAACAGCATCGTCATCACATGATCATCAGCATCGTCATCATACGATCATCATCATCATCATCTGGATCCTCACGATCAACAGCATCGTCATCACATGATCATCAGCATCGTCATCATACGATCATCATCATCATCATCATACTATCATCAACATCATCATCATATGATCATCAGCATCGTCATCATACGATCATCAACATCGTCGTCACATCATCTCGATCTACAGCATCTGGATCATCACAATCTACAGCATCTGGATCATCTCGATCTACAGCATCTGGATCATCTCGATCTACACTATCTGGATCATCATCTCGATCTACAGCATCTAGATCATCACGATCTACAGCATCTGGATCATCATCTCAATCTACAACATCATCATCATACGAACATCAGCATCGTATACTCTAGAATACACACGATCATATTATAGGATGATCAATCCCGCTCTCTTTAGGACATAGGTCCAAGGATGATACAATCCTATGATGTACCTTTTGAACTGAGGTCTCGAGATGATCCAGTCCTATCATGTACCTTTTGAACCGAGGTCCAAGGACGATCCAGTCCTATCATGTACCTTTTGAACCGAGGTCCAGGGATGATCCAGTCCTATCATGTACCTTTTGAACCGAGGTCCATGGACGATCCAATCCCATCATTCAATTCTCGTAGACCTCTGTCTATGGCTCAATTCAAGGGACCATAAATCCAGGGATGATCCAATCCCATTCTCGGAGACATCATGTCTACGACTCAATTCAAGGGACCATAAATCCAGGGACGATCCAATCCCATTCTCGGAGACATCATGTCTACGGCTCAATTCAAGGGACCATAAATCCAGGGATGATCCAATCCCATTCTCGGAGACATCATGTCCACGGCTCAATTCAAGGGATCATAAATCCAGGGACGATCCAATCCCATTCTTGGAGAGATCATGTCTACGGTTCAATTCAAGGGACGGAAGTTTGGGGACGATCCAATCCCCACATGTCCACCAAGGACTTCATTCTCGGAGACATCATGTCTACGGTTCAATTCAAGGGACCGAAGTCCGAGGACGATCCAATGCCCACATGTCCACCAAGTACTTTATTCTCGGAGACATCATGTCTACGGTTCAACTCAAGGGAGCGAAGTCCGGGGATGATCCAATCTCCACATGTCCACCAAGGACTTCATTCTCGGAGACATAGGTCTACGGATCCATTCAAGGGACTAAAGTCTGGGTACGATACAATCCCCACCTGTCCACTAAGGACATCATTCTCGAAGACATAGGTCTATGGATCAATTCAAGGGACCGAAGTCTGGGGACAATACAATCCCCACCTGTCCACTAAGGATTTCATTCTCGAAGACATAGGTCTATGGATCAATTCAAGGGACTGAAATCCAGGGATGATACAATCCCCACCTATCCACTAAGGACTTCATTCTCGAAGACATAGGTCTACGGATCTATTTAAGGAACCGAAGTCTGGGGATGATACAATCCCCACCTGTCCACTAAGGACTTCATTCTCGAAGACATAGGTCTACAGATCACTTCAAGGGACTGAAGTCCGGTGACGATACAATCCCCACCTGTCCACTAAGGACTTCATTCTCGAAGACATAGGTCTACGGATCCTTTTAGGACATGTATTCAAGGATGATGCAATCCCTCTTCCTTCTTGGAGACATATGTCTATGGATCCTTTTAGAACATGTGTTCAAGGATGATGCAATCCTTCTTCCTTCTCGGAGACATATGTCTACGGATCCTTTTAGAACATGTGTTCAAGGATGATGCAATCCCCTCGTCAACTTAGACCTTGTCTAAGGACCATCCACCAACCTCGTTGGTCGACATTACCTCATGTAAGCATATCATCTATATAGGTATCCTCATTATCGACTTGACTATCGATGCGGGCAATCTCATCATCAGTGTCTACATTACTCCACCTTTCGAGGAGGGTCCTACCAAGCTTGTCTTGGAAATACTCAAACTTTTACTTGAGGTAGAGGTTTGGTTAGTACATCGGTAACTTGTTCACTTGAGGTAGAGGTTTGGTTAGTACATCAACAACTTGTTACAAATTCGAATTTTATAGTTCCTTTGTGTACCATATCTTGTATATAGAAATGTCAAATCTCTATGTGCTTTGACTTATCATGGAACACTGGATTCTCTGCCATCTTGCTACAACTCTGTTTGTCACATAGGATCACAGTTGGGTCTATCTCTAATTCGAACAATCCTGAAGCCATACTGCTTCACAATGAGCAGAGCAAGTAGCCATATATTCCGCTTGTGCTGAGAGCCACACTAGACTGCTTCCTGCTAAACCATGAGATCATGGCTGATCCTAGACAATAACATCCTTTCGATGTGCTCTTCCTGTCTGATACACTTTCCTCCCAATCAACATCTGTGTAGCCATCTAAGGTCATGATCTCCATAGATCAAGGTCTATCGTATCCTTTACGTACCTCATCACATGCTTTGCAACTATCTGGTGAACACATCTAGTTTCCACTAGATACTGACTCAAGGTGTTCATAGCAAGGCATATATCTGGCCTGGTATTCGTTAGATACATCAACTACCCAATAATATATTTGTACAAAGTCACATCAACTAACTCTGAGGAGTTATCAGCTAACAAATTCAAGTTGCAACCCATGAGAGTGGCCATGGCTTCACATTCCAACATATCAATTCTTCTCAAGATTTCCACAGCATACTTTCCCGGGATGAGAAAGATTCCTTCTGAGCCTTGCCATACTTCCAAACCTAGGAAGTAATGCATCAATCTGAGATCTTTCATTTTCAATTCTACAGCCATCTTCTTCTTGCTTTTCATGATCTGTTTGTAAAAGTAGATCATCCACATACAGTAATAGTATGATAGGTTCATCATTCGTAATGGATCAGCTTTACTTTTGGTAAAGCCTAAGCTTATCAAGAAACTGTCAATTCTCCCTTTGTGACTGAACATCATTCACACTCTGCATTGAGTGATCTTCTGCATATCTATCTGTGCCATCTTTCGTCAGATGGGTCTACTGATATGAGCCTCAATATCATTCGAACTCTGTGGTGAGTTCCTTCTTGCATCCATGTCATCTGTGTATAGAAACCATATTCAACCTTGTAGCAAATGCTGAGATCCACATCACCCATGATGATCATTAAGGTCATCAATTGACTATTGATCCTGGGTACCCGAACAGAGCTTTCTTCAATTGAATCCTTGATTTGCACTTCTTCTTAAAATAATGGTCATATCTAACCACTTGGAGCAAACATCTCGTCATGATTCTCTTCCTCTTTCTAAGAGAATCTTCTAGCCACAAGCCTTCTATATTATGTTTGATTCGTAAATCTTCTTGTTGAACATCCATCACTTGTTCGATGTTCATCATTCTTCATGATCTTTCCTAAAAATCAAAATTAAGTACATGATTAGTAATACTTCATAATCATCAAATCATGTTGACATGATAACCCATTATGCATTTAGATATGATTTACATAGTTATGATACTATCTTGACCAATACTTTGGCACAACACTTTTCCATATCCTGTATGCATACAGTGGCTATCTAGATGCCTTCCATCTCTACCAAAACATACTATCGAGAGTGTGCACAACTCTCATCATGTCAGCAAAGAGGTTTCATTCTAGACAATCAACAATGGAATGTTTGTCCAACTTACCAATCATATGCATATTAGTAGTATACTGTTCAATGTTATATGAATGTTTACACTCAGCATGATATATTCTAGGAATACAAATATGCATACAACTATTACAAGCAATATCATTTACTATTTCAAATAACAACTCAAATACTTATCTTTTATGTTTGTGTGGTTGCCTCTTGCTTGAACTTCTATATGATTTTTGAACTTCTATTCATTCTGTACCACTGTGCATGCTCAAGTGTGCACTAGTGTCATCCTCATGATCTCATACAAAAACATACATTCATTAGTATAATCTCAATATTATCAAAACATTATAATTCTAAATAATCTTGAATATGTATAGTCATGATCATAGATAGTAAACATTAGTATTCAAGGTTTCAGGGAAGTCTTCTTTTACTCATGCATATTCTTATTTGATCATAGGACTCTTCTGGTTAGTTAAATCATCAATCAACATAAGAGACATAATATGCATAAACCCTTGATTACTTACATATCTAACTTTATGAATAAGCATAACCAATCATACCAAGTATACTTATATAAGGGATCCTAACACAAGGTAAGATTCTAACTTGATATAGGAAAACATACCTGGATTAGTATACCTAAACAATATCTTCTTTGTTCTCTTCAATGATTTAGAGATCCTATGCTAGAATTTGCATAACTCATAGGTTAAGCATAATAGAGCAAAATCATACATACCTCATAAGTAGACCTTCTATGTGATCAAAGATTATGGATGAGTCTTTGTCTTCATGTCGTCATGGTCATGGAACTTGATTTATCTTTCGTGATGTATTTGTATCTTGTTAGCAGACAACATCAACCCCATACAACACCACAATGCATTAGTACAATCATATAGCCCTAATCAATGAATGTATTCTATCATGCATTCATACTTTTACTAGGGTTATAAGACAATTCTATCATTAATCAAGATTGTACTAACCTAAATAATATGAAGACAAACATATTATGAACTTAATCAAGAATTAGATTTCAAGACATATCTGTACTTCCTCAAGTCATACCTGTCAGGAAATTCTTGTAGTCTTCTTATGTAAGGCCTTAGCCTCAACTCCCCCTGAAACTGGATCTGGGGCTCGATTAGGGTTTGTCAGAGAAACCCTAAAAATTCAAACTTTGGCTTTCACACTTTTGAATGTATGGAAGAATGTGTCCTGCTGAGCTGATCAAACTAGCATACTTCAATTTTGAAATCTCCAAAATTTGACCCCTCAAAATTGCCTTCGAAACTTTTGGATCTTCAAACTAGGGTTTGATAGAGCCCAACCTTCTGCCTAATCAAAAGGTTCGATCCAAGGCTCTAAAATCTTATTTTTCTGAGGAGCTTCCAGCCGTGGTCACAGACTTAAAAAATTCCAACTTTTGTTGAAGCCCTAATTTTCCATCTTTCCGATCAAAATCCCGAACTGGGGTTTGATAAAACCCGATCTTCTACCCAACCAAAGAATTCAATCTTGGTCTCTAAATTTCTATTTTCCTAAGTAGCATTCAGCCATGGACTCTGATTCCGAAAATTCTAACTTTCTCTTAAACCCTAAATTCCGGAAGCCATGAATGAAGGTGCTCCAAAAATAATTCTATTTTGACAGAAATATGTACCTGATTGTTTCTGCTATAACTCTGAACTTTTCGATCCATAAGGTCTGAACACTTTTCTTGTGGTATCCTGACCTGCCATCTTTCCATCCCTATAGGTATGACCTCAATTGGATTTTCTGAGAGAGAGTTATGCCAAGTGTCGCAACGTGACCTGTTTATGGGATAAAATAGGAGAGAGAACTTGTATGGCGTGCCACTTGTCACTGGTTCAACTTCGGCCTTTGAAAATGTTTCTTGAGATAGTACAGTCTATGTACTACCTTTCACTTTTTACAAAATTTCATTTGGAGCTTCCTAGCCCAAGTTATGACCTTTTTTCCTAGGTCACCTGATTATGACTGAGAACTGGAAGAGGCAGAAACCCTAACTTGTACTGATCATAACTCACAAAGTAAAACGAATATGAGGGTTTCCTTTTGACAAAAGGTACATGGGGATGTTATCTATGCCCTGTAAACTTTTCAGATCCTGAACCTTCGTAAAAAGGGATTTATATCGAAAGTTCCATGATGCCTGTTTTTTTCTAAATAAAACCCAAACCTTCAAATTGTCGCAACTGTTGTAAGTGCCATACATTGCCTTCCTTTAGGTTAGCTCAGATACCATGTTAATATTCCATATGTTAAGACAAAAAATATTAGCATTTCATTTCATTTCACAACAATATCATATACACGATCACTGAAGAAACAACAAGCACAGCATAAACACAAGAGACATAGATTTATCCTGGGAAGCCCTCATGGGGTAGAAAACCCAGCAAAGCTTCCTCAATATAGATGACCAGCAATATACAAAGGTGCAAACCAAAGACATGATCTCCTCCTTCTCCATATCAGACCTCTATCTCACAAGTGCGCTACATTCCAAGTGAGGGAAGTGTATCAAATGAGGAATACACCTCCTCTATATATACACATCTCCGACTTGTACTTTATATTAACTAGGTCGGCCCCAACTTTACCACTGGGGTAAACACCCCATTACAACTGATTGGGCCGACCCCACTAGGGTGGTCTAATAACCCTTCGACCCACATAACACATACAGGGCCGAACCCCACTAGGGAAGTCTAATAGCCCAAGTTACCACAATCCGACGGAGGAATGAACATCTCCGGATATACAATGAGATCTTCACGGAGGAATGAAACATCTACGGAATAATAAAGTACAAATATAATATTCTTAGAAGTTACAATATTCAACACTCCCCCTTAACGGGAAGGATATTATAACAACATCTGCAGGAGCAAGGAGTCATCGACTACATCATACATGATACATCTATAAATCATTGGGATCTTTCTCAACATCATCAGTAACTCAACCAGTTACTGGAATATCTTCAATACTGGAACATCAACATCTTCAGTACTGAGTCTTCTGCAACACCCAAACAACTATAGCATCATCATCATCTGGATCCTCTCGATCAACAACATCATCGTCACACAATCATCAGCCTCGTCATCACACGATCATCAGCATCGTCATCATACGATCATCAGCATCATCATCATATGATCATCACCATCGTCATCACATCATCTCGATCTACATCATATGCATCATCATGATCTACAGCATCTGGATCATCTCGATCTACAACATCTGGATCATCTCGATCTACAGTATATGGATCATCATCTTGATCTATAGCATCTAGATCATCACGATCTACAACATCTGGATCATCATCTCGATCTACAGCATCTAGATTATCATCTCGATCTACAGCATCGTCATCATACGATCATCACCATCATCATCATACGATCATCAACATCGTATACTCTGCAATACACACGATCATATTATAGGATGATCAATCCCGCTCTCTTGAGGACATAGGTCCAAGGATGATACAATCCTATCATGTACCTTTTGAACCGAGGTCCAGGGACGATCCAGTCCTATCATGTACCTTTTGAACCGAGGTGTACGGACGATCCAGTCTTATCATGTACCTTTTGAACTGAGGTCCAGGGACGATCCAGTCCTATCATGTACCTTTTGAACTGACGTCCAGGGATGATCCAGTCCTATCATTCAATTCTCGGAGACCTCTGTCTACGGCTCAATTCAAGGGACCATAAATCCAGGGACGATCCAATCCCATTGTCGGAGGCATCATTTCTAGGGCTCAATTCAAGGGACCATAAATCCAGGGACGATCCAATCCCATTCTCGGACACATCATGTCTACGGATCAATTCAAGGGACCATAAATCCAGGGACGATTCAATCCCATTCTCGGAGACATCATGTCTATGGCTCAATTTAAGGGACCATAAATCCAGGGACGATCCAATCCCATTCTCGGAGACATCATGTCTACAGCTCAATTCAAGGGACTAAAGTCTGGGGATGATCCAATACCCACATGTCCACCAAGGACTTCATTCTCGGAGACATCATGTCTACGGTTCAATTCAAGGGACCGAAGTCCAGGGACGATCCAATCCCCTCATGTCCACCAAGGACTTCATTCTTGGAGACATCATGTCTATGGTTCAATTCAAGGGACCAAAGTCCGGGACGATCCAATCCCCATGTGTCCACCAAGGACTTCATTCTCAGAGACATAGGTCTACAGATCAATTCAAGGGACCGAAGTCCAGGGACGATAGTCCAGGGACGATACAATCCACACTTGTCCACTAAGGACTTCATTCTCGAAGACATAGGTCTACGGATCAATTCAAGGGACCGAAGTCTGGGGACGATACAATCCCCACCTGTCCACTAAGGACTTCATTCTCGAAGACATAGGTCTACGGATCAATTCAAGGGATAGAAGTCCAGAGACGATACAATCCCCACCTGTCCACTAAGGACTTCATTCTCGAAGACATAGGTCTACGGATCAATTCAAGCGACCAAAGTCTGGGGATTATACAATCCCCACCTGTCCACTAAGGACTTCATTCTCAAAGACATAGGTCTACGGATCCTTTTAGAACATGTGTTCAAGGATGATGCAATCCCTCTTCCTTCTCAGAGACATATGTCTACAGAAACTTTTAGAATATGTGTTCAAGGATGATGCAATCCTTCTTCCTTCTTCCTTTTAGAAGCGTGCATGGTGTATGTTGATATGGATTGTTTTATATATATCAAACACATTTTCGATGGATTCTACACTTTCTAAGCTTTTGAAAAACTTTGCAGACAAGACTTGTGCCTGAGAAATAGTTTGAACATTGCCCTGCCCATGCCCAGGTCACACACTTTCTTTTCATGAAAGTGTCACATACATGAACTTCTTCAGTATGTAGGGATTCCCACTCCTCCCATTGGAGGGAGAGTACCTAAATATTTACCTTTCCTAGTTGAACTTAAGCTTTATGTATTTTTCAAGGAAGACAAATGATCATACTAATCATGATGTGACTTGGTCTACAATGCCTACTAAGTTACTTTTTAGCATTTCCAAGTTTGAGGGAATACTTGTAGAAGATCCTTTGAATCATTTTAGAACCTTTCATATTTGCACTCTTCAAATAGTATCATGGATGATAGCATTAGACTTAGCTTTTACAATGAGCATAGTGGTCATATGGTACATGGACTTTAAAGGTAGTTCTTGCCACTCTAACTGTGTTGCTTTAGCTTTAGAATTTTTGAACCATTTCTAATTACCCATTGGGAAATACTATATGATTGAGATACTCACTAATTTCAAGGAATCAACTTCTGCTTAGATGACATCATGGATCACAAAGAATGGTGATGTAGGAAGAGATTGTGCTTTAGCTTTATACTTTCTGAACCATTTCTAATTACCCATTAGGAAATACAATATGATTGAGATACTCACTAATTTCAAGGAATCAACTTTTGCTCACATCATGGATTACAAAGAATGGTGATGTAGGAAGAGATTGTGTAAGATATATTTTTATGTTGAGATTTTGTTAGATTGGTTTTTAAATCCTTTCTCCTTTTGATCTCTAAAGATGTTGTTGTACAATGATTTATACTAAGGAAGAAGATATTCTTAGAGCCAAAGGACCAATCTAGTGTATTCTCAATGTGGTTACCTATCCATTGACATTCTAAATACCCTACATATTAGTGGGTTTTTCCCATGTGTTCTAGGTCAATCACACATGTCTGATGGTATTTTCGGGTCTATGAATATGCATCTAACAATTGTGGTCATGTTCATTTTCTAGGAGGTTCTAGTGCTTATGGAGGATCAATCATCTCCTATGGTCAAATGCCTCAAGTGTATACTCGAAATATTCCCTATGCCACAAAGCTCTAAGTACATCCATTCCTTCTCACGTGACACATGTCAATTCCTTTCCTTTGTCCAACATTAACTTGGTTCAATTTTTGTATGCCCAACCTGGTTAGATAATGACTCAAGAAACAAGTAACAAGGCACCTAACCAAAGGAAGAAGAAAATAATAGGAAAAATAACAAGAGCTAAGGGAAAGGGGAAATTGAGACTAATCGGATGGGAGAAACAATAATGGTAATCAAGGTCAAAAGAACAAAGGAATAAACTTAAACATATTTGTTATTTGTGGGGATGTTCACTATTTTTTCAAGTGTTATGATCTTGATGAAATCAAATGATTAAGGGCTCATCCACCTAATCGAACTAGCCCACAATAGCCTTCAATCCCACCTAATCAAACTAACCCACAATAGCCTTCATTGTTGTAGTAACCTTTCCCTTGACATAATCTTGTGGCTAAGTAAGGAAAATCATCTAACACTTTAGCCTCTTCAAGAACCTTCCAACAAGGTGATCCTTCCCATCATAACATTTTGATGGTTGTTGATAAATGAATCTCCAAACACATAATGATAATTATGAGATACCTAACCTCAAATATTCTATGAGTAGGGAAAGGACACCTCCTCCCTCTAATAGTCCTTCATAAATCAAATTGTCGTCAATGAAATGTCCATTGCTTTTCCTCAAATCTCCTTTAAATAGCATGGCACATAGTGGGCACATAATCCTCATAGTAGGGTTTCTTAGCACTATGATTTTGTTACAAATTGGGTACAATCCGCTTGTGTTAGGTCTACATTAGAGGTGCTACAAACATGTCCTTCACAGCATAAAGGCCTTATTGAAGTCTATTGGAGGTATTGATTGTTTGAATTATATGTTCATGAATTTTGATTTAGATGATGTTGAGAAACGTCTCCCTCATACAATGGATTTTAAGTCATAGTTATTGTTTGGAATTTTGACATTCATTAGTGCATAATGGATGAGGGAGATTTGTCATATGTCACAGAATTAACGGTCTCAACGAAAATCGGCTCCCCTAGTCTTGTCCCATTTAAACTGATTTTAAGATATTTTAATGGGAGTCATTCCCAATTGAATGATTCTTAGCTAAATAATTTATTTCCTTTTAAAGCAATAAAGCTCTCTCGGTTTATTTAGTATTTGTGGATACTCCTTTGGACTACAACATGCTAGTTGTATGTCATGAAGATGGTTGTGTCATCTATCTTCCATACCATGCAATTTCCCCCTGAAGAAATTAAAGTGGTCATCATCAACCAACATATATATAGTCCTACTCCTAAGCACCACTCAGATAATGATTTTCCCTCAATAGGTTATGATAGTATAATTCTTGTGATTTCGGATGTTAGACATGATATTTATAAGGGATCATAATTGTTGGGAACGGTTTTTGGAGCTCCCCCAAAATTATCTTAAGTGGCTTTACCTCAAATGAGTTCAATGACTTCTGTGAGAAATATGGAATCAAAAGAGAACTTTCAGTTGTAAGAAGTCCACAACAAAATGGAGTTTTGGAAAGAAAGAATAGATCGGTGCAAGAAATGGCAAGAACAATGTTGCCTGAAGCCAAAATAATGAAATATTTTTGGAGAGAAGCAGTTGGGGCAGCAGTCTACATCTTAAACAAAGCTCAAATCATAGTAAACAGTGATAAGACACCATATGAATTGTGGAAAGGCAAGCTAGAATCAGTGAAGTATTTCAAAGTTTCCTTGGATATTCAACCAGAACCAAAGCCTACAAATGTTATAAGAAAAGACTGTGTAGTTGTAGAATGCATTCATGTAAGAGTAAATTGTTGGAACATTTAAAAAACCCACTATGTCTTTCTAGACTTAGGATAAAATTAATTAATCATGTATGATTAATTTCTTGAGTTTTGACTAAGTAGAATAGGCCAGTTTTGTCTTTAAGTGGACCACATGCTATCCTCATTCACAAAAACGAATTTGGATAGATTCTGGATAAGATTTCCTTGGATTTTGTCTGATTTTATTCTATTCCTGAATTAGAAAGACACTATCTAGTTTTAGTTAGCTTTGTCCTGCTTTTTCTACTCTCTAGTGGAAAATATAAAGCTAGTTAACTTGGAATCTTTTGTCACTTAACCATTTCGACCTCCACATCATATATAACCTTCTAAAGCTATCAATACATCCTATTTATCTCACTCATGAGCTGCCATACCATACTTTCCAAATTCGTGAGCCTCTAGCACAGTTTTGGAAATTGCTTTCGCCACCTAGGGGGTTTTTTGTCTTTTTCTAAACCTTTATTTTTGCTCTTTCCATATTGCCTCAAAGCAATTCGATTTTGTCCATGGAGGATGTGTTATATATTGTTACAATATCAATGAATAAAATATAGAGTGTTTTCCATAATTTATTCTCTCTATTCTTCTTCTCTCATTGTCTAAAATATTCCATGGTGAAATTTTCTTATGAATCTAGTTCCTAGTAATTGAAAATTTCACATGGTATCAGAGCTATCTTGATTCAAAGCAATTTCCAAGATTGTTTTTTGCAGGTATTTCCATCACTAGGAGCACATTAGTATGGAGCAAAATCAAGCCAAAGTTGTGACTCTCACTCCCTTCAAATTCTTTGACTGGAAGGCACATATGATCATCCAGCTTCAGAGCAAAGGATTGTATAGAGTCACTATGGGGCTTGAAACTGAGCCAGGAGCTGTTGCATTAAAATACGAATGGTTTAATAGGCTTGATGAATCTTGTGGGTTACTTTGTCTGTCTATATCTCTAGATCTTCTATTCCATATCGATTCTCTATCAACTCCAAATGAAGTGTGGACAAAGCTAGAGTCTCTCTTTGGAAAACAGGACGAGCTGAGAGGTCATTTGTTGGAGATTGAGCTGATATCTCTTAGTCCAAGTAATTTCGATTCTATGGAGGAGTTCATCTCAAAATTTAAGAACCTAGTGCTTCAACTCAAGCAATGTGGCATAGATAAGAAGGTTGAGCAATTAATCCTTACCATTCTGTCAAAACTGAGTTCTGAATACTCAGTATTTGTGTCTACTTTTCATTCTACAAGGCTTGCAGTTCCAAAGTGGAAGATGCCAACCTTGGATGCATTCGTTGCTTCGCTCACTCAAGAAAAGGAAAATCTAGTCCAAATGAGGGATCAAACACCCTCCAAAGACTTTGCACTTGTTGCTCATGGAGCAAAGAAGAATGACAAATCCAAACAAAAGACATTGTCAGATGAAGAGGATTCTGATGGAGATTCCAAATCTAAGAAGATGAAGAAGGAGAAGCCCAAGTGTTCTTATTGCTGCAAAGGCACTCATCCTGAGAAATCTTGCTTCAAGAAGAAATTGGACATCATGGCCAGGATGCTTGAAGAGCATAACATAGATGTTCCTGACTTTGCAAAGAAAGAACAAGGCAAGCTTGCTATAGAACAAGAACATTGTTTCCAAGCCTCTCCCAAAGGTAATCATGCTTATGCTTTGAGTGCTAGAGTGAAATATAATTCTGATGTCTCTGATATTGATTCACATTCTGATATATCATAATTAGAAACCTCCACTTCTTCCTCAATACATTCTTCAGTCAGTTCACCCAAGTCTACTCTCAAAACTAGTCATTTTTTACTAGCTTCTGACTTGTCTTCTGAAAGCTCTTTTCACCAACATTCAAATCTTTTAGATTCTGATTTAGAAGATGATTCATAGTCTGATATTCAATTCATTACATATCCCACACCATTTACCCAACCTTTGGATGCACAAAATACCCTACAAACCCCAAGTTCTCCAGTTAAGAAACTACACAATTCTATGTTTTCCTACATTGTGTCACTTGCCTCTGTTGCACTTTTTTCTTGCATATCTTTCATTGGTTGGACAACCATTGTTTTGGAATTATTTGGACTGATATTCCACACATCTAGACCTGACACCATCACTCATGGTTCAAAATTCAAGTCCTCACACTCTCTAGGCTCGCTCAGCTGTCCGGGTGATCTAGTTTCTCAAACGTTTTCTACTGAAATTGTGTTCGATCACAGAGACTCCAAATATTTATTGGTTGATGATCCATATGAATTACATTCTGATATTTCAGAGCTACATGATCTTATTTTAAATATAAAAAAGGTTCTACATCAGTTTGAGAAGAAAGTACAAGAACTAGTACACCATATTGCAGCTACAGAAGAAATTGATCCTGTTGAGTTCATTGTTTCTCCTTGGGAAGGGGTATGCATAGATATTCTTTCCATCATTGATTATGTTTTCAGATTTGATTATGTATTTTATAGAAACAAGAAAAATTCATTTGATGCTCCTCCATCATCAGAAAATGAGCTTCATAGAGCTTCAACACATGGTTTTTGCCTACACAACATTGATGCACTGATGCATGATCATGACATCCACAATCTCTTCATCAAGTCAGTTACTCAGAAGCAACCCATTTAGCTCAATCAGCTCATTCAAATGAGCAACATGACAGTACGAAGACAACAAGCATGTCCATTTTTGAGGGAGGGTTTTGTTCCCATGAGGTTTTCCCTATTTCCTCGGTTTACATGGACTAGTTATTTTTGTATTGGGGTGACCATAAGCCTTGTTCCTTGGGCCCTATATTTTTTTTTTTTTTTTATTCCCATCACATAAATTCAGGCTTAAGTTGGGGTGTTGGAACATTTAAAAAACCCACTATGTCATTCTAGACTTAGGATAAAATTAATTAATCATTTATGATTAATTTCTTGAGTTTTGAGTAGGTAGAATAGGCCAGTTTTGTCTTTTAGTGGACCACATGCTATCCTCATTCACAAAAACAAATTTGGATAGATTCTGGATAAGATTTCCTTGGATTCTCTCTCATTTTATTCTATTCCTGAATTAGAAAGACACTATCCAATTTTAGTTAGCTTTGTCCTGCTTTTTCTACTTTCTAGTGGAAAAGATAAAGCTAATTAACTTGGAATCTTTTGCCACTTGACCATTTCGACCTCCACATGATATCTAACCTTCTAAAGCCATCAATACATCCTATTTACCTCACTCATGAGCTGCCATACCATACTTGCCAAATCCGTGAGCCTCTAGCATAGTTTTGGAAACTGCTTTTGCCAGCTAGGGTTTTTTTTGTCTTTTTCTAAGCCTTTCTTTTTGCTCTTTCCATATTGCCTCAAAGCAATTCGATTTTGTCCATGGAGGATGTGTTATATATTGTTACAATATAAACGAATAAAATACAGAGTGTTTTCCATAATTTATTCTCTTTATTCTTCTTCTCTCATTGTCTAAAATATTCTATGGTGAAATTATCTTATGAATCTAGTTCCTAGTAATTGAAAATTTCACATAAATGAAGCTATGCTAGAAAATCATATTATTGGAGACCTTGATGTAGATATTCAAACCAGAAATAGGAAGATAGTAACATCAAGATACAACAACGTTGCTCTAGCATCCAAAATAGATCCAAAAGACTTTGGACAAGCTAGTGAGGACAAGGATTGGAAAAAAACTATGGAAGAACTAAATCGGATTGAAAAATGTCGAACATGGGAACTTGTGCCCAGACCAAAGGATAAAAATATGATTGGAACGAAATGGGTGTTAAAAAAAAAATGAATGAAGATGGACAAATTGTAATAAACAAGGCAAGATTGGTCTTCAACGGCTATGCACAAATTGAAGGAATTGACTTTGAAGAAAATTTTGCCCCAGTTGTGAGATTAGACGCAATTAGGATATTCTTGGCGTTCGCTTGTTTTAGTAACTTCAAAATCCATCAAATGGGCATTAAATCAGCGTTTCTGAATGGAGACTTGGAAGAAGAAGTATATGTTGAAAATCTAGAAAGATTTGACTTGTCAAAAAAGGGAGATTATGTGTGCAAGTTGAATAAAGCACTCTATGGACTAAAACAAGCCCCCATAGCTTGGTATACAAGACTTGATCAATATCTTCAACAACAAGATTTCAAAAGAATAATTGCTAACAACAATATCTATGTCAATATGGAAATGAACATCTTGTTGGTTACAGTTGTATATGTATATGATATTATATTTGGAATCAATAATGATGATATGACCCATATTTTTGCCAGAGATATGTCAAAATAATTTGAAATGTCAATGATTGGATAACTATCCCTTTTCCTTGGATTACAGGTTTCTCAAACTAATGAGGGGATATTCATTGCTCAAACAAAATATCTCAAGGAGATGTTGAAGAAGTTTGGAATGGAATATTGTGCACCAATCATCACCCTCGTGATTACAAAATGTAAACTGAGTACGGACGATGAATCTCTTGTAGCCAATTCAACACTTTAGAGGTCTATGATTGAAAGTCTACTATACTTGACAGCTTCAAGACCTAATATTATGCATGCAGTAGGAATGGTTTATAGATTTCAATTTGCTCCAAAGGAGACATGTGTGTTGTTGGAATTAGTGCAACTTCGGAATTTATTCTTATTATATTTTATTGTATAGATTTATGCCTCATACGAGAGATGATTTGGATGTAATTAATTATGGAAAATCCTTGAAAGAATCAATGTAAACCTCGGGGACAAATTGCCCAAAGAAAAGAATTAAATAAATGTTATTTTATCTGTTCCTAGGTCAAATTGGCCTTGTTAGGGAAAAAGCCAATTTGGAAAGTGTATAAATAGAGAGGTCGGGTGCCTCATTTCGTCATTCACTCAACCCAGACAAGTTCGCATCACTTGTAGAGGAGCTCGCATTTGCAGCAAGGAGAAGCATATTTTTGTGGTTTATACTTGGAGAGACTTTCTACATTCTCTCTCATCTTTGTACTATGTTCTCAAAATAGTTCATCTCTATATGAAGGTTGTTGGGTTTCCTCCCTATGGGATTTCCCAGGATAAATTCTCTTGTTCTTTGTTTGTGTGCTTTGTATTTCTTCTAGTGTTCCTGTTATTCATATGCAAGTAAATTATACTGCTATAATTGTATGAAAAACTAACATGGTATCATAGTAGTACTAGAAGAAGCCATTGCCGGAAGCTAGGGTTTCATCTTCTGAGGCCTTCCCTCATCAATTTGGCAGAAAAAGAGCCTTGGAAATGTTTCCCTAGGGAAGGCACATCTTTTGGTGAAGGAAAAATCCAATTCTGAGAAGTTTCAATTTTGACCTAACTCTGCAGCTGTAGAAGTTACTACAGAAATTAGGGTTCCAGAAATTTGATGTGAATTGTGTATACATGTTCTAGATTATTGCCTTGGGAAATCCATGCAATTTGAAATTTTCATTCATGAAAATATTGGCCAAGTCAGCAGTTTTATCTGTTCACTTGACTAGTATAAAGTGTGTTGATTTGGTCAACTTGTCCACCACCACCATGATTAAGTCATGTTGCTTCCCTACCATTTTAGTAAAATCCATAGATTTTTCTTCCCACTTCCATTGAGGGATGGGAACTAGATGCATCAATCCTACTGGGTGTTGGTGCTCAACCTTAACCCGTTGGCACTTCTGACATCTAGCTATGTATTGCGCGATTTTCCTCTTCATTAATGGATAAAAATATTGTTTTCTTGCTAATGTAACAATATTCTGATAACATGGGTATCGAAGTAGGCATCTAAGGTATTCATCCATTACTAGCTTCTTTAATTTAGCGTTGTCTGGAATGTATAGTCATCCTTGGAAAATAAAAATTCCATCTTCTTCCAACTCATATCCCTCATATTTCTTGTATGGTTCTCCCTAGATAAGTTCTTCCACTACTAGAGTGTACTTCTCATATTCAGTTGAGACCTTGTTCACTCATTCTCTGAGGTCAGCCTTGCATAAGCTCATTTATGCTACATGAAAATTTCTACTAAGAGCGTCGGAAAATTTGTTTTCTCTACCTTTGACATGCTTGATTTCATGGTCGAATTCATTTAGAATTTCTAACCATCTGGCATGTCATGCATTTAGATTCAGTTGATCAAACAAATACTTCAAACTCATGTGATTAGTCCGTAACTCAATTTTTTGTCCAAGCAGGTAGTGCCTCCACATCTTCAAGGCATGCACAATGGTGGCTAGTTCCAAATCATGAGTTGCGTAATTCTTTTCATCTTCCTTTAATGTTATGGACTCATAACATATCACATGTACTTCCTACACAAGCACTCCTACCATCCCTTCAATGCAAGCATATGTGCATACCACAAAATATTTATTTGGATCTGCAATGTTCAAAATAGGAGTGTTGGTGAGTAATTCCTTCTGCAGTTGGAAACTTTTCTCACATTTTCAGACCATATTAACTTTACATTATTTATTTGCAATGATGTGATAGGATGAGCCACTTTGGAGGAGCTTTGATGAATCTCTTGTAATATCTTGCTAAACCCATAAAAGACCAAACATCTCACATTCTTGGGCATAGACCAATTCACTATAGCCTCAATCTTCTTGGGATACTGAAATTCCTTCTATTGAAATAACATGACCCAAATATTGAATCTTCTTTTGATAAAAAATCGCATTTGATTAGCTTGGTGTACAACTTATGTGCCCTAAGCACCTGCAATACCATCCTTAGATGCTCTATGTTCTCTTCCTCATTCTTGGAATAGATGAGGATTTCATCTAGGAATACCAACACAAACTTATCCAAATATTGGTTGAACAGAATATTCATGAGGCACATGAAAGTGGTCGGTGCATTGGTGAGGCCGAATGGCACAAATGTGAACTTATAATGGCCATACCAAGTTCTTAATTAGGATCTGCAATCTTCAAAATAGGAGCGTTGGTGAGTAATTCCTTCAATAGAGGAAAATGTTTGTCACATTTTCAAATAATGTGAACTTTACATTCTTTATTTGCAATGATGCGATAAAAGACTGAGCATCTATCACAATATTCTTGGGTGTAGACCAATTCACTATAGCCTCAATCTTCTTGGGATCTACTGAAATTCCATTTGTTGAAATAACATGACCCAAATATTGAATCTTCTTTTGATAAAAATTCTCATTTTCTTAGCTTGGTGTACAACATATGTTCCCTAAGCACCTGCAGTACCATTCTTATATGTTCTGTCTTCTCTTCCTCATTCTTGGAATAGATGAGGATTTCATCTAGGAATACCAACACAAACTTATCCAAATATTGGTTGAACACAATATTCATGAGGCACATGAAAGTAATCGGTGCATTGGTGAGGATGAATGGCACAATTGTGAACTTATAATGGCCATACCAAGTTCTTTATTCGGATCTGCAATCTTCAAAATAGGAGCGCTGGTGAGTAATTCCTTTAGTAGCTGGAAAATGTTCTCACTTTTTCAGACCATATGAACTTTACATTCTTTATTTGCAATGATGTGATAGGATGTGCCACTTTGGAGAAAATTTTGATGAACCTCCTGTAATATCCCGCTAAACCCATAAAAGACCGAATGTCTATCACATTCTTGGGCATAGACCAATTCACTATAGACTAAATCTTCTTGGTATCTATTAAAATTCCATTTCTTGAAATAACATGACCTAAATATTGAACCTTCTTTTGATAAAAGTTCACATTTTCTTAGCTTGGTGTACAACTTATGACCCTAAGCACCTGCAGTACCATTCTTAGATGTTATGTTTGCTCTTCCTCATTCTTGGAATAGATGATGATTTCATAAAGGAATATCAACACAAACTTATCCAAATATTGGTTGAATACAATATTCATGAGGCACATGAAAGTAGTAGGTGCATTGGTGAGGCTGAATGGCACAACCGTGAACTTATAATGGCCATAGCAAGTTCAGAAAGTTGTCTTATGGATGTCTTCCTCTCTGATTCTGACCAAATCATATCCCAAACTTAAGTCAATCTTGGAAAATATTTTGGATCTCTTTATCTAATCAAAAGGATTATTAATCCTGGGCAATGGATACATGTTATTGATTGTGACCTTATTGAGTTTCCTATAGTCAATACACAATTGCAATGTTCCATCCTTCTTCTTAATGAAAAATGCTAACAAACCCCATGGCGACACACTTGGTCTAATGTAATTATTATCCATCAGTTCATTTTAATTCTACTAGCTCTAGAGTGCTCATTTTGTAAGGGGCCTTGGACACTAGGGTTGTGCAAGGCACCAAATTAATTGTAAAGTCAATATCTCTTTTGGGCTACAGCCCTGGCACTTCTTCTGGGAATACATCCTTATATGCTTGTAGCATGGGATATTCCTCTAATGATGGTCCTCTATCTTCTATTGAATCTGATACATGAACTGCATATATTTGATAGTTCTTCTTGAAGTACCTTTCCAATTGTAGTGATGTAACTTTCCTTATTGAAACCTTCTTTAGCACACCCTTTACTTGTTGAGGCCTTCCTTCATCATCAAGGCATTCCAGAAACTTATTATAGAATTCAATGTTGGTGTGATGCTTATCCATCCAATCCATGGCAATGATAACATCGTATAATCCTAGCGGTAGAATATTCAGGTTTGTTGTGTTAGATAGACTATCCAACATTATCACACATCTTTCCACCACTTTACTTACTTTTCCCTTTGTCAATGTGGCTAGCAGAAATAACCATGAATTGCCATGTTTACTTTTCTTAAGAGCGCAAAATTCAACAATATTAGGATTAATATAACTATGACTGGACCCTAGGTCAGTCAAAATAGAAACAGATTGCTCAACAATATTACTTCCAACTTCAACCACTACTACTTGGTGATATCCCTAATGATCATCCATAGCTGCATAGCTTCTAGCATTTGATCTGGCCATGCCGTCCACAGTAACAAATTCTTCAATGTTATGTGATGCAGGAGTATCATGACAAAGCCAACAATGTGATAGGCTGGTCACATGTTGTGGCTTGACAAAGGGACAGACAATCCTAGAGTTTGAAGAAATTTGTTTATTAATGTTTTATTAATTGTTGACTATGTAGACAAAGTTGATTTGCTGTCAGTGTTGAGGGAAAATAGGGATACGTGGCATTTTGATACTCGCTGCGACGAGATCAAGCTAGATTAGGTAGTTTGTTGAAGAATAGTAGGAGGTTGTTTCTAAAAATATAAATCCCTTCATTCGTGGAGGGGAGTTAGTTAGTTGTTAGATTTCTCTATCGTAATTCAAATGAAGAGAGACAGAGTGTTAGAGGGATGAGGGGATTCTGAGCTAAGATCAAGAGTGAGAGCTTGATTGAAGCCATAGACGGTTTTCTGTATAGCTAAATAATATTGAATACATGATGAATTTCTAAAATTACCAGTGATCTCTGTGAATGGTTGAAAATATATGTGTTGAATGTATTTTCCTATAGTTGGAGTGTATGGTATTCATTTGCAGACCAGTCGTTATAGTTTGATAGAGTTATTCTTTATTTCATCCAATTAGAGTCGTTGTTGTGTGAAAGTGTTATTAGTTCATACAAATAGGCAAAGAATTAGGGTTTACATCTAGAGAATCTCAAATTTGGCTGATGTAGTAGCATAATCCAATAGAGACCTTTGAATCCAAAGGAATCGAGTTCCTTTCTGAGGAAAATCAAAGCATTATTGATAAACAAAGGGTTATCTGAGCGTGTTCATTGATACCTAGTCACATTGTGGAGGTAGACGAGAGTGGATGGTTGGGATCAACTCTAACTCTATATCGCATTCAGAGTAGCAAGAGAGTTAAAAATGTGTGAGTAGTGCAATGACAACAACGAGAGGTCCAAACGCGTAATTTATTAAGGTTGGGGTTATAGTTAGTCGGGGCTGACAAGTATAGTGGGAAGACCAATTTTGGGTAAGGTTCTAAACTTAGTGAACCCTACCATCTTTTTCATAAAGGATATGTTGGCCAGCTTGGATGTGATGCCATCAATTTTGGTATCAGAGTGAAAGGTTCACTCCTTTGTAGAGTACTGCAACAACAAAAGTGCAAATAAGTTGCAGAAAGATCAGATTTGGAATATGAGGGATTGATGCTTGAATACTTGGTGATGTTTTGAGATGAAGCTTCGAATATAGAATGCCAAGGAGGGTTTCTTCATTAAGAGAGGAGGAGAACAAATTCGTCTGAGGATAGGAAGGAAGTCTGTAGGAGTGGTTTTGTAAACCAAGTTGTTTGAAGAGTGAAGAGTAAAAAGAGATATATTAATGGTAGTTGAGTCCCTTTGAAAGAACAGAGAGATATTTTTTCAAGAGAAGGGATGAATGAAGAGTTGGTTGTCCAAGTAACCATATTGAGTAAGGGTGAAAGTCTAGGTCTGTTGTGTTCTAGATAGAGGAGGAATTAAGTCAGCAACAGTGGGAAACAGTGTGACCAAAGGAATCCATAGCAAGCTGGTAATGAAGGTATTTCCAATATTGGCAAAAGAGTGAGACTAGTGAAGTTCTCATGGGAGTGTAACAGCAAGAGGGAAGCCTAGAGGAGAAAGGACTCAGAACTCTAGCGTTGCAAGTTGGAAAGTTGATCTAGGTAAGGTGTTTTTAGTTGTCGTATTCATTTGTGTGATGAATTGTTGATTACAGAGTTAATTTTTGATTGAGAAAGAACTTTGAAGTACTCTTGAGAAGACTTTCTACCTTGGGAGAAAGGTAGACATATTTTGTTGAAGGAATAATCTTCAAGGGTGTGTTCTTGGTTGAGAGGACATTGGAGATTGTGGCAGCATAAATGCATGTTCAAAGGAATTGAACACAGAGACGAGAATGTCTTGGTTTCAGTAGTTGTTAGTGAGATGTATAGTGCATCTAATTTTCTTTGCCTATATTTTATGCAATCTGAATGGGAGCAAAAGTGGACTCTTTTTAAAACACTAAATTCGACAGAAATAAGGTAAATGAAAAACTAACCAGGCACTACTGAGATCCTCTATCTACTTTCTCGATGTATTACTTTCAACTAGTCTTGATTCAAGATGGAAGGAGTCTGAAATTTTATTGGAGTTCTAAGATTATGATTTCTAAGTGCAACAATGTGAGATCTAATACATGATAGAAATATTCAAGAATACAATTTTGGTTTTTTCCTCAGTACATATACATATACATTCACACTGAAGAACAAAATCGACCATATTCAACTACCTTTTCTTATCCTTATATAAACATATAAATTTACATAACAAATTAAAATACAGTCACTTCATATATGTACTTGGATTCTTATATGAACACATAATTTTACATAAAGGGATAAAATTTACCAAATTCAAATAAATGTACCATTGAAACTTGTGGAGTTTTCCTCGACTTAGAGAGCTGCTTGCCAAAGCCTTTGTCTAAGCTCCTTGCTCCTCGTTTTACCAAGGTAGCTCATCGATTGACCTTCCTACCATTAATGTGGTTACTCTTCTTCCACAAGGACCCTTTAGCTACGATGGGGATGTACGAAGAGGACTGACCCCTAGCTGAGAAAAATAATGGTAGTGTCGATCTTGCAAGGCCTTGCAACCTTCAACAAGACTACTGATGACACATTCAAACTCTTGGAACTTTCACTCAATTTTCATTTTACTATTACGACATGCATCTAACAATAAGGTGTGTGATGATGCCCTTATTTACCCTGTATCCTTTCTTTTATAGTGTTTAGGTTCTTAGCCACTTGTCCTCACATGCAAAATTACCTTTGTATTAATTTCTCTAATCACTACTATCCACCATTGCATCTAACATCATTCACATACATAATTCCCCCTTTTTTATTTAAAAATGTATTTCCCCTCATCCATAATATTTGCTCCTATTATTCCTCCATGTTGTCTCTTTGATTACTTAATCAAAGGTTACACATTTTAAGCTTCAATTTTCAAATTAAAATTAAACTTTACTTCACCCTCGTGACTCAAGTAACTTCCCTTGATTTACTCTTAGACGTTTCTTAGGTATTCCTTAATTTGTGTATTATCTCAAGTAAGATATTCCATTTAGATATTTTAATTAATTAATTTCACGGACAAATTATCTTCAAGTTTTCTCTCATGAAATAAATTAATTGAATGAATAATTATCATTATTCTCATGCTACAATAACTAATTCTTTATTTTGCATTATTTTACTTAATTAACATTACAACTTTTATTAAATCATTTTATATCAAAACCAAGGGAGCTATATCCTATGCCCTTCAAGTATCATTTTGAATGGGGAATGGTATGTAATACCTATTGGACTAATGGATAAATTAGGAATAAAGCATTTACCTTATTGTTCTCACCTCCTAACCACAAAGTGATCGTTTTGTGATCCAACCCCCATGACATCATGAAACAATTGAGTAAAAAGAACCCTTCTTTTTCAATTCCTTCATGGATAGGAGTGCTAGATGGCACTACACTTAGGTTTGCATTGAAATTTATGTATGTATAATTCAATAAACTTTTTTATGATTACCATTACATTTATTTCACTTATCTTTTGTATCTATTTCTTTATTTTTTCTCTAAATATGATATTATCTTAGAGTTGTATTTTCATATCAATCTTATTTATCTTTTAATTTTTTTAATAGTTTTTTTCATCAATTATTAACATAATCAGACCAAAGTATAGAACGTTCCTTATCCCAAGTAGACCAAATTTGAATTTGAACTTTTCTTTTAAGTTGAAATACTATAGTTATAGTTGATAATAAGCATTCACTAGTTATTGTTGATCATTGAAGCTAGGTAGAGATCATGTAGTTTCAAGATCTATCATCATTTAGCTTCATACAAAAAACAAAAAAAAATTACTGTTAAATTTTACATATAAATATCTATACATTTTATATATGTGTGTATATAACACTAAAACTTGATAATGTATACATTTAATTTACTTTATTAATTGTAAAAAATATATAATTTAATAAAAAGAAAACTATAAATTCATAGGTCTATAAACTGTCTTGTAATTTTTCATTTTAAATACTAAAATTTTAGATTACCATACATTATAAGTTTCCTTAATTAAGATACTTTTTAAAAATAGAATAATATAATATAACAACTAATCAAATTTTATTATTTCATTTTCTTAAATCACACCATGCAATGGAGAGACACATGAGATACCTACCCCTGCATTGGTGTTAATTGCACCTAGTCTCCCTGACCTTCAAATGAAACATAGAGTGAAGTAGTAGTACCTTTCTTTGAACTTACACTGTAAAATGAAGCTGCCTCAAAACATGCACCCACTGGAACTTGAATTATTCATACAAAAACCATAGGCAGTCATACACGATCTTAATCACGTTGATCTTACTAAGATTGTCAAAAAGTTATATATATATATATATATATATAAAGTTATATATCACGTTGATCTTACTAAGATTGTAAAAAAGTTATATATATATATATATTGAATGCTATATTATGCACCCATCCGTTGCAGTCTATCTTAGGTCATACCGGGATATACCTTTATTTATATATAAGAGAAATCAAACGAAGTAGTCTATTTATTCTACCTTTTGGATTTTACGGTGGGTTTTTATGGAATACGGTAAAAACAATTGTTAAAATCAAAATTTGGGAGCATTTCAATTGTGTTTTTGAATCCATAAATAGATTAAGCACCCTCGAATACCCCATGGCCATGGCACCCAAATTATGCAATTTTTATAGCCAATATATGTGATTCTAAGATTTTTTACAGATTTACAACTAGAATTCGAACAAAATAAGACGGAAAAATATACTCAGAAAAAGTTCAAAATATAGAATATTTAGACTACATGAAATCGAACTCATTTAACCTTTAAATTATCACATTATTTAAATGGTTTTTATTTTATTTATATATATTAAATGAAATATATTTCACATATCTAATTATAATATGGCTATTCTTATAGAAGAAATGGATATTATTGTGCATCATTAAAAGTAATTAAGTGGCCCTTCTTTTATGGATTTGATTTTTTTTAAGTCTCCAATGAAATGGATTCTTGATTCTTTTTTTTAATAGTGTGAAGTTCTAGAATGTCTTAGCTAAAGGATTATTCCCTCGTTTAATGGGTGCTAGTTGTCTACCATATCCATGCAATAAAATATAACAAGTAGAGATATATTTTTGAAGAAATGCAGCACATGTTTTCGACAAATTACCCTATAATCTTGTATGAATTATTGAAATGATTGTTAGAGAAAGCTCATCATCAGTGTCTATATACATAAGTTTCTTGGAATTTTAAAAATATTAAGTTACAAATATATGAGGATGAAACCGAACGTGTAATTGATTTATGTTTCAAAACTTCAAAGGTGCAATTAAGGGCTATGCTCTAGAACTTTCCACATTATACAATAAATATTTGAGGAAATCTCTAGAAAAATCAAGAATAGATTCTATTAGCCAACGAAATTTTAGCAAAAAGTGTAATGAATGTAATGATTATCCTCATATCCATTTGTTTCCTAGATAGATTATTTTTATCTATTGACAATTAAATTTTATGAATCTATTTTCTACACAGAAAATGAACTTGTTAGATCAACTAACAAGACTAAAGATGAGGTATGCAATTTTAATATATCATATTAATAATCATAATATCATGCCTTATCTAGGTTGATAATATAATTCACATGGTTTTATATTTATAATGAATTCATAGTTTATGTTTATTCTTTTCAATAACAGGTTGATGATGATATGTTGGGCTTCTTTGTTGATTGTCCATTTATAAACTTTGTAGATAAAAATAATCATTTATATCTTAGGATAAATGAGATAAAAAAATTAATTATTAGCAAATATGCACATTGAATTGTTTTCTAAGACAACCAAAGATTAGAAATATAAGACAAACAATTTAAGTAATTGGAGAGTAAATTTATTCCACCCCTTTCGGGGACTAACCATTAAATAAATTCGCTGTCACCAAAAAGTTATTGTATGGAACCTTTTGGTTATCTATTCCACCAAACCACCCAACTAATACCAAAAAATGAAAAATTATTATTCTAAATTGATAAACAATAGAAAATAGAAAAGGAGACGGTTACATATTTCCAAAATCATGATGAGAAATTGAATCATAAAACTCTTACCACATCCAATATTCGCATACATTATGGGGTTAATGATATCATATTTTCCATTTTTGTTGCTTGGTCTACTTATGTAAAATGATCACAAAATAAAAATTGAGACCATTTATTCACAAGCATGTTTGGTCCTTGATAAAATAATACTTTTATTAACAAACATTTGGAAATTGAAGACACTATTTAATTTGGAAAAATTGAGACCATTTCTCTACCAACATGTGTGGTCCTGGATAAAATAATACTTTTATTAACAAACATTTGCATGTTGAAGACACTATTTAATTTGGTTTCAATTTTGAGAGACTTCATATTCTTTCAAAACTTTTTAATTGTTGTCCTTCTTAGCTACAACTAAATTGGAGTGGACCTCTTTGGAGAACTTTGGTCCACACCAAGTTATGGAATCTGTCGTAAATAAATCCAAGTTCAACTATAAAATGACTAAGGATGTTGTACGAAATAGTCCTTGTTTCTTCAAAATTAGATAACAATATATATTGAAAATAAATAATTAATATGAATTGAATAACATGATATATTACAATGAGATTCATTATGTTATATTTGTATGCATTGAATTTTTATTTAGCATAGTTAATATTTTTAATTTTTATGATTGCTTTGATATTCATATTTATGTGTGTTGCATTGATGTCCTTTTAAAAGAATGTTTTGTTTTCAAACCATAAGGAAGTGAATTTTATTTAGTTGAGCATGTTTCTTTAGAAACATCATCCTTACCTTTGTCTATACTTAGGGGTTTGACTTTATCCTTCATTTGAGTGTTGTCAAGGTTGCTTTGTAATACATGTATCATACCATGAAGTCATTTGACCAGGTTGTTTATCGTAAAATTGTGGTGCTTATTGGGTACATACTTGACTTGCTTCCATTGTTGTATGATTATATGAGCTTAATACACCTTTTTATTTCTTTTTGCTTCACTTTTATTATTTATTTAAGTGGAGTTGGCTAGTTAGTAACTTCTAGTCTAGTTTCGCTCCAATTTAATTATTTCTAAATAATTAATTACAATTAATTATTTCATGCACAACTAAATTGATGCTATATTATTCTACAATTAATTAGTTTACAAATAACCATTTCTTTGCACAACTAATCTAATGGAAAGCTACATGCCAATTTCATAGGTGTTCATTTACCTATTTAGTTTTTATTTATCAAGGCACCACATCGTTGGGTCCTTCCATCAATTGTTTTTCCTTTATTATCTAGGTACCGCGTCGTCGGGTCCTTTCGACAATAATTTCTTTATGTCTGATGTGTGGGGATACCGTGTAGTGATTTTGGAATCATGACCAAAAATCATCTAGCTACACTATACATGAGACTAATGGTGCTGAGGAGTAAGTCCATTATTACTATTCGCCCGTCAACCTCGTACGTGACCAAACCATTATGGTCTCTCCCTTACGACTTCACGCTCACCCGAGTAAAGCTGAATGGATTTCAAATCATGTGTGTAAATTATCGAGAGTCGACATCATCATCGTACTCTTCTGTGTGCGTTTACCATTCTCTATGGCCCTTTTTATTCCTTTGTGAGTCTGTCGGTGAACCGTTTCACCTATCACTACACACATGCTCACAGTACACATTAATAGCTCTGTTCTCAATCATCATAATTTATTTCATAAATTGTAAATTGTCAAGCAAACATAATTTACTCATAAACATCATAATCCATTTCATATATTGCTAATCGTTAAGCATACATAATTTACTCATAAACATTGTAATGTATTTCATATGTTGCTAATCGTTAAGAAAACACAATTTACTCATACACATCATAATCTATTTCATAAATTGTTGATTGTCAAACAAACATAATTTACTCATAAACATTGTTTAAGCCAGTGCTCTAGGATAGAGCATAATTAATCACCACATGAGTCTCATATCCTCAAACAGTTTTATTTTGAATTGTTCATAATTGTCAATTTATTATGGATTTATTTCGTTCGGTCACTTGGAAAGTGCCCTCAAGGTCTCTAGACTATCTAGGTGCATTACAAATTGTTCATATAAGTTACACAATATATGAGAACATATGACCTAGTTGTGGGAAGAATCACTCGAATTAGGCCCTAAAAGACGCTTTTAGGCATATCGGGCTAAGAGTGATGACTTAAACTATCACAAAGAGATTATGCTATGTATAGGATATCATTATTCTTAAAGTGGGATATGGGTGGAAATATGTGCTTTTGTACACTAGGGATTGTTAAATTTTCAGAATTTACTTCAATCTGATCTAGGATCTTAACTGAGAGAACAACATGTACAGCATATCTACAGCATATCAATTATGGAGACAATAATGCAAGCACACAAGAGACACAAAGATTTACTTGGGGAAAACCATAAAGGTGAAAAACCCCAATAACTTGCTCAGAGATAGATAGAGCAATGATACAACCAACCATGAGAAATAGACATAACCTAGCAGCAGATCCTCCTCCTCCATAAGTGCGCCACTCCTCCTTGAGTGCATGTGTGAGAAGTGAGTGAGCAAATAGAGTGCCTCCCGCACTCTATTTATACTTGACTTGACTTTCCTTTTTACCTAATTCATGTAGGCTCGAACTTAACCACATAACATAATGCTGACTGGGCCGACCCCCAATAGGGTGGTCTAATAACCCTTTGACCCACATGACTTATTCAAGGTCGACCCCAAACAAGGTGGTCTAATAACCCATCAAGTATAAGTTACGACACTTACAATATAAATGACGACACTTCCGTATAGAGGAATAATAACATCTCTATAGGAATACAATATACATATATGTGAAATACATTCCGAAGTTACATATACATCAACACTCCCTCTTAACTAGGAAGGTATTTCTCAGCACAGTTCTTCTAGCACAAGTCATCTTCTCTGGATCATCGTCACTGGATAATCATCATCAAGTCATCATCATCGTCACTGCTGCTGCTATCTCAATCAATCTCTGAATCTACTCGTCATAGGAAGTTCTACAGAGCCAGTCCTTTTTCATACTAGATGTAGGCCCACCACCTGCACGTCTTCATCATCACTGGCCATACTGTGGAATCCTCAGGACTTACTACGTGCATCACAAAACCTCGAAAGAGCATCCCAGGATATTACGGGTACACAACTCTGACCTGTAGGATCTCCCAGGGCGCTATTACATGTGACCCCACCACAAAACCTCGAAAGAGCATCCCAGGATGTTACGGGTACACAACTCCAACCTAAAGGATCTCCCAGGGCACAAATTACATGTGGTCACCACAAAACCTAGCAAGAGCATCTCAGGATGTTACGGGTACACAACTCCGACCTGAAATCTCCCAGGGCACAAATTACATGTGGTCATGGCAAAACCTTGAAAGAGCATCTCAGGATGTTACGGGTACACAACTCCGACCTGAAATCTCCCAGGGCACAAATTACATGCCATAGGACAAAACCTCGCAAGAGCATCTCAGGATGTTACGGGTACACAACTCCGACCTGAAATCTCCCAGGGCAGAAATTACATGTCCTCCCAGAGAAATGTCTCGAAAGATCATCCCAGGATGTTACGGGTACACAACTCCGACCTATAGGATCTCCCAGACATGCTCATCTGGACAACCTGATCCACGGCCATAGAGTATCAACCTGATACTCACCATACATCATCCTGATGTATCCATGATCATCCTGATCATCATCACTGCAACGTCCTGCTGCATGTCATCTGGAGCAACATCCTGAAGCTCATCATCCATGATCATCCTGATCATCACTGCAACATCCTGCTGCATGTCATCTGGAGCAACATCCTGAAGCTCATCATCCATGATCATCCTAATCATCACTGCAACATCCTGCTGCATGTCATCATACATGATCCACCTGATCATCAATGCATCTACCTAATGCATACCAAGTATCTACCTGATACATATCGTCATACATGATCCACCTGATCATCAATGCATCTACCTGATGCATACCAAGTATCTACCTGATACATATCATCATACATGATCCACCTGATCATCAATGCATCTACCTGATGCATACAAAGTATCTACCTGATACATATCGTCATACATGATCCACCTGATCATCAATGCATCTACCTGATGCATACCAAGTATCTACCTGATACATATCGTCATACATGATCCACCTGATCATCAATGCATCTACCTGATGCGTACATACATACAAAAATGATCCATCTGATCATATCCAGCATCCAGCATGATGCGTACATACATACATAAAATGATCCAACTGATCATATCCAAGCAGAAACCAGAACATCATCTTGATTCTCATCATCCTGATGCTCATCATCCAGCGCTTATATCCATAGCCATGTGAAGGATCCTCCTTCCAACATGCTTGGAATGGCTTCAACAAATGTGACCATCACTTCTTCCTCGAAGTGTCCTCGATCTGAAGAACGCCAAGCCTCTCTCTGAAGTACTCGAACTTCACCCTGGCTAGTGGCTTCGCCAGCACATCTGCAATATGCTCGTCCATCGCAACATACAGGAGCTTCACAGCTCCTCTCTGCACCATATCCCTGATATAGTGATATTTGATCTCTATGTGTTTCGACTTGTCATGAAACACTGGGTTCTCAGACAGCTTCACACAACTCTAGTTATCACAGAAGATACCAGTAGCCTCAAACGGGAGATCAAATAACTCAGACAGTAACTTCCGTAGCCATACTGCCTCACAACTAGCTGAACAGGCTACAACATACTCTGCCTCAGCTGTACTCAGTGCTACACAAGACTGCTTCCTGATAAACCAAGAGATCACACCTGATCCCATACTGAAGCAGCACCCAGATGTGCTCTTCCTATCTGCAGCACTGCCAGCCCAATCTGAATCAACATAACCCTGCAGGTTAAACTTTTGATTCACTTCATACTTGAGCCCATAATCCACTGTACCCTTCAGGTACCTCAGAACATGCTTTACAGCAACTAGGTGAACACTCCTCGGATCCGTTAGGAACTGGCTCAAGTTGTTCACAGCAAAGCAAATGTCTGGTCTCGTGTTCATCAGGTACATCAAGGACCCAATCATCTGACGATACAAAGAGACATCAACCGGCTCAGATGAAGCATCACATAGAAGCTTCAGATTTGATGCCATAGGTGTGGCCATGGCCTTGAAATCCATCATCCCGAACCTCTTCAGGATCTCTACTGCAGACTTCCCTTGTCCAAGGTAGATTCCATCACTCTGCCACATGCCAAAAACAAATAGTGCATCATCCCCAAGTTCCTCAACTCGAACTCGGCAACAAGCTTCCGCTGCATGTCGGCAATCAATCTATCCTCACCTGATACAAACAGGTCATACAAATAGTAGTATCGCTGGATTGCCTTCCTCAACCTTGTAGAAAAGGTTGGAATCCGCTTTTTTCTTGGTAAAGCCCAAGTTGGATAGAAAGTTGTCTATCCTACCATATCAAGTTCTGCACACATATATGACTACACCATGTTGTCTTGAAATCCATCTGGTGCATCTTCTATTTCATCACTTTTGTATTTCTCAATGCTGCCATCTGCAACATGCTTGATCTGATAGTTCTATTTGGAAGTCACAACAGACTTCCCTTTAGCTCTTGGGATCGCATCCCAAACATCATTCTTCATGCTCGACGGATCATGGCATTCCATTTCTTCATCCCAAATCCTAGGAACTTCAATATCTTCAATAGATATCTTTGTTGCTGGAACAAATGTTGTAGTCCTTTTGTAGGTGAAGATATACGGTCTTTCCTACAAAACAAGTTAAATGGCATGATTAGAAACATCTCATAATTTTCAGAACAAATTCTTACACATAAAGAAATATGTCATACAGTCATGCAATTATCTTAGCCAATGCTTTAATATAACATTTATTCATATCCTGTAACTTTCTAGATGCCTTCCAATCTCTACCAGAACATTGTTAAGAGTGTGCACAACTCCCAACATGTCAGCAAAGAGGTTTCATTCTAGATAAGTAGCAATGGAATGTTGTACAGTGCCATAGGCCACTTACCCATGTATATTAGTAGTATACTGTTCATCAATGCAACTATTCTAATATGCACAATACATATCCTAAGTCTAGGAACATAAGCATATACATCATTGAACAATTTTATTTAAACAAACATATATGCAAGAAATGATAATTAAAATACTTATCTTTGTTTGTTCGTTGAGTGGACTCCCTCTGAGTCTTCGCTTTCTTGCAGGAGTTGCTAGAGTCCTAATCTGCAGTAGCTTCTTCTACAACTTTCTGTTGTGGAATGTAGAGAGATGGTCAACTCCCTCTGAATATCTGCATCCTTTCATAAACCACTAGAGTGTACTCCCTCTTGATCTTTGCTTCCTGGATTACCTGTTCTTCAACTCATATTCATCCTTGGTCCCTATGCATGCTTATTAGTATCATGATTGAGTTATCCTTGTGATCTCATATAAAATCATACATTCATTAGTATACTATTAAAACACAATAATCTCAAGCATGTATAGTTATGATCATTTCAAACAGAAATAATAAGCATTCTCATTCAAGGTTTATGTAGGATTCTTATGGTTAGTCAAATCATAAGAAGCATAACATGTCTAAACCTATAATTACTCAAAACTATGACTCTTCAGGTTAGTTGAATCATCAATCAAGATAAGAGATATAATATGCATAAAACCTGTGATTATTCAAACCTATACCTTCATGATTCTTCTGGTTAGTCATATCATCAATTATGGTAAGAAATATAATATGCATACAGCCATGACTTATTCAAACCTACGACTTCATGAATAATCATTATCAAACAACACAACAGTATAAGATCCTAACACAAGGTAGGATTCTATCTTGATATAGGAAAAACATACCTGGATTAGTATGCTAGCTATTTATGTCTAACATACTCACATGATTTCTTCTTGTTCTTCTTCAATGACTTGTGCTAGTAACTTGTATATCTCATAGGTTAACTATTACAAAATCAAGTTATACATACCTCGTAAATGGATCTTCTATGATATCCATGACAATGGATGAATCTTTGTCCTCATGTTATCATGATCATATGTTCTTGGACCAGAACATGATTTGTCTTTCTTGGTGTACCTTTCATGTTAGTAGACAACATAAACCTCATACAACACCATAATGCATTAGTACAATCATAAGTGTCAACACCCTAACCAATGAATATCTTCTATCATGCATTCATAATTTTGTTAAGGTGATACGACAAATCTAAAATCAAAATTGTACTAACCGTAATAACATGAAGACAAACATACCATAAACTTAATCATGGACAAATATCGAAACATACCTCAATGAGTCATACCTGTCGAGATCGCTTGTAATCTTCTTATGTAAGGCCTTAGCCTCATCTCCCTCTGAAACAGGAACTTCTTCACTCATGCAGATGATCAATCCATCTTCTTCTAGGATTAACCCAATCCACTTGAATTACAAGAACTGGGAGTGGAGCTAGATATGGGTTTGTCAGAGAAACCCCAAAAATTCAAACTTTGAATTTCAAATTTCTGAAAGGATAGAAATATGCGCCTTGATGAGCTGATCAAGCTAGTATATTTAGAATTTGAAAACTTCAAAGTTTCACTCCTCAATTTTTCCTTTGAAACTTTCGGATTCATTGGACGTGACCCTGAACTGGGGTTTGATGAAGCCCACTCTTATACCCAATCAAAAGGTTTGATCCAAAGCTCTAAGCTTCTATTTTTCTGAGGAGCTTCCAGCCGTGGTCACATATTTCAAAAAAATTCTCATTTTTACAGAAGCCCTAATTTTCCACTTTTCTGATCAAAGTCCCGAACTAGGGTCTGATCAAGCCCGACCTTCTGCCCAACCAAAAATTCTGATTTTGGTCTCTAAATTTTTATTTTGAAGAGTAGCATTCAGCTGTGGTCTCCGATTACAAAAATTCCAACTTTTTCTGAAGCCCTAAATTTCGGAAGCCATGAATGAAGGTACTCAAAAATAATTCTGTTTTGACAGAAATATGTACCTGATTGTTTCTGGTGTAACTCTGAACTTTTTGATCCACAGGGTCCAAAAAAGCTTCTTGAGATAGCCTGACCTGTTACCTTTCCATCCTGATAGGTCTGACCTCAATTGGATTCTCTGAGAGAGAGTTATGCCAAATGTTGCAACGTGACCTGTTTTG
Organism: Larix kaempferi; assembly: GCA_027924585.1. Classification (NCBI taxonomy): domain Eukaryota; kingdom Viridiplantae; phylum Streptophyta; class Pinopsida; order Pinales; family Pinaceae; genus Larix; species Larix kaempferi. Next base: position 523,411 of record BSBM01000088.1, read on the forward strand.
GGATAATACAAGAGAGCGAACTTGTATGGCGTGCCATGTGTCACTGTTTCAACTTCGGCCTCTGAAAAATTTTCTTGAGATATTGCGGCCTGTTATCTTTCCATCCTGATAGGTCTGACCTCAATTGGATTCTCTGAGAGAGAGTTATTCCAAGTGTCGCAACGTGACCTATTTATGGGATAATACAGGAGAGCGAACTTGTACGGCGTGCCACGTGTCATTGGTTCAACTTCGGCCTCTGAAAAGTTTTTCTGAGATAGTACATTCTATGAAATACCTGTCACTGTTTACGAAATTTCATTTGGAGCTTCCTAGCCCAGGTTATGACCTTTTTCCCAAGGTCACCTGATTTTGACTTAGATCTGGAAGAGGCAGAAACCCTATATTGTACAGATCATAAATCACAAAGTACAACGAATTAGAGGTTTTCCTTTGGACACAAGGTACCTAGATATTTAATATTAGTCCTGTAACAATTTCAGATCCGAAAATTTCGCCAAAACGGATTTATAGCGAAAGTGCTACGATGACTGGTTTTTGCTATATCAAGCCCTAGCATTGTAAGTGCAACAAGTGTCATACATGCCATATCATGCCTTCTTTCAGGCTAGCTCTGATACCATGTTAAATTTTCAGAATTTACTTCAATCTGATCTAGGATCTTAACTTAGAGAACAACATGTACAGCATATCTACAGCATATCAATCATGGAGACAATAATGCAAGCACACAAGAGACACAAAGATTTACTTGGGGAAAACCATAAAGGTGAAAAACCCCAATAACTTCCTTAGAGATAGATAGAGCAATGATACAACCAACCATGAGAGATAGAAATAAGCTAGTAGCAGATCCTCCTCCTCCATAAGTGCGCCACTCCTCCTTGAGTGCATGTGTGAGAAGTGAGTGAGCAAATAGAGTGCCTCCCGCACTCTATTTATACTTGACTTGACTTGCCTTTTTACCTAATTCATGTAGGCTCGAACTTAACCACATAACATAATGTTGACTGGGCCGACCCCCAATAGGGTGGTCTAATAACCCTTTGACCCACATGACTTATACAAGGCCGACCCCAAACAAGGTGGTCTAATAACCCATCAAGTATAAGTTACGACACTTACAATATAAATGACGACACTTCCGTATAGAGGAATAATAACATCTCTATAGGAATACAATATACATATATGTGAAATACATTCCGAAGTTACATATACATCAATAGGTATGCATATTAGAAAATGGTTGGGGAAGAAATTGAAAGAAGTATACTCTAACAGTATATTATTGAGGTAATAGGCAATGATCAAGGCCATTTACCATAACATACACATTGTAAAGTTGATATTTGGCATAATAGTTAGATATGGGTACGATAAAGGGTTTTTGCATAGTGGGATGGGTCTCAAGGCCTTGAATGGTGTCGTAAGAGGAAAGCAAGATCCTTATGTAGGTGTCCAAATGTTGAAATATTGTAACTTCTAAGAATATTATATTTGTATTTTATTATTCCAGAGATGTTTCATTCCTTGGTCGGGACTTTATCATGTATCCAGAGATGTTTGTTCCTCTGAGAGAATGTGGTAACTAGGGTTATTAGACCTCCCTTGTGGAGTCGGCCCTCGGTTAGTTGTTTAGGGGTTATTAGACTCTCTTAGGAGAGGTCGTCCTAGTTAGGGTGAAAAGTCAATTAGAAGATGAGTATAAATAGAGGAGGTGTGTTCCTCATTATACTCAATGATTCACTCACTTGTGATTGGCACATAGGAGAGAGAGAGAGAGATATGCATAGGAGTAGAAGGAGCTCTTGTTTGGGGACTACATCTTTGTAATTGTTGATCATCTATATTGAGGAAATCTTTGTTGGGTTTTCTACCCCATGAGGGTTTCCCGGGGTAAATCTTTGTCTATCTTGTGATTGTGTTTCTTTCAGTGATATTGCTTGTGAATTTAGGCTAAACTTAACATGGTATCAAAGCTAGCCTGAATAGGACATCTTTCACAAGGTGAAAATACCTCTCTCTCCTCCTCCGGTGAAAATTACGGTTTCTGCAAAAGTTGGTATTTTTGGATTCTGAGAGCATGGCTAGATGCTCCTCCTCAAAATCGAAATTATGAGCTTGAGATCGAACTTTTTGAGTGGGTAGAACCCCGGGCTTTGGCAAACCCTAGTTTTACTTTTGGACTAGAAAACCAGAAAACCAGTGAACTAGAAAAGCTGTGAACCTGTGCACCAGTAAACCAAAAAAAGTGCGAACCAAAAAACTTGTTGCAAATCCAAAAGTTGGAGGCATCTTATCCAGAAGCAGAGTACACCAGTCAGTCTTTAAGGGTCTCCTAGTTCAAGGAACAACTAGAAGCCATTGGAGGCATTCTTAATGAAGATGAACTAGTCATGACTGCTCTCAATGGTCTCACTATACCTTGGGATTCATTCATCCAAACCATGTGTGCAAGAAAAGAAAGTATGAATTTTGATGTGGTATGGGAGGATTGCATTCAAGAAGAGGCTAGGGTAGCCAATAGAGAAGCCTTGCTCAAAGAAGATGACCAAGCTTTGGCCACCCACACCAAAAGAATAAGGAGTCATTCCAACTCCAAGAAGAATGGCCACAAGGAGTCTCAACCTCCTCATAGATTTAAAAGCAGAGGAGGAGTAAGTTCAGAAAGAGACATCTCCTCAGTTCAGTGTTACAGTTGTCACAAACTAGGACACATTACCAGAAATTGTCCTTCAAAGAAGAAGAAGACTCTTCACAAAAGACATCAAGCACATTTAGCAGAAGATGATAGTGAAGAAGAAGAAGAGGAAATGCCTCAAAAGAAAAGAACTAAAATAGAAGAAGAAGATGCAGAAGAATATGTTATATTCTCTGCACTCTCTGGGTCTATAACACCTAGAGAAGATACATGGCTTATTGATAGTGGTGCTTCAAAGCACATGACAGGACAAAAGAAGACTCTTTCAAGACTTGAAGAGAAGACTCTCCATAGAAGGTATCTTTAGGAGATGACTATCAATATCCCATCAAGGGAGTTGGTGAAGCAAGATACAATATCGATTCTGGAACTCCATTTAAGATGAAGGAAATATTAAATGTACCAGGTTTTAAGAAGAACCTTCTTTCTATCTCAGCATTAGATAAGAAAGGTTATAGGGTTGCATTCATAGAAGGACAAGTACTCACATGTCCCAAAGGAAAATCAATTGAGGACGCAATTGTTATTGGTGAAGAGGAAGGAGGTCTATACAAACTCAAGGGTCATCTAGAAGCTGCCCTTGTTCATGAAGCCACTAGCCCAAGTGAGCTATGGCATAGGAGGCTTTTTGACATCAACTACAGAGCACTACCACATGTGAGCAAGGTAGTTATAGGACTACCATATTTGAAGATTGATCATGATGGCACATGAAAAGGATGTGCAAAAGGGAAGAATATCAATAACCCATTTCCAAAGAGTGAAACAAAGACTAAAAGTACTTTGGAATTGATTCATTCGGATGTATGTGGACCAATTCCCTCCAAATCATTGAGTGGGTATGAATATTACCTTACATTTATTAATGAATACTCAAGGAAGACTTGGATATATTTCCTAAAGGGAAAAGATGAAGTCTTTGGAAAGTTCAAGGAATTCAAAGCCTTGATAGAAAATCATTCAGAAAAGAAGATCAAGATGTTCAAGATGTATAATGGTGGAGAATATACTTAAAAGGATTTTGAAGACTTTTGTAAAGATGCTGGAATCAAGAAGGAGCTAACCACTCGCTACAATCCTCAACAAAATGGTGTTGTGGAAAGAAAGAATAGAACCATTATGGAAGCAGTAAAAAAAATGATACATGATGAAGACCTACCTATGTATCTATGGGATGAAGCAGGTAGAACAACAATCTCATAGTGCTCTTGAATTCAAGACCCCAGAAGAAGTGTTCACAGGGAAGAAGCCTGAGGTAAGCCACCTCAAGATATTTGGACTCCCAGTATATATTCGCATACCAAAAGAAAAGAGAACTAAGCTAGATTCTTCTGGAAAGAAGGGAATATTTGTTGCATATTGTGAAGCATCCAAAGCATTCAGAATATACATCCCAAGATTCCATCATATAGAAATTAGTAGAGATGTGACATTTGATGAAGAGGCATCTTTCAAGAGATCTAGGAAGTAAAAGTATGAAGAATTATATGAGGAAGATGCACCTCCCAGAACTACAAAGGCTGTACCCATCCCCGAAGAAGTAACACCTAAAGATCATGACATGATAGAACCACAAGAACCCCCTACCATAAACATATCAAGAAAGAGAAAGCCAGCATGGGAAAGAGACATTGTACAAGGAGCAGAAAATTATGGAGCTCCTTAAAGCTCCACTAGAGTGAGAAAGAAACCAAAGTCATTCTCTAGCTATATGGCTTTGATGTGTGATCTTGTAGATAAAGAACCCACTAGTTATGAAGAAGAATCTCATAAGAAAGAGTGGGTAGAGGCAATGACGAGGAATACCAGTCAATAATGAAGAATGATGTTTGGGATATAATTCCCAAACCAAAGGAAAAGAGTGTGGTATCCTCCAAATGGATATACAAAATAAAGCATGTTGCGGATGGTAGCATTGAAAAGGATAAGGCAAGATTTGTGGCCAGAGGATTCTCTCAAAAAGAGGGAATTGACTATGAAGAGACATTTGCACCAGTTGCAAGGCACAATTCCATTAGAACCATCATGGCACTTGCATCCATGATGAAGTGGGAATTACACTAGATGGATGTAAAGACATCCTTCCTGAATGGTGTGATTGAGGAAGAAGTGTACATAGAACAACCACAAGGATTTGAGGTTGAAGATAGAAGAACCCATGTATGCAAACTAAAAAAGGCTTTGTATGGGTTGAAGTAAGCTGCCAGAGCTTGGTATGGAAGAATTGACAGTTTGTTGACAAGCTTGGGTTTTACCAAAAGTAAGGCTGATCCTAACCTTTACCTTAAGGTTATAGATGAGGAACCTGTCATATTATTGCTATATGTGGATGATCTATTTCTGACTAGAAATGAGAAACAGATTGTCGAGTGCAAGAAGAATCTCTGTACAGAGTTTGAGATGAAAGATCTCGGATTGATGCATTACTTCCTAGGTCTTGAACTATGGCAAGGATCAGAAGGAATCTTCTCAACCCGAAAAAGTATGTTGTGGAAATATTCAAAAGAATTGATATGTTGGAATGTAAAGCCATGGCCACTCCCATTGATTCCAAGTTAAAATTATTAGCATATGAATCATCAGAATTAGTGGATGTAACTCTGTACATACAGATTCTTGGGTCATTGATGTATCTGACAAACACTAGGTCAGATATATGATTTGCTGTGAAGACCTTGAGTCAGTATCTAGTGGAACCTAGATGTGTTCACCTGATGTTGATGTATATGTAACTTCAGAATGTATTTTATATATGTATATTGTATTCCTATAGAGATATTATTATTCCTCTATACGGAAGTGTCATCATTTATATTGTAAGTGTTGTAACTTATACTTGATGGGTTATTAGACCACCTTGTTGGGGTCGGCCTTGTATAAGTCATGTGGGTCAAAGGGTTATTAGACCACCCTATTGGGGGTCGACCATGTGGTTCAAAGGGTTGTTAGACCACCCTATTGGGTGTCGACCCAGTCAGCATTGTGTTATGTGGTTAAGTTGAGGCCGGCCTAGTAAAGGTTATTAGGAAAGTCAAGTCAAGTATAAATAGAGTGCGGGAGGCACTCTATTTCATCATTCTATTCTCACACACACTCTTTGGAGAGTGGCGCACTTGTGGAGGAGGAGAAGCTACTACTAGGATATGTCTATCTCTTATGCTTGGGTTGTAGCATTGCTCTATCTATCTCTGAGGAATTTTTTGGGGTTTTTCACCTTTATGGTTTTCCCCAAGTAAACTCTGTATCTCTTGTGTGCTTGCATTATTTTGTCCATGATTGATATGCTGTACATGTTGTTCTCTTCGTTAAGATCATAGATCAAATTGAATTAAATTCTGAAAAATTAACATGGTATCATAGCTAGCCTGAAAGAAGGCATGGTATGCCATGTATGACACTTATTGCACTTGCGATGCTAGGGCTTGATATAGAAAAAATCAGTCATCATAGAACTTTGGCTATAAATCCATTTTAACAAATATTTTGGATCTGAAACATTTACAGGTAGAATATCAAATCCCCATGTACCTTGTGTCCAAAGGAAAACTTATAATTCATTGTACTTTGTGTTTTATGATCTGTACAATCTAGGGTTTCTGCCTCTTCCAGATCTTAGTCATAAACAGGTGACCTAGGAAAAAAGGTCATAACTTGGACTAGAAATATACAAATGAAATTTCGTAAACCGTGATAGGTAGTACACGTACTGTACGTTCTCAGGTAATGTTTTCAGAGGCCAAAACTGAACCAGTGACACGTGGCACGCCGTACAAGTTTGTTCTCCTGTTTTATCCCATAAACAGGTCACATTGCGACACTTGGCATAACTCTCTCTCAGAGAATCAAATTGAGGTCATACCTATGAGGTTGGAAAGATGATAGGTTAGGATACCACAGGTAGAAGTTTCAGACCCCTTGGATCAGAAAGTTTGGAGTTACACCAGAAACAATCAGGTGAATATTTATGTCAAAATAGAATTATTTTTGAGCGCCTTCATTCATGGCTTCGGGAATTTAGGGTTTTGGAGAAAATTGGATTTTTTTTAATCGGAGACCATGGATGGATGCTAATCATAAAAATAAAAATTTAGAGACCAAGATCATATTTTTTGGTTGGGAAAAAGGTCGGGCTTGATCAAACCCCATTTCGAGACTTTGATCAAAAAGATGGAAAATTAGGGCTTCTACAAAAGTTGGAATTTTGTAAATCTATGACCACGGCTGGACGCTCCTTAGAAAAATAGAATATTAGAGCTTTGAATCAAACTTTTTGGTTGGGCGAAGCTCCGGGAAACTCAAACCCTAATTCAGGGTCATCCCTAGTGAATCCGAAAAACTAAAAGGAAATTTTGATGAGTGAAACTTTGCAGTTTTCAAATTCTTAGTATACCAGCTTGACCAGCTCATAAAGGTGCATCTTTCTATCCTTTCAGAAGTTTGAAATTCAAAATTTGAAGTTTTAGGGTTTCTTTGACAAACCCTAATCTAGCTCCAGATCCAGTTCCTGCAAATCAAGTGGATTGGGGTAATCCTAGAAGAATGGATTGGTCACCTGCATAAGTGAAGAAGTTCCTATTTCAGAGGGAGATGAGGCTAAGGCCTTACATAAGAAGATTACAAGCAATCTCGACAAGTATGAATCATCTAGTTATGTTTCGAGATTTGTTCATCATTAAGTTTATGGTATGTTTGTCTTCATATTATTACAGTTAGTACAATCTTGATTAAATTTAGACTTGTCGTATCACCTTAATAAAATTATGAATGCATGATAGAAGATATTCATTGATTAATGTTCTGACACTTATGATGTACTAATGCATTGTGATGTTGTATGAGGTTTATGTTGTTCACTAACATGAAAGGTACATCAAGAAAGACAAATCATGTTCTAGTTCAAGAACATATGACCATGTTGACATGAAGACAAAGATTCATCCATTGTCATGGATCACATAGAAGATCTACTTACGAGGTATGTACAATTTGGTTCTATAATGATTAACCTATGAGATATGCAGGTTACTAGCACAAGTCATTTAAGAGAACAAGAAGACATCGTGTGGGTATGTTAGACATAACTAGCTAACACACTAATCCAGGTATGTTTTTCCTATATCGAGTTAGAATCCTACCTTGTGATAGGATATCTTATATAAGTGTACATGGCATGATTGATAATGATTATTCATAGGTTTGAATAATCATGGGTGTATGCATATTATGTTTCTTACCTTAATTGATGATATGACTAACCAAAGATTCATAAAAGTATAGGTTTGAGTAATCACGGGTTTAGGCATATTATGTTTCTTACTTTAATTTATGATATGACTAACCATAAGAGTCCTTGAATACTAATGCTTATTATTTCTGTTTGAAATGATCATCACTATACATGCTTAAGATTATTGTGTTTTGATAGTATTGAGAATATACTAATAAATGTATGATTATGTATGAGATCTCGAGGATATCACAATAATGATGCTTGTAAGCATGCATAGTGATCGAGGATGGATATAAGTTCAAGGACAAGTATTCCAGGAAGCAAAGATCAAGAGGGAGCACACTCCAGTAGTTTCTGCAAGGATGCAGATATTCAGAGGGAGTCGAACACTTCTCACAATCCACATTAGAATGGAGTTGCAAAGATTTAGAGGGAGTCCACCCAACAACCAAACAAAGATAAGCATTTGAATTGTCATTTCTTACATATTTGTTTGTTTAAATAATGTTGTTCAATAATGTATATGCTTATGTTCCTAGACATAGGTTGTGTATTATGCATATTAGAATAATTGCATTAATGAACAGTATACTACTAATATGCATGTGATGGGTAAGTGGCCTATGGCACTGTACAACATTCCATTGCTACTTATCTAGAATGAAACCTCTTTGCTGACATGTTGGGAGTAGTGCAAACTCTTAACAATGTTCTGGTAGAGATTGGAAGGCATCTAGAAAGTTACAAGATATGGATGAATGTTGTATTGAATCACTGGCTAAAATAATTGCATGACTATATGACATATTTCCTTATATGTAAGAATTTGTTCTGAAAACTATGAGATGTTTCTAATCATGCAATTTAACTTGTTTTGTAGGAAAGATCATATACGAGCACCTACAAAAGAAGGACTACAACATTTGTTTCAGCAACAAAGTTATCTATTGAAGATATCGAATATATTGAAGTTCCCAGGATTTAGGAAGAATGCCATGATCGAGGAGTACCAGTCGATCATGAAGAATGATGTTTGGGATGTAGTCCCAAGACCTGAAGGGAAGTTTGTTGTGATTTCCAAATGGATCTATAAGATCAAGCATGCTGCAGATGGTAGCATGGAGAAATACAAAGCGAGGTTTGTAGCTCGTGGCTTCTCCTAAAAAGAGGGATTGAGTATGAAGAGACTTCTACACCTATAGCCAGGTACACTTCCATCAGATCAATACTTTCTCTGGTTGCAGTGATGAAATGGAAGATACACCAGATGGATGTCAAGATAGCTTTCTTGAATGGTGTAGTCGAAGAGGTGCATGTGGAGCAGCCACTTGATTTTGAGACACATGACGGGAAGTCATATATGTGCAGAACTTGGTATGGTAGGATAGATAGCTTTCTATCTAGTTTGGGCTCTACCAAGAGTAAAGCAGATTCCAACCTTTACTACAAGTTTGAGGAAGGAAATCCAGTGATACTACTTTTGTATGCAGATAACCTGTTTGTTACAGGTGAGGATAGATTGATTGCCGACACGCAACGAAATCTTGCTGCCGAGTTTGAGATGAAGAACTTGTGGATGATGCACTATTTTCTAGGCATGGAAGTGTGATAGAGTGCAGATGGGATCTTCCTTGGACAAGGGAAGTATGTAGTAGAGATCCTAAAGAGGTTCGGGATGATGGACTGCAAGGCCATGGCCACACCTATGGCATCAAACTTGAAGCTTCTGTGTGATGCTTCATCTAATTCAATTGATTTCACTGTGTATCGTCAGATGATTGGGTCCTTGATGTACTTGACGAACATGAGACTAGATGTTTGTTTTGTAGTGAACACATTGAGCTAGTTCTTGATAGATCTGAGAAGTGTTCACCTGGTTGCTGTAAAGCATATTCTGAGGTACCTGGAGGGTACAGTTGATTATGGGATCAAGTATGATGCAAATCAAAAGTTTAACTTGCAGGTTTATGTTGATTCAGATTGGGTAGGCAGTGCTGCAGATAGGAAGAGCACATCTGGATGCTACTTCAGTATAGGATCAGGTGTAATCTATTGGTTTAGCAGGAAGCAATTTTGTGTAGCGCTGAGTACAGCCAAAGTAGAGTATGTTGTAGCTTGTTCGTCTAGTTGCGAGGCAGTATGGCTCTGGAAGTTATTGTCTAAGTTATTTGATCTCTCGTTGGAGGCTACTGGTATCTTTTGTGATAACTAGAGTTGTGTGATGCTGTCTGAGAAACTGGTGTTCCAAAATAGGTCGAAACACATTGAGATCAAATATCACTATATTAGGGATATGTTGCAGAGAGGAGCAGTGAAGCTCCTGTATGTTGCAACGGATGAGCAGGTTGCAGATGTGCTGACAAAGCCACTAGCCAGAGTGAAGTTCGAGTACTTCAGAGAGAGGATTGGTGTTATTCAGATTGATGACACTTTGAGGAAGAAGTGATGGACACATTTGAAGGATCCATTCCAAGCATGGTGAGAGGAGGATCCTTCCCATGGCTATGGTTGTAAGTGCTGAATGATTAGCATCAGGACGATGTTCTAGTTACTGCTCTGTATATGCATCAGTTGGATGCTTTGATCAGTGTGATCATGTATTTGTATATGCATCATGTTGGATGCTTGATTTGATCAGTGTGATCATGTTTGTATATGCATCAATATGATCAGGTGGATCATGTATTTATGTACCAGGTGGATGCTTTATATGATCAGGTAGATCATGTACTTATGTATGTATCATGTGGATGCATTGTATGATTAGGTAGATCACGTACTTATGTATGATCAGGTAGATCATGTACTAATGTATGTATCAGGAGGATGCATGATATGATCAAGTAGATCATGTATAATGATATGTATCAGGTAGATACTTTGTATGCATTAGATGGTGATCAAGATGATCACAGATGATGAGCTTCAGGATGTTGCTCCAGATGATATGCATCAGGTTGATTCTATGATGATGATCAGGATGATCATAGATGACGAGCTTCAAAATGTTTCTCTAGATGATATGCATGAGGTTAATGCTATGATGATGATCGGGATGATCACAGATGACAAGCTTCAGGATGTTGCTCCAGATGATATGCATCGGATTGATGCTATGATTATGATCAGGATGATCACATATGATGAGCTTCAAGATGTTGCTCCAGATGATATGCATCAGGTTGATGCTATTGTGAGGATCAGGATGATCACAGATGATGGGCTTCAAGATGGTGCTCCAGATGATATGCATCAGGTTGATGCTATGATGATGATCAGGTTGATCATGTGATGTTGTACATCAGGATGATGTATGGTGAGTATCGGGTTGATACTCTGTGGCCATGGATAGGCTATGCAAGTAGCATAGAAAAGATCCTTTAAAATATGGACAGGTAGAGCGGTGTGCTCATAACATCCTGGGATGCTCTATCGAGATCCAGATAGGTAGAGCGGTGTGCTCGTAACATCCTAGGATGATCTGAGGAGGTTTTGCTACAGTTTCACATAGAAAATATCCTTTAAAATATGGACAGGTAGAGCAATGTGCTCGTAACATCCTGGCATGCTGTATCAAGATCCAGACAGGTAGAGCGGTTTGCTCATAACATCCTGGGATGCTCTGAGTAGGTTTTGCGAAAGTTCACATATAAAATATCCTTTAAAATCTGGACAGGTAGAGCGGTGAGCTTGTAACAGCTTGGGATGCTCTATCGAGATCCAGACAGGTAGAGCAGTTTGCTCATAACATCCTAGGATGCTTTGAGTAGGTTTTGTGAAGGTCAATGTGTAAAATATCCTGGGAGATCTGATAGGTTGAGCAATGTGCTCATAATTAGTCCTGGGATGCTCTTTCGAGGTTTTGTTGAGGCACGTAATCAGTCCTGAGTATTCCACAGTATGGCCAGTGACAATGAATACCTACAGGTGGTGGGCCTACATCTAGTATGAAAAGGGACTGCCTTTGTAGAACTTCCTATGACGAGTAGATTCAAAGATTGATTGATATAGCAGCATCAGTGATGATGACGGTGATTCGAGGATGATGATTCGCTGATGATGATCCATAGAAGAAGACTTGTGCTAGCAGATCTGTGTCGAGAAATACCTTACTAGTTAAGAGGGAGTGTTGATGTATATGTAACTTTGGAATGTTTTTCATATATGTATATTGTATTCCTATAGAGATGTTATTATTCCTCTATATGGAAGTGTCATCATTTATATTGTAAGTGTCGTAACTTATACTTGATGGGTTATTAGACCACCTTGTTGGGGTCAGCCTTGTATAAGTCATGTGGGTCAAAGGGTTATTAGACCACCCTATTGGGTGTCAGTCGAGTCAACATTGTGTTATGTGGTTAAGTTGAGGCCGACCTAGTAAACGTTATTAGGCAAGTCAAGTCAAGTATAAATAGAGTGCGAGAGGCACTCTATTTCATCATTCTATTCTCACACATACTCTTTGGAGAGTGGCACACTTGTGGAGGAGGAGAAGATGCTGCTAGGAGATGTCTATCTCTTATGCTTGGGTTGTATCATTGCTCTATCTATCTATGAGGAAGTTATTGGGGTTTTTCACCTTTATGGTTTTCCCCAAGTAAACTATGTGTCTCTTGTGTGCTTGCATTATTGTGTCCATGATTGATATGCTGTAGATATGTTGTACATGTTGTTCTCTCAGTTAAGATCCTAGATCAGATTGAAGTAAATTCTGAAAAATTAACACCTGATAGCTGCAAAGCATGTGATGAGGTACCTGAAGGGTACGCTAGAGTTTGGTCTATATTATCTTGGAGATCATGACTTTAGATTGTATGGATACACAGATGCTGACTAGGAAGGAAGTGTATCATACAGGAAGAGCACATCGGGCGGATGTTATTGTCTGGGATCTTCCATGGTCTTATGGTTTAGCAGGAAGTAGTCTAGTATGGATCACAGCACAACTGGAGCGGAATATATAGCTTCTTCCTTTGCTAGTTGTGAAGCGATATGGCTTCAGAAGTTATTATCAGGATTGTTTGAATTAGAGATGGAACCCATTGTGATCCTTTGTGACAACTAGAGTTGTATCAAGATGACAGAGAATCCAGTGTTCCATGATAAGTTAAAGCACATAGAGATCTGATATTTCTATATACGGGATATGGTGCAAAAAGAAGCTATAAAGCTCGAGTATGTGGGCACTGACGAACAAGTTGTTGATATATTGACCAAACCTTTATCTCGAGTTAGTTTGAGTATTTCTGAGACAAGCTTGGTGTATTTCAGAAGGACCCTCCTCGAAAGAAGGAGTGATATGGTCGTTGATGATGATATTTCCTGCATCGACGGTAAGGTCGATGATGAGGATACCTGATATTGACGATGAACTCAATGATACCAACGATGAGGTCGATGAGTGGTCCTTAGACTTGTTCTAAGTTTATGAGTGGATTGTATCATCCCTAGACACATGACCCAAAGAGATCTGTAGACTCTTATCTCCGAGAAAGATGTTGGTAAATCCTAGATTTGATCTAGGCCACATCCAATATGAAAAAGGACTGGCTCTGTGGTGGTAAATCCTAGATTTGATCTAGGTCACATCCAGTATGAAAAAGGATTGGCTCTGTGGTGGTAAATCCTAGATTTGATCTAGGTCACATCTAGTATGAAAAAGGACTGGCTTTGTGGTGGTAAATCCTAGATTTGATCTAGGTCACATCTAGTATAAAAAAGGACTGGCTCTATGGTGGTAAATCCTATATTTGATCTAGGTCACATCCAATATGAAAAAGAACTGGCTTTGTGGTGATACATCCTAGATTTGATCTAGGTCATATCCAGTATGAAAAAGGACTGGCTCTGTGGTGATAAATCCTAGATTTAATCTAGGTCACATCCAGTATGAAAAAGGACTGGTACTGTGGTTGGGATTGCATTATCCCTAGACATGAGAGGTATCTTAAAGTGAGAAGGATTGATCATCCTATAAGCAGATATGGATTGCATCGTCCATAGACATGTGAGGTATCTTAAATTGAGAGGGATTGATCATTCCGTAAGCAGATCAGGATTGTATCATCCTTGGACCTATGTCCTAAAGTGAGAGTGATCATCTCGTAATTGGATCATGTGTGTTGCAGAGTATGCTGCTATGATGTTGTTGATTGGGAGATCCAAACGATGAGGCGGTTGATCGAGAGATCCAGATTATGCTTTTGATTGAGAGATCCAGATGATGCTATTGATCAAGAGATCCAAATGATGATGCTGTTGATTGAGAGATCCAGATGATGATGTTATTGATTGAGAGATCCAGATGATGATGTTGTTGATATGGAGATCCAGATGATGATTTTGTTGATCAAGAGATCTAGATGATGATGTTTTTGATCGAGATATCCAGATGATGATGTTGTTGATTGAGATATCCAGATGTTGATCAGGAGATCCAAATGATGATTTTGTTGTAGCTGTTCGAATGCTGCAGAAGATGAAGACTCAGTACTGAAGATGTTGATATTCCAGTATTGAAGATTTGAAGATGTTCCAGTAACTGTTTGAGTTACTGATGATGTTAAAGAAAGCTTCCAATGATTTATAGATGTATCATGTATCATGTAGTTGATGACTCGCTCTCGCAGATGTTGTTATAATATCCTTCTCATTAAGGGGGGGTGTTGAAATATTGTAACTTTTAAGAATATTATATTTGTATTTTATTATTCTGGAGATGTTTCATTCCTCCGTCGGGACTTTATCATGTATCCGAATATGTTTATTCCTCCAAGAAAATGTGGTAACTAGGGTTATTAGACCTCCCTTGTGGGTCCGGCCCTGAGTTAGTTGTTTAGGGGTTATTAGACTCTCTTAGGAGAGTTCGGCCTAGTTAGGGTGAAAATTCAATTGAAGATGAGTATAAATAGAGGAGGCGTGTTCCTCATTATACTCACTCATTCACTCAGTTGTGATTGGTGCATAGGAGAGAGAGAGAGAGATCTGCATAAGAGGAGAAGGAGCTCTTGTTTGGGGACTACATATTTGTAATTGATGATCATCTATATTGAGGAAAGCTTTGCTAGGTTTTCTACCCCATGGGGGTTTCCCAAGGTAAATCTTTGTCTATATTGTGATTTTGTTTCTTTCAATGATCTTTGTTGTGAATTTAGGCTAAACTGAACACCAAAGGCCTTGGTAGTGATATTACACAGAATATGACCATGATTGTATCCCTAAATAAACCATTATGGCATCCAAATCCATTGAGGCACTATGTACCTAGGTCTTATGGCCTTATGGACTTAGACATGATCAATGGAGGAGACCTAAATATCGACCCGTAAATGAATATTATAGACATTCAAGGAGAAGAAGGTTGCCTCCACCAACAATACATGGCCTCTTAAGAGTATCATTATCCTATGATTGAGGATGTTGGTGTCATTAGGTGGTTTTGAGTAGTATGTACATGTCTCGGGGCCTTGGGAGTCATGTTCTAAGGAAGAATACCATGCCTTTATCCCTAAATAAATTTTTAAGTCATCTAAATCCATGAATTATAATGCCTCAAAGCACAATTCATGACTTCTCATGGGTATCCTACTATGTATCTAAGTCTTGGGCCTTAAACATGGTTAATGGAGGATACCTAAACCTTCACCCCTAAATGAATCTTCTATCCATATACGGGTAAGAATTTTTCCTCCACCAACTACACACAACCTCCTAATTGTATATTTGTCCTATGATTGAGGATGTTGTTACAACTAGGGGGTTTTAAGTAGTATGCACATTTCTCAAGGCCTTGGGAATGATGTTCTAGGGAAGAAGACCATGCCATTCGACCTAAATAAATCATTAAGGCATTTATAGCCATGAACACTACCTAAATGCGCCATTTATTACTTCAAAGGGGTATCTACACCACTACGTATCTAGGTCTTATGACCTTGGGGTCTTGGACATAGTTAGTGGAGGAGACCTGAATCTCAAGCACTAAAATATTCTTCTATCCATATAGGGATAATAATATTTCCTCCACTAACAACACATGGCCTCTTGAGGGTATCATTGGCTTATTATTGATTATGTCATTTCCATTAGGTGGTTTTGAGTATTATTTACATGTCTCACGACCTTGGGAATCGTGTTTCAAGGAAAATGACCATGCATTTGGACCTAAATAAATTATTGAGGCATCGAGAATGACTAACAATTCCTGAAGCACCATGCATGACCTTGCATGGATATCCATGCCACTATGTATCCATGTAATGGGACATTAGGACCTTGGATGTGGTGAAGGGACGAGACTTGAACCTCTAGCCCTAAAGGAATGTTTTATCCATCCAAGGCTAAGAATATCACCTCAACAAACCACACATGGCCTCTTGAGGCTATCATTGGCCTATGATTGGGGATATTAAAACCATTAAGTGTTTTTGAGAAGTATGTAAGTGTATTAGGGCCTTGGGAATGGTGCTCTACAAAAGAAGGCCATGCCTTTGGCCCTAAATAAACCGTTGGGGAATCTAGAGCCATGGACAATGCCTCAAAGCACCACACATTGCTTCGCAAGGGTATCCATTGATATTTTTATCTAGGTATTGGAACCCTAAGGACTTGGAGATGGTTAGTGCAAGAGACATAAACCTTGGCCCCTAAATATATATTTTATCCATCCAAGGCTAGGAAGGTTTCCTCCACTAACCACACATGGCCTATGATTAAGTATGACTATTCAATTAGGTTGGTTTGATAAATAAGTATGTTTCTCAATGCCTTGAGAATTCCATTCTAATGGAAAAAGCATGCCTTTAGCCCTAAAGAAACCATTGAGGCATTCAAAACCATGAACAATTCCTTAAACAAAAATGTGTTACTTTGCAAGGGTATCCATGGAACTATGTATCCAAGTCTCGAGGACTTGGGGGATTGGACATGGTCATCCCTAAAGGAAACTTCTAGCCATCTAGGTCTAAGAAGGTTGTCTCCACCAAAAACACATGTCATTTTGAGGGTATCATTGGCCTATGATTGAGGATTTCAGTGTTGTTAGGTGGTTTTGATAATTATGCACATGTCTCAGGGTGTTGGAAATGAAGTTCTGGGGAGGAAGACCATGTTGTTGGTCCTAAAGAAATCATTGAGGCATCTATATTCATGAACAATGCCTCAAAGAACCACACATGACTTTGCATGGGTATCATGGCACTATGTATCTAGGTCTTGTGGAATTAGAGCCTTAACATGGTCAATGGAAGACACCTGAACATAGGGCTCTAAAGGAAGATTCTAGCCATCCATGACTAAGAAGGTTACCTCCACTAACCACACATGGCCTTTCAAGGGTATCAATGGTCTATGTTTGGGGATGTTGATGCCATTAGGTGGTTTTGAGCGATACACACATATATTAGGGATTTAGGAATGACATTCTATAGAATAGTACCATGCCTTCAACCCTAAAGAAACCATTTAGGAATCCAAATCCATTAAGAATGCCACAAAGCACTATAGTTGGCTTCACATAGTATCCATGGTTCTATGCATCCAAGTCATTGGCACTTGGCGTATTGGTCATGGTCAATGGAGGAGACCTCAACGTTAGGCCCTAGAGGAATCTTCTATCCATCCAGGGATAAGAAAGATACCTCAACCAACCACACATGACCTCATGAAGGTATCATTGTCTTATGACTGAGTATTTTACTGCTATTAAATGGTTTTGAGTAATATCTACATGTTTCAATGCCTTAGGAATTATATTACAGGGAAGAATACTACGTGTTTGTCTGTAAATTAATTATTGGGGCATTTAGAGCCCTGAACAATGCATTAAGACATCATGCATGACTTTATAGGGGTATCCATGACACTATGTATCTAGGTTTTTGACCTTAGGGCCTTGGATGTTTTCAGTAGAGGACACCTGATCCTCAAGCCCTAAAGGAGTATTCTATCCATCTAAGCAAAGGAGGTGGTATCCACCAACCACATGTGGCCTCTTGAGTGTATCATTATCATATGATTGAGGATGTTAGTGACATTAATTTGTTTTGGGAAATATGTAGGTGTCTCAAGGCCTTCATTTTGATGTTCCATGGAAGAATACCATGTCTTTGGCACTAAAGAAATCGTTAAGGAATTTGATTTTTTTGTTTTTATTTTTTATTTTTAATATTTCATTAAAAATAACTAAGTTACCCTTCTCTTATTGTTTTACCTGAAATTTATGGATATGAAATTTTTGATAGTTTGATTTTATCTTATTTAGTAAGTTTTTTTAATAGATAGTTTTATTAAGATAGAGAATATAAGCACATATATTTTATAAGAATTATGAAAATAATGACCATTTGCTAATAAATAGTTATAATCCATAATGCAAGAAGTAGAAAAAAATTAAGCATAAATAAACATGTCATGGCTCAGTGAATGGGTATATTTAAAGGTTATTACAACCAAACCTATTGCATGAGAGGGGGCTTATTTTCCTTTAGTAAGCAACCCTTGTTAGTAATGGGATTTTTGTTGAAATTATTGTCATTGATGTTAAAGGATTAATGTCGCCCTTGATGTCATATTAAGACATTACATTGAACATGTTGTTATTAATGTTATGTCAAGGCATTTGAAAGCAAGGGGGAGCACCTCCATACTGATTTATATATAATTTTACAAGTATATTAAAAAATGGGTTCATGTGAAAAAGTAAAAAGTGAAAGAGTGATTTCAAACCCATGGATTTGGAAGCATGTGATATTTGGAAAGGTTTAGAAGATTATGGATGATTTGCAAAGGAAATACCATGATATTTGGAAAGGGTTGGAATCCCATGGTATTTGGGAAAGTGAAATAAAAATAATAAAAAATAATTATTTAATTAATGGATACCATGTGTTTTTAAATAAACATGCTCGGCCTTCATTAAGGGTTATGAAAAGGTATAAAAAGAGAAAGTATGTGTGTGCAAAAGAAATGTAGTGGCATTTGAAGAAGTGGATAAGCTTAAAAAATCATTTTCAGGTCATCTTAGAATTTTCACTATAATTTATTTTCTGGGGGGGCATTTCATACTCTAAAAATGTCATCAAGAAGAGGCAAGATATTGAAATACATGTGATACAAGTTTTAGACATCCGTTCACTATACTTCCGAAGATATGCCCTAGAAAGTCGATATTTTTGGTTGCTCCTGAAATAGGTTAGCTTGGAATATTCCCTATAATTTATTCTCTTTTAACTTTCACAGTGTGAACCGTGCAGGGATCTTAGAAGCCATACAGAAGTACCTCGGGTACAAGTGTCAAAATTTGTTTAACTATACTTTCTGATAAATGTGATGTGAAAGTTAGGCCTTTCAATGATCCTAAAATCAATTTCGAGCAAGTCAACTTGGAACTATCTCTATACCTTCTTATCTGGGAATTTTCAAACTATGTAACCTTTAGGGATCTAAGAAGACACACATAAGTAGCTTAGGTAAATATTTTAGAATCATATTTGGAAAATTGGATACTTTCCATATTGTACAAGTCTATCCGAGGAAGAAGCCAAAACTGCAAGCTTTGGGAAAGTTACCATTTGGAAATTCAAATTGTGGTCATACCTAATGAAGGAATAAGTAGAAAGAAAACTCAGTGATGCAAATGTGATCATTTTTTGTAATAAAGAACAAATTGGAACCCTAAGGTTGGTGTCTCTCAAACAAATATATTGGTGTCTCTTGCTAAGTTGGTTCTTGGCATTGGAGATTGGTGTCTCTAACATATTGGTTTCTACAATGATATCTAAGAGTAGGTTGGTGCCTACAATTTTTTGTACCAGTGGGGATTGGAGTCTCCATTATTTTAGTTCCTAACAATATTTGTAACAGTAGGTTGGTGTCTAGTAGGACTTGTACTAGTGGGCATTGTTGTCTCCATTAGGTTGGTTCCTACAAATATTTATAACAGTAGGTCCATGCCTATAAAAAATTATAAAGAGAAGTTTTGTGGTTTTCTCTTGGAAGGATTTCCACATAAATGTTGTGTTCCATGTTTTTCATATGTGCTTGTTTTATTATGGTTGATAAATGTTTGAAAATGTATTATATTGATTCACCCCCCCTCTAAATGTAAGTGTGTGTTCAACACTACCATCTATTGTTTTTTCCATGGGATCTTTGATCCACTATAGTTCAAATATGTCCAAACATATCCATTTGAAAACTTGTCAAACTATGAGACTTCCAACACCTTGGAAATGGGACAACTTATTTTCCTTTCTTAGATATCCCTTACTACTCAACTTGTTGTATTTTGAGGTTAATGATTACCTCCAAATATAGAAGAATAGAGTGAGAAGGTGAATCTCAATAAGGAAGAACTATGTATATGGTACATGGTGAAATAGTCCAATAATCCATCAACTCATGCAAATTCAATTCCTTGATTTCCACCTTCTATGTATGCACCTATGTAGATACAAATGGGAACACAGTAGGGAGCCATCGTATTGGGTAAAAATTATGTCATATTATGCATTTATGGAAAAAATAAAATCATTCCTTTTCTTCTAAAGATGATATAAATATCAATTTTAATACGTTTCCATGTTGTCTAAAATTTCATAATCCATGTGAGAGACTCTCCTAAAAAAAGTATTCTTTCATGTGATACTCAATGGGAGTAATTGGTGGAAAATTTTATATAACTACTCTAAAGAATATTAAATGTGTTAGAAGTACCAAATGAAATGCTTTAAGCTTTGATTTTTCCCACAAATAGGATACTTGGGCTAGGGTACCCTTGCGTATTTTAGGTGTTATGCAATGAGAAGGCCTCCATGAATTAAAGAGCAAGAAAATTAATATCTTAGGGTTGGAGATTTACATTCTCTCAATAGGTTTTAATCGATAATGCCATGTTTCCTCTTTTGACATAATCCTCAAGACATTGATTAATTTGGCATCCACAACAACACTAGATGAGGAGTAGTGATATCCATTAGTAGGGTTATACTTTTCTATTATAATCCTTTAACATGAAATGTTAACCAATATCTCATGAATATATTGGGATTGATATTAAAGAACACATCACTAATGTTGGAGAAATAAACTCCATTTAATGGGATTTCCACCTTCACAAGAAAAGATCGAAAAACTAATTGTCTGGAATTAAACATTACACCTTTCTGTTATAATTGTTTTCTCCCATTAGGCATGATAAGCTTGAACACCCTTTTTAAAGAATCCAATGAAATGGATGTGTTTTTTAATAGTCTCTTTGCAAACATCTAGAATGTATTGGCTAAAGGATTTACATCTTGCAAAACCATTAGTGACCACCATGTACATTCATCACTTCAAGAATGTCATGTTCTTAGAGATCCACTTTTCCATAACAATTTTGGTTAATCTCCTCCTAGGCATATTGAATGCTCTTAAAAATAAAATCATCCACCTTGAAAAATGATGCAGTAACTAAGAGATTCATAGGTTTATATTTTCACACAAATTCCTACGAAAAGGGGCTTTTGATGTGATAGAATTCTTCACCAATATTTTATAAGATGCATTCCTCAATAACTCTATTGATCCATATGATATAGTGTCTGAGATAGTGCTCTAGTAGTGAAAATTCCCAATCCTCCTCTACCTATTAGAGTAAAACACAAGATCCAATCTACTTTATCAAACACTTTATCTCCCCTAAAGTTAAACCAAAAAAATTCTTAGAGGGTTTTCTAGCTAAGAGTAAGCTTATCCTAAAGGAGCCCAACAAAAAGTCTAGTAGTGCACATGAGTGGAAACTAAAACTTTAATGTATATTTGGAAGTCAGTAGCAATAGATATAGGCTTCACATTGTATTCATCAATATTCTTTGCCATTGTTTTCAATACTACATGTTAAACTTCTTGGGGGGAAAATGATAGGTAAAGGAGATTTCCAAAAACTTGAAACTTGCCATGATTGACTTTAGGCCCAACCTTCCTCCATCAACTGGTATAGCACCTAGAAGTACTAATTCATGGCCATTTGCATTATATACCCCAGCCCTCACATAAAATTTCTAGGTAGTACATAAACTGTTGTCCCTAATTTTTTTTTAATGCTAAAATGGTAAATAAAGAGTCATCTACAAAATATTTATTCATTAGTTGTTCAATAACATGGATAGGGAAATGGATACACCAATTTCATCCATCATTTTCCGCAACAAGTAACCAAAATATTTTGTTTCCATTACATACAAGGAGGATTCCAATGGGCATCCTTTCTTGATTGACTTATGAAGGATTTTATATTCAAACTTTCCTTCATTAACATAGAGGCACATAATATCTTTCACAGAGAATATTTCTATGGCTTTGAAAACAAAATCCAATCCCTTGTACTTTGACCATGGAAAAAAAAAAGGACACTCTATTCTATCATATTTTTTTCTAAATTCAATATTGTTGTATAGGGACTTTAGGCCTCTATCCATTAAATAAAGGGTGGTTCCTATCCACACCATTCCTTCCCAAACCACAATTTACTTACCCAAAACTAGCATTCCTTTGGTAAAGTATTATTTCTAGGTATTCATAGGTTTTCTTAGGATATGCTTTTGCCTCAAGCATAGGAACTTAGATATAATTTTATAATATGCAAAAACTAGATTTATTGGATGTCATGCAGTGATAAAATTAGATCAAGCATTGCAGAAGTGGCCTAGTGGTGCTAGACGAGGATGGTGATATGGGCCACAAAGAAATTGAATACTAGGGTACTGAATGGGAACCGGGAGAGAAAAAAGGTTGTTAAATCATCGCGTTCTAAGGTGGAATAATGGTATGACCATGTATCCCATAAATGGGGGAGCATCCTCAAATTCTATGAGAATACCTCGGAGGATAAATGATGGCATGGATAAGACAATTAATCCAAGAAGATAGATCCAAAATAAAAATTATGTGGCTATGGGAAAAGGATTAAGAAATTTGTTAAAGGAGGATCAATAAATCAAAATCAAGTAATCATTACTCATAAGATTATTGTCCCCCCCCCACTCCCAAATACTTTAAATTGGAATATGGTTTGTTTTACCTAAAAAAATTGAATCTATATACTTGCATGTATTTCATATGCAAATGTGTCTAAGGAAGGGTGTTGTTTGACATATGTGCATGTATGAATATTTTATCACGGTGATAAAGAAAGGGACTATCACACTCAAGAATGTCAATCAACCAAGAAAAATAAATTATCCTCTTATTTCCTCTCTCTCGCATTTGAACATATAAACTTGCATATGTATTTAAGGGGATGAACACACTAACCTGCATTATCAACTGTCAAAGGGCTTGAAACTGCCTCTGGATAATAAACCTTAGGGGGATTCTTAGCAAAATTGTGATTGGTGCTATTTGCATATAGTATAAATGATCCCTTAGGTTGTCCACAATTTGCAAAGATTTCTCTTTTTTAGTAGTCGGCCCAAGATATGATTTAATAAGAGTGTAGTGGAATTCATAAAGAGGTTGGAAGATGGGGAAATATTCTCATTAAACATAGCAAAATTGATAAAGAAACAATGACAATTCACATTCATGAGAACTAAAAAAAACTACTTATTAATTAGTCTTAAGTTTTTCTCCTTTACTTTGATTAGGTCATCTATTTTTTAGTTATATGTTGTTAAAAGAAAAGTGTAGTCATATGTTGTTTATTAAAATAATTAACAAATAAATAAATGTGTTATTAGTCCTTGCGAAGAGCAGTAGGGACTATATAAATCACTCAACATAATTGTATTAACCTTGGCACCATTTTTGAAATAATTTAGCCTAAGTTTCTTAGTTGTATTTGCCTCCTGACAATCATCATATCCGAGGACTTATTTGGCCTTTTTTGAGGTGATCCTAAGGTTGCTTTGTGACGAATTTGGTTAAAGGATTAAAATACTCGACTTGAGGGAGATCCATTCCAAAATGCATGTGTCATCTCTGCAATGACACTAACCTGACATCATTTTACAATCCTTTTTTGACTGAAGTTGAGTCACCAACTTAAAGGCATGCTTGTTTTTTCAACATTAAAACATTTTCCTTTCATTCATTGGATTGAATAGTTTTCCTACTATTTATACATTGATTTGCAGAGTTAATTAAAATGATATCAAAACATGAAAAACACTCAATCATCCAATAAGTGTCTAGAAACACAAATCTCTCCATTTAATGATGGCCATGCAACATAAAATAAAAGGCAGTTTTAACAATCATGTCATGCAACTAAGCGAAATGTGCATCAATTGTTTTTTGCATTTCAAATCCTCACTCTATTTCTTAAGGTAATTTTCCAATCCTCTATAGAATGGAATTTCCTTTGTTGTGATGGTCTTGGTACTTGCAAAGAAGAAGGAATAAATGAAGAGGATTGCAAATGGTTGCTCACAGTTACCATTGAACTCTCTGCATTCTATGTGGGAGAAGACAATCCTAATAAGGTCACTATGAAAGAATGTATTGATTCCTTCTATGATGCCTAGTAAATCATGGAGCTTGTTGATATGAAGGACCCAAAAGATGCTTTGGTGAATGAAGAAGTTGATAGATCCACCACCTTGAAAAATTGCCTAGGTACTCAGGCTTGACTCTTCCCATTAATTATAACTCGGTAGTTATAACTATGAAAGTTGAAAAAATTGCCCTAGGATCTTATATATATTTATCCTTCAATATTGCCCCTTTTATCATTAGTTCAACATTCTTCATTTGGGAATATTGGAGTAGAGAGATCTTCTTAGTTTATGGTGAACATAATGGATTAAGGATGGTGTTTGTTGTGGTTTGTTGTGGTTTTATGCAAATTTACATGTCATGAGATATATTAGATACAAATACCCATCTCAGTCCATCCCTGCTCATGTGGAGGACTCGTTGGCATAGATGACTCTGAACGAGAAGGTCGGATAGATGACGCAGATTTAAAGATTTTTTTGTCACTGCAAACGTTGTGGAAAACTACTACATTCGTAACACACAATGCATTCATTCATTCATCCTTATGGCTTGATGGTTTTCTCTTTTTTAGGTTGTCTTTATGGAAAGCTTAGAAATTTTTGTTTGTATATGATGTTGGTGGCATTGTTGGATTGGTTGCTTCTTTATACGATTTGCAAGAGGGGAATGAAAGAAAAATAAAAATAATTTGCAGGAGAAATCGTCCAAAAATTCCAAGGAAAACCAGGTAAATTCAGTCATCCACAATGGTTCATAAATATCAAATAATGAAACTCATATTGCTTAAACTAAGATCTATTAATCAGATAAAAAACTCTCCAATATTAATCACTTCACTCAAATTAGAGAAAAAGTATAATTTCATTAGGTGTATTCAGCAATGTTTTATTCTAGGAAACATTATGTGTCTTACTCTTTCTTACAATATAGTTTAGTATTACGGTGAGCAAATCTATGTATAGCTTGTCCTTATAAAATCTACGACATCGTTTAAACTATGCATGAATAGAAGTAGAAGTTTTAGTAAATTTTTGGTAATAAAAATTCCTACACATGGATACATTTCAAAACTAGAAAAAATGAATACACAAACAATAAATAGAAATGGTCCAATTATAATTGGGTAGAGTTATAAATGACCAGAATGGAACTAAAAAGCTAATTGGTAAATACCTTTTCACTCACACTCTAGTTGTTTGTAGACAACAAGTATATTTTTAGCATGTTCTCTACAACCATACAAGTATTCAAGGAACCTTAATATCTTCTACAACCGTATATGTGTTCAAACCCCTTAAGAATTATATCCTCCATTGCAAATATTACAAGCTCTCGATCAAACTCTTCTTAGCAATTACAGGGCCACAAATCCCATGATACATAAATTACACTTCATTTAACAAAGTCATAGAAACAAAAGCGTTAGAATGTTATATCCCTCAGTATTGGTGGTTTGTTTTGAAATTTGGCTTGTAAGAGGTAATTCCATAGAGAGACAAAGAGCTTTAAATCTCAGATAGCTCGAAGTCTTCTTGATTTCTTCATCAAACTCTTCACATTTGCATGAAATTTTCTACATAATGGCATTAGGATTAAAATTGCAATGTCAATGGAAACATTCTTCGAGTTAAGGAATACCTAAATGGAAATTATTAGGCAATCGAGTGAATGGAGGGGTCGAGTTTCTAGGCCCGCGGAGAAGATACACAACTTGCAGTAGAGTTACTAAGAAACATGCTCAAATCTAGTCATTATATGTGTCTTGTTATTCCCTTCCAAGAGAAGCAGGGACTATAGAAATCGCTCATCATAATTTTACTAACCTCAGCACCATTTTCGAAACAATTTAGCCTAAGTTTTTGAGTTGTATTTGCGTCCTGACCAAGCATCATAAGTTAGGAGGTTTGATCTGTCCACTAACCTAAGTAAAAGTAACTATGTTACTTTGTGGTGTTTGGTGTGATCACTGCACTTGTGGTCAATAAGGTGGCCTTTTCCCTCCAGAAGGATGTCTCAGAAAAGCAATCATTGGTCCCCAGGTTGCACTACTACATCAAAAAATGGTGTCATCCCTAAATATCTAACTTGTCTCCGTGTTGTTGATTCCAATTGTCTAGATGATATCATCTGATCACCTCCTACAAGTTCATATTTAGCTATAATATCCATGTGTGCCACCTCATGCAAGGTTCGCAACATCAATATTTGAACCTTGGATCTTATGTTAAAATTGAGGCCATAAACGAACTTGTATGCTTTCAACTTATTTAAATGTCATGCATGCCTGAGAAACTCCACAAATCAAGATTCATATTCTGCCATAAACCAACTTTCCTATTGTAATGAGTTAAACTAATTAAATTGTCTCTTAATAAGCTCCTCGGAGAGGTAGCGCTCTCGAAAGTGCTCCTCAAGCATCTCCTAAAACATAAACTATGTCTATGTTGAGCTATAGCAACAATGTTTTCCACCATAATAGGGTACTTCTCCTTAACTAAAACATCCCCACCGTAACCTTCTAGTTACATGTATAATCCCTTATCCTGGAACACATGGCCATATTCTCTAACCATTCTTTGACGACTTCTCCTTTAGTCGAACCCTGAAATTCCAGAAACTTTACCTTCTCTAACTCCCTAAATGAACTAGAGTTTAAAGGTGGTCAATATAATTCATCGTGACTAAATCCTCTCACTTATTCTTTGTCTAGTCAATGAGCCAAGTGATCCAACATGATCTAAAATGAGTGCATCATCATCATAACCGCACTCTCTAGTACATGCTCTTGCTCCTCTTCCCTTGCTGGGGAATGCAAGGGTTTAATATGAGGTGGCAATGGGGAACAAATAGCATATCCCCTAGTCTTTATGTCTCTCCATCCTCTATGATCGATGATAATCAAATTGTCGACATTAAATCACATTTTTTCCAATACAGAAAAATATCGATTTGATATGTGAACCCAGGTCCTAGCATTTCAACAGAGTTCTGATACTATATGTAAAGACTAACCTTCTTGATACAACTTTTACTAACATGTCTTCTAATAATTATTACCAAAATTTTAGAAATCTATTTAAAATTGAACAAAAATATATATATATATATAACTTTGTTTTTACAAAACATAACTTTGTAAATGCATAAACAAAATTATATATATATAAACAAAGTTACTTGTATATTTTCTTTTATATAATGTAATGACAAGGTTACTAATGATCTCCATGATACTAAACTCAATACTATCTCTATTAAAATATAATGATAAAGTTCTCATATTAAATATATGTGTTTGGTCCATAAACTCAATACTATCTATATTAAAATATAATGATAAAGTTCTCATATTAAATATATGTGTCTTGTCCATAAAGTAATGACAAAGATAAATTACTTTCATAATAACGATCTCAAAAGCTAAATCAAATATAATAATAAAAATTCTCAAAATATATCCCTGTCTTATCTCTAAGCAATTAACAAAGCTAAAGAATTACAATGACTTTCACACTAAGAGCTCAAGTACTGACTACATGAAAACATAATAAACAAGAGCCATAAGATGGCATTGTCCCCGACCTTGAAAATGGCTAAGAACGATGATTGATTGCAGAAAAAGATGTTGCGTTTAGGTGGTTGTAACATGTTGTAACAATGTATCCAGGTGCAATTTGTGAAAATGTGTATACAGCTGGCGCGTAGCAGAAAATCTACAACACTATGGTTTGACAGATATCATCAAGAGGTCATGAAGAAAAGGAAGAAGCTGCTAAGAAAGAGGTATGTAATATAGGTCAAATAATGCCAGAGCAACATGCTCCGTATATTGATGAAATCATGGAGGAATTGAATTGAGAAAAGGCACGTGCGCAAAAAAAAAATGAGAACAATGAGACAAAATAGCCATGCATGTGTTCAAGCCAATTTCCCACATAAACTATGCTCTGAAAATTGTGTGCAACTGGAAAAACAGTTTCATATTCAAAAAGAAATCTATGTCAACTTACTCAACCATTGCTTCACTTGCTTTTTGCACAACCATTTAATAAGGAGTGCAAAAACATTTACATGTACAGATTTTGTTTTGTAATTAATATTTAAGATGCATTTTATGGGCAAGCCAGTTTAAACTTTATAGACAATAGCATTTTCATCTTAAATGATTGGAGATGCATCCTATACTGTTTTTTCGATTTGAGCAGTCATGATGAGAATGTGCATTAAATAGAAGTTGAAAAATAGAAAGCTTTCCTGGTAGTAAGCAGAGGTGATGCAAACATGTCAACCCCAGCTTAGTGATATACATGTAGACAGCTATTGGACGAATACCTGTTCTTGATGGCATTTTTTCAAACTTCAAGTAGGAGAAGCACCTTGTTGAAAAGGATACAAGATTTGAATGAGCAAGAGTGTTAAAGGAGCTCCAATTTAAGGCCTTTGTATAAGCCAAATACATTTTCAAGTACAAGTAATGAAGTGTTTTTACTTGATCCTTTATTGAGGGCATCATGAATAAGCCAAATAACCATTCAAATACAAGTAATGAAGTGGTACTAGATGGTACTCTATCGATAACATCACAAATAACAATATTTCATGAAATCTACCAACTAGATGGATTATAGATTCATGGTTAACATTGAAAAAGAATTTGGATTATGACAGATGTGGATTGTAATATATGTGATGTCTGAAGATTCATTCCAAGAATCAAGCATCTAGTTTCTTATATAAAAGGAAAGTGTTGCAATATATTCTTACTTCTATAGATAGTTGGGTCCTTCATGCAACTAGCAAAGTCGAGACGATTATGCAAGTAGGTATTATGCAAAGAAAACCAGGAAAGATGAGAAGAATGGCTCCAGAGAACAAGATAATCGAGGTCATTTACCCCCAATTTCTATATAAATCATGATCCATATATTTGCACAACAAAGAAGCCTTATATAGATCAACACCTACAAGGTTGAAAGGTATCAGATTGCTATAGAAATCTAAATTTTTAGACAACTACAAGAAAGATACAAACCATAGCAATGGAGAAAACTCAATAATATAAAAGAATGGCTTTGACAACATTTAGAATTTTGAAAACATGAATTTGACCCAACTCAAGACATATCATTGAAATGAACTCCTTCTAGAGAAATTGTTCAGTCAAATACAATGGGGAATGAGTCCATTCAAGTTCTAAAACCTTGAGCAACCAATTTCTGCGACTATCAAACAACAAGGAAAGAAAATTGCGTTTATCCACAGAATATGGGCTTGTTATGAATTTATTGATGGTATGATTTGCTTGCAGCACCCACATGTGGCATAAGCTCTAGTGATCATATTCTATGGAAGCTCCTCTTTAGGCAGCCTATGTTGGTCTCTTATTTCAACTATCCAGTATAATATTTTCTAGCTTAAAGTCTTATGGAATCGAATAATAATCAGTTTTGTTTGTACATGATTATGTCTTTTTGGGAGGTCAACATTGCTAAGCTTTGGTAAGTGATTTTTAATTACTTATCTATTACTTTGCCTTGTTTTATGCATATGATTGGGCCTTTAGGTTTCATTTAATGATAGGTCAAGTAATAAGTTTTTGTTCTCTTCTTTGCAGGGGGTCTTTCGCTACCCAACTCCATGCTTGTCTCAGTGTTCAAAGAAAGATTATGCAGCGATTTGGGGGATTCGATCCACAATGGAGGTGTTCTCTTGGATTCACCTCACCTTTCAGTTGCTTATGAAGATTGCTCAGCTACTATTTCGTGGATGTCCTGTGTTTGAGGAGCTGTTGCTTTCCCGCTTTAGTATTATGTGGATTTCAGGGGATTTGAGCTCCCATCTTTGGCTCAGCTATGCCAAGATAGCTGTAGGATTGTTAGCTATATCGATCCTTGTTTCAAGGACGATTTCACTTTGTATTTTCATTATAAAATGATACTTGAAACCCTAAGTAGGGAGGATACTCAGAGAAGATTGTAACACTTGATTTCATCAATATAATCAACATTTATCTCCTTTAAGTTTTGACTTAAGACTGGAAGGCGTTGAGGGCAGGGCCCCCTTCAACACCAACCCCTGGTATTCTAGCATTGTGCATTTTACAGTAATAGATGTAATGGTTTCTTCTTTTGGCAGTGTTTTCTGGAATAGTAATGCTTTTGCTTATCTGTGAGTGGAAATAGAATGTATGCCTGCAGGTTATTAGTTAATTACATTTGCATTTTGATCTAGTGCAGAGAATAGACTTAGGAGTGATCTGTATTTGAAATCTTCCTTGGTTTTTAGTGTGAGTTGTTTATTAATGATTATGGCAATGATGAAATGTGTGATAATTTTGATTGGGTTTATTATAGAATCGATTTAATGAGATTGGGAGTAGATTGAAGTTTTACCTTTCCTTTACTGCCAGTATTGAAGTGATCACTAAATGGTTACAGGATTGGTTTATAATCCCTCTTGTTGATCGAATTTGCAAGATTGTAGAATAGATTGAGGAATGGTGTGTATTTAAATTTCCCTTTTGATTTCTAGTATGAATTGTAGTGTTGGCAAACTGGTAATGAGCTTGATTTTAGTTACTGAGGAATCGATTTGCTGAAGAGAACAGATTGTATTTCATATTGCCTCTTACTATTAGCGTTAGAGTGAATAGTGAACAACTTCATTCTTTTGACTTTTGAGCTCACAAAACTGTAGGATAGATTCGCATTGCAGTGTGTGGATTTAACAAGGATTGCAGTAGCAGAGGGTTTGAATATATTGATTTATCAAACATCTAGGGTTTGTTAATAACTAAATAGGAGTTGAAATTTGGCATTGAATGAAGGAAAAAATTATAGTTTATAGCGCTGTTTCCTAGGATTGAACACCAGCTTCGTAACATAAATTTCCTGAATCTTTCTTGAACATTTCTATTTATTTCATGGTGGGCATCTTCTGAAAATTCTAGCTTTCTGTTGTGTGCATTTATATGCACAAAGCACAAGCATAGTATATCTAGGCAACAACAGCAAACCAAACTACGCTTTGGTAGATTGTCTGTGAATAAGTTAGAATTAAAAGGTTTTATCTCAGCAATGATTCTAGGAGTGTTGTTTGAAGTATTAGACTTGGTAGAATTAATAATTGGAGTTTAGATATGAAACAATATTAATTGAGATCAGTTGAGCATATGCATTTGACAGATAAATTCTTCCCTTAGTAGGTTAATTGTTTTGAAATCAAACCTTAGTTACTATAGCTTAAGATTGCTGTAGGTTAATTTAGGTTTGACAATAAGTTAGTGGCCAGTAAATTAATATTCTTTTCTCTAAGACTAGATTTAGCAATCATTAGCATTCGATTTGTCAATACAGTAACAGCTTCATCCCTTTCAGTTTGGTTTATAAGTAGACTAGAATTCCGAGCAGTGAAACTATTTTGCCCGCACATATGGTGTAGCAACTCAAAGTATACGTACTCCGGTCGATAATTAAATAAAGGTGAATTAAATAACATTAATTTTAACCAACATTTTGGCGCCGTTGCCGGGGAGTTGCTCCAAGGTAAGCTGGTATTTTGCTCATTTTTATGAATTGGTTGACTGAGAAGTTCAGGTAGATAGGATCCTTTTACAGTACACAACAAGGTGGAGGGGAAACATTAAGATGCAAAGACGAATTCACTATGGGATTCCCATGGTGTAATAGCCTGCTGCAGCCACTTTAGTGGGTTGCCCCAAATTCTTGTTGTGTCCTTCTGGTAAGTGTGGTTGTTTTTCTTCGCATATTTGAATTATTTTACTGCAAAAAGTGTGTTTATCTTTCTTGTAAAGAGTGTTTCTTTTTTTGTAGTTTAATTTCATGCAGGTGTGGTTATCCTTTTGCAAGTTGGGTGTGTTTAATTTCAGAAATCTAATTTTACAACAGTTTTTAGGTGTGACTAGTTGTGGCAGATTGGAGGAGAAGGGTTGGTAAGGCAAACTTGCGCATTTCATAACAGGTTCCTTCAAACCCAATTGTGGCACAGGTATTTCAATTTATTTTGATTAAAAGTCTTGTTATTTTCAGAAATTGTTTTGATGAGACCCAGAGATAGTAAGGGAAGATTCATTAAGGTTCATTCTGATCTTTTTGGAAACAACAAACCCCCCCCCCTTCACTAACCCTAGGGATAGGGATACCGGCAATGAAACTGAAAACAACAACATTCAAAATTCAGTGGAATTTGGGACCAAACCAGCAGGAACTGAGGTTATACTCAGTGAACAGTTACATTCAGAAGAGATCCCACAGATCCAACAAGCTTCACCTCCAAAGGAAGATTCCAACTTGGTTGACACAGTGAACATAGAAAAAGTGAACTCCCTTATTGGACATAACCAGAATCCGGTGGTTTCTCAAGTAGAATCTACCACAGATTTACCTTTCAATCTTCAAACTTGGCCTAGGCAAGACCATTGGGACTTTATTCTATCCCCAAGAAGAGACGGGTTAGGTGTCAATTGGATTAGGAACCCTCTTGTCATGAGTGATCAGGAAACTAGACACTAGATGGAAGGAGAAGGAGAACATGAGGGACGAACTGAAACAACTTTTGGCTTCCCCATTCTGGATCTTACACGGGATGTCAGTATGAAAAATATCCGAGCATCTTCATTACCTACCTTCTATGGGAAAAGTTCTGAGGATTCAGATACTTTTCTATTTGAGTTTGACATCTTATGCAGGAGTTATAATTATCTACAGGATGCACAAAAGTTAAAACTATTTCCAGCCACCCTTAAGGATTCTGCACTTAGATGGTTTATGAGCCTGGGGGAATCCACCATCCGAACTTGGGAACAAATGAAGAGTGCTTTCCTCAGAAAATACTGAGATTACTGTGGACCAAGAGACTCCCAAAATGATATCTTTAAAATGCAACAGCATGAAGAAGAGAGTCTTGAGGACTTCCTAGAATGCTTCTGCTTTGTATTACAGAAGTCTAAGTATAATACCTTACAGGAGGATGCAGTCAGAACTCTTTTTCTGAAAGGGATTCTGGATGAATATGTGGAAATCCTCAACTTGATGGCCTCAGGTGATGTATCTCATAAATCCTTTGAGGAGATTACTGAACTGTGCAGAAAATATTCTAGGAGTAGAGCCAAGGCAGGAAAAAGCACAAGGGAAGGTCCTTCCCACATTTCTAGAACAGCAGGAACTAGTGGGGTCACAAGAGTTGAATTGGGGAACCTGTTAGAAAATTTCAAAACTGACATCTTAGGCACCTTAAGTTCCCAATTTGATGCATTGAAAACAAAGAAAAGGCAAGAGGAAGAGGACATAGCAGCACTACACATATTCTGCCCTAAATGCAGAAAACGACACCCCTTGAAAGAGTGCCCTCTTAATACCATTTCAATCTGTGCTCTTTGCTCTGATAAACATCCTACTGAGAATTTCCCTTCTTTACCAAAACTGCAAGCCTTTTACAAGCTTAATGCTGAACCTATGGATCCATCATATGCATCGAGAAGGCCTTGGCAGCCTAGACCCCAAAACATGCCCCCAGAACCTGTTTTTCCAAACCCTGCATATTACTATCCCATGCAGCAATCTCAACAGCCCTGGAGCCCACAAATGTGGTAGAATTGGCCTTCTCAACCTACTCAGACCCAACCATGGCAGCAAGGATGGCGAGGACAATCATATGGGGGACCACAAGGACAGCCCTATGGGGGAGCACAATCAACAACCCCTCCTAGTTACTGTCCAATGCCACCAAATATGCAGCAGCTATTACCAGGCTTTACACCACCTGCACTTCCTCCTATACCCCCAGTTCCACAACAATATCAAAATCCAAACCCACCTCGACCCACATTGTTGCCAGCCCAACCTATCCCAAACCCTAATAACAGACCTCCCTAGCCTCTTCATAATGCTGAAATTCAAATGGCTCCAACTTACGTAATCCATTCAGCTCCTTTACAGGAAATACAATTAAGGTCTAGGAAAACATTAAATAAAACCCCTCCAGCAGTGATTATTCATGAAGAGACTGGAGAAGAAAATGTTGAAAAGGAGATTATAGAGGAAGAAGAAGTGTAGGTTGACTCAGAAAACACTCAAGCACTGGGAACTCATTTCCAATCATCTGATCATCCACAAGTAAATAACAACCCCCCTTACCATGGGGGCTTCACTCAATAAACCGCTATCATAACACGTTCATTCGTGGCATATGAAACAATACCCCTAATTTCACTAAATATTGGAAAATGCCTTCCAAAATCTTTTTTTTTAACCCCCTCCCAATATGCCTTCCCAATTTAAAAAAAACCCTATTTTCACTAGATATTGTATGTATCAATTTTTTCATTTACATTTTGTATACCCCTCTATATTTCTACCTAGTATATTGATATGATACCCCTCTTATGACCCCACATGCATTCTACAATGTACCTTGATTCTTTCAATGTATATTGTGGATGCACATTACTTCACCCACAATGAAATTACTCAACCACATATCATTATGATTTTCAATATCTAATGGTCTAATGAGGAGATAGGAGATCACTTATTGTATGTCACTAGAGCCAATGCACATAGTACAACATTTAGATTGCATGTTGCAATTCCTCAATCGCTGACTAAGCGTGTTGTGGGCTAGGTATCCAACCCCCTACGGCCTGTAACAAGCTCCAAGAGGCTGACTAAACCTCCCAAGGCCTCTAATAGGCACGATTGGTTGGGTATTCAAGCCCCCAAGGCCTATCGAGGACCTATAACAAGCCCTAGAGGCTTAGAGCCTCCCAAGGCTATTGGTAACAGCTGGATGAGTGATATTTGTAACAATTGGTTGTCAATGACCACTGACTCTTGACTATGATCGACTAAAAACCCACTTCACCACGAAACCCATGGCCTCAAACATGCCTCAAGACGCAATTTCCCTACGTACTAGTAAGCCCGAGCCATGCCTCAACACGATTTCTCATCCAGCCGTGATCCCGCCTTCTCCATTTGGAGGATATTTGTCAGCCCGCCCATATAAAAAAGATCCCAAAGTATTTTTGTATTGTTACATTAAATTAAAAAACCCTTTGCCCCTGAATATATAAGCAATATAATTTTTAGGTTTTCATGAATATTTAATACCGCAATATGAATGAATGTGATAGTATATTGCCTTCTAGTGAAGCCCCCGTGCCCCTTACCCAGAGAGGTTATTAATAGAGAAGCCTGTGGTTTGTCCACAGTTTGATTTGGAAAATGAGTTGAGAAATGTTTGTATCAAGATTCCATTACTTCAGGCTATTAGAGATGTCCCTATCTATGCAAAACTGGTAAGGGAACTGTGCTTAAAGAAACCTGGTCAAAAACAGAAAGACCCACCCAAGATAAATGTTTTAGGCCAGCTGTCCAATTATATTTCATACTGTTCCTTACCCCCAAAATTTGCAAATCCTGGGAACCCAGTGGTGACCATTTACATCAATGAGATTCCAATAGGAAACAATCTAGTTGACCTGGGGGCTTCCATTAATGTCATGTCTATGACCACCATGCAGAGACTTCAGTTGCATAATCTCCTCAGATCTACTCCTACTATTTTGGAGTTGGCTGATAGGAGCACAGTCAAACCTGTGGGGGCCTTAGATGACATTACTGTCACAGTAGCTTCTTGGGAGTATCCAATGGATTTTTTGGTACTCCAAACCAAACACCCAATCGGGGAACATCCTGTTATACTAGGCAGGCCCTGGTTAGCCACTGCCAATGCCTTTATAGGATGCAGAGAAGGTATTTTAACTATATCAAATGGCACTTCTCTACAAAACCTGATTATTTATCCCCCAGCACAGCCTGTATCGGAAAACATGTTATGGTTAGAGAATCCTTATGGGGATGAGGATGTGGGACAACCCTTACTGTCCATCAGTTAAAATAGGGGGCTGGAACACTAGACTGAGGATGATATCCTAGATCAATTTATCTCAGCCACCACTAGTATTGAGTTCCTCAGTCCTTCTCTGACTTCGACAATGTTTTCACAGAAGATTTTCAAGAACACTACTACCCTTTAGCCACCTCATCATCAGTAGTTTTATTCATATATGAGAAGGTTGGAGCCGCAACAATCCCAATGGAGATTAGTCCAGGGAGATCTTTGTTTATTAATGCAAATCTGTCTCAAAGCCAACAAAATCAGGCAGTTAATTTACTTAAAGCACAGTCTGGGCCATTTGCTTGGGTTTATACAGACATGAAAGGCATTCACCCTGACACATGCATGCATCACATCTATACGCAGGAAAATATTAGACCAGTAAGACAACCACAAAGAAGTATGAATCCTACACTTAAAGACATTGTGAAGGATGAATTACAAAAATTGTTGGATGCAGATTTCATCTATCCCATTTCTGATAGCAAATGGGTATCTCCGTTGGTGATTGTCCCGAAGAAGGGAGGTAAGTGGAGAATATGTGTTGATTTTCGTGAATTAAATAAAGCAACTCTCAGAGACTACTTCCCTCTTCCTTTCATAGATCAGGTTTTGGATACATTGTCAGGAAAGAAATATTTTTCTTTTCTGGATGGATACAGTGGGTATAACCAGATAAGAATAGCCCCAGAAGATCAAGAAAAAACTACTTTCACCTGCCCATGGGGAACTTATGCTTACAAGGTATTACCATTTGGATTGTGTAATGCTCCTGCCACTTTCCAGAGGGCAGTGCTAGGTATTTTGGCTGATTTAGTCCATGATTGTGTGGAAATATATATGGATGACTTTACAGTCTATGGTAATGATTTCAAGGAAGCCTTAGATAACCTGGAGAAAGTTTTAATTAGGTGCCAAGAAACAAATCTTGCTTTAAACCATGAAAAGTGTAAGATGATGTTAACTGAGGGTATTGTTTTAGGGCACCACGTTTCATCAGAAGGTATTAAGGTAGACTCAGCAAAAATTGAAATCATTACTAGTCTATCTCCACCAGCTACACAAAAAGAAGTCAAAAGTTTTCTGGGACATGCGGGGTACTATCATAGGTTTATTGCTAATTTTACAAAGATAGCAGCCCCACTGTTCAAATTATTGGCCAAAGACAGTGGTTTTTGTTGGGATCAACACTGTCAGACAGCCTTTGACACCTTAAAATCAGAATTGTCTTCAACACCAGTTCTGCGGGGGCCAAATTGGTCTTTTCCCTTCCATATACAAACTGATGCTTCAGACACTGCCTTGGGGGGAGTGCTCGGACAGAAAGAAAATCAGTCTTCCTATGCTATTTATTTTATCAGTAAAAATTTAACACCTGCAGAACTGAACTATACAGTAACTGAAAAAGAGTTTCTAGCAGTGGTTCATGCCAATTAATAAATTCCGGCATTATATTACTCGTTATGATGTATTTGTTCATACTGATCATTCTGCTATTAGATTTTTAATGAATAAACCTATCACTAGTGGCAGAATTACTAGATGGTTGCTTTTGCTACAGGAATTTAACATTACCATAGTTGACAAACCAGGGAAGGAAAATCTGGTTGCAGATTTCCTCTCCAGATTGACTCATGCTGATGATAATGTTCCTGTAGATGATACATTCCCTGATGAAAATTTATTTGTTGTTTCTGTTAAAACACCTTGGTTTGCAGATATAGCCAATTATTTGGTTACAGGAAAAATACCTGCTCATCTGTCATCTTATGAAAAATGAAGAATCATACAGTAAAGTGCCAATTATTCATGGGAAGGCAATGACCTCTTCCGAACAGGTCCAGACTTGATTATCAGAAGGTGTATGAGGGAGGATGAGATGTATGACATCCTTCAATCCTGTCATGATGGACCTTGTGGAGGCCATTTCTCAGACAAGCGGACAGCATATAAGGTGTTGCATCAAGGGTATTATTGGCCTACACTTTTTAAAGATGCTAAAAAATATGTACAGGGCTGTGACAGCTGTCAAAGAGTGGGGAAACCCACTGCTGCTGATCAAATGCCTTTACAAGCCCAGGTACAAATTGAACCCTTTGAAAAATGGCGATTGGACTTTGTTGGCCCAATCTCACCAATGTCAAGGAAAAAGAGATATATTTTAGTTTGCACTGACTATGTGACTAAGTGGGTTGAGGCAAAAGCTCTATTGAGGGCCACTGAGAAATCAGTCATAGAGTTTATTTACAAAGAAATTTTTACCCGCTTTGGCATTCCTCATGAAATTGTGACTGACAATGGAGCACAGTTTGTCTCTAAATCAATGAAAGCACTTACAGAACAATATGGGATTAAGCACTATAAATCTTCTCCTTACCATCTCCAAGCAAATGGGCAGGTGGAATCAACAAATAAAGTGTTAGAATCCATTTTAACTAAGACTGTACAGCTGCATCACAAAGACTGGGCAAATAGCCTACCCGAGGCATTGTGGGCTTACAAAACTACGTGGAGAAATACCACAGGGTATACCCCATATCAGCTTGTGTATGGGAAACAGGTTCTGCTTCCTATAGAGTTTCAGGTGAAGACTTTTCGTACTGCTGCACAATTGAGCCTGAATTTAGATGAAGCCTAGGAGCAGAGGCTGATGTAATTAAATGAGCTTGATGAAATCAGACAAGATGCTGTCCAGCGAACTGTATTGATACAGAATCAGCGGACTAAGTGGCATGATAAATTTTTGAAGAAGAAGACTTTTGAAGAAGGTGATTGGGCTCTGTTGTTTGACTCACGATTCAAACATTTCAAAGGTAAGCTTACCACTAGATGGATGGGACCATATGAAATTGTGACTATTTTTTATAATGGTTCTGTCAAAATAAAGACGATAGATGAAGAACAAACTGCCTTTGTGGTGAATGGACATCGGTTAAAGGTATATCACAAACCTCTTTCTAAACAAGAGTTCATTCATACCATGAGTCAGCAAACTGGACTAGAGCTGGTAGGTGAAGGAATGACTCCTCCATCTCCCACTTCTTCACAGTAACATTCAATGAAACTATTTTTGTATATATGTATAGGAATTTGTTTTATTAGGGTTCTTTTAGGAGAATGCAGATATTCTTTTTAGGCTAAGGAGGTTTTAGAAAAACAACAGGGAAGTCTTTTGTTATTATTTCTATTTTTCAACCATTGATTGTTTTTGCAAAGGACTGTGTTAATTTGGAAAATTTATGGGCTGCACTGGTAATTAGAATGTCTGTATCAGGTAAATGTATGTGTGCTATCAGATTTTTCAGAATTGTTCTGGTTATTCATATGAGTACTTGCCCACCAGGCATTGCCTACATTAATGCTTTAAGCTTCCTAGATATTTTTTGCTTATGAACTTATGGGTTGCTAGGACCATTTGACCTGGTTTCACACTAGATAGAGCGAGGGAATTGTTTTTAGTAACAGCTATGGACATTAAATTATTTTTAAGACAGGCATCATTTTGAAAAAGGTATCCAGGACTAGGCAGTTTGGGGGTTATTATCTATTGGCTGTTATAATACTAAATACATATATATACATTGTTGTACAGCCACTTTATGACTTTCACTTTCTACAGTTGCAAAGGTTAGTTGTTCATCTGGGAAAATTTTAACAGGCATGTACAAAGCATGCTCTTGCAATTCTGGTACCATCCCACTCCTAGATGGTTTTCAGAGCAACTCCCCCACTCATCTATGCTTGAGCAAATCATAAACTTTATCTTTAAGGTGAAAATTGGGACAAGAGCCTCTGATAGAAAATGGGTGCAAGAGGTTAACCCGCCGGGATACTGAACAGGTCCGCTGGCAGCGGGTACCGACCTGTGGTATAAACAGGCAAACCCATCAGGGTGCTGAACAGGCCTGTTGGAAATGGGGCATCTTCCTGGGGAAGAAGCTTCTTAGATGTTACAGTTACCCCACCAGAGTACTGAACGGGCTTGCTGGCAATGGGTTCTGACTCTAATATCTTCTTTAACAGCCTCATCTATACTTGTCTGTATGAACAATGTACCTATGTAAAGGTAAAAGAGAGGCCATAAGGGTGGTTAATTAAAATTTAATAAACTCATTAAAAAATCAATTGATAGCCAGTTGATAATTATCTCCAGCTGTTCTGCATTTTGGGTTACCTGATTCTAGTAAAAGAAGGTTTATGCCTGATATTTTCTAAGTCCTTAACATAGCTGAGGATTTCAGTACAGTTTTTGGCACTACTCAAACTATCTTGTGTGAAGCTGGGTCAAAGTGGACCAGTACCCCATTAGCTTCTGTTAGTATTCCCCTTGCCTTGTGGCACATGTCCTGGTGGAAAAAGTTCTGTATGAATGACAAGAATGAAGTCTGAAATTATGATTGTTTGAGAATTATAGTTACATAGAAGTAAGGGTGATTGATGAAGTTTGCATTATGATTGTTTGAGAATTATAGTTACATAGAAGTAAGGGTGATTGATGAAGTTTGCATTTATGATTGTTTGAGAGTCATAGTCACATAGAAGTAAGGGTGATTGATTGAGGTCTGCGTTCCTGATTGTTTGTTTTCTATTGTTAATAAAAATTGGTTTCACAACACAGTTCAGTTTCCTGTGTGATTAGAGGAAGCAGCAACCTTACAATAAGGAAATTATGCCACAAAACTGTTGAGGGTCCAACAAATCCAGTTTACTTATTAACTCGTTTGAGTGGTGCATAATGGGAAAATTAATGATTTAACAGCACTGTGTGAGTGCATTTACTTGAATAGCACAGCCGTTGCTCAAGATGCTGGTAATTACTACTATGCTAGTAATTTTTGTTTATCTTTATCAGCCTGAAAGCACTGCTGTATTTTACATTTGTTGAAGTGCCGGATTGAGTGCCGTATGGGGTGTTGGAAGAAACATTGGAAAATTGGCATGTATATGGTAAAGATAATGAACGTTGGTGAAGGTAATGGATGTCGCATGATTGGTCCTAATTGTTATTAAGGATTATGATTATACCAAAGTCAATGTGCTATGGATTATCATAATAACTTTGGCATTTATTTAATTAAAACACCAATGTTTATTTGTAAATCATTTTATGGTGTTAACCTTCGGTAATATTTCATTCCTCATTTTCAATTTGCCATCTTTAATAAAAATTTATAACATTTATTTAATTTGTAACTCACCATAAGGTGATGGTGAATTAAAACGTGTTATATTATGATCATCATTCCCTGCGACGTGGATGGCACGAACCTCGGCTTATCATGATATCCTCACCACGTCTGCTAATTATTACCACTCTTTACCATGATTCTATCGGGCTGTTTCTAGTTTTACCCTCACCAGTGAAGAGAACCATTGATGAAGTTTTCCATTGCCTATGGAATTGACTGTCTGATATCTTTGCTAATTCACTGTTCTTCTCTTTTCCTGTCTTCACCATGCTTAACTAGCATGAACCCTCAGCATATGAGTAGTTGTTAGCCATCCTTGAGTTCATAGCATGCAAGGAGATGTTCATTCAGGCTGGGTGGAATTCATTTCTAACCAAGTTACAGGGCCACGATGATGCTGTTTCTTTACAATTTGCTTTGGGCTTCGATGGGCATACAACTAAGGTGGGGTCCCTGGAGTTTGCAGTGACAGAGGAGTCTATTTCATTAGCTACGGGGCTCCCACGCACAGGGGATAGGTGGTTTAAGAATTTTCGGTTGCCACGAAAGGAATATGACTGTGTTTTCAAACCTGAGTTTTTGGTCGTGAAGGGTGAGAAGGGCTTCTCCAAGCTTTGGGTTAGAGAGGAATTTCACAATTCCCTGATGATCATCACCAAACTGATTACTTGTGAAGGTCGGTTCTCCACTTACAAAGCTTGTCATTTTCGCCTATTAGCTCATTTCGAGTTCGGTAAGCTTCTGAATTTTCCATTTTATTTTTGGAAGAGCTTGAGTAAAATGGCTTCACAAGTTAGGAAGAACCTAGAACATCCAACTCACAGTCTTTACCATCATGGACTTATTAAAATGCTCGTTTTAGCTGAATTAAAGAAGCAAGGCCGGGTATGGGAACAGTTCATATATGAGCTATCTAATCCTCATCTTCCATCATCCTCGGGGAATGAATCAGGTGAGCCTCGTATCCCTGATTTAATGGGGAAAGCTTCCTCTGCAAACAATTCTGTTCACCAAAATGATTACCCTCATGAACCTGCCCCATTACATACTAAGAGGTCTCCAATCTCTAAGAGACAGTGTGTTAGCTCTCAGTCTGGGGGAGAAGATAAGGATCATGAAAACTTGTTTGTTTTGCCCAATAGAAGATTTACTCGCAGCATGGCTACTAAAGAGGAAAGAAGGGAATCCAAGGGTAAAGAGCCTGTCCAAGTTGAATTGTCATCATCCGATGCTTCCTCTACCCATGATAACTCTAATTCTCCTGGTTCTCCTCATTATTCTACAATGTCAAGTCCTGTCAGTGAACCTGTGCTGCCAGCATCCCCTTCAAAATCAAGTTTAAAATCTGCCAAGGAATCACTTTCCAAATCAAGTTCAAAATCTACTAAATCTCATAAGTCGGAGGCTTCAGAACAAGGAATTGATTATTTTAGGCAGAAGAATTTTAAATTAACAAGGAAGTTGCAAGAGTATGTGAGATTGGATTGGGTCATCAGACAGGAAAATGCCATTTTAAAGGCTAGAGTAGCTTCTTTACAAACTTTGGTTGATGAGGTTACAGGGACAAATCACAGTCTTCGGAAACAGTTAAAGAAGAAAGATAAACGGTTTGAACAATTCGCTAGTATACAGCAACAAACTGCCCCGTCTCCTCCTCAGGTTCAAGTTCTATTTAATACCTCAGCCTCAGTTTCTGGGGTTGGATCCAAGGATTCATAGTCTACTTTGAAGGTTCAAATTTTGTCTATCTGAAACTTTCTTGCATAGGGACATGCAAGACCTTCAGTCTGGGGGAGATGTTGGTCTCTTATTTTAACTATCCAGTATAATATTTTCTAGCTTAAAGTCTTATGGAATCGAATAATAATTAGTTTTGTTTGTACATGATTATGTCTTTTTGGGAGGTCAACATTGCTAAGCTTTGGTAAGTGATTTTTAATTACTTATCTATTACTTTGCCTTGTTTTATGCATATGATTGGGCCTTTAGGTTTCATTTAATGATAGGTCAAGTAATAAGTTTTTGTTCTCTTCTATGCAGGGGGTCTTTCGCTACCCAACTCCATGCTTGTCTCAGTGTTCAAAGAAAGATTATGCAGCGATTTGGGGGATTCGATCCACAATGGAGGTGTTCTCTTGGATTCACCTCTCCTTTCAGTTGCTTATGAAGATTGCTCAGCTGCTGTTTCGTGGATGTCCTGTGTTTGAGGAGCTGTTGCTTTCCCGCTTTAGTATTATGTGGATTTCAGGGGATTTGAGCTCCCATCTTTGGCTCAGCTATGCCGAGATAGCTGTAGGGTTGTTAGCTATATCGATCCTTGTTTCAAGGACGATTTCACTTTGTATTTTCATTATAAAATGATACTTGAAACCCTAAGTAGGGAGGATACTTAGAGAAGATTGTAACACTTGATTTCATCAATATAATCAGCATTTATCTCCTTTAAGTTTTGACTTAAGACTGGAAGGCGTTGAGGGCAGGGCCCCCTTCAACACCAACCCCTGGTATTCTAGCATTGTGCATTTTACAGTAATAGATGTAATGGTTTCTTCTTTTGGCAGTGTTTTCTGGAATAGTAATGCTTTTGCTTATCTGTGAGTGGAAATAGAATGTATGCCTGTAGGTTATTAGTTAATTGCATTTGCATTTTGATCTAGCGCAGAGAATAGATTTAGGAGTGATCTGTATTTAAAATCTTCCTTGGTTTTTAGTGTGAGTTGTTTATTAATGATTATGGCAATGATGAAATGTGTGATAATTTTGATTGGGTTTATTATAGAATCGATTTAATGAGATTGGGAGTAGATTGAAGTTTTACCTTTCCTTTACTGCCAGTATTGAAGTGATCACTGAATGGTTACAGGATTGGTTTATAATCCCTCTTGTTGATCGAATTTGAAAGATTGTAGAATAGATTGAGGAATGGTGTGTATTTAAATTTCCCTTTTGATTTCCAGTGTGAATTGTAGTGTTGGCAAACTGGTAATGAGCTTGATTTTAGTTACTAAGGAATCGATTTGCTGAAGAGAACAGATTGTATTTCATATTGCCTCTTACTATTAGCGTTAGAGTGAATAGTGAATAGCTCCATTCTTTTGACTTTTGAGCTCACAAAACTGTAGGATAGATTCGCATTGCAGTGTGTGGATTTAACAAGGATTGCAGTAGCAGAGGGTTTGAATATATTGATTTATCAAACATCTAGGGTTTGTTAATAACTAAATAGGAGTTGAAATTTGGCATTGAATG
This sequence comes from Larix kaempferi, assembly GCA_027924585.1. Classification (NCBI taxonomy): domain Eukaryota; kingdom Viridiplantae; phylum Streptophyta; class Pinopsida; order Pinales; family Pinaceae; genus Larix; species Larix kaempferi. Next base: position 568,184 of record BSBM01000088.1, read on the forward strand.
AAGGAAAAAATTATAGTTTACAACGCCGTTTCCTAGGATTGAACACCAGCTTCGTAACATAAATTTCCAGAATCTTTCTTGAACATTTCTATTTATTTCATGGTGGGCATCTTTTGAAAATTCTAGCTTTCTGTTGTGTGAATTTATATGCACAAAGCACAAGCATAGTATATCTAGGCAACAACAGCAAACCAAACTACCCTTTGGTAGATTGTCTGTGAATAAGTTAGAATTAAAAGGTTTTATCTCAGCAATGATTCTAGGAGTGTTGTATGAAGCATTAGACTTGGTAGAATTAATAATTGGAGTTTAGATATGAAACAATATTAATTGAGATCAGTTGAGCATATGCATTTGATAGATAAATTCTTCCCTTAGCAGGTTAATTGTTTTGAAAGCAAACCTTAGTTACTATAGCTTAAGATTGTTGTAGGTTAATTTAGGTTTGACAATAAGTTAGTGGCCAGTAAATTAATCTTCTTTTCTCTAAGAGTAGATTTAGCAATCATTAGCATTTGATTTGTCAATACAGTAACAGCTTCATCCTTTTCAGTTTGGTTTATAAGTAGACTAGAATTCCGAGCAGTGAAACTATTTTGCCCGCACATATGGTGTAGCAACTCAAAGTATACGTACTCCACTCGATAATTAAATAAAGGTGAATTAAATAACATTAATTTTAACCAACAACCTACAGTGTCAAAAGGGTTTGCAAGGTGACATTGGGCATCCTTTAGTTCCTCCAAAGTCTCCCCTTTAGGAATCCTACAGTGTGAAAAGAGTTTTCAAGGTGGCATTGGCATCGTTTAGTTCTTCCAAGGTCTCACTTGAGCTTTAAGACTTTATCTGAAGAAGTAATGGTTTTAGAAGTAATAGTATGCTTTCCTATTTTTGTGTTGGATTTCTCATCCAGGAAATATACTTTTATGAGTATAATGCCTTTGTGCACTTATGTACCATCTTAACATTTATGATGAATGCTTTACGACAATTCAATTGACAATTCAATCCACAAATTTTCATTTGGATGGGAGACAATAGCTATGCAAACAACAAATGAAGATTAAGAATTTTTGGAGAACATAGAACAATCTGTCCCTGTAAAAAACAAGGAAAGATTCCCCGTATCTTAGAGAAAGAAATGGAGTTTAAATATAATCTAGCAAGGACTAATCCCGGTTACTCACAGTTACGCAGGAGAACCGAGGTTAGCCAAACTCTAAAGCATCTGAATTTGTTGGACAAATTGCCTTTATTTAGATATATGTACACTATTCTGGCATATATTGATTAAACATATATTCTGGAACAATTATGTTATTGTTCCAAATTTTACTGCATAATTATGATTTCAATTAATTTTCGCCAATTTAAAGTGAAGTTTTCCTTTAAGCCACTAGGAATTCATTCAACATAGAAAGAAGTCAACCACAATCAATTGCCATTTCATAATAAGTAACCAGGATTGAGTAAAAGCATTAGATGTTCCTATGTCACATCTATATTTGCATCCAAAGAAAATGTAGCTGCATCTTATGAAATGCATGCACATCTTACAAGAAGACATAATCTGGAGGCAAATGTCCAGAACATCGAAGAGGATCTGAACAAAGAATTTATAAAATTGTATTGTTGGAAAGGTCCGTTAATACAAGGATCATGTATTTCTAGTTACCCAATCACAACATCACCAAATAAGAATAAAATTTAATAATAATGGATAAAAGAGTGAACTCCATGTATGGAAAAAATTAGCACACAAAACTTTGTTTTCAAGGTAGATGCAACTTGTTTCTATTAAGCATCGCTTTCTCTAGATAACTGATTTAGTTTATGACACTTTTCGCTTGAGATGATGAGAAGTGAATGTCCTATAAATGTCAGGTATTAAAATATCATAGAATTGCCTGATGCCTGCCATACATATACTTTCTTGACAGAAACAGGTACGATTCTAAGAATGTTTAGCTTCAACAACTCCCAGCTAAGTTTCCTATAAAAACTGGACTACAACATAGGAATCATAATAGAGTTTTAAGTAAAAAAATTGAAATAATTATTTCCATGACTGGGGATACCTCCTTCCATAGTAAAATCTGAATGACATTTCATACTGTTTTAAGACGTATATCATTTTCATGGCACAGATTCCTTCTTCCAGGAGCAACCCTTGAAACAGAAGATTCTCTCGCTTTTATTGAGTACTATATCTTGAGTCCTGTATCTCAAAATCCTGTATCTATTGAATGCATGTGGATGTTTTTTTCTTGGAACAAGAAGTATTTGTGCTTGTTAATATGTTACAAGCAAAGGTAATGGCTAGTTTATACCTCCCAGACCTGCACTCAAATATATTCAAGCCCTTGAACAATGTGCAGCACTATAGGCACTTTGGAAGGTTTGTCACTCGCACAATAGAATCTCTTCCTCTCACTTTAGGTCGTCTATCCTCTGGCACAAGGGGGGAAACCATATAAAAGATGCTTATGATATTCTTTAGAATTTGAGAAGTTAAGATCAACAATCAAGAAGGTTTGAATAGTATTGAGGCAGGCATAGCTACGTTGTTATGGACATGGCTCTACTGAAAGCGGACAGAGGAGACAGAGCATCAAATAAATAGGGTAAAAATAGAGTTTTGCAGTGCTACAGCACTAGAATAGAGTCACACTCGTAGAAGAATCGGAACTGTATCGCATACCCTTCATTTCATTAATATCAAAACAATAATACAAAAAGGGAAGCCCGGCTGGGCAGGCGGTTCACAATTCCTAACAGCTATTACGTGTCCAGCTTCATAAATTACACATTAAACTTCATTGAATAGCAAGGTCCGCTACATATGGCAGTAGCTAGTTGCAATTAATGCCAACAAACTCCCCCTTAATTGCAACTTTCAGCAAAAAACAAAAATTGGATATCTCATTGACATAATTATAACATAACAAACTACATCTACAGTCATACATATATCGCATTAACAATGCCAAGATTCTCTCTATGAAACTCAAAAAGCTCTTTCGCCAGAGGCTTAGTAAATATATCATCCAGCTGTTCCTTTGACCTGCAAAATTTCAAGTTAATTTCTTTGTTGTTGACCAGTTCTCTGATGAAGTGGTATCGGGTATCTATGTGCTTGCTCCTTTTGTGAAATACTTGGTTTTTCGACAATGCAATTGCAGAATTATTGTCACAATAGATCACTGTTGCGTCCTCGTGCTCGTGGAACAGCTCACACAAACCTCTTCGCATCCACACTGCTTGACACGTTGCTGACGTCGCTGCTACATACTCCGCTTCAGTTGATGAAATGGTCACTATGGGTTGCTTCTTTGATGCCCATGAAACTGCACCTGAACCAAAATTAAACACATAACCTGTTGTACTCTTCCTGTCATCTATACTGCTTGGAAAGTCACTATCTGTGTAACCTGTTAACTTGAAATCTGAACCTGCTGAATACAAAATTCCATAATGTATTGTTCCTGAAACATATCTTAAGATTCTTTTTGCTACTTGCCAATGAGCTCTTCTTGGAGATTCCATAAACCTAGAAATTAAGCTCACCGCGAACATGATATCTGGCCTAGTTGCTGTTAGATACATCAAACTTCCAACTAATTTCTTAAATTGTGTTGGATCCACAAAAGGTTCATTGTCATCTTTACTTAATTTAGTTCCTGTTGCTATTGGTGTTGAGACTGGTTTACAATTCAGCATTCGAAATCTTTTTAACACATCTTCAGCATACTTAGATTGACATATGAAAATCCCTTTTTCAGATTGATCAACTTGAATTCCGAGAAAGTAATTCATCATTCCCAAATCTGTCATTTCAAATTTTGTTTTCATTGTTGTTTTAAAAGCTTCTATAGACAGATTTCCTGTGAAGATTAAGTCATCAACATATACACATACAATCATGATTTTACCTTGCTGATTTAATTTTGTGTACAATGTAGGCTCACTATCACATCTATTGAATCCATTACTCAGCAAGTATGAGTCTAATCTATTGTACCACACTCTAGATGCTTGCTTTAGCCCATATAAAGCCTTTTTCAGCCTGTAAACTTTATTTTCACAACCTGTTATTTCATACCCAGTTGGCTGTTTTACATAAACCTCCTCCTCTAAACGTCCATTCAAAAATGCAGATTTTACATCCATCTGATACACATTCCAATCATTCTGTGCTGCTATAGCTAAAACAAGTCTAACTGTGTCTAGTCTCGTTACCGGTGCAAAAGTCTCATTATAATCTATGTCGGGTTGTTGACTAAAACCTTGTGCTACAAGCCTAGCCTTATGTTTTTCAACCTTTCCATCAGCATTCAATTTTGTTTTATAAATCCATTTTACACCTATGTAGTCTTTTCCATCAGGTAAATCCACTAACTCCCAAGTTTCATTTTTCTCTATAGCATCTATTTCATCATCCATAGCTTTTATCCACGCAACATCTTTAATTGCTTCTTCAAAACTAACTGGTTGATAAGCCAATAATGCAAAGTTTGAGTTCAAATCCAGTTCTTCATCATGTTGTTCATATATTTCTCTTAGAATTCTAGATTTTTGTCCTCTAATCCTAGATATCAATTCTACTAGAGTAGGATCAGATTCATCACTTACTTGTGAGCTTGATGTATGCTGCCCTCCAAGTCCTGATCGCTCTTCTTGCATAGAATTTCTTGGTGTTCTTGTTTGAGGTGAATTAAGATCTATTGCGTTCCTTCTTGGTGTGCTGAATCCTGGTACATGTGCAGGTACATATGAATGTGGAATTTGTTGTCCATTTTGCACATTTTCTTCATCATCTTCAACGTGAGGTAAATCTGCTCCATGTGTAACTTCTTCATCAACGCTTCCATCCCATGATTCCTCCTCCTTAAATTCTACATCCCTGCTTACAATCAGCTTCTTGGTAATAGGATTATAAAGTTTATATGCTTTAGAATGCTCACTATACCCGATGAAGATACATTTTTCACTTCGATCATCCAACTTCCTTCTAATTTCTTTAGGTACATGGGAGTAAGCCACACACCCAAATATTCGAAGATGTGATACATTGCAGCACTTACCACTCCAAGCTTCTTCAGGTACTTTATTCCTCACACTTTTCGTAGGACTTCTGTTCAAGATGTAAACTGAACATGCAACTGCTTCTGCCCAATACTCATTTGAAAAATGCTTGGCCTTCAACATGCTTCTTGCCATGTTCATAATTGTCCTATTTTTTCTTTCTGCCACACCATTCTGCTGTGGTGTATATCGAGCTGTAAATTGCCTCTTAATTCCATAATTTCTTCAAAATTCCATGAATTCATTCAATTTATATTCTCCTCCTCTATCAGACCTCAACACTTTGATGAACTTTCCACTTTGTTTTTCAACCAAGGTTTTAAAATTCTTGAACACTTCAAAAGTTTCTGATTTTTGTTTAATAAAATATACCCATGTTTTCCGGCTGTAATCATCAATAAAAGTTAGGAAGTATAAGTTTCCAGCCAATGATTGATCCTGCATTGGTCCACACAAATCTGTATGAACTATCTCTAGAGGTTCTTTTGCTCGATAGGAAGTACCTACATGGAAAGCTTCTCTATGATGTTTGGCTAAAATACAACTCTCACATGAGCTTGCTGGTTGTTCAATCGGTGGCAGCCCTCTAACCATTTGATTTTTCTGCAATAAGTTTAATCCCCCAAAATACAAATGGCCATACCTCAAATGCCAAAGCCAAGACTGATCCAGACTTTGAACTTTATAGGCATTCACACAATTCTAAATTTCACTTTTTAATGTAAGTGGAAACATTCTATTTTTGGTCATTTTAACCTTTGCAATCAACCCTTTTCTAGAATTCTTGTCAAGAATTGTGCAAGTGTCATGGTTGAAAATTACCTTATAGCCTTTCTCCTTTAGTTGTCCAATGCTAATTAAATTGCATTTCAGACCAGGTACAAAATACACATCATTAATATGTCTTTTATCTCCATTTTTTGCAAATACATTAACAGTACCTCTGCCATTGACTGAAACTTTGTTATCATCTCCAAACTTCACTTCAGAGTCTACCGAACTATCTATTTCAGTGAACACTTCCTTGTTGCCAGACATGTGATTACTACACCCACTGTCTAGAAACCATACATCATTTGGATTCTCCTGTGCAACATTGTAGGTGATAAGAACTGAATCAGTCTTATTTTTTGATTTTTCAACTAAATTTGCAGACTGTTTTCTAGAATCTGCTTCCTTCTTTCTACATTCCCTAGCATAATGCCCAAATTTCTTACAATAAAAACACTGAATTTTGGATTTATCAATTCTTTGATTCTGCTGTTGGTAAAGGTTATTACTTGCGGTTCTGAAATTTCCTGAATGTGGGTTTTGGATATACCTACCAGTCCTATTTATATTTGGTTCTTTTTCCCTTTGAAATTGAACTCTACCCCTGCCTCTATGGAATGACCTTCCTCTTCCTCTACCAACTGTTAGTTGTGTCTTGAAAGCAGTATCAAGAGAGAAATTTGGGTTTCTGTTTACCATAGACTCATGGGATAGCAGGGATCCCATTAACTCATCAATTGAGAGCTGAGTCAAATCCTTTGACTCCTCAATTGCCACAACAACAACATCAAATTTGCTGGGCAGAATTCTTAATACCTTTTCCACCACCTTTTGGTCAGAAATCTGTTCACCATGGGTTCTCATTTGATTTACAATTGTCATTAGGTGATTATGGAATTGATCTACAGTCTGTGTTTCATTCATTTGCATATTTTCAAAAAATTTCCTAAGGGTTTGTAGTTTAGCAACCTTCACTTTACTTAAACCCTGATAGACTGTGTCTAATATGTCCCAAGCATCTTTAGATTTGCTTACTGATGCTATTCTAGGAAAAATTGAGTCATCCATAGCTTGTTGGATGAGAGAAAGTGCCTTAGCATCTTTCTTCTTGTTGTTTTTAAGCAAGTCTTTCTGTGCTTGTGTTAAAGCCAAATAGGCTGCCTCATCAGGGGGCTCTAAGTACCCATTCTGAACTAAATCCCACAGATCTTGTGAACAGAGAAGAGTTTTCATTTTTATGGACCAAAATTCATAGTTCTTACCTGTCAAAGGTGGAATTTGAGGCTGTGCTCCGAAGCTGCTCGACGCCATGGCTTAAATTTTCTGAAACTTCTCCTTTTGCAGCTGTAGACAGGGTACTCTGTTTCAATATTCCTTCATGGCTTCTTTGCTTGTTGCTGATGGTTCACGGTTTCAAGCCTACACGGCTCCTTCCACTGAGCAACAGTTTCCATGGGCTATGGCCCTCTCTCCACGAATGCAGTGAGATCTGGAAGTTTTCATCTTTCGAGCCTACATTCAATCCACGTCAAGGTAAGGGCTGTTTGTTTGTCTGATATATCCATAACCTTCTCAATGTGTAAATGAATGAAACTATGAAAATAGCGTAAACACTGTTTGACTCGGAATGTAGCCCCTACGGCCAATAATCCGATCTTATGGCTGAACAAATGGCTCAAGGCAGTTCCAGAACGACCAGCACTATGATATTTGATGCATACGATGTAGCTCTTCCAACTACAATGAGTAGCTTTGATAATGGATGCAGCTCCTCCAACTGCAATGGACGCCACAGAGAATGTTATCTTTGAGAACGGGCAAGCAGTCTACATACCCCAGGGATTCAGCTCCTATAATCTCGACTCGGCTCAGAATTAGACAACACCTCTTCCCTTCACGGCTCAGCGTGGCTCTGGCCAATCTTCCCTCCTTCAGAGCTCGGTTGCATAGAGCAGATGCAGAACGACAACAGAAACACTCACGGCGCCTGGAATGGAGTGCACGACGGAGAGCATGCCGAATCTATTCAAGACAAAGATTATGGAGATCATGAAATCCAATATTCTGATGGGGAGGTATGAATTAGAGCGCATGTTGGGGCAAGGGACATTCGCCAAGGTTTACCAGGAAGTCATGCGAGCAAGACCGAGATTCTGTACACAAACTTGTTTAGTCTGATTGTTGAGAACCAGCTTGCGATACTGAGAGTCTAATGGCTAAACCCTAACTGCTCTGCTGCCTCCTCGACTATTTCGCAAGCACTCCAAACCCAATTCATCTTAGGGTCTCTTCTCGTTTATACCCCGAAAATCACAAAGATGACGTGCAAAACTCTGCATCTACTGAGATTAGCACAACATAACTCCATTCCCGGCTCAACACCCTGTACACCGTCACCGTCACAGCTTGGGCAGACGAAATCACTGGAAACTGATGGGTGCACGAGCTTCACACAGCTCCAAGTTGCAGATTCCTGCTAACCCAGCTCTGATACCAAAATGAAAGCGGACAGAGGAGACAGAGCATCAAATAAACAGGGTAAAAACAGAGTTTTGCAGTGCTACAGCACTAGAATAGAGTCACACACGCAGAAGAATCGAAACTGTATCGCATACCCTTCATTTCATTAATATCAAAATAGTAATACAAAAAGGGAAGCCCGACTGGGCAGGCAGTTCACAATTCCCAACAGCTATTAAGTGTCCAGCTTCATAAATTACACATTAAACTTCATTGAATAGCAAGGTCCGCTACATATGGCGGTAGCTAGTTGCAATTAATGCCAACATCTACTTCAATATGCAAAAAAATTACAGGGACTTTCAAAGATACTCCTCGCAACAAGTGAAAAATCAACCAAGCAATAATGTGTAACCAAGAATAGTTATATTACTAGAGAATCTACTCATATAGCATGCAAAATGCCGAAGGATCTTGAGCTGAATGCTGGCCATCAGCGTTGCAGGTATAGATGCTCTACTTTTCATGCACCACAATTTTGTAGCAATCATATTTCAATAATCAAGATACCCTTCCATGGGAAAATCAAGTGCCACTCGACCTAGACAAAAAAAAAATGGGAAAAAAACATCTTATATAGTTATTGAGACGATAAAGTGTTGCCATCCCTATAGATTTGATCTTGTGTTATCTATTTAGGGAGATTGAGAACCTAAAAGATGTATGATTTGGTTATACATATTTGTGCAAGAACTAGTGACTAATTCACTTTTATGAGATCCTTAAGATATATCAAATTAAATCAGTCTTCTAAAGAGTTGTCATAAATAGAGACAAAGAAGCGTAATGACAATCAACCAATGCATCAAGAAATGAAATATAAAGTCAATGTGTATTGAAGTCAGAGATTTGTCTCCCCTTTAGTGCTTGATCTAGTATGTTAATTAAATCTGGAATGTGGAAGAGCCATTCATCGTAACCTATTCTAGAATTTGAGATATATCATGAACCCTTAAAGTTGGTGGAAAGGAGCAACTGGGCACCTGAGTAAATATTTCACCTAAACAGAGATCTATAAATGAATGGATGGACCGTAACCGTAAATCAAATGACCATGAAAAAACTTTCATCATAGAAGAATCTGGCACAATGAAAGTAGTAATCAATCTAGTATGCAAAATTGACAAATGCCCAAATACTATTAATGAACGTACTCAGATTCTCTTTAGATCTAAAACAAGTACTTCATATCCCGATGACTAGCAATAAGAATATACCAATGCTTACGAAGAACCTCTAATATTCAACTATAGGATTAGTATTTAGATCTTTACATGCCATCAAAGCTATACCAATTGATAGTTAGTCATTTTTTTGCAATCTGGCATATGCCAAATAAGGAAAAAATTTCAAGTTATTTAGTGAATCAAAATAGCATGAAGAAGAAACTAAACGATCTAGTGTTGGATTTAAATTCTGATACAACCTAACAAAATCTGTTCTCTCACATTGGCATATCCCATGCAATGCTCTATACCATGGCCATGCTTTGGTTTTGGAGTGGTTTTTGGCCGCAAATTTTGCTATTGCCCTAACTGCCTTAACACTAAACATAATGACTATTATCACCTCAATCTGTAAATGACTTAGATACACTGAATCTAATGGCATTGGGTTTGCTGCAAATTAAGCATCAGTATCACCCATGTAAATTGAACTTTGAACATTGGGTAGCTTGATACTTAAACATTCCAAAGTTCTGAAACTATGGGCCATAATCACAAACTATTAGCTCTCCAGGAGTCTTTCTAGGTTGCAGTCGAAAGAGCTTGGTAACTTAATATTATCTCAATAATTTACTCAAAATGGATCAAGTCAGATGATTAAAATCAAAACTCACTTGCTCAAGACATGCATGAACACAACAAGTATCGACAAGGGTTTAAACCATCACTGCTAAGAAAGTTATAGATAAATGAAAGTACGAAGAATGTTTACTTTACCAGCGGAAACATATACATAACATGTATAGGAATGGCCAAATAAAATAAGGAAGATACTTGCAGATTCCAATTTATGGATGAATTGACAAGTTGACAGACATCAATCATCAGACAAACAGAACTAACATGAATTCAATATTCAAGTGCAAGTGAGGAACAACTAGGAAAATGAAAGTCTGAACAAATAATGGCAAAAGAAGCTTGTGTTACTATTATGGAAATGAGAAGCTTGAGTTTACAATGTATGAAAAAGTCTCCAAAATCAAACCCTTACTTTCTCTCAAGTTCTAGGATTTATAGCCTTTACAACATCTTTCCAGATCCTAAGAAGTTGGATCGAATTTACTAAAGATAGAAGATCAAAACTGTTTTCACTAAACCAGGAAAACATCCTTTTTAATTTGGCCAAACTGCTGAAAAATGGGGCTCAGAGATGGTTTCAGTTCTCCAAATATGTGACACCTGTGTATAAAATGAAAGAGGTTATTGTATATTGGTTTCTTGTGAGAAAAACCCTCTCTTAGATCATTGATATGCGTTTTAATTTTCTCGAGATATGCATTTCAAAAACATGTTTCAAACAGGAAAATTTTGAGATCCAAAAATTAGGGCTCAGATATTGATTCTATTCTCCCAATATGTTACACCTATACGAACATTGAGAGAGGTTATTGTTCTATGACGTGTTAGGCACAAAAATATACGCTCGTTTCACAAAATGATTCTCCAGTCACTCAGAATCATCATTTTAAAATGATGACTCTGCACAGTAAAAACGCTATTTTTGCAGCAAATATCCTCACTTCCATCTTGATAGTCTTCATGTCTTCGACAGCTACAACAATCTTCCAGGTGATGACAAGGCACTTAAAATCTTCTGGAAATGATTTGGCAGCGAAAACATTTGATCTGATTGAAAATATCATCATTTTGCTTGTCTCTATGCTTTCGATAGTTGTGGACAATTTTGCCCTTGAACTGTAAGCTACCAGAAACTTGTTGTTCGGTGTCTAATGAAATATTGTTGTATCCTCCTAAGCCACCAAAAACTGTTCCACGATACATGACACATGCCTTTCCTTTCGGTAGCTTGAAGAGTTTTGTCTTCCATACTGTAAGCTTCCGAAAGTTGGGTTTTCGGTAGCTAATGAACAATTGCCATGTCCGCCTAAGCTACTGAAACCTGAAAATTCTTTTTTGGAGAAAAAGTAACATCAAATGTTATTTCAAACTTTATTACATACTTCAAACTCTTGAAAAAAAACCTCAAATGTATATAAAAATGAAAATTTGAAAGACTTCCTATCACCTAGAAAAAATAACTAGTCTATGTTTATTTGAGGAGATAACATCTGGCTCCTACTCAGCGCTGGAATCCTCCCTGTGAGGTTCCAAGAACCAAAGAACAAATTCCTTTTTTGTAAACCAAAAATCTAAACCTATCCTCTAGTGTTCCATTAGGCTATGGAGTCTCAAATGCTGCTTTCAAAACCTTATCCAAATCCTGCAACCATGCTCATCATTTGAAGCCAAACTACCCCTGCCAATAGTATCTTATATCCATTGGGCATGGAGTCTTTATTCAAAACCAAAACCACAACACTAAATACAAACCTCACGCATTATGCAAACTTGAAATGCTCAGCCATGAGCTTATTCATCTATGCTACCCTACTCTAGCTACTGCAAATTAATGTTTCAGGTATATACAAATTTCCAAAAAAATAATTTAAGCAACAAATTGCTTGACCTGTCTTCATGTTTACAGCAAAAAACATGAAAGGAGAACAAAATATGCAACGAGAAAACTGCAACCAGCTCATGTTTACTGCTGCAAACCATCATGCCAAACTTTGTAATATATGGCATAACTGACAACAGTGACTCCATCCATATAGCAACTGGATCATAAAATTCATGTAGGATCTTACTTTGTTGTTTAAATTCAAAGGACTGCTTTTCCTCATAGTCGATCTCAAGAGATGGCTGATCATGAATGTCATTTCCAAGTTCTATAAGCTCATATATTGATTGATCAGCATGTGACACAGAATCAAGCATCGATTGTTTTTGGAACTTTTCTCTATCAGCTTCATGATGCTCCTGATCAGATCCAGGGCTGCTACCATATGCGATCTGCTCTTTATTATCTGAGATCTCAAAAGAAATGACCTGGTCTTTATGAAAAATAGATCAATTTGATAAGATGTCAAACATATCTACAAACTTACTGTCAAAATAAAGGTCATCTAACACCTTTGAATCTTTATGAAAAGTATCTTCTTCAACCTCTGATATATGGCTGTCACAAACTGGTTCCTGCAAATCTGAAAATAGGTGTGAGCTGATTTGACTACTAGTCCCTTCTTTTTTGATGTCTTCTTTGTAAGTGATTTCAATTTTCTGTTCATGAGGTGTTATAACCAGAAGAGAAGACCTGAAATCTTTAGCCAGATTAAACTCATCATATTCAGTGTCTTCTGCAAACATGGAAGGGCTGATTACAACATGATGTTGTTCCTTTATGGGCAAAGAAAAAGGCTCGTCGAAACCTAATTCATAAATGTCATATATTGGCGGACTACTACTCAAGTCTACATTATTTTATGTAGAAATCTACTCTTCTCCATCTTCATACTTATCAAAAATAGGTGAACAGAAAACCTCTATATCTTGCGAAGAAAGACAAGCAATCTTAAGATCCTTCTCTCCAATCACAAGTGAAAACATATCGTAGGAAACCTCTTGAAAAAGTTCAGAAAAATTCTCTTCTCTAACTGTTTCTTCATGCAAATCAAAGGTAGTAGGTGCAACGGAGATAAGGTCTATTGCATCTAGAACTATGTAATTCCCATCATAATCATTTGTATCATGAAGATCTTCCTTAACAACATAATTTTCATCTTGACAATCAAAAGAAAAGAGTACTTTTTGTTGAATATGCTTCTCAAATTCATCACAGCAATCTTCAAAGAGGCTTTCAACTGGAAATTCATCTTTACAAAACAAATGGAAAGCATAATGAAAACTTGCCAATGAGTGAATGCTTGAAGCTGGAAGAGATCTTCACCAATCAAGGGTTGCTCCCTTCAATGAATATCTGAAAAGCTTGATCTTGACATCTTCATGCACAATTTGATGTTCATGAACAAACTTGTGAAAATCTAGTAGATGCTCAGCTGGAACCTCCCAATCTTTTCCTTTGAACATAGGAAGAATGCCTTCCCATTCACCTCTGCTAAGCATTTGGTTCAGAGAACCAACTATATCTGAAAAGTCACAAAAGGAAAACCTTCGAGCCAAAATGGCTTCCATACTTGGATCCCCAGTGGAGTCACCCTTCAATTTTTAGACAGTGGAGTTGCCATGGTGGTTGTAGGTGTGGAAATAGTAGAATAAGATGATATTGGTGTGGGTGGTAGCTGAGGAGGTATGGGTTGTGATAAAGGTGGTAGATTTACCCCAATAGGAAATGAGGTGGAAGGATTCGTTGGCTGATTAGCTAACTATACTTTTCTAATCTTTGAATGATATGGGAAAAGGGAAGCTTGATAGAACTGGCCAAGTAGTAAAGCCAAATTTTCTTCACCTTGACCAGAAAGATCTTGCAAGATATTCTCAAGGGAAGGCAAACTGGTATGAGTATAAGAATCATTGGTTTCAGGCTCAGTTTGTGAAGAATTCAGGGAAGAGGAACGATCCTCTTCCTGGGAAGATTCTACAACTTCTTTTCCTAAGTCAGATACAGTAATAAACTCAGAGCTAGGACCTATAACAACAGAAGTAGTTGAAGGCTGATTGCCCTCCAAATTTTCTGATTCACTTATAATTTTTTGAGAACTAGATGCTTTAGTAGAAGAAGATTTAAATAGAGGTCCACTTGATACAACAGAAGAAGTACCTAATGCAGTTGTCCTTGTAGATCTGGAATTCTGTCTTTGTGAAGCTCTTCCTCTCCTTATACTCTGTTCGGGATCTGAAATAGGTGTCACTGGTGGCCTTTGAGGATTTTCTCTGGTACTTGGTCTTCTAGAAGCCACTTCGTTCCAATGGAGTCGCCAGATAGATGATTACAACCATAATACTATCCATACTTTCTCTATCATCAAAGTTGGATCTTATGTCCTTCTCCCAGGGAAGCTAGCTTCAACTTTCTCTCCTCGGTAATAGCACCAATTTGTTAGCTCTCTAGGAGTCTTTCTAGGTTGCAGTCGAAAGAGCCTAGTAACTTAATCTTATTCTCAATAATTTACTCAAAATGGATCAAGTCGGATGACTAAAATCAAACCTCACTCCCTCATGACATGCATGAACACAACAAGTATCAACAAAGCTTTAAACCATCATCACTTAGAAAGTTATAGATAAATGAAAGTACGAAGAATGCTTATTTTACCAGCAGAAACATATACATAATGTGTATAGGAATGGCCAAATAAAATAAGGAAGATACTTGAAGATTCCAATTTATGGATGAATTAACAAGTTGACAGACATCAATCATTAGACCAAAAGAACTAACATGAATTCACTATTCAGGTGCAAGTGAGGAACAACTAGGAAAATGATAGTCCGAACAAATAATGGGAAAAGAAGCTTGTATTACTATTATGGAAATGAGAAGCTTGAGTTTACAATGTATGAAAAAGTCTCCAAAATCGAACCCTTACTTGCTCTCAGGTTCTAGGCTTTATAGACTTTACAACATATTTCCAGATCCTAAGAAGCTGGATCAAATTTACTAAAGATAGAAGATCAAAATCGTTTTCAATAAACCAGGAAAAGATCCTTTTTAATTTGGCCAAACTGTTGAAAAATGGGGCTCAGAGATGGTTTTAGTTCTCCAAGTATGTGACACCTGTGTATAAACTGAATGAGGTTATTGTATATTGGTTTGTTCTGAGCAAAAACCTCTCTCAGATCATTAAATTCATTTTCAGTTGCCCGAGATCTACATTTCAAAAACATGTTTCAAACAAGAAAATTCTAAGATCCAAAAATTAGGGCTAAGAGATGGATTCGATTCTCCCAATCTGTGATACCTGTAGGAAAACTAAGAGAGGTTATTGTTCTATGGTGTGCTAGGAACAAAAATTTCCTCCCGTTTCACAAAATGATTCTCTAGTCGCTTAGAATCATCATTTTAAAATGATGACTCTGCATAGTAAAAACGTCATTTTTGCAGCAAATATCCTCGCCTCCATCTTGATAGTATTCATGTCTTCGACAGCTGCAGCAATATTCCAAGTGATGAAAAGGCACTTAAAATCTTCCTCAAATGATTTGGTAGCGAAAACATTTGACCTAAGTGAAAATATCATCATTCTGCTTGTCTCTGTGCCTTCGATATCTGTGGAAAATTTTTCCCTTGAACTATAAGCTACCAAAAACATGTTGTTTGGTGGCTAATGAACAACTGTCGTATTTTCCTAAGCCACCGAAAACTATTCCATGATACATGACACGTGCCTTTTCTTTCGGTAGCTTGAAGAGTTTTGTCTTCCATAATGTAAGCTACCGAAAGCTGGGTTTTCGGTAGCTAATGAACAATTGCCATGTCTGCCTAAGCTACCGAAACCTAAAAATTCTTTTTGGAGAAAAAGTAACATCAAATGTTATTTCAAACTTTATTACATACTTCAAACTCTTGAGAAAAAACCTCAAATGTATATAAAAATGAAAATTTGAAAGACTTCCTATCACCTAGAAAAAACAACTAGTTTATGTTTATTTGAGGACATAACACAAACAATCAAGCAAATCACTGTCTATATGTCAAATTACATCAAAAAAAGGCTGTCAAACATCACTAGTGAATTTCACCTTAAACCAAAACCTAATGTCCAGAAACACTCCCTTAACGCCTTGAGCAATCTCTGAACTTAACTCAGACTAGTGAATCCACATGCCACTAGTGACCATCTAACTTAGTTCTCCATGCATCTCAAGCAACCTCCAAGTAGAATAAAGTAGGTTGTCAAACATGTATATACAAGCTTCAACAAATCTAACTTACCATAAAACATGTTTAATGTAATTTACTCTTGTGATCCTTGAACTAGTTGGCCAAATAGGAATACAACCAGGGTGCCTCTACCAGCGTTTTGCTACTAAGGCTTTCATTCATAAAATAGAGAGGCTTCCAGCCTAATCTATTAAGAGCCCCTTAAGAAGGAACCCCCCCTTCTGGAAACCTATTCCATGTTCCTAGCTACCCTAAGTGAGAAGGATCACTCCAAATAAAATGACCTTAGCTTGTTGACATTCGCCACAATAGTAAAATCAGTAAACCAGCATGGGTATTCCATGCACTTAGTCATCCTTACCTTTTTTGTAACTATTTTCATATATTCAACATCAAAAATTAAGTTTTGATACAAAGCTTCTAATTGCATAAACCAGTTGTACACAGAAAAAAAATGCGATCGCTATGCAAATTACAATAGCCAGAAAAGAGGACCACATGTTTAGAGGACGATGAATATCAACATTTCAGATGCAGTATTACTTAAACACAAAAACACACAAGGAAATGTTTAAAGAAGCGAACACCAAGAGTGTACAAATATTTTTTTGAAGATGTTAACTTCATGAGCACAGAATGAAATTGTAATCAGGGGATGCTTTAAAGAAAATAGTAAGTCCACCAAGGTAGATATACAACAAATTTCTATGTCCTCTATTGTTTTTTCCCTTTATGGGATGTCAACAAAGATGACAATCTTGCTGAGGATCTATTTGCAGCATGAGATTTCAGCTATGGTGGCACAAAAAGAAATGACTTTAACTAGAAATCAAGTATATTATTAAATAGCAAAGAAGAAACATATTTCGTTATAAGCATTGCACAAGAAAATTAATATCAAGGCAAAGTTCTGTTTGCTTTGTAAATGTCATTAGATATACATATATATGTTATGGACATTGGAGACACCAGCTACAAAGTTTCAAAATTGCCAAGAAAGGCATCCAAAAGATGCAAGGAGCATATATTTGAACATCTTATAGTGTGTAAAGCTATTTGCATCTATTTTCTATGTTAACAAACCAACAAAAAATAGAAAAACTATAGCTGGACGAGCAGAGCAACTTAGCACAGTTTTGAAGTAACTATGAGCTATTTGCCTAAGATGTCTTCTATTTTATCTTTGCAAAAAGTGCATTTTTTCAGTTGCTTGTTTTTCTTTATGCATATATGCACAAATTGTAATTGGTCATTCTTAGAGCAGGCAGAATGATATAGGTAACAAAAGGAGCACTTAACATTAAACTGATTGCCATTGTAGGAGTTTTTTGTAGCCACTTGTTCTACACATTTTGTACAAACTATAGTCAAAGCAATGAGCAAAATGAGAAGAATAAAAGTATTTGCAAATTTGTAAACAACAGATTCGATCATATGGAGTACTTAGCAACAATGACATACTAAAAGTAAATACAAAAGCACATGCTCCAGATTGTTATACTGTATGTAGACAAAGAGCAGGGTGTGAAGTCTACATTGTTGCAGAAGACATAAGGTCTAAAAAGGCATTGAAAACTGGTTGTTGTTAAAATGCACAAAAGTGATTTGCAGAGGGAATTGTTACTCTATAGTTTAGAAAATAAAACATTTGTTAGGAACCCATGTCTTTACTTTGTTAGTATATTGTTGTTGGATGCATATGCTTTGTAAGTAATCCCGTAGTATTTGTTGATCCATAGTTTGCTTTATTCTTGTTGGCACATATGCTTTGTAAGTCGCCCGTAGTATTGTTGATACATAGTTTGTAGTGGCCCATGGTTTTGACCCATAGTATTGGCACCTAGACTTAGTAAATAAGTGTGTGTTGAGGCCTATGAAGGCACCGTGAAGTTAATTGTATTGAGCTTTCTCAAAGGAGGTTGCCCCCTCGAAGTGGCCCATGATCAATATAAAAGTGATTTTGAGTTCTATTATTTCTGATATCTCATGTATTTGCATTAATTAATTATTGCAAGTTCTTCACATCTAGTATCATAGCACTTTCTTGGGCTCGCTGGGTGAAATTTCTGCCAAATTTATTTTTTTGCATCTGTTGCAGGTTCGGATTTGGGAATAATCCCTATCCGCTTAACTGTGGGAAGTACTTGGGCATAAGCCCTAAAATGCATTGTGAGGAGTACCACAGGAACCCTAAAGTAGCTAGCCCATTGAGAGGACCTGCCAGCGAAAAGGGAAACGACCCCTACCTGATTGACTAGTTCCCACCCGTGAGGTAAACCAAGAGCTGTCGTTTGTGGAAAAGCAGTTATCAGTTTTACCTGAGCCGTGGAGTGAGGGGTACTTCCCCAATACACAAGCCGTCAGACAACATTGGTGGCCGAGTGAAACCCTTGAACTGTTAGGAAGCCACACATACCTGGGGTCCATATCTATTTTCAGCTAAACTATTGTCGATCACTACTGCACCATTTCAGATCTAGCCGTTCAGATCCATTTTGAAAGCTGTTCCAAATCCAGCCGTTTCAGATCTATTTCAGATTCGCTGTTTAGATCCATTCTGAAAGCCGTTCCAGATCCATCCGTTTAAGATCTATTTCAGATCCATCCATTCAGATCGATTCTGAAAGTCGTTCCAAATCCAACCGTTTTAGATCTATCTCCCCTGTTTTCACTCTGTTTCCCTTGAAACTTCCCAGGAACCCCTGTACTCCCATTCTGCATATTTCATTCCTGAGGACCCTCTCCCCAATTCCACTTTCCAAAGCCCGAAATCCCACACTTGTCTATTTTTAGGGTTTGCCATAACTTCCTCGAATTTCACCCAATCACCTTCAAATTTTACCATAGAGTTCCTTTCCTAATTTTGCTTCTTTGTCCCTCTCTGCCAAAATTTCCCTTTCTTTCACCCCACTTCTGAAATCCTCATTTTCTGCTTCCCTGTCCATTCGACAGTGTCCAAAACCTAGTCAAACCCCAATTACCCTTCAAATGTTTTCCCAAATCCAGATTTTGCTTTACTAAAACAGTTTCTATTTTTGCTTTTCTACCCAGTCAACTAAAAAAAAAAAAAAAAACTCCTGGTTATGGTTGTCACCCGCGCAGGAGAAAAAACCATGGAAGAAGCACTTGCAACCATCCAAGCCAAACTCCAGGATCTAGATGAAAAATTTCTCGGCCTCCATCTTGAACATTCAACCATGAACAACAAATGACAGTCCAAGTCTTCATTAGACAATGGTTTCTCTTCTTCCAGCAATTTTCGTGGTCCAAAGCTTGATTTTCCTCGCTTCAATGGTACTGATCCAACTGGATGGATCTATCGTGTAGAATAGTATTTCAGTCTGCATAATACTTTTGATGTCAACAAAGTTCTGCTTGCATCCTTTCATTTGGAACAGGAAGCTCTTCAATGGTACCATTGGTACGTCAAGGCTCATGAAGAGCCAAAATGGCTAGAATTTTGCTAGCTCCTTTTGCAATGATTTGGTCCTAGTGCTTTTGATGACTTCACAGGAGCCCTCACTAAACTTCGCCAAAATTGGCACTATGAGAGAGTATCAAACCGAATTTGAGAAACTAGCCAACCACACTAAAGGATTGTCTGATGACTTTTACTGTAGTTGTTTTATCAGTGGTCTAAAGGATGCCATCCACTCTGAGGTCAAAATGTTTTGTCCCAACACAATGATGGAAGCCCTGCGGTTGGATAAGTTGGCAGAAGATAAGATTGCATCCCAACAGCGCTCCAAGCCCACTTTTGTTCCTTTCTGAAATATGGGTTCTCAATGACCACCCATCCCCCAGGCTCCTCGACCAAATCCTATCAAGCGTTTGTCTGAAACAGAGATGCAAGCACGCAAAGAAAAGGGGCTTTGCTATAATTGTGATGAGAAATTCACTTGGGGACATAGATGTGTTCAACAAAAGCTCTATCTCTTGAATGTGGATTCTTCGCCTTCCTCTGAAATTGGTGACGAAGATACAGATACAATGGATGCTCAGGTCAACATTCAGGAACTACCTATTGACCCTTTGTCTCAGGATGACCAACCCGAGATATCTCTCCATGCTTTAGCAGGAATCACCACGCCACAAACAATGTGGGTCAGGGGTTACTTCAAGAAGCTTTCGCTTACAATACTCATTGATTTTGGTAGCACTCATAATTTCATTGACCCTCGGATCGCCAAACAAGCTGATTGTTTTATCCATCCTTGCTCCAACTTTGAAGTCATGGTTGCCAATGGGGGCACCTTACCTTGCAAAGGGAAGTGTCGAAATGTGCGTATCTCTATGGGAGATTATACCTTGTGCTCTGACATGTTTTCCTTGACCTGAGGCAGATGTGATGTGGTTTTGGGCGCTCAATGGTTATGCACACTTGGCCCTATCTTATGGAATTTTGCTGAACTTTGGATGCAGTTTTCCCTCAATGGAAAAAAACACACATTGACAGGATTACAACTAGGGTCTCTCAGCATCATCAGTTTACATCGCATGGAAAAACTCCTCAAGAAGAATTCACATGGTGTCATCGCTCAGATCCATTCCATTCAGATGCAATCATCAATGGTCTCCACTACTCCTTTGGATCTACAACAAATTCATGATCGATATACAAGTGTCTTTGCTGAACTAGTGGGATTGCCACCTTCAAGGCCAGAAGACCATCGTATTCAACTCCTTTTTGGAAGCGTTCCTCCCAACATCAGGCCCTATCGCTACCCATTTCACCAAAAAACAGAGATTGAAATGCTCGTTCAGGACTTATTGAAGCAAGGTATTATTCACCCAAGCACTAGTTCCTTTTCTTCTCTAGTTCTTCTTGTCCGAAAAAAAGATGGGTCATAGCGCCTATGCATTGACTTCCGAGCACTTAATCACCTCACCATCAAGGATAAGTTTCCAATTCCTGTTGTTGATGAGCTTCATGGGACTCAATTTTTCTCCAAGTTGGATCTTCGTGCTGGGTATCATCAAATTTGGGTTCATGAGGATGATATTCCTAAAACAGCTTTCCGCACACATGATGGCCACTATGATTTTTTGGTCATGCCCTTTGGCCTCACTAATGCTCCTTCCACATTCCAGGATTTAATGAATAAAATATTTCAGCCCTACTTGTGGAAATTCATTCTAGTATTCTTTGATGATATCCTCATCTACAGTAAAACATGGGCTGAACATCTCCAACATCTGGATCTTGTCATGCAACTTTTCTCTCACCATCATATCCACGCCAAACAGTCTAAATGTGTTTTTGGACAGAACGAAGTTGAGTATCTTGGGCACATTATCTCAGCACAAGGGGTTCACGTGGATCCTACCAAAATCAATGCCATAAACAATTGGCCGCATCCTCAGACACTCAAGAGCCTTCGTGGTTTTTTGGGGTTGACTGGCTACTACTGCAAGTTTGTCAAGGATTATGGGAATATTGCAGCTCCATTAACTGCTCTATTGAAAAAGGATGCTTTTACATGGACACATGCTACTCAGTGTGCATTTGACAAACTGAAACAAGCTATGTGTACTACACCTGTTCTAGCTATGCCTGATTTTTCCAAGCCCTTCATGATTGAGAGTGATGCTTGCGGAAATGGACTTGGTGCTGTTCTCCTTCAAGATGAGCACCCCATTGCGTTCACCAGCAAATCCCTTTCAGGTAAGAATTTAGCTACCTCTACATATGAGAAGGAAATGATGGCTATTTTGCATGTAGTAGAGAAGTGGTGACCATACCTATTAGGGAACCATTTCTACATCAAGACTGATCACCAGAGTCTGAAATATTTCTTGGAATGGCATGTCTCCTCCCCAGCACAACAAAAATGGGTTAGCAAACTCATGGGTTATGACTATGAGATCACTTACAAGAAGGATAAGGACAATATTGTGGCATATGCTCTTTCTCGCACATTTGATGCCCAAGGTTCTCTTTCAACTATTTCTATGCCTGTTACAAATTGGTTGCAATCTGTTCAACAGGGTTATGTCAATGACTCTTCCTTATCTCAAATCATCCAACGCTTGACCAACAACCCTTCTGTTGTACCACATTACTCTTGGGATGGTGCTTCCCTGAGATACAAGGGTCGTCTGGTGCTTCCCCAGAGCACAGGTCTTCAAGAGGATGTCTTCTATGAACTCCATGCTTCTCCATCGGTAGGGCACTCTGGGCTCCTCAAAACATATGAATGGGCACGACATAACTTCTTTTGGCAGGGAATGAAAAGGAAAATTCAATAGATGGTGGTTGAATGTGATACCTGCCAGTGAAATAAGGGTGAAACGACACTCCTTCCAAGATTGCTCGAACCCTTTCCCATACCTACATGGATTTGGACAAATATTTCTATGGATTTCATTGAAGGGCTCCCTAAATCTGGCGGGAAGACAATTATTCTCATTGTGGTTGATCGCCTCTCCAAATATAGTCATTTTTGTGCTCTCAGCCATCCCTACAACCTCCTCAGTCGCTCAAATTTTCCTAGACTAGATCTTTCATCTTCATGGCATCCCTTCTTCCATTGTCTCGGATCGTGATGCGACTTTCACCAGTCATTTTTGGACAGAACTATTTCACCACACTGGCACCAAACTGAAGATGAGGTCAGGGTATCGCCCACAAACGGATGGTTAGACTGAAATTATCAATAAATGCTTGGAAACTTATCTTTGTTGCTTCACCTCTGAACAACAACATTAGTGGGCAAAGTGGCTCCCTCTCGCTGAATGGTGGTACAATACCTCTTACCACACTGCCTCTAAAATGACCCCATATGAAGCAGTCTATGGTCAGGCGCCTCCAGTTCTTCTTCCATACACCCCTAGCAGTTCACCAGTTCAGGAAGTTGACACGGTCCTTTGAAACTGCTATCAAATTCTTCGCATTTTGTGGGACAATCTTCACATGGCAAGAAATCGCATGAAGCAACAAGCTGATCAGCACCATTCTGACGCACTTTTCAAGCAGGAGATATTGTTTTTCTTCGTCTCCAGCCGTACAAGAAATCCTCCCTGAAACTGAAAGGGCATCATAAGATCGCTCCAAAGTTCTATGGGCCATATCAGATTCTTCAGAAGATTGGGTCTGTTGCTTATAAATTGGAACTTCCTCCTTCTTTCCGCATTCATCCAGTATTTCATGTCTCTTGTTTGAAGAAAGTTCTTGGCACCAACATCAATGGACAAACTATTTTACCTGAACTGGATAATGAAGGATCCATCCTTTTGGAGCCGGAGGCCGTCCTCAATCGACGCACTCGATAGCTTCGCTCTCGCTCTATCACAGAGGTCTTAATTCAGTGGCACGACATGCAACCAGAGGATGCTACATGGGAACCACTCCTTCAGATTCAACAACAATTTCCACACCTAAAGCATTGAGGACAAATATTTTTTTTAAGGGGGAGGGGATGTTAGGAACCCATGTCTTTACTTTGTTAGTATATTGTTGTTGGATGCATATGCTTTGTAAGTCGTCTCGTAGTATTTGTTGATGCATAGTTTGTTTTATTGTTGTTGGTACATATGCTTTGTAAGTCGCCCGTAGTATTGTTGATCCATAGTTTGTAGTGGCCCATGGTTTTGACCCATAGTATTGGCACCTAGACTTAGTATATAAGTGTGTGTTGAGGCCTATGAAGGCACCGTGAAGTTAATTGTATTGAGCTTGCTCAAAGGAGTTTGACCCCTTGAAGTGTCCCGTGATCAATATAAAAGTGATTCTGAGTTCTATTTCTGATATCTCGTGTATTTGCATTAATTAATTATTGCAGGTTCTTCACAATGTCAAGTGGAAATGTAAATTTTGTAGAATTGAAACTGAAACTGGAAATGTGTAAAAGCAAACATGCCTTATGGTAAAATTACGAAACTGTCAATAAATTATAGTAGAACGACAAAAGACATGCTTAATGACTAATTGCTTTGGACATATGCAAGGGTCTTAATTATTTTTAAATCCTACCAAATTGCAATTATTCTTGTGCTGATGTGATTGCCATTTTCATGGAAACATGGTGCTAAAAATGCCCATGAGATAGAGGGAAAAAACTTTCTCAAGCTGAAATCCTGGATGGAACAAAATCAGATGTGTAATACAGTTTTATCTGTAAACCCAGACTGCACAGTATGTAGATAATCTTGGTTTTAAAAAAAAGAGGATGAATTAATGCTGCCTTTTATATCCTAAACTACTATAACAGTTAGAATCTAGAGCTAGATTCGGTACAATAATTTTGGCAGTGCATTTCATAGCCTTTTTTAAATCTGAGATAGTTGGCATAGAGTGCTAGTTTAAACATGAAATTTTTAATAGTATCAAACTCCAATAATTTGATCAGGGGGCATCAAGATGGAAGAAAAGGAATCATCAGGAAGTTACATTGTATAAAACTCCAATAATTTTATAATTCAGTATTGAAAAATTGTATTGTCCATAACTTCAACTATAACATTCACATCAGCATATGTGGACATAATATAAAATTTTATACAAATCTGAAAATATAATAATAAATATATTAATGTAGGATAAATTTATTCATAAATCTTTATATAGATATAAAAATTAACACTATAAACAAACAAAATCAAATCAAATATTGTAAAAGGAGTGGCTCCATGTTTTCTAAAATAAAATCACATAAACCCTTGACCACAACTCACTTTTCAAACGGGTTTTGCGCACAAAAAATTCTTACACGCTTATTCTAGGTTTCATTAAATTTCGACAAATTTTTAAATAATCCCTTGAGATATCCTCAGCACACTTTACCAAGAAAGAATAAGAATCTTGATAAGAGAAACATGAAGTTGTATGTGGAGACATCTTACAAGAAGATTTTATGGCAATTTATGATAAAGAAGAAAGAATTTGATCCAAATTTTTGAAAATCCATGAAGGGAAATTTAAAAAGGCCTTCTTATCTAGGAATGACCTTCTTGCAAGATGCATTTGAAAGATTTTTATTTTTTATTTTTTTTAAAGGCTCATAAACTTCAATTGCAACAATCTATGGATTCTTATCAGGAGAGACTGGAAAAATTCATGGATTTCGATGAGAAAAAAATAAGTGTAATATATATTATATATACAAATGCAAAGAGAATGAAATATTTCCAATGGACACATCTCAAAACAATAGAGCTAAGTGTTATAGAAAACTGGGAGAGCATTATTTACAATTAGTTACAGAAGTGAAATAGGAAAAAGGAGGAAACTAAACATCTCACTAAATATCTCTTACAAAAGGAAAAAAAATATACATGTAGCAAAGAAGCTGGAAGCGAAGTCATGCTAGGAATGAAGAAGTGAATGCTCATAGCTAGGAACTTTGAACTTGTTATTAGAAGAGGCCAATTAGAAAGCTACATGGCAAAGAACTCTAGTTATTTCATAGAAGAATGACAACGTATAGCTTATATCAACCAAGAATAAAAGTAACAGGAATATGCTACGGAAAGAATAAAAAAAATAGAGAAGACATCTAAGCTTTGCAACATCTGGACATTGTCTAGCCACGATCACCAATTTGGCTGGACAATCTTTGGTCAAAATGCAATCACCCATTGATCAAATTGCATGTTTTTCAATGCATAAATGGATTAAGACCCTAAGTTAACCCTATTGCACCTTGATTATGCAATGTCAAGAACCAATATATGCAAATTGAAATAACTCTTAAAAAAAGTAAATTCTATACTGAATTTTCAGAGAAAAATGGAAAAAAAAATATGATGTAAAAAGGGCCAAATCTCAGCATATTTAGACTACAGGAAAAAATCATGCCCAAACATGGCGTCATGGAGATATCAAGTTGTTTAAGGTATTTCAGAATGGTCTCTGAGTCCACTAAAATTTTCACTCAGTTGAATCAGAGAATGATAGAAATATCATGATAGATGACAATTTGTAAGTGTGAATTCCAAAGGAAATAAAAAAATGATTTGTGCAAGATAAAACTGAAACCAAATAGCAGAGACTGATTTTAGAATATAGATCCGCTAAAAGAAATCTACAAAAGAGATACAGCTGATGATGAACAACATGATTTACTAGATTTTGATACTCTCCAAGATGCAATCATCTACATGAACTACAAAGAAAAAAACAGAAGAATGGACAAATCATAAATTTCTTGGGTGCAAAATTTGTAGTTTGCAAAATAAATGGTTTCTTGTAAATTTACAGGTCCAAATTCAAGCTCAGCAGATAACCATAGTTGTAGTGACCGGAAAGGGGAATTTATAGCATAGGAAGAACATGTAGTATTGGATTACCCTGACCTCCAAGGTTGCAATACCCTGCAAGTCATATAAATTCAATCAAGTAGACAAGCAAATCCAAAATGACAATAGGGGTATATAACTTATAAACATTTACTGAACCAGGAAAAAACAAAAAAAATGCTTCCCAGAGTTTGCCTTGTTCAAAAGCTCCAAGATTCTTTGAACATATTAATGGTGCAAATCACCTATAGGAAAGAAACACGAAAAGAAACATGCATGTGCTATAGCCAAAAACTAGTTGTAATGACAATTTGGCAAAGATTGATCATGGGTGATTACAACTATGCATGGAGAACAAGCAACAAATAACTTGTTAATGGCAATTAATTTTTCCACAAGTGGTTGTGCTAGTGGCCTATGGGTGTTACATGGATAGATGTTTATATTTTACAATTTGGGGTGGACAAGGAAGTATCGTCTTCCTAAATTGGATAAGACAAGTGTACTCTCAAACTTTATTTATGTGTTGGAGAAAACTCACTATGGCTTGGGGTATACCACAACAGATAGATGACTACTAGAAATCAACTCAATTCTCATAACTATGCTATATAAATGACAATGCTAAGATAATGAAGAAGATAACCAACCTCGATCCAAACATTTGATGTAGATCCATGTTAGAGCTTTTCAACCCGTGCACTTGAATCTGCAAATTAGTCTTGACAGCCAATATACAACAAGTACATATAATATATAAATGACATTAACATCATCAATAGCAATGGTCCATGATATAACAAGTAAATGCAACCCAATGTAAGATAAACAACATTTACAACATTAATGGATGAGAATATGAGTATTTCTATTAATAAACAAGAAGAAGTACAAAGTGGTACGACCTCTTGATGGCAACCAATCTGAACCAAGATCTAGATCAATCCACTTGTGCCTCCATCACTTCAATCCTCCATGAATAGAAAACTCAAACTAGATAGGAGTTTGGAAGGTGAACATAAAGGGTTCACAACTACAAGGATCAATGAGTGTAGACTCAAGATAGGGAAAAAATCCACTAGAGTTCTCTTGCTCTTCTTTGTCCTCCCGTCCATAAGCCATATGTGTTCAATATATAGTCCTCTCAAAGGTAAGTGAAAGGACACATCGAGACGTTACTTGGGTAGATGGAGAGCCAAAGGTCACCCAATGACCGCTTTTTGGTTGTAAAAAGTAATAAACTAGTGATTTTTACCATTTTACTTGATACCCGGGGGCTATTGTGATGCAACTCGTGAGTACGCTTGCTAAAATGATGCAACAAGTAGGTTAGAGGAAAAAATGAGGAAAAAATATGTCTGAAGGATATAAAGTGGATCTGAATTAGTGAAATGGATCCTATAGGCCAAAGAATGTTGATGCTCACAAGGTGGAAGATTACGTTGTAACAGACGCCCCCTAATGTGTGAGCTCAGAGACTGATGCTACGATGGCCCAAATACATTATAAAACCTAGAAGTGGAGTGATAGAGACACAAGTGGAAAGAGCAGCTCACTCGTCATAATACAATAGTATCCCTAGATACATGTCGGTAGTACAACAATCTGATACAATGGCCATGAATAGGCAGTACATAATGAATACATGTCATAAGTGATCATAGCCATGATACCTCTATAGTAAGATATGGTCTCCTGCTGAAAAGGAAACAACTGGTGCAAACTGGAGGTACAAACTGCTGATATCTGAGAGGTGATATCTCAGATGTAAATCAAAGTCATAAGTAGTATACTGAATGCCACTATCGCATGGGGTCTTCTACACAAGTCTTCGACGGTGCAAGTCCCATCAAGTGAATAAAGGAGTTGGGGTCGAACCTGATGTGACATCGTCTGATTACCGGTCAATGATGTATACCATTAACAGATGCGAGATAACCCACCAATAATGAAAATGGGCATCAAGGCACAGAGCACAATCATCGGAGTGTGAATAAATGAGTTGAAATCGAACACTAGGATGAATCCATCGATCAGGGGACATTGATGTATTCCCAAAACTGTCGATGGTGAGAGAACCTGCCACTAATGACTACAAACCTCAAGGTACTCAACCGAACTCTAAGCCTCAAGTCCCGGAATAAATGGGTTGAAGTCGACGGAACGAGACTCGCTAGAAGGAGGGCATTAAGGCATCCCCCATCAACCAGCACGAGGTACCAGCTATGCTGAAATATTTGGAAGAACTCAGGTAAAACAGACTAACTCAATAAGGATGGCCGACATGCAATAGTCAAGAGATCTGAGGAGTGGCCGACATGCAATAGTCAAGAGATCTGAGGAGTGGCCAACACTGGTCCAGGACTTCCTTTGAACAATAGCATGAGCAGATGGATAGACTCAGGCAGCATAGACTTGACATAAACTGCGTAATGTAGGAGGCATTACAAAGGGATCCATAATGACTGGAAGCTTAACCAATCGCTGGAGAAAGCTAAGAAACAAGTACAGCTCCAAAGGTCCAACTATAGTCCCGACTCATAATGTACGGAGTGGAATGAATGCTCTGTTCAAAGGCAACACAACAGATACCAACACGAAGTAGTAACCATAATCCCATCCGGCCTTTTGGAATATTTGATTTTTTTGGTCTTTTTCATATTTGGGAAAGGCTTGAAAAAGAATGAAATTGCTTATAGTACAACAAGTGAGGGAACGAGTGTCAAATAGCGAGCAGACTAGTTTCAAGCAGTGGAACATACCTATGATCAATGCAAGGAAGTGCATGCAGGATGTGGACACTCGAGGGGCGGGGGGGGTTGTTCCCTTAGGGTCAAACGGTCATCAAATTGTGAAGGGAAAATATAAGCTCTATGGGGCTCAACAAGGAAAAGTGCTCAGGCACCAGGCTAACAACTGAGTAAGCGGGAGCCGACACAAGGCTCAAGCGGCAAGCAGGATGATGCAATGCAATCACAACATGATATAACTAAGGGGAGTCCTTAAGGGAGACAAACAACATAAGACAAAGTAGAGTATGAGTCTTTATCGCAATGTCATGGCATAACTACAAAGGAATCCCAATCCTAAGGAAAAACAACGGCATGGGCACTATATTGCACAAAGTTGTTCTAACTAGGGTACCCATGTTCAGAAAAGCCCTACCACCGCATAACGACACTTCTATAGCAGTGTGAAGGTTTCGTGTCAGTAACGAAGCAGGGTCGCACCTAGGGTTTATGAAAATGGTCAACAGGTCAAATGCATAATGCACATGGAAATGGTATCTAACCTATATGGCAGGTGTGAAACGTACCTACCGTAGGTGTGAAATGGTCCAAAAGAAATTTTGTCGAAGAAATCCGATTAAAAAACACTACTCCAAGAAATTATATTAGTCCATAACAACACAAAACGGTAAAAACTATAGACAAGTGGGTCCTGAAAATTATAAATAGTAATAAAAAATTACAATTTACAATTCATTTCTACTATTCACCCATTTGGAGCTTTCTAGTTAGTTTTCACCTGAAAGTTCAGTTGTCGATTCTGGGAGCTACGAGCGACCGTTCATCGAACCGTTCGGAGCAGGTTGGTTGTCTCATACATACCTTTCATTTCAGTTCTTTCATTTTGATTTTCAGCGGTGGTATTTTTTGTTTGGCCAAGCCCTAAATGGCTTCGGCGCTACCCGCGGGCTATAGCTATGCAAGTGGCGGGTAGGGTACAAAATGTGTAGTCAACGCAAAGTTTGACTGCAGGTACCTGCACCTGTATACAAATTAACCCGTGGTTATGATCGTGTAGTTGATGTTTTGAAATAATTTGACTAAAAATCTTGTTTTTCTTCACTCAGGATGGTTCTAGAGTTGAGGGAGAGGGAGCATGACCAAGTTGATGAGGCCGTGCACAACGATGTGCAAGGACAATAGGCATTGCAAGCATGTGGGTTGTACAAATTCTAAAGTATAGGGGGTTTGAGGGCCCAAAACCTATTACTCTGGCGCTTGATCGACTATTGGGATGTTGATGCACAGAAATTCAATCTCAATGGGAAAATCCTCACACTAGAAGTGGATGAAATCTACTTCATTAAAGGTTTGTCTCGTCGGGGTGAGGAGGCTAGTCTTCGGTCTCGTACTGTGGGTGGTGGGATCACCGTCATTGACTACATAGCGCAGTATTGCCCCGCAAACACACGCACTGTGGAAATTCAGGTGCCCAGCCATGCCATAGTGAATCTAAGCATGAAGATCATTGTGCCTACCTTAGTGTAGATCATTGGATCCAAATCTCTACACCAGACATCCAGGCCAGTGATGTTCTATGCATCACAATGCATGCAGCCTATAGTGTTTGACTAGTGTACCACACTGCTAGAGTCTATGATGACCCAACTGACAGAATGCAAAGAAGGGAAGGCCAAAAAATTCAGGTATGGGAGTATCCTATGCAGCTTCTTCTTTGAGAGGGTTCTGGGGCTTAGTCAGAGGGTGGATGTCCCTCCTCATAGTCTCTGGGATCTAGTCATGACTCGGTGGTCTGAGATCTTGACACAACAGGGTGGTGGCCATCTGGCATTGTTAAAATTTGAGCATTAATTCACAATACTCTTGGATCTTTACTGAGAGAATAACATATATAGTATATCAATGCATAACAATCACAATAAGCATGACAAGCATCACAATAATCAAAAGCATGAGAGACAAGAGACACAGAGTTTCCATGGGGAAAACCCTAAGGTGAAAAACCCCACAACTTCCTCGGAGATAGAGAAAGCAATGGCTCAACCAAAGTAAAACCAAAATACACTTGAGATAGTCTCCTAGAGCAGATGATCCTACTCCTCACTAGTGCGCCACTTTCTGAGTGAGAGAAGTGTGTCTTTCCGAATGATCCAAATAGATCTCCTGATCTCTATTTATACTTAACCTATTTTCCCAGTTACACTATGGGGCTGACTTGTCTATCTAGATACATCCACAATATAATATATATTTCAGGGCCTACCCCACACATGGTGGTCTAATAACCCATCGGCAAGTACACACACTTGCAACACTTGTCAATCCACATGACGACACTTCCTTATAGAGGAATAACACATCTCTTATAAGGGTACAATAAATATATATGAAATACATAGATGAAATACATTCCCAAGTTACATATACATCAACACTCCCTCTTAACTAGGAAGGTATTTCTCAACACAGTTCTGCTAGACAAGTCTTCTTCTCGGGATCATCGTCATCGATGCATCGTCATCATCATCGTCACTGCTGCTGCTATCTCAAACAATCTCTGACTCTACTCGTCATAGGAAGTTCTACAGAGCCAGTCCTATTTCATACTGGATGTAGGCCCACCACCAGCAGGTCTTCATCATCTGTGCGAACGGTCTGATAGAGGTGGCCTCTCAGGACTAATTTTATGTGCGAATGTAATACCGAAATGAGTATCCCAGGAACATTTATGTGCCTAAGCATAACCGAAAATATCTCCCAGGACTGATTACATGCATCTCCTCCATAATACCTTTAAATAGCATCCGAGGAACATTTATGTACCGCAGCACGACCGACAAGATCTCTAAAGAGCATCCCAGGACTTATTACGAGCATACAGCTCAACCTCTCAGATCTCCAGGAATGATTACATGTGGATAGAAAAAACCTTTAAAGAGCATCCCAGAAACATTTATGTGCCATAGCACGACCAGCAAGATCTTTAAAGAGCATCCCAGGACTAATTACGAGCACACAGCTCAAGCTCTCAGATCTCCAGGATTGATTACATGTCTCTATAGTAATACCTCATCCCAGGACTGATTACGAGCACACAGCTCAACCTATCGGATATCTGAGGACTGATTACATACTACATAGCAATACTGGAAAGAGTACCCCAGGAACATTTATGTGCCGCAGCACGACCGACAAGATCTCCCTGGACTAATTACATGCTATTTGCACAACCTGCCACATATCATCTCTGACCTCCAAGTATCAACCTGATACTCATGACCCAATGGATCATCATCGCACGAGGCATCATCTTGATTCCCATGATCATACTGATCATCATCACTTGTACCATCCTGGTACATATCATCTGGAGCAACATCCTGAAGCTCATCATCATGATCAACCTAATCCTACAATGCATCCACCTGATGCACACCAAGTATCTACCTGATACATATCATCATACATGATCCATCTAATCATAGAGTGTATCCACCTAATACAAATACAAATACATGATACATATCCACATACATGATCTACCTAATCATACAATGTATCTGATACATATACAGATACACGGTCCAAGCATCCAAGATGATGCATATACAAATACATACAAATGATCCAACTGATCATATACAGCATCCAACATGATGCGTACATACATATAAATGATCCAACTGATCATATCCAGCATCAACACAATGCGTACATACATACAAATATAAATGATCCAACTGATCATATCCAGCATCCAACATGATGGATATCCAGAGTAGTAACTGGAGCATCATCCTAATGCTCATCATCCAGCGCTTACATCCACAGCCATGTGAAGGATCCTCCTTCCAACATGCTTGGAATGGCTTCAACAAATGTGACCATCACTTCTTCCTCGAAGTGTCGTCAATCTGAAGAACACCAAGCCTCTCCCTGAAGTACTCGAACTTCACCCTGGCTAGTGGCTTCGTCAGCACATCTGCAATCTGCTCGTCTGTCGCAACATATAGGAGCTTCACGACTCCTCTCTGCACCATATCCCTGATATAGTGATATTTGATCTCTATGTGTTTCGACCTGTCATGAAACCCTGGGTTCTCAGAAAACTTCACACAACTCTGGTTATCGCAGAAGATACCAGTAGCATCCAACGGGAGATCAAATAACTCAAACAGTAGCTTCCATAGCCATACTGCCTCACAACTAGCTGAACAGGCTACAACATACTCTGCTTCAGCTGTACTCAGTTCTATGTAGGACTGCTTCTTGCTAAACCAAGAGATCACACCTGATCCCATACTGAAACAGCACCCAGTTGTGCTCTTCCTATCTGCAGCACTGCCATCCCAATCTGAATCAACATAACCCTATAGGTTAAACTTTTGATTTGATTCATACATGATCCCATAATCCACTATACCATTCAGGTACCTCAGAACATGCTTTACAACAACCAGGTGAACACTCCTCGGATCCGTCGGGAACTGGCTCAATGTGTTCACAACAAGGAAAATATCTGGTCTTGTGTTCGTCAGGTACATCAAGGACCCAATCATCTGACGATACATAGAGACATCAACCAGCTCAGATGAAGCATCACATAGAAGCTTCAGATTCAATGCCATGGGTGTGGCCATGGCCTTGCAATCCATCATCCCAAATCTCTTCAGGATATCTACTGTGTACTTCCCTTGACCAAGGAAGATCCCACCTGAATTGTTCGACACCTCCATACCTAGGAAATAATGCATCATTCCCAAATATTTCATATCGAACTTAACAGCAAGCTTCCTCTTAGTATATGCAATCATTCTGTCATCTCTTGTTACAAATAAGTCATCCACATACAAGAGTAGAATCACAGGATTCCCTTCCTCAACCTTGTAGTAGAGGTTGGAATCCGCTTTACTCTTGGTAAAGCCCAAACTAGATAGGAAACTGTCCATCCTACCATACTAGGTTCTGGGAGCTTGTTTCAAGCCATACAAAGCTTTCTTCAATTTGCACACATATGACTCCCTGTCATGTATTTCAAAAACCGAGTGGCGGATCCACATATACTTCCTCTTCAACTACACCATTCAAGAAAGCTGTCTTGAAATCCATCTGGTGTATTTTCTATTTCATCACTTTTATATTTCTCTGTGCTGCCATCTACAACATGCTTGATCTGATAGATCCATATGGAAGTCATTACAGACTCCACTTCAGGTCTTGGTAGTGCATCCCAAACATCATTCTTCATGATCGACGCATCATGGCATTCTTCCATTTCTTCATCCTAGATCCTGGGAACTTCAATATATTCAATATCTTCAATAGATATCTTTGTTGCTGGAACAAATGTTGTAGTCCTTCTTTTGTAGGTGAAGGTATATGGTCTTTCCTACAAAACAAGTTAAATTGCATGATTAGAAACATCTCATAATTTTCAGAACAAATTCTTACACATAAGGAAATATGTCATACAGTCATGCAATTATCTTAGCCAATGCTTCAATACAACATTTATCAATATCCCGTAACTTTCTAGATGCCTTCCAATCTCTACCAAAACATTGTTAAGAGTGTGCACAACTCCCAACATGTCAGCAAAGAGGTTTCATTCTAGATAAGTAGCAATGGAATGTTGTACAATGCCATAGGCCACTTACCCGTGAATATTAGTAGTATACTGTTCATCAATGCAACTATTCTAATATGCATAATACACATCCTAAATCTAGGAACATCATTGAACAAAATTATTTAAACAATCAAATATACAAGAAATGATAATTCAAATACTTATATTTGTTTGGTTGTTGGGTGGACTCACTCTGAGTCTTTGTTTCCTTGCAGGAGCTGCTGAAGTAGCTTCTTCTACACCTTTCTGTTGTGGAATGCAGAAAGATGGTCAACTCCCTCTGAATATCTGCATCCTTGCAGAAACTACTGGAGTGTGCTTCTTCTTGATCTTTGCTTCCTTGCAAGGGCAACTGGAGAGTGCTCCCTCTTGATCTTTGCTTCCTGGATTACCTATCCTTGAACTCATATTCATCCTTGGTCCCTATGCATGCTTATTAGTATCATGATTGTGTTATCCTTGTGATCTCATACAAAATCATACATTCATTAGTATATTCTCAATACTATCAAAAGACAATAATCTCAAGCATGTATAGTCATGATCATTTCAAACATAAATAATAAGCATTAGCATTCAAGGTTTATACAAGACTCTTATGGTTAGTCAAATCATAAGAAACATAACATGTCTAAACCTGTGATTACTCAAACCTATGACTCTTTTGGTTAGTCATATCATTAATTAAGGTAAGACACATAATATGCATATACCCATGATTATTCAAACCTATGACTTCATTAATAATCATCATCAATCATGCCATGCATACTTATATAAGAGATCCTATGATATAAGGAAAACATACCTGTTCACCATATTTGCTAGTTATGTCTAGCAATGTTTTCTTGTTCTCTTCAATGACCTGCTGTTGGCCCGGTTTTGCAACCAGGCTTAGTGCTATGGGCACCTGCTAACTAGTAGCAGCAGTTTCAATAGAAATAAAAACAATAAGCTAAATAAACAATACTATTTATGGATCTAAGCAAGAATCTAAGCAAATAATGTAATCATTTCAAAATCAAGAACAAGAAACATAAGAAATAATTTTTTGTATTGAAAAATGGGGGGGGCAAGCAAGTGCTTGCGATATTACCTTCAATGGTGAAGGTTGATGTTGATCAACTTCCAAGATGAGTAGCTCCAAACTCCAAGAGGTCTCCTTCTCCAAGGTTGCTTCAATGGCTAAAAGTGCTCAGGGGAGATTTCAGCAGCATAAGGATGAGATAATGGAAGGATGTGAAATGAGGAGCCCCTACCACCTTTTTATAGGTTTTGGTGGTGAGGAATACCATTTGTGGTTTTGTGGAAACCAAATGGTATTGACCAACATGGTTTAGGTACTTTTCCCTCCTTTTTCCTTTTTTGAATAAAAATAATATTTTAATTCCCTTTTTAATATTTTTGGGAATTTGGACCCTTTTTGAGGGTTTTTTATGATTTTCTTGGAAAAATAATCTTTTTTAATGGAAAAAGGGGTGTACTAAGGTCTTTTGGTGACCTTTTGTTGGTTTCAGAGGCTCAGATGGTGAAAAAGTGGACAAATGGGTCATGTGAATAGGGAAATGAGCTAGTGAGCACTTTTTGGGTGTTAACAGATTGCCCCCTGATGTGTGAGGGCAGGAGCTCATCGTATGGCCGATAGACATCATAGTTCTTTTGTCCTTTTTTCTGGGAGTAGGGGAGAGAAGAGACCGGTTGGAGACTGGAGCCACGGCCCTTGGAAGCTGCAAAAACAAAAAATATTACATGGCCTCAATATGAATGAGGTATAATCTCTGATAAAGGACGAGGCGGGCATTCCCATGCTCGTATCAAGACATATACAAAACAATTAGTCCCAAGACGGGGGATCTAATACTTAAAGAAATATACTGGTACATCATAATGGTCCAGAGGGGACATTATTGTGGGATATACTCATGATCATGACTGATCTCAATGACTGATACACTGGAATAACTGTTGAACTGCTGAAACTGAAGGTGTCCAACATCTGTATGGACTCAATGACTATGAGTCATCTCTGAGAAATAATGTAACTGTATACTCAAGGGAGTATGAAACTGGGGTAAACCTGAATACTGTCGCCATACGCAACCCGGATATCTATAGAAAAAATGTAACTGGTTGTATCCATAGGTAGACCCTCAAATGTGGAGGAGTCAGGTGGTATCCGGGGTCTTCGACTAAATAACTGAACGGACCAATATCCTGTGCGAGTCTCAACGATGCGATCAAGGTGTTGAAGTCGAGCATGTGAGAAACAACCATTCGGAGAGGCACTGAGGATTCCTCTCGAAATGATTCGTAGGCACTCATCATAGATGGTAATGAGTCCAAGACACAGGGACCTCTAGGTCTATCCTCTGGAATCAATGTGGTTGTCGTCGACAGAGGGAGACCAGCAACTAACAAGGCAATGATGTTTCCTTGATAGGAGCACGAGGTGTAAAACTGAAGTGTTGTAGTACTGATGGTAGGACTGACATACTTGTGGAAATGGGAAATAACTGGGTCAAAAAATGGGTAGACTCAAACTTCCTCTGTTCAGAGCATGATGACATGGTTGACCTGGCAGCGTAGGGACCTGACTTGTAGGTGTGGGGATCATCTTTTAGGTCCTGAAGGGTATGCACTGACTCTAGGTGGGTGAAGCTGATGGTAGCTGTCGAGGGAGTTTCAGGGTTACATACTGCAGAATACTCTGAACAAAGGCGACCAAAATGGGGAAGCTGCTATGTGAGTAGGCATGATGTGTTGTAGCGCCAAGAGGCACCATTGATTCCTTCTTTGTAGTTTTAATGAGCTCCAATAAGGGATAAAAGTGTGCTCTAAAATGGTACGGTCCTGTGGATTTTATGAGCCCAGGGCGGCTCATGCTCATGGTTGCTTTCGTGTTTAGAGAGTCTGAAAGCGGTAAGTGGACTCTATTGGTGTTTCTTTTTCGTAAGTTTAGTCTCGAAGGCCCGAAAAAGCATAAAATGATGCGAATGGAGAACTCTTCTAGCCGGTGTGACTAGAGTATACCTTTTTCGTAATTAGTCTACAAGGTCCGGAAAAGGGGTAAAGTTATACCAGGTAGACGCCCTTTCAGATAAAATTAGCGAGCATGAAAGGAAGCAAGATTGCTCGGCGATCTTTTCATTGTTTTAGGAGTCAAAAAAGAGCTTAACAGAAACTCCCTAAGTGTCGTTTTCGTAAAGAGGGGTTGCTCGGCCCGAAAAAGAGATAAAATTATACCGAACAAAAATGTATTGATGAGGGCGAGGAAAGGTTTCAAGCATCGTCATCAGCGCGGAAAACTGGATCCGGTGACATAAGGATTGTCGAAAACGGAGAACGGCCGATGTGGCACGCAAACCGAGGTGATGAGGGGGCGTGGAAAAAATGCCCGAAAAATATAAAGGTGAGAGCAAGAAATGGTCTCAAGCATCATCACGAGCGCGGAAAACTGAATCCGGCTATATAAGGCACGTCTAAAACGGAGAACGGCCGATGTGGCACGCAAATCGAGGCGACGAGGGGGCGTGTAAAAAATGCCCAAAAAATCTAAAGGTGAGAGCGAGAAATGATCTCAAGCATCATCACGAGTGCGGAAAACTGAATCCGGCGATATAAGACACATCGAAAACGGAGAACGGCCGATGTGGCACGCAAACCGAGGTGACGAGGGGGCGTGGAACAAACGCCCGGAAAATCTAAAGGTGAGAACGAGAAATGATCTCAAGCATCATCACGAGTGCGGAAAACTGAATCCGGCGATATAAGACACATCGAAAACGGAGAACGGCCGATGTGGCACGCAAACCGAGGTGACGAGGGGGCGTGGAAAAAACGCCCGGAAAATCTAAAGGTGGGAGCGAGAAATGATCTCAAGCATCATCACGAGCGCGGAAAACTGAATCCGGCTATATAAGACACATCGAAAACGGAGAACGGTCGATGTGGCACGCAAACCGAGGTGACGAGGGGGCGTGGAACAAACGCCCGGAAAATCTAAAGGTGAGAGCGAGAAATGATCTCAAGGATCATCACG
Organism: Larix kaempferi; assembly: GCA_027924585.1. Taxonomy (NCBI): domain Eukaryota; kingdom Viridiplantae; phylum Streptophyta; class Pinopsida; order Pinales; family Pinaceae; genus Larix; species Larix kaempferi. The sequence goes on from BSBM01000088.1 coordinate 607,122, forward strand.
AGCGCGGAAAACTGAATCCGGTGATATAAGGTACGTCGAAAACGGAGACTGGCCGATGTGGCACGCAAACCGAGGTGACGAGGGGGCATGGAAAAAATGCCCGAAACATCTAAAGGTGAGAGCGAGAAAAGATCTCAAGCATCATCACGAGCGCGGAAAACTGAATCCGGCGATATAAAATATATCAAAAACGGAGAGCAGCTGAAGTGGTACGCAAGCTGGGGCGACAAGGTGTCGGGACACAATGTTGATATTGGTCCTGGTGAGAGCGAGAAATGATCTCAAGCATCATCACGGGCACGGAAATATGAATCCGGCAGTGCAAATGGTGCGAAAAACGGAGGTCATAAGGACTCCGGAATGGTTAAAGGAAAGAACTAGGTTAAAAAATGGCTACAAATAAAGGTGATCCCACCAAGCGAAGGATGCAGTGGTGGGGAGAAATGATGACCCGTGGGGGCAAAATACTAGGTGTATCAAGTCAACTGAAATATACAAGTGACACATGACCTCAAAAATGGTTGAGATCACGAATATGAAAAAGTGAGCAGGGTTAATGACCTGCCCCCATGCTATGTGCATGGGGTTTGTGATTGTGGATCACATGTGTGTTGGTTTGAACGGTGGGCTCATTGAGGTGTTGAGATAGAGATGATGGGGAAGGTTCAAAATGATTGATCATGCCCCCTATCCCGGGGTCGAGGTAATCTATTATGCCCCCTAACTCAGAGGTGTCAATGTGGTGCAGATGTTGTCTCAGAGAGAGATCAATAGGGCATTGAGCAACTGCTGGCAGGGTGTTATACCATGAGGCTGTGGGTCGTGGTGGCATACTGAAGTGATGATATGATGATGGGGGATTCCCTTTGTGGGGTGGATGCCCCCAGTATCTCCGACGAGGATCACGATGATGATGAGTAGGCAAGGTTTTGGGCCTGCCCCCATGTTGTGTACATGTGGTTTCCTGGTCGATTTGAAAGGGTTGAACCTGTGTGTCAAAGGGATCAATGGAAGGGGCTGACCGGACAGAGGGGTATCCAGTGGAGATCGTATAAATGGCGGGGTCAAGGCCAGGCATTTCGGTATCTGACCAAGTAAAGACATCAGTGAATTCTTGGAAGAGTTGTTGGTATTCTCCGATCTCATGCTCACTGTGGGAGGTTCCTAATGTGATGGTATGAAGGGCACCAAGTGGGTCAGAGATGTCAATGTGGATGACGGGAGAAATATCGGCCATGGGATCCGTTAACCAGTCGATTTTAGTAGGAAGGAAATCTTTGGACTCAACCGCGGATTGGGTAGCGGTGGTGGATGAAGTCTCTTCCAGGAGGAAGTATGGACGATGGTGCATGTCTTCCCCGGGATAATCAAAGGTAGTATGAGTCTCGAGAACCTCTTCGTCATTGCGGGAGCTTTGAGTGGTCAAATCGAGTGATGAGGTAGTGGTAGTCGAAGAGATCATGTAGATGGTGTTAATCTCTCCGGATGATGATGATGCGGGAGGGTAGATCTCCTCGATAGTAGGGGGTGCCGTCTCTAGGTCCAAATTGTTCATCTCGTAGAGAGCTGCTCTATAGTCTGGGATGTCAGGACACATGCCCTTGAGCATTGGGGGGATTCTGAGGAGGCGCAGGTGCGGGAGCAGGTTACGGTGGATAGTATGCAGGTGGAGCTGGAGGTGGTCCAGTTGCCTGCTGGGGTTGTTGGTACCCCTGAGCTGGTGGAGGTGTGAGGTTAGCCGGTGCAACCGGTTGTGGGTAATGCATGGGCTGTTGTTGGAACTGCATGGGGTTTTGTACCGTAGGTTGAGCATAGTATGTAGGGGGTACATATGCTGATGGCGCTTGGCCATAACAATGTTGTGGACAAGAGGGTCCATGAACGTGATGGGTCTGGTTTGTTGGAGCATAAGAAGTTGTCGCCCCGGAACTAGATGTAGCCCTAGAAAGGTCTGGGGCGGGCATGGTGCTCACCATACTGAAAGGTTTTGTTTGCGGTGTAATTTGGCCAATAATGCCATCAGCGGCATGTGATGCCCCCGGTGTGTCACCGCGTGCAGAGTCACCTCGTGGGGCGTCAGGTATGATCGTGTATAGGTAACCTGACTGGGCATAGATAAGATCAAACTGTTGGGCCTTAAGGATGGCCTCCTCCTCAGACTGGGGTCTTTCAGATGCTACATCCTTCGCAATGAGAGGAAGGAGGGATTTAAGGAACCAGTCTAAAAAGATTCGGTCGTCTAATTTGATCTTGCATAGGCTTCGGCGCCGACGCCAATCATGAATATGGTCAGTGATATGCGTGGCCGTGTTCTGTCTGCAAGACAGTAGGATCTCGACGCCCGCATCGTAGCGGACAGGTAGCTGGAAGAATTGTAGGAAGGTCGAGGCAAGGGAGGTAAATGTGGAATGCGTCCCATGGGGTTGCTCGATGTACCATTTGGCTGCGGAGCCAGTGAAGGTGCGTTGTAAAAGCCGTAGGCGGATTGAGTCATCCACTATGGAGTTGGAGGAACACCATAAATGGAAGGACATGATGTGATTTTGGGGGTCTTCTCCAGCCTTTCCCTCAAACTTGGGGATGTCAGAAGGAAGCTTAGTGGGCATATAGGGCCAAGTAGGATCATGTCTGATGGGGTCATTTGTGAGCCTAGCTAAATCTGGCAGGTTGAGACTTGCCATGTATGGTAGACTAGCGGATGTGGTGACCGGAACCGGGACCTGCCTAGCCATTGTGGCATGGTGTAGGGGTCCAGTAGCGCCTATAGGTATGCTAGGTATGGAGGGTATGTGTCCTCCAAAAGGTGTGGCCTGATATGGGTTAGCGCTCCCAAGTGCAACTTGGGTTAGGAATCGCACTAGGGATTCCTGGTATGGCACTGCCAAGTGCAACATGAGTTACACTTGGGTTAGGAATCGCACTAGGGGTTCCTTGGATAGCACTCCCAAGTGCAACAGGAGTTACACTTGGGTTAGGAATCGCGCTAGGGATTCCTGGGATAGGGTTTGTGGAGACCGAAGGGGGTATGACCCCCATGTTGGGCATGCCCATGACAGGTGGTGGTCCTGTGCTAGGCATTCCTGAATGTGGAGTGTTACCCATATTGGGCATACCCAAGGGGGTGGTTGTTACCGTTGATGGTGCTACCGCAGAAGGGTCTGCGGATGTCTGACCTATGGTTAATGTAAATAGTGGATCAACTGGTGTTCTAGACATAATTGTGGTTGGTGGTAACTCGGTGGGGTTTTCGGATTCTACCTCCAAATCAAAGGTGAAGAGGGGTATGTCAGAATCGGATGACCGTCTAATTGATTGACGTTGTGTCGAATCAAGGGATAATGCTCTGCGTCCGTGACGTGGAGAGCCAAGTGGACTAAACTCTGGGAGTTCGCCCTGTAGACGACGAGAACGTCTAGAATTCTCAATGGTGAGAATATGTTTTTTATGTAAAAATTTGTTTTAAGTATCAGGTGGTGATATGTATGTAAAAAACTCAAAACCCTAATGCAACCAAGGGTGCAAGAAGGGGAGTGAAAAAAGAAGGCTCACAGGCCAAAAATTCAATCCTCAAAAAATGCACTTATTCTAGCAGCTGTGCTACAATAAGTGGAGGAATGCAACAACTGGTCAGAATACCAACATGCAAGCGGCTCCTAGAAAAAATAGGTGTAACTAGACTCAAAAGGTGGTAAAGATCATGCAAACACCTAATCTAAAAGTATTGTGACTCAAACAGACGATATCCTCTGCAAGGTGATGAAATCCAAGTCAGACAATATGAATGTTGAGACAACGGCTAGATATCCCCCTACCGGGAGGGACACCGGGTAATCAATCCTAAAAGACAGGCTACTAGGATACTCCGTTCATGACGCGTCGAGAAAAGGTAAATCTGCCGTTTGGTCCTTTGATCGCAATATCCCAATATAGGGATATCCCGAGAACTGCGAATGGTAGCCCTTCGGTTACTGAATGGGTTTCGGTATCCCACTCAGGCTTCCGGAACCATCCTCGCGACTTCAACCCTCCTAGGGGAGAGGCCTTCCCACAAACCGGTTGTGACCGTGCCAAAAAGTACTAAGAGATTTTAGCTCCCTAATTGGACAACTTCTATGTCTCAGATGTATGAACTGAGGGGTGTTATTGGAACACCTATCCCCCCAATACTACCTAGCTACAAGAATTCTTTTAGTGTTCCCCAAGTGGGGTTAAAAGTGTGTTCAAATTAAGGTACGTTTTAAAGCTTAGTTCAATTAAGTGATCGTGTGAGTGCACGTGAGGTGTTGTAAACTGAACTTGAAAAAAAAATTAAATGCTTTAAGGGAAATTTTCAAAAAATAAAGGATTTTTCGAAAATAAAAAGCAAATATTTAAGACTTTTTTCACTAAAAGGAATTAATATGCTTTTCAAAAAATAACTCAAAAAATAAAGGATTTCTTGGATTTATGAAAGCAAATAATAAACTCCTTTTTAAAAGAAATAAATGGATTTCTTCGTTTCAAGAAAAATTGCTAAGGGCAAGATTCTAAAGAAGTAAACAAGAAAAAATTTGAATCTAGATGAAAATGCAAAATGAGTCTTTCTTTCACTTTCTTGAAAATTTTTAAAAAGATTTCTAGATATGCACTTTTAAATAGTAAAAAAATTTTCAGAGCTGTAAAATATGCAGAATGCAATACTGTAAAAAATGTGCTATGGGCAGAAAGTACAGTAAAAAATATTTTTCAAAATCGGGATGGCCGAATGAAAAATTCAGCCGCGCGGGTTTTGGACGAACAGCCGCGATGGGCCGCGCGGGTTTTGGACGAACAGTCGCGATGGACCGCGCGGGTTTTGGGCGCACAGTCGCGATGGACAGCGCGGAAAACGGCCGCGAAGCCGCGGTGTGCAGCGCGGAAAAACGCAGACAAGTCGCGATGGACCGCGCGACTGTCTGAAAAAAGGGCGCGATGGGCCGCGCGGAAAAACGCAGAAAGGTCGCGATGGACCGCGCGACTGTCTGGAAAAAGGCCGCGATGGGCCGCGCGGAAAAACGCAGAAAAGTCGCGATGGACCGCGCGACTGTCTGGCAAAAAACCGCGAGGCGGAAGCCGTGCACGGAAACCGAGAAACGAACCCGAAAATTGAAAATTTCGGGCTGTTTATGGGGCCAAATCTCAGAACAGCAATGGATCTGCTGTCTAAGATGGCAGATCTATGGATATAAAGGTTAAAAACTCATAAAAACTAAGATTTAAAGGTAAAACTAGAGATCTATAGTTCAATCCCCAGCGGAGTCGCCAAAAACTGTTGGCCCGGTTTTGCAACCAGGCTTAGTGCTATGGGCACCTGCTAACTAGTAGCAGCAGTTTCAATAGAAATAAAAACAATAAACTAAATAAACAATACTATTTATGGATCTAAGCAAGAATCTAAGCAAATAATGTAATCATTTCAAAATCAAGAACAAGAAACATAAGAAATAATTTTTTGTATTGAAAAATGGGGGGGCAAGCAAGTGCTTGCGATATTACCTTCAATGGTGAAGGTTGATGTTGAGCAACTTCCAAGATGAGTAGCTCCAAACTCCAAGAGGTCTCCTTCTCCAAGGTTGCTTCAATGGCTAAAAGTGCTCAGGGGAGATTTCAGCAGCATAAGGATGAGATAATGGAAGGATGTGAAATGAGGAGCCCCTACCACCTTTTTATAGGTTTTGGTGGTGAGGAATACCATTTGTGGTTTTGTGGAAACCAAATGGTATTGACCAACATGGTTTAGGTACTTTTCCCTCCTTTTTCCTTTTTTGAATAAAAATAATATTTTAATTCCCTTTTTAATATTTTTGGAAATTTGGACCCTTTTTGAGGGTTTTTTATGATTTTCTTGGAAAAATAATCTTTTTTAATGGAAAAAGAGGTGTACTAAGGTCTTTTGGTGACCTTTTGTTGGTTTCGGAGGCTCAGATGGTGAAAAAGTGGACAAATGGGTCATGTGAATAGGGAAATGAGCTAGTGAGCACTTTTTGGGTGTTAACACCTGCATAACTCATAAGTTAACCTTTTCAAAACCAAATCATACATACCTCCATGTGATCCATGAATATGGATGAATCTTTGTCTTCATGTCACCATAGCAAGTTCAGGTTGTCCCTTCAATTTGTACAAACCTCCCTCTTGCTCTCCAATCACTACTGCATCATATATGGTCTTTCCCTTTGGCCACATTAAGACTTGGCCATCCACAAATGCAACCCTCATACCTTTTGCATCCAATGCAGAGATGGAGAGTAAGTTCTTCTTGAGCCCAGGTACATACAAAGCATCTTTCATCTTCAAAGACTTCCCAGAGTCTAGATTGTAGGAGGCCTCACCACTTCCTTTGATAGGGTATTGGTAGTCATCCCCAAGTTTCACCTTATGGGGTGACTCATGTTTAGATAGGTTAGCAAAGGATTCTTTAAACCCAGTCATGTGTTTGGAAGCCCCACTGTCAATTAACCAATCATTACAACCATGGGAGATTGTACCTGTTAGAGCAGAGATTAGAACATCCTCTTCTTCACTTGATGAGTCATCATTACTATCATCACTTTCTGCCCTAGCCTTCTTTTTTGGAGGTTCATCATCTTCGATAGCATGAACATGGTACCTTCTTTTGTTACCCTTCTTCTTCTTGCTGGAGTTGTTGTCGTGGTTATCCCTTTTGTTCTTGGGACATTATGAAGCAAAGTGACCCTTCTCATTACAAGTGAAACACCTTAGATCTTTCTTGTCTTTGTGAAAATGATGAGAATATTTCTTCTTGTGATGGGATGGCTCCCTCTTGATATTTTCCTTCTTAGTGTGAGTTGTGAGAGCTTGATCTTCATTCCCCATCTTCTCTTCTCTTGCCACAAGCCTTACTTCTTCTTGAGAACATTCCTCCCACAATCTGCTGAAGGAGATTAATTTCTTTCTGGCACAGATCCCCTGGATAAAAGAGTCCCATGACCTAGGTAGGCCATTCAAATTTGTCATAACAATTTCACCATTCTCCACCATTTCATCTACAGCTTCAAGTTGTTACGTGATCTGAGAGACCTTGGAGAAATAGGATTGAATGGTTTCTCCATTCAACATCTTGACCCCTTTCAATTGATTCCGCAGGGTCATCTTCTGATTTATGTTTTTTCCTTCAAATAACTTGGTCAAAGAGTCAAACATAGCCTTGGGTGTCTTTAGAGAAGACACATGGGATATGAGATGGTCTTTGATAGAATCAGCAATGATTCTCTTTGCCTTGACCAAGTTCTTCTTATGCAATACCTTAGCCTCTTCATCCTCTGGGAAAGGGATGTCTTCTTTTATATATGAGTCCAAGGCATTCTCTTCCAGGATTAACCCAATCCTATACTTCCAAGCTCGGAAGTTATTAGCCCCTTCAAGCTTATCCTCAAGCTTGGTGTGGTGAGACATCTTAAAGAGTACTTCAAATGGAAATAGAAAAGATTTAGGTCTTACCACTTGAAATGCTGAAAACTGGATCTGGTCCCAGATTAGAGTTTGTCGGAAAAAACCCTAAAAATTCAAAATGTGAATTTCAAATTTATGAAAGGATAGAAAGATGCACCTTGATGAGCTTATCAGCCTAGTGTATTCAGAATTTGAGATCAGCAAAGCTTTACCCTTCAGATTTGCCTTTTTGTCCTCTCAGGTTCACTAGGGAGAGCCCTGAATTAGGGTTTGAGTTTGTCAGAGATCTACCCAGCCAAAAATCTCGATCCAAAGCTCTAAACTTCAATTTTTGCAAGGAGCTTCCAGCTATGTCTTCAGATTTCAGAAATTCCTATTTTTGAGGAAACCCTAATTTTTAGGGCCAAATCTAAAATTGCTCAGAATTGAATTTTGATTGGATAGATAGATTCTCCCTGATGAGTAGAGTCAATATAATATACTGCTTGTCCAAAAAAGTGGAGAGAAACCCAATAAACAAGAAACTCAAGTTTTCGTCACTACAAAATGTCTTCTTCTGAGGTTAGCTCTGATACCATGTTAAAATTTGAGCATTGATTGACAATACTCTTGGATCTTTACTGAGAGAATAACATATACAGTATATCAATGCATAACAATCACAATAAGCATGACAAGCATCACAATAATCAAAAGCATGAGAGACAAGAGACATAGAGTTTCCATGGGGAAAACCCTAAGGTGAAAAACCCCACAACTTCCTCAGAGATAGAGAGAGCAATGGCTCAACCAAAGTACAACCAAAATACACTTGAGATAGTCTCCTAGAGTAGATGATCCTCCTCCTCACTAGTGCGCCACTTTCTAAGTGAGAGAAGTGTGTCTTTCCGAATGATCCAAATAGAGATCTCATGATCTCTATTTATACTTAACCTATTTTCCCAGTTACACTATGGAGCCGACTTGTCTATCTAGATACATCCACAATATAATATATATTTCAGGGCCGACCCCGCACATGGTGGTCTAATAACCCGTCGGCAAGTACACACACTTGCGACACTTGTCAATCCACATGACGACACTTCCTTATAGAGGAACAACACATCTCTTATAAGGGTACAATAAATATATATGAAATACATAGATGAAATAGATTCCGAAGTTACATATACATCAATAGGCATCACCATATGCCGAGGAGTTGTTCTGTTGGTGGGACCGGCAGGTCATTGCCATAGATAGGGACATGCCACTCCCACCAGACGCGGCGTTTGGAGACATTGGTGAGTACTCTTTTTGGTTTTTTGTGTATTAATTTTTTATGGATTTTTTATTATAGATGTAAATGCAAAAATATTTTTGTTGGTAGTATCATATGCTAATGGTTGACTGTTTGCTCGCAGAAAAAGGCCCAGTGAGACATGATGGCTTCCCGAGACATGGTCGTTGGGGTAGGGGTGAGGAGGCAGGTGATGCTACAGCAGGGCACACTCTACAGACTTTGTTGTGCAACCTCACACAGATGGTTGCCAGGGTTCCATAGATAGAGGTGGCGAGACTACCTGAGGCCATGCAGCGCCAAGTAGTGGGGGTTCCAGGTGACTGGGTGCGGCTACTACAGTAGGTAACCAGTGCAGGTCAGTATTTCTACGAGACACATCTTGTCAGGGTGGCAGCTAGGCCTCCTCATAGGGAGTAGATATCTCAGGATCTCATTTTTGTATCGATATGTATATTTTTTAGGGCTATGGGCTCCAGTTTTGTATGACTACCATTTTTGGACATATTTATATATATATAACTTTGGTTCTCTGGTTCTACTATATGTGTGTATGTAAAAATGTATGAATACCTTCTTATATTTGTGTGCTTCATGATGAATGTGACAAATGCCAATCTATTACATAGTTAGCGTATGCATCAGATATATGATTAACACTTCTCGGAACATGTATGTATGTAATTGAAACAAAATGTTTTTCCAAGAGCCTTACCCTTAGGAATTTTTGTAGTAGCGTAGGATCTCGCACACGGTACTGCCCATTCAGCTGAGACACAACTAGTTGTGAATGCAGGCGGAGTTCTAAATACTAGACGCCATGGGAAATGACATCCTGAAGTAGCTCAATGATGGCACTATACTCAGCCACATTGTTAGATGTAGGACCAAGAAAAGCACCTCCTGAGGACACAACTAGGTGGTCAGGTGAAAAATAACCCAGGTAGCAGAAGCAAGCTACTGCATATGACGACTAGCACCATCCACAAATCCTAAGAACATAGGAAACTCTATTGACATCTATCAATCAAACAGAAGCTAGTCAACAGACCTGAAAACCAAAAGCAATCTAAACTATGTACAGAAGAAACTATACAATAGTATATAAAAGTATCAATGTGAACAAGAGGTTCAAGCATAATACCACTTGAGGTAGAGCCCATTTCTAGGCTCCTTCAAGATAGTCCCCTCATAGTCTTCTAATTCATAGGCTCCTTTTTTCAGGATACGCCTCACGATGTAAGGACCGTGCCACATGGGGTTGAACTTGCCTGCCCCCAGGGGTTCTTTAGCTTGTTCATATAAGATGACCAAGTCACCTTCAGCATACTTCTGGGGATGGACAGACCTATCATATTGAACCTTAACACGACGTTTGTTGGCATCTATGGCCACAATGACATCTCGACACTGCTTGTCAAGTTGCTCAAGGTGGATTAAACGTTGCTCAAGACCCATCGTATCAGGGAGGAACTCTATGGCTAGTTTAAGCGAAGGGATATCGCATTCAATCGGTAAGAGTGACTCCACACCGTGAACTAACTGAAATAGTGAGATACCCGACGGTAGTCTTGACTGTGGTTCGATACGCCCACAAAGAAGGGTATAACATGATGTGCCAATTGGTCTTTCTTTGTTGGATGGTACGTTGGAGAATGGTCTTCAAAGATTTATTGACTGCTTCTTCTTGACCATTCGCTTGGGGATAATAAGAAGATGAGTGTTCTTGATGAAACCCAAGCTTCAGAGACAAGTCCTCCATCATCTTGTTCTGAAAGTGACTGCCATGGTCAATGACAATCTCTTTCGGAATACCAAACCGAGTTATAATTTGATTGAATACAAAGTGGGCTGCTGTAGCACCATCAGCTTTAACGGTAGGCATGACCTCAACCCATTTGGAAAAATAGTCCACGGCCACTATGATATGGTGATTCCCCCCAGCCAAAGCTGGTTTGCAATCCATGAAATGCACCCCCCACTTGGTGAAGGGACCAATGGTGTTGACCGGATGAAGGGGCACTAGATGCGAGTGAATGTTTCGATAAAACACCCGGCAAGGGTGACATCTCTTCACAACATTAACACAATCCTTAAAGATTGAAGGCCAAAAATAACCAGCTCGCATAATACGTTGGGCTGTAGCAAGGCTAGATAAGTGACCACCACATGCCCCAACACGGCAATCATTAAGCACCCACTCTGCTTCTTCGTGAGTTAAGCAACGACGGAGAATAGATTCCTTTCATCGGCGATACAAAGTGTCACCTATGATAGTATAATCTTTAGCGTGATGTTTCACATGCCGTCGCTCATATCATGAATAGTGCGGAGGAAAATTCAAAGTTTGGAGATATACAATGACATCCCCATACCAAGGGTCCTCTGACGAGATAAGAAATAAGTGCTCATCCACAAAGGAATCTTCATGAATGACATCCTCATCAAGTATCGGAAGGTCTGAAATAAGCTCAGCAAATACCAATGATTTCATCGACTTTGCCGAAGCAAAATCGAGATCAAATTCTTGAAGGATAAAAATCCATTTATTGTACTTCTCCCTGATAAGGCATCGTGACAGCACGAACTAAAATGGATTGATATGTGCGACAACTGTCGTGGTTCTAAGAAAAATGTAATGTCATAACCATTTGACTTAATTAATAGTCGCAAGCGCCAGCTTTTTCACATGAGCATATCTTAGCTCAACATCTACTAGATTTCGACTAAGGTAATAGACGACATGCTCGACAAGTGCATCATCAACCTGAACCAAAACCATTGTAATTGTCTCTTGAGACGCGACCACATAAAGGATAAAATCTCATGCGAAGTCTGGTGGACTAAGCACAGGGGCTGATACTGTTAATTTTTTAGAATTTACTTCAATCTGATCTAGGATCTTAGCTAAGAGAACAACATGTACAGCATATCTACAGCATATCAGTCATGGACACAATAATGAAAGCACAAAAGAGACACAGAGTTTACTTGGGGAAAACCATAAAGGTGAAAAACCCCAATAACTTCCTCAGAGATAGATAAAGCAATGATACAACCCAAGCATAAGAGATAGACATCTCCTAGTAGCAGATTCTCCTCCTCCACAAGTGCGCCACTCTCCTGAGAGTATGAGAAAGAATAGAATGATAAAATAGAGATCTCCCGATCTCTATTTATACTAGACTTGACTTTCCTAATAACCTTTACTAGGTCGGCCTTAACTTAACCACATAACATAATGCTGACTGAGACGACACCCAATAGGGTGGTCTAATAACCCTTTGACCCACATGGATTACACAAGGCTGACCCCAACAAGGTGGTCTAATAACCCATCAAGTATAAGTTACCACACTTACAATATAAATGACGACACTTCCGTATAGAGGAATAATAACATATATATAGGAATACAAACACTTCTGTATAGAGGAATAATACCATCTCTATAGGAGTACAATATACATATTTGAAATACATGGGTGAAATACATTTCGAAGTTACATAGACATCAACACTCCCTCTTAACTAAGAATGTATTTCTCGACATAGGTCTTCTAGGACAAGTCTTCTTCTTTCGATCATCATCACTAGATAATCGTCATTGAGTCATCGTCATTGTCACTGCTGCTGCTATCTCAATCAATCTCTGAATCTACTTGTCATAGGAAGTTCTACAGAGCCATCCCTTTTTCATGCTGGTCTTCATCATCACTGGCCATACTGTGGAATCCTCAGGACTTATTACATGCATCACAAAACCTCGCAAGAGCATCCCAGGATGTTACAAGCACACAGCTCTACCTGTACGATCTCCCGGGGCCATATTATATTTGACCTCACCACAAAATCTCGCAAGAGCATCCTAGGCTATTACGAGGACACAGCTCAACCTATAGGATCTCCCAGGGACATATTACATGTGGTCACCACAAAACCTCGCAAGAGAATCCCAGGTTGTTACGAGCACACAGCTCTACCTACAGGATCTCCCAGGGCTAAATTACATGTGGTCATGGAAAAACCTTGCAAGAGCATCCCAGGACTTATTACAGGCACACAACCCAACCTATCGGATCTCCCAGGGACATATTATATGCCATAGGACAAAACCTCGAAAGAGCATTTGCCAAATATCCTAGGGCCAAATTATATGCCATAGGAAAAACCTCGAAAGAGTATCTGCAGATCTCCCAGGGACAAATTATATGTCCTCCCAAAGAAAAACCTCGAAAGAGCATTTGCCAAATATCTGAGGGCCAGATTACATTCCATAGGAAAAACCTCGAAAGACTATCTGTAAATCTCCTAGCGCCAAATTATATGCTTATCTGCACAACCTGTTCCACGGCCATAGAGTATCAACCTGATACTCACCATACATCATCCTAATGTACATATGATCATCCTGATCATCATCACTGCATCGTCTTGATGCAAGTCATCTGGAGCAACATTCTAATGCTCATCATCCATGATCATCCTGATCATACAATGCATCTAGCTTATGCATGCCAAGTATCTACCTGATACATATCATCATACATGATCCACCTGATCATACAATGTATCCACCTGATACATATATAGATACATGATCCACACAATGTATCCATCTGATATATATCAACATACATGATCTATCTGATCATACACAGTATCTACTTGATACATATACAGATACATGGTCTGAGCATCAAACACAATGCATATACAAATACATATAAATGATCCAACTGATCATATCCAGCATCCAACATGATGCATACATACACACATGATCCAACTGATCATATCCAACATCAACATGATGCATACATACACAAATGATCCAACTGATCATATCTAGCATCCAACATGATGCGTACATACATAAATGATCCAATTGATCATACAGAGTAGAAACTCGAACATCATCCTGATGCTCATCATCCAGCGCTTACATCCACAACCATGGAAGGATCCTCTTGTCACCATGGCCTCGTCCTCTTCAGATCATCTCATTGTCCATGAAACACAGCCCAGATGCACATCATCCAGCACTTACACCACCGACATGGGAGAACACATCTACCACCATTCAAGGAAGGCTCCAGCCCTTACTTTTTCACCATGGGAGAACACATCTACCACCATGTGAAAAATGGCTTTATCCCTAACATCTACACCATGGGAGAACAAATCTACCACCATGTGAAAATGGCTTAGCAATTACATCACGACCATGGGAGAACACATCAACCATGTCAGAAAAGCTCATGTGCATTTGCATCTTTCGGACTCATCACTTCCCTTTTCAAGGAACCTCGATCTGAAGTGCACCAAGATTCTCTCTGAAGTACTCAAACTGCACTCTGGACAACGGCTTGGTCAATACATCTACAACTTGCTCATCTATCGCAACATACTCTGCTTCGGCTATACTCAGTGCTATGCAGGTTTGATTCCTGCTAAACCAAGATATCACGCCTGATCCCATACTGAAGCAGCACCTAGAAGTGCTCTTCCTATTTGCAGCATTGCCTGCTCAATCTAAATCAACATAACCCTGCAAGTTAAAATTTTGATTTGCATCATACTTGAGCCCATAATCAACTGTACCCCTCAGAATATGCTTTACAACAACCAGGTGAACATCTCTCAGATTCGTCAGGAACTAGCTCAATGTGTTCATCGCAAAGCAACTATCTGGTCTCGTGTTCGTTAGGTACATGGAGGACCCAATCATCTGACGATACATAGTGACATCAACCGGATCAGATGAAGCATCACACATAATCTTCAGGTTCGATGCCATAGGTGTGGCCATGGCCTTGCAGTCCATCATCCCGAACCTCTTCAGGATCTCTACTGCAAAATTCCCTTGTCCAAGGAAGATTCCATCTGCACTCTGCCACACCTCCATGCTAAATCCAAATAGTGCATCATCCCCAAGTTCTTCATCTTGAACTTGGCAGCAAGCTTCCGCTATGTATCGGCAATCAATCTATCTTCACTTGTAATAAACAGGTCATCCACATACAAAAGTAGTATCACTGGATTTCCTTCCTCAACCTTGGAGTAAAGGTTGGAATCCACTTTGCTCTTGGTAAATCCCAAACTAGATAGAAAGCTGTCTATCCTACCATACCAAGTTCTACACATATATGACTCCCTGTCATGTGTCTCAGAACCAAGTGGCTGCTCCACATACACTTCTGGTGAAATATTGTAACTTCAAAGAATAATATATTTGTACTTTATTATTCCAGAGATGTTTCATTCCTCCATGAAGATCTTATTGTATATCTGGAGATGTTTATTTCTCCGTCGAGTTGTGGTAACTTGGGTTATTAGACTTCCCTAGTGGGGGTCGGCCCTGTATGTGTTATGTGGGTCAAAGGGTTATTAGACCACCCTAGTGGGGTCGGCCCAGTCACTTGTAATGGGGTGTTTAACCCAGTGGTAAATTTGGGGCCGACCTAGTTAATATAAAGTACAATTCGGAGATGTGTATATATAGAGGAGGTGTGTTCCTCATTTGATACACTTCCCTCACTTGAAATGTAGCACACTTGAGATAGAGGTCTGATATGAAGGAGGACGAGATCATGTCTTTGGTTTGCATCTTTGTATATTGTTGGTCATCTATATTGAGAAAGCTTTGCTGGGTTTTCTACCCCATGAGGGTTTCCCAGGATAAATCTGTGTCTCTTGTGTTTATGTTGTGCTTGTTGTTTCTTCAGTGATCCTGTATATGCTATTATTGTGAAGCGGAATGTAATGCTGATATTTTATGTCTTAGCATATTGAATCTTAACAACTTTTTCTTCAACTACACCATTCAAGAAAGCTATCTTGAAATCCATCTAGTGTATCTTCCACTTCATCACTGTAGCCAGAGCAAGTACTGATCTAATGGAAGTGTATCTAGCTACAAGAGCAAAAGTCTCTATGCTACCACCTGGAGCATGCTTGATCTTGTATATCCTCTTGGAAGTCACTACAGACTCCCCTTCAGGTCTTGGGACTGCATCCCAAACATCTTCATGATCGACTATTACTCCTCGATCATGGCATTCTTCTGAGATCCTGGTAACTTCAATATTTTCAATAGATAACTTTGTTGCTGAACAAATGTTGTAGTCCTTCTTTTGTAGGTGATGGTATATGATCTTTCCTACACAAGAAGTTAAATTGCATGATTAGAAAACATCTCATATTTTTCAGAACAAATTCTTACACATAAAGAAATATGTCATATAGTCATGTAATTATCTTAGCCAATGCTTCACTACAACATTTATCCATATCCCGTAACTTTCTAGATGCCTTCCAATCTCTACCAGAACATTGTTAAGAGTGTACACAACTCCCAACATGTCAACAAAGAGGTTTCATTTTAGATAAGTAGCAATGGAATGTTGTACAGTGCCATAGGCTACTTACCAATGTATATTAGTAGTATAATGTTCATCAATGCAACTCTTCTAATATGCATAATACACAACCTAATTCTAGGAACATGAGTGTATACATTATTGAACAATATTATTTAAACAATAAAATATGCAAGGAATGATAATTCAAATACTTATCTTTGTTTGTTTGTTGGGTTGACTCCCTCTCAGACTTTGATTCTTTTCCGCCACTCCATTCTGATGTGGATTGTGAGAAGTGGTCAACTCCTTCTGAATATCTGCATCCTTGCAGAAACTATTGAAGTGTGCTCCTTCTTGATCTTTGCTTCCTTGCAGGAACAACTGGAGTGTGCTCCCTCTTGATCTTTTCTTCCTTGCAGGAACAACTGGAGTGTGCTCCTTCTTGATATTTGCTACCTGGATTACCTGTCCTTGAACTTATATCCATCCTTAATCACCATGCATGTTTATTAGTATCATCATTGTGTTATCCTCGAGGTCTCATACATAATCACATATTCATTAGTATAATATTAATACAATAATCTTAAACATGTATAGTCATGATCATTTCAAACACAGATAATAAACATTAGTATTCAAGGTTTCAGAGAAGTCTTCTTTTACTCATGCATATTCTTATTTGATCATAGGACTCTTCTGGTTAGTTAAATCATCAATCAAGATAAGAGACATAAAATGCGTAAACCCAATCATACCAAGTATACTTATATAAGGGATCCTAACACAAGGTAGGATTCTAACTTGATGTAGGAAAAACATACCTGGATTGGTATGTTAGCTAGTTATGTCTAACATACCCACATGATAACTTCTTGTTCTCTTCAATGACTTGTGTTGGTAACCTGCATATCTCATAGGTCAACCATTATAGAACCAAGTTATACATACCTCGCAAATAGATCTTCTAAGTGATCCATGATAATAGATGAATCTTTATCCTCATGTCATCATGATAATATATTCTTGAACAAGAACATGATTTGTCTTTCTTGGTGTACCTTTCATGTTAGCGGACAACATAAACCTCATACAACACCATAATGCATTAGTACACTCATGAGTGTCAACACCCTAATCAATGAATATCTTCTATCATGCAGTCATAATTTTATTAAGGTGATATGACACGTCAAAATTTAATCAAGATTGTACTAACCGTAATAACATGAAGACAAACATACCATAAACTTAATCATGAACAAATATCGAAACATACCTGGATGAGTCATACCTGTCAAGATTGCTTGTAATCTTCTTATGTAAGGCCTTAGCCTCATCTCCCTATGAAACAAGAACTTCTTCACTTATGCAGGTGACCAATCCATTCTTCGCAATTGCAACAAGTTTCATACATGCCATACCATGCCTTCTTTCAGGCTAGCTCTGATACCATGTTAATTTTTGAGAATTTACTTCAATCTGATCTACGATCTTAACTGAGAGAACAACATGTACAGCATATCTACAGCATATCAGTCATGGACACAATAATGCAAGCACACAAGAGACACAGAGTTTACTTGGGGAAAACCATAAAGGTGAAAAACCCCAATAACTTCCTTTGAGATAGATAGAGAAATGATACAACCCAAGCATAAGAGATAGACATCTCCTAGCAGTAGCTTCTCCTCCTCCACAAGTGCGCTAGTCTCCCGAGAGTGTGAGAGAGAATAGAATGATAAAATAGAGATCTTCTGGTTTCTATTTATACTAGACTTGACTTGCCTAATAACCTTTACTAGGTCGTCCTTAACTTAACCACATAACATAATGTTGACTGGGCCGACACCCAATAGGGTGGTCTAATAACCCTTTAACACACATGGCTTATACAGGGCCGACCCCAACAAGGTGGTCTAATAACCCATCATGTATAAGTTACGACACTTACAATATAAATGACAACACTTCCGTATAGAGGAATAATAACATCTCTATAGGAATACAAACACTTCCGTATAGAGGAATAATACCATCTCTATAGGAGTACAATATATATATATGAAATCCATGGGTGAAATAAATTCTGAAGTTACATATACATCAACAGATACCAAAGCTTTCTTAAGGGTGTCAAAAGACTGCTGGGCTCGCTCATCCCAGAGAAGAGGTGTGTCCTTCTTCCATATGCACACAAAACCTTTGGTAAGATTAGCATAATTGACTACGAAATGGCGTAGAAAAGTGGCTCTCCCTTGGAGGCTCTGAAGCTGTAACAAATTGCGCTGAGGAGGCAACTGAAGTATTGCCTCAACTTTGAGAGGATTGACTCTAATACCTTCGTTCGAAACTATGAAGCCTAGAAGGCAACCTATCCTGACAGCAAAGATGCATTTTTTAGGGTTCAATCGAATCTTGTATCATATACATCATTCGAGAATCATGCAAAGGTGCTTGGGGTGGTCCACTCTCTTGCGAGAATGGCCGGCAAGATCGTCCAAGAAAACCTCCATAATCTTTTTAAGATCATGAAAGGTGTAGGTCATGGCACGCTGAACTGTGGCCCGATGTTTTTAAGGCCGAAGGGAATTTTCCAATATGCAAACGTTCCCCAAGGACAAATAAAAGCTGTCTTATGTTGATCCTCGGGTTTGATTTGAATCTGGTTATATCCGAAAAATCCGTCCATGAAGGAAAAAATCTCACTTCCGGCACAAGCATCCAAGATCTGATCTATGAATGGTGTGGGGAAGTTGTCTTTCGGACATGCACGGTTCAAATCTCTAAAGTCGGTGCATACATGGATCATTCCTTGCTTCTTATCCATAGGAATGGGGTTTGACACCCATTCGGTAAGGGGAACGGGGTAGATGAAACCAGCTTTGAGCAGTTTCTCCACCTCTGCCTTGATAGCAGCTGCTTTTCTAGGGTTCACAACACGTAAGCATTGTCGAACCAGTTTCACGTTGGGATACGTTCTAATCTCATGTTCAACAATGCGGGGGTCTATTCCTGACATCTCCGCATATGACCAAGCGAAATCTTCCTGGAGTTCTATAAACAATTTAGTGTAAATAGCAATCTCCTCAGGAGTGCAATCGTCACCGATGTAGACATTCTCAACTATTCTGGGAGTATGAGAGATATTTATCGATGTAGTTGGGGAAATGTTAGCCATATTTCCTTCTGCAAAAACATCATGCAACTCCAAAAGAGCCATAGGGTGACCAACCATCTCTGCTAGAGCTATCCTAAACTCTTCTAGTTCGGCGAGCTCGAGTTTGGGAAGGAAATAAGAGCGATGGTGCATATCTTCCCAAGGTCTCTCACTACCACACATGGCCTCAATAATAGCTTCATCAAAAGGAAAAGTATCATCGAGGCAATCATGGGAACAAGACGAGCTGGCTGCCCAAACCGGCAGTGTAACGAGATTTTTCTCGACTGTCTGGGAAGAAGAGAGATCTGGTTCTGCAGTGGCTTGTTGAATATGCTGGTAAGAAGCTGAGCTACAGACAATGGCATAGACATCCTGACATGCGAAATGTTTCCATACGTGGAACTTGTGGATGGTAAAGTCCACGGAGAATCGAAATAGGAAGTCCGGAATGCCATATTATGCAAAGGAGGAGATGCATCGTCGGTAATGGTTCCAATAAAATTCACAGGTGTGGCAATGTAACATCTTGAATTTTCATAGAATATTAAAATTTTTGAAAAGCAGCATTTATTACGATAAATTATGATTTGGAATAATAAATGTTGGTTGTAACAACAATTAATTAAACAGATGTTAGTACTATACATAATTCAAATCTATTTAGCAGCAAAGTGACAGTGACAACTTTAAACATATTAATAGCTGTCGTAATTATCGTAACAAAAGTACTAATAGAGAGGAAATTTGATGCGACACTGTTTTCTTTTTGCAATGATACTGATAGTTTGACTTTGCTACATAAGGGTGTCCTACGCGATACCCTGGAGCTTACTTAGCTGCAATGCTAAAGCATATTGATTGTCCTGTGTGCAGACGACAGGTAAGAACGAAGTACGTGTAATTCAGTTTTAGCGTCATAATTAAATAGAATGTTATAATTTCTGTTACGACTCACCAGAAGTGAGCAGGTATGGGTTTCAATGCTATAATTACTATTTTAAGATGTTGTCTGACGACTCCACAATGTTTAGAATAGAATCCTCCATTTATGTCATCATGCTAAAAGCCTTGTTGTTGTAATTCTCGTAGTTGTTATAGTCGGTTTCTTCGTCGTCTTAGGATGATAAACACTTGTAAAGTATTAGTGTCATAATTATATTACTAATCATCAAAAACAATGTAATAGGAGTCAATGTATGGAGTTTAAGGCTAAAGAATAGTTTATATACAACATTGACCTTGTTACCAAATAAAAAATGTAACTCCTACATTATTTGTTTTTCAAAAAGAGATAAAAGACTTGTGGTTATTCTACTAACCATCTCATTTTTGTGATTGACATCCTACATAGGAATTTATAAAAACAACTATTCATACGATATGTTATATAGGAAAGTTTGCAATATTTCAAATAATATGAATTTGCAATAATATCATTGTTCTATATAATAGTTCACCAAATCGAAATCATATGAAATTTTGATTTTTAACATGGCTAACTTAAGTCCTGATATTCTAATTCGTGATCAAATAAATAGAACCTATATCTACCATGCAAACCTAATGATAACTTATTAAATTTATGAATATCCATAGGGACTATATCGTAAGAATTGAGGGCACTAACATGCATTCAATGTGACAAGGTGGCAAACGACTGGTTCATTAATGGCACAAGGCTCGAGCTATCAAGGGAATCGAGTTTTGATCTTGCATTAAAGGTTTGAAATCAACTCTCCCGGTGACGAGGATCACCACCACTCCATGTAATGTATGAATGCTGTAATGGTTGTAATCCGAGACTATTTATCCATGGTTGTCAGTTGATACTCTCTGAGCTAGATGTAATGACCCTTTTTTAAAATTCTATTAAAATGCCAATTTTTCCACTTTTTCCCCAATTTCGACCTTTGACTAGTTTAACTGTTTTGACCTCCAAATCAACCCAAATGCTCCCAAATATTCTGTAGGAGTGTATGAATGGTATTTAGACTTGAATATAAGGTTCAAGGATGTTTTATGACCCTCCAAATACTACTGCAAACTTGATTTGTATTCTGATCAATATATGTAATTTTGACTAGTAATTTGTGCATCAAATCCCCCCCAGGTAACACTGCAAATGGCCTTCCAAATGCCTCCAAACTCCCACGAATTTATGAACATAGATATATAATGTGTTAAGTATGTGTTTAAGGTCTCATATGCACCATTAATTGATTTTTACTACTGTTCTAACTCTCTCACATTCAACAGCAAAACCCCCCAATTCGACCCTTGGGGAAATGGCACTATTTCACCTCCCAATACAACTAAACTGAGTAAAAATGCTTCAAATGCTCAAGTACAGTACATGAAAATTGTAGAATACATCCATGGCAGTATATTGATCACAAATATATCAGAGAATCATCCATACATTTGAAATAATCAACATTATAGTGTCATACATCAATGCATTGGGGAAATGGACATTGTTTGGTTATTAATCAATAGTTTTGCATACAACCAGTGGGTATTTCGACCTAAGACTTTCTGAATATTAATAACAGAGGATATGAAGCTATTAAAATTATAAATATTTAATGAGAAGCTCTCTCAAGAAGCACAAGTGCTCACCAAAAACGCCCTCCCTCAAGGAGCATGAATATGCCTTGAAAACTGGAAACGGTGGAGAGAAAGTGTTGCACTAAACCAAACCATGAAACTTCCTGTAGCTGCTACCTGCAAATACAAACTCCATTAAAGCACCATGAAAGACCTGAGTGGCCTCTCCAAACACCAACTTGGATGGGAATCTTTCACCCTCGAAATTGGCTAAGGCAAGAAACTAGTCATCCACTAGCTTTCTCTTCACAAATGCAATTTTTCTCAAATCATCAAAAGCCATTCTCATACTTCATTTCTACATTTTATAACCAACATTATCCTTCTAAGGGTCGAAATCCTTTCAATAGATTCAATAGATTTCCATTTAGTAAATATTCCACATTTTCCACTTGTCTCCTAGTTCCAACCTTCCATCTTCTCCCAAATTCGATTTTGAGTCTCTTTGGCTTCTCCAACTCCCAAATTTGCCTTCCTTGAGCCTATTTTTGGTGCTGACATGTCATAGTGGTCAGATGTCAGAGGTCAGGTCTGCAATTTGTCATAGTTTTCATAGATGCTCCATCATTGGTGTCATAGGGGCTAGGGAATCTAGCCCAAGTGTCCACAAACTTCCACTTTGACTCTTTATCTTCCATGGAGGTTACCAATCCTTCCCAATTCGACCTAAGATGCTCAATGAAATGTGTTATGACTTAACAACTCACCCAAGAGTGTTCACATTCCCATTAATTCGAATTTGCAAAAGAGAGATACCATGTATTATGAAAAATCAAGCTAGTGTGGGTCCCACATCCTCCTTATGTCTCCAAAACCATTTGTCACCTAGGATTTCTCTTGAATTTCTTTATTCACTCTATTTATTAAATACTTGAACCCTTCTAATGTCTAAACATCATTTATTAGCTTCCTTATTACCATTCCACATGTGCCCATCCAACCTAGGAAACTAGTAGGATTGATGGGATTGTCTTACTATGAAATTATTGGAATGGGGACATTACACTGGATGTGAAAACGTTTTACTGTGATCCATCGTGGCGAATGCGTTGTATGTGAAATGACTTAGCATTAATTGCAAGGATTGTTCGACCCAATGCAATCTCATTGGCAAGATCATGAATGTTGATTTCAATGAGATTGAACCATTAGATATTAACCCTAACATCTATCATTGATGTGGTATATGAGTTTGGAACGTTGTTTAACATTTCTATTGTTTTCGGTCCTGTATGGCCGACGGGCTGTTGAAATTTTGGTAGGAGGTTTGTTAAGTGCTTTGACCTCGAGACCCATGGTTCAGGGTTGGAGTTGCAAGTTTTAAACCATTTTCATGGCATTGTAATGAGAGTCTGGTTCTCTGGTTCAGGTATTCGTAAAGTTAATAGTTTTTAGAAATTCTTCATTTTAGAAGGAGTGGAAGACACACCCAGGTGACAATAGTCAAAGGGTTTTCCTATCTTCATATTCTAGCGTGGAAAACCATCGTTCATGTGGTGAAAGTGGATTGATTTGGTAGCTTTTAGCAAGGTAAACTTTTCCTGTAGCAAACAAAGATTCTTTTATTGTATTTCATTTTTCAGTTTGAAAGGGTATGAGTTATCTAAATTCTGAACCATCGTTTTTGTATCAGTTGCAGATTATGAGGAAGAAAATCGAGCAAGCATTTGCAAAGTTGGCGAGCTTTCAACCGGTAAGTTCTGGGTCTTCCAAACCCTCATAGGTGCTCTGTGACTATGGTTAAATGAGACTCAAGAGTTGTGCAGCTGGTCCTGCCGTGACTTGTCGTAGTTGTTATGGAATAACTTCGAAGCATTGTTTAAAATTAAAATCTTATTTGCTGCTGCGACTCTCGTTTGATTATATGGAACTTGGTTTTATACCTTGATACTTGTCTTTGTCGATTGTGGGCAATGTAAAACTCGTTACATAGAGGCTTTAACAACTCGTTTCAAATGTTTGATCTTGGGAGTCTCCCTGTTATGATTTTGTTTTGAAAATCATGTTGTAATTTCTTTTTTTCTGGACATGGTGACTTCATTTCTTTGAAGTTGAAATTCTATAATAGTGAAAACGTTCATCAATCCTCCTGTTGAAATGTGTCAATGTGAAAAAGTAAAGGAGCCATGGCTCGTCTGAAATATGAATAAAAACTCTGCTTTCTCAAAAAGCTAAACTGTTATTTGTATCCAATGCTACTTGGTTGATTTCTATGTAATAATGGGTATCTGTCGCACTTGTTTACTGAATGTGAAAACTGTAGTGGAATCCTGGGTAAATATGGTGACGATAGCGTCAGTTTTGCTTTTGCTATGTAAGAAAAATATCGGGCTATACCCCAACTGGGTACTTTCATTTCTTGCATGCAATGTTTCTTATTGGAACTAAGATCAAGAATTAAAATCAGGTCTGTGTAAATGCTGAAAGTTGATATCGTGATATTTGACTCACACTAGGGTTTGTAAAACTTTGTCTTAAATGATAGTTTTGTGATATGTGTTGTTGAAAAAGGATTTCCAAAAGAACTTTGGCTCGATCCAAAGCTTATGTAGAATGTAATGGTTTCTATTTGTAAAATGATAAAATGGAACTTGAAAATCTAACTTAAGGTTTGATAGAAACCAGGTTTTATTTTGAAATAATAAAAACAATTTATAATATATATATATAGCTTATAATATAGATGAATAAGATGGAAGGAAAAGAAATATGGTTTAACATGTTTTCAGTATTGCTAGAAAATAAATTTGGAAATGTTTTAAAGAGGTTAAAGAAAACAATAAGTATGTGAACTATGAAGGTATAAAAAAAAAATATGAAGACTGTGTGAGATGATTGAAAATTGTGCCTTGTGATCATAATTTGCATTTCTAGTTGTTACAACATAATTTTTGTTTTTCTAAGTATACCGTACAGAACTTTTAGTTGTATTGAATTCCTATGTAAAATATAGAGGTAAATAAACACAATGTACTTGTACAGTCTATAAGCTAGATTTGTTTTTCATGAAAACAATAGAGTCTCCTCTATACTGTAATAAGTACTGTAAATTATTTACGACTGTTAGTTATAGGGCATAAATGAAAACATAAATTAATCACTGCACTTGTCTATTCCAATCAATGGCATTTGCCTATCCTCTAATCTATTCTTAATTTACGTATCTATACTAGAGTACGATGCACAAATAGCATGTGGAAAAATATAGATATTGGTTTATCGATTTCAATTCATCGTTAAACTTTAACATTCAGAATTTAACTAATCTAGAATTAAATTCTTTTTCGAAACAGGAAACTATAAATTACTAACTATACAGAAACATAATTACTAACTAAGAATGAATAGAAAATTTATAGAACCTGGTAAATCTGTAGGGCAACAAACAGCCCAAGAAGACTGTTCCACCCAACCAATTCCTGAAAACAGTCAAGTACTGCCTTAGGACCCCCGAGCCTATTCACTGAACCACTAGGAGGAAGAAACTCTAGGATTTAGGACTTCTCCTTGTAGTAGCGCATAAATTGTAAATCTTCAATAGCTAGAAGTCCAATAGACCTGCACCAACATCTCTGGTTCTTCTCAGAAAAATGTAAACTCAAGATTGCATTCACAACTAGCCTCCCTATTCGAATCTCTCAGTGATCACCTGATGCACATGAGGAAAATATTATGTAGAAATATTGATTAAGAGCTTCCTGCTCAATTCGAATTTGCCTTTATAGGTGGCCTAGGCCTTTTCAGATGTTACTGGTTTATTAAATGAGCTTCCTACTCACTCCCTCCACCTGGGGGATAATGCCACATTTTTAGGGGTAGTTTTCCCATAACCAACAGCTAGTGGTGTGATGCAACTGCTGCCATCTGTCCCATACCTTCCAATAGCTTCCATTCCTCCTATTGGGTCAATGAACACTCATTTAACAGTCCTCTTGGGTGTTTGTCTCCTAATTAATTTATTTAAATAATAATATTCAGTAATTACATTCATCATTGATCCAAAATTGATCATAATTACAAAACTTTGTAATTAAATTTAACATAAAGTATTTTGCAATAAAATAATAATTTTTCAGAAATTTGGGTAGGTGACATACACCCCCCCCTTAAGTCTCAACATCGTCCTCTATGTTGGTTAATCACTCCTTGAGTGCTCCTAAAACAGAGTTGGGTATGCTGCCCGCATACTACTCTCCAACTCCCAAGTTGCCTTTTCTGGGCTAAGGTGCTTCCATTGCACCTTCACTTGCCCAATGCTGCAATTCCAGAGAATAGTTTCCCTCCTTCCGAGGATACAATCCGGTTCCACCAGAAAATCTCCGTCTTGTCCCACCTGTACATCATTCCAATTTACAACATGAGTAGTATCATGCACATATTTATTTAAAAATGATATATGAAAAACATTATGTATTTTTAAGTTTGGTGGCAAAGCTAGTTGGTATGCCACTGCTCCAAACTTAGACAATATTTCAAAAGGACCGCAATACCTGGGTGCCAACTTGGCACAACTCCCCAATTTCAGAGAACTCTTTTTCGGTTTTACCTTGAGGAATACATGTTCACCAACCTGGAACTCTTTATGAGTTCTTTTTGAATCTGCTTGACTCTTTTTCCTATCTTGGGCAGCTTTTAAATGTCCTTGCACCTGTTTCACAATTAGTTCTAACTCCTGCAATAATTCACGTCATAAAACAAGTCTATTTATTGGATCATTCCACGAGACATGTGTATTACATTTCCTACCATAAAGAATTTCAAAAGGACTAAGTTTGGCCGATGCATGATAATGATTATTATAAGCAAATTCTGTTAGGTGCAAGTAATCTTCCCACTTACCAGGCTGATCCTTAACATACATTCTTAATAAATCTTCTAAAACTTGATTTACCCTTTATGTCTGTCCATCTGTCTGTGGATGAAATGATGTACTAAAATTTAAAGTTGTGTTCAATCCCTTAAATAGTGACCTCCAGAAGTTTCCTATAAACTTCGAGTCATGACCTGAAATTATTACTTTCGGTATTCCATGTAGTCTAAAAATCTATTTCATAAAGATCTTTGCAATATCTGGAGCTTTATGAGTAGTCTTTACGGGTATGAAATGTGCTGCCTTGTTGAGTTTGTCCACTACCACCATGATTGAACCATGTTGTTTCTGATTTTTAGGTAATCCTGTAATAAAGTCTATGCTGATCACTTCCCATTTCAAACTTGGTATTGGTAACGGTTGTAACAATCCAGCAAGATGTTGGTGTTCAACCTTCACTTTTTGGCAATCCAAACATTTAGCTATGTACTCTGCTACTTCATCCTTCATTCTGGGCCAATAATATTCTTTTCTTAGCACAGTAATGGTCTTTTGATAACCTGGATGAGCAGAATAGTGAATTTTATGCATCTCATTTAATATCAGAAATTTTATTTCTTGTATGTCTAGTACATACAATCTGTTTGTAAACAATAATATACCGTTTTCCCTCATGCTGAAATCTGCCATACAATTTTCAGAACTGTTGTTTGTTGTCTTTTTCTTTATTTTTCTGTATTCTTCATCTATTTCACTCTTTTCCAGAATCTAATTTTCCAAATCAGTTGAATAAGTACTGATTGCTGAACTGAAATTTAGTTTTGCCGTACAACTCAAGGCATCTGCAACCTTGTTCTCCTTCCCTTTAATATGTTGAATTTCGAAATCATCCTCACTTAAGAATGTCAACCATCTAGCTTGCCTAGCATTGACGTTTGTCTAATCCAATAAATATTTCAGACCCATGTTGTCTGTTAATAATGTAAATTTCCTGCCAATAAGGTGGTGACGCCACATTTTTAAGGCATGGATAATTGCCAATAACTCTAAATCATAAGTAGAGTAGTTCTTTTCATGTACTTTAAGTTTTCTAGATTCATATGCTATTGCATGCCCTTCCTGGGTCAAGACTCCACCGAGTCCGTCATTGCATGCATCTGTACAAACTACAAAATCCTTGTTGGGGTCAGCTATCCTCAAGATAGGTGTTGTTGTCAATAGTTCCTTTAATTTCTTAAAACTGTCAGCACATTTCTGATCCCAAACAAATTTCTTCCCTTTCTTCTGCAAGGAAGTTATGGGGTTGGCAATTTTTGAAAAACTCTCTATAAACTTTCTGTAATACCCTGTAATGCCCATAAATGATCTTACATCCGACACATCTTTAGGAACCGACCAGTCGTTAATGGCCCTTGTCTTGTCGGGGTCAACCGAGATTCCTTCTGCTGAAATTATGTGTCCTAGATACTGAATTTTGTCTTTGTGGAAGTCACACTTACTAAACTTGGCGTATAGTTGATGATCTCTTAGTACTTGTAAGATAATCCGTAAATGTTCATCATACTCTTATTTACTTTTTGAGTACACTAAAATGTCGTCTATAAACACAAAAGCAAACTTGTCTAAGTATTTATGTAGAATATTATTCATCAGACACATAAATACAACCAGAGCATTAGTCAAGCCAAATGGCATGACTACGAACTCGTAATGTCCATACCGAGTTCGGAAAGCTGTCTTGAAAATATTTTCATCCTTAACCCGTACTTGATGATATCCTGATCTTAGATCAATCTTTGAAAATATTGTTGCTCCACACAGCTGATCAAATAGATCATCTATGCGGGGCAATGGATACCTATTCTTAATCATCATCTTATTAAGTTGGCGATAATCTATGCACAACCTTAAGGTTCTGTCTTTCTTCTTAACAAAGATGACAGGTGCTCCCCAAGGAGACACACTGGGTCTAATATACTTCTTTTCAATAAGCTCCTTCAACTGTGATTTTAATTCATTTAACTCCAATATGTTCATTATGTATGGGGCTTTCGAATTTGGTACGGCTCCTGGTATTAGCTCTATGGTAAAATCTAAATCTCTTTTGGGAGGTAATCCTAGAATATCCTCAGGAAATACATCTTTAAAATCCCTTAGGACATGTATGTCCTCTAATTTCAGTTTGTCCTCTTTATCCATACACTCATCATTTACCATGTTTACTGCAAACATTTGGCATCCTTTCCTAACAGCCCTCTTAACTTGCATGGCTGAAATCTGTCTAAGGGTTACCTTCCTTAGGATGCCTTTTATTTCTACAGTTTTCCCTTCATCATTTAAGCATGTAAAACTTTTTCCATAACAGTCCAAGATGACATGATGGGCTTCTAACCAGTCCATCCCAACTATAATATCATAAGAACCTAAAGGTAGAATATTCAACTTGATTTGTGTTTGTAAATGATTTATGGACAAAACACAATTTTCTATCAAATCTGATACTTTCCTCTTTGTTCCAGTTGTTAGCCTAACTAGCCATGATTTACTAAACTTTTTAGTTTTTAGTTTAAGACTTTCCACAATGTCTGGTGATATATAACTTAAACTAGCACCTCGGTCAATTAAAACAATAACAGGATGATCATGTATCATACTTCAATCTCTAGCATGGCGATTTGATTATCTGCTTGCTTGTTGTCAACTGCTACATTGATTTTGGGAATTTCCCTTGCCACATCTCCCACCATAGGTTCAACCTGTATAGAGTTGATGTTGTTTGCTTTCTGCTTCCTCAAGGGACATTTTGATGCATAATGAGGGCCTTGGCATTCAAAACATTTGATAGGTGCCTTTGGCTCACTGGTCTTGGCATTATTAGGTGCATTTCTGGGTGCTGTAGAATTCTGCTATGAATTGTTTCTGGAGTTATTTCCTTGATAATTCCGATTCTGGAAATTTTTCCTTTCAAATCCAGAATTTCCACTGAATCTAAAATTTTTCTTTTTTTGCTCAAAATTGTTGGGCTTATGATTTTTCCAGTTTGACATTCCTTCTCTTTTCCGATTTGTGTCATAACAAAAAACTGCCTTTCTCATAGCCTCTTCCAAGGTTTTAGGACTGTCATACTCGATTATGTCCTTAATACTGAAAGGTCAACAACTCAAGTACCTTTGAATTTTGGTTTCTCTCCTATGAGGTATGGTACATATCTTAGTAAGTTCAGAAACTTACTTTTCATTTCCTTCATGTTCATACCAGCCAGCTTCAAATCATAGAACTCTTTGGATTTTTCTTTATAGTACTATTCAGACAAGTACTTCTTTTTAAAGTATCATTTAAAGGTACTCCAAGTTATATCTTTATCCTTGATGCCTTTTACTCGTTTGATGTCCTGCCACCAAATATCAGCCTTTCCGGTCAAGTTATACATAGCCATTTTTGCCTTCAAAGACTCTGAATAGTTATAAATCGGGAAGTATTTCTTCATATTGGACATCCAAGCTTCAACTGTCTCTCCCTTCTCAGTTTCTCCACTGAAAGTTGGAGATCTAATCTTTTTGAACTCCCCAGAAATCTGCTCATATTCCTTTTGATTTTTCCTTTTGGGTTTGAAATCTCCTGCACTGCTATCATTGGTGTAGTTACATTTCTTCCTGCGTGTTTCAATAGCATCTCCTAATGAGGTTGAACTATCATTCACCTCGCTGAATTTCATTTTTTTGTTTTTATCAGCATGAGGCAGATCCTCAATTTTGGAAATATCTTCATTATCTTTCTCTTGTTCCTCAGCTTGGCTCTGTTCAAACAACACTTGGTTTAATTGCTCCTGTGCTTGCAGAATCCTTTCATTGTCTTGTTTCACCGATCTGATCTCTGCTTTTAATTCATGAAAGGCACGTAATAGTTCTGTCAAACTGTTATTTAGTTCATCGTGACCTTCTGCTACATAGTGCTATCCCGAACTGTGACTGTTTGGATGAAATCTGTCGTCTAATTGTTCAACTGAGTTCTCCATACCTGTAACTGAAAATAATTTCTGGATAACATAATAATTAAAATTTCAAATTAGTACAATTTTCTGTTGTATAATATTTTCTGTTGCGTGTGTTTGGACCTATTGCAGGCCTAGTGCTCGAATCTGAGCTCTGATACCACATGTAACATCTCGAATTTTCATAAAAATTTAAAATTTTTGAAAAGCAGCATTTATTACAATAAATTATGATTGCGGAATAATAAATGTTGGTTGTAACAACAATTAATTAAACAGATGTTAGTACTAAACATAATTCAAATCTGTTTAGCAGCAAAGTGACAGTGACAACTTTAAACATATTAACAGTTGTCCTAATTATGGTAACAAAAGTACTAATAGAGCAGAAATTTGATGTGACACTGTTTTCTTTTTGCAATGATACTGATAGTTTGACTTTGCTGCATAAGGGTGTCCTACGAGGTACCCTAGAGCTTACTTAGCTGCAACGCTAAAGCATATTGATTGTCCTGTGTGCAGACGACATGTAAGAACGAAGTATGTGTAATTTAGTTTCAGCGTCATAATTAAATAGAATGCTATAATTTTTGTTACGACTCACCAGAAGTGAGCAGGTATGGGTTTCAATGCTATAATTACTGTTTTAATATGTTGTCTGACGACTCCACAATGTTTAGAATAGAATCATCCATTTACGTCATCATGCTGAAAGCCTTGTTATTGTAATTCTCGTAGTTGTTATAGTCGGTTTCGTCGTAGTCTTAGGATGATAAATACTTGTAAAGTATTAGTGTCATGATTATATTACTAATCATCAAAAACAATGTAATAGGAGTCAATGTATGGAGTTTAAGGCTAAAGCATAGTTTATATACAACATTGGCTTTCTTACCAAATAAAAAATGTAACTCCTACATTATTTGTCTTTCAAAAAGAGATAAAAGACTTATGGTTATTCTAGACTAACCATCTCATTTTTGTGATTGACATCCTACATAGCAATTTATAAAAACAACTATTCATACTATATGTTATATAGGAAAGTTTGGAACAATTAGAATAATATGAATTTGCAATAATATCATTGTTCTATATAATAGTTCACCAAATCGAAATCATATGAAATTTTGATTTTTAACATGGCTAACTTAAGTCTTGATATTCTAATTCGTGATCAAATAAATAGAACCTATATATACTATGCAAACCTAACGATAACTTATTAAATTTATGAATATCCATAGGGACTATATCGTAAGACTTGAGGGCACTGACATGCATTCAATGTGACAAGGTGGCGAACGGCTGGTTCGTTAATGGCACAAGGCTCGAGCTATCAAGGGAATCGAGTTTTGATCTTGCATTAAAGGTTTGAAATGAACTCTCCCGGTGACAGGGATCACCACCACTCCACGTAATGTATGAAGGCTGTAATGGTTGTAATCCAAGACTACTTAGCCATGATTGTGAGTTGATACTCTCCGAGCTGGATGTGAAAATGTTTCACCGTGATCCATCGTGGCAAATGCGTTGTATGCAAAATGACTTAGCATTAATTGCAAGGATTTTTTGACCCAATGCAATCTCATTGGCAAGATCAAGAACATTGATTTCAATGAGATTGAACCATTAGATCATAACCTTAACATCTATCGTTGATGTGGTATATGAGTTTGGAATGTTGTTTAGCATTTCTATTGTTTTCGGTCCTGTATGGCCGACAGGTTGCTGAAATTTTGGTAGGAGGTTTGTTAAGTAGTTCGACCTCGAGACCCATGGTTCAGGGTTGGAGTTGCAGGTTTTAAACCATTTTCATGGCGTTGTAATGAGATTCTGGTTCTCTGGTTCATGTATTCATCAAGTTAATAGTTTTTAAAAATTCTTCATTTTAGAAGGAGTGGAAGATACACCCAGGTGACAATAGTCAAAGTGTTTTCCTGTCTTCGTCTTCCAGCGTGGAAAACCATCGTTCATGTGGTGAAGGTGGATTGCTTTGGTATCTTTAAGAAAGGTAAAATTTTCCTATAGCGAACAAAGATTCTCTTAGTGTATTTCATTTTTCAGTTTGAAAGGGTATCAGTTATCTAAATTCTGAACCATCGTTTTTGTGTTAGTTCCAGAATTATGAGGAAGAAAATCGAGCAAGGGTTTGCAAAGTCGGAGAGCTTTCAACCAGTAAGCTATGAGTCTTCCAAACCCTCGTAGGTGCTCTGTGGCTGTGGTTAAATGAGATTCAAGAGTTGTGTAGCTGGTCCTGCTGTGACTCGTTGTAGTTGTTATGGAAGAACTTCGAAGCATTATTTAAAATTCAAATGTTATTTGTTGCTGCGACTCTCATTTGATTATATGGACCTTGGTTTTACACCTTGATACTTGTCTTCGTCGATTATGGGCAATGTAAAACTCGTTTCAAATGTTTGATCTTGGGAGTCTCCCTGTTATGATTTTGTTTTGAAAATCATGTTGTAATTTCTTTTGTTCTGGACATGGTGACTTCATTTCTTTGAAGTTGAAATTCTATAATAGTGAAAACGTTGATCAATCCTCATGTTGAAATGTGTCAACGTGAAAAAGTAAAGGAGTCGTGGCTCGTCTGAAATATGAATAAAAACTCTGCTTTCTCGAAAAGCTAAACTGTTATTTGTATCCAATGCTACTTGGTTGATTTCTATGTAATAATGGGTATCTGTCACAATTGTTTACTGAATGTGAAAACTGTAGTGGAAGCCTGGGTAAATATGGCGACGATAGTGTCAGTTTTGTTTTGTCTATGTAAGAAAAATATCGATCTATACCCCAACTGGGTACTTTCGTTGTTTGCATGCAATGTGTCTTATTGGAACTAAGATCAAGAATTAAAATCAGGTCTATGTTAATGCTGAAAGTTGATATTGTGATTTTTGACTCACACTAGGGTTTGTAAAACTTTCTCTAAAATGATAGTTTTGTGATATGTGTTGTTGAAAAGGTATTTCCAAAATAACTTTGGCTCGATCCAAAGCCTGTGTAGAATGTAATGGTTTGTATTTGTAAAACAATAAAATGGAACTTGAAAATCTAACTTAGGGTTTAATAGAAACCAGGTTTTATTTTGAAATAATAAAAACAATTTATAATATATATATATATATATATATATATATATATAGATATATAGATATATAGATATATAGATATAGCTTATAATATAGATGGATAAGATGGAAGGAAAAGAAATATGGTTTAACATGTTTTCAGTATTGCTAGAAAATAAATTTGGAAATGTTTTAAAGAGGTGAAAGAAAACAATAAGCATGTGAACTATGAAGGTATAAAAAAAAAATATGAAGACTGTGTGTGATGATTGAAAATTGTGCCTTATGATCATAATTTGCATTTCTAGTTGTTACAACAATAATGTTTGTTTTTCTAAGTATACTGTACATAACTTTTAGTTGTATTGAATTCCTATGTAAAAGATAGAGGTAAATAAACACAATGTACTTGTACAGTCTATAAGCTAGATTTGTTTTTCATGAAAACAATAGAGTCTCCTCTATACTGTAATAAGTACTATAAATTATTTACTACTATTAGTTATAGGGCAGAAATGAAAACATAAATCAATAATTGTACTTGTCTATTTGAATCAATGGCATTTGCCTATCCTCTAATCTATCCTTAATTTACGTATCTATACTAGAGTGTGATGCACAAACAGTATGTGGAAAAATATAGATATTGGTTTATCGATTTCAATTCATCATTAAACTTTAACATTCAGAATTTAACTAATCTAGAATTAAATTCTTTTTCGAAATAGGAAACCATAAATTACTAACTATAAAGAAGCAGAATTACTAACTGAGAATGAATAGAAAATTTGTAGAACCTGGTAAATCTGTAGGGCAACAAACAACCCAAGAAGACTGTTCCACCCAACCAATTCCTAAAAACAGTCAAGTACTACCCTAGGACCCCTGAGCCTGTTCACTGAACAACCAAGAGGAAAAAACTCTTGGAATTAGGACTTCTCCTTGTAGTAGAAAATAAATTCTAAATCTTCAATAGCTAGCAATCCAATAGACCTGCACCAGCATCTCTGGTTCTTCTTAGAAATATGCAGACTCAAGATTGCATTCACAACTAGCCTCCCTATTCGAATCTCTCAGTGATCACCTGATGCACATGAGGAAAATATTCTATAGAAATATTGATTAAGAGCTGCCTTCTCAATTCGAATTTGCCTTTATAGGATGCCTAGGCCTTTTCAGATGTTACTGTGTCATTAAATGAGCTTCCTGCTCACCCCCTCCACCTGGGGGATAATGCCACAGGGGTAGTTGTCCCATAACCAACAGCTAGTGGTGTGATGCAACTGCTGCCATCTGTCCCATACCTTCCAACAGCTTCCATTCCTCCTAATGGGTCAGTGAACACTCATTTAACAATCCTCTTGGGTGTTCGTCTCCTAATTAATTTATTTAAATAATAATATTCAGTAATTACACTCATCCTTGACCCAAAAATGATCATAATTACAAAACTTTGTAATTAAATTTAACATAAATTATTTTGCAATAAAATAATAATTTTTCAGAAATTTGGGTAAGTGACATAGATCATAAGTTCCCATCAATGAAGGGTACATGCCAACACCCATGTTACCAATTTCCAGCTGATAATGAGTAACCTGCGGGACTATGGATCCTGTGGATGCTGTGGAAGAGGAGTTAACGTAATCCAGCTGATTGATGGTCACAATCTTGCCTTCGTGAGGAAAGCAGATAACTCTGAATACAGTGGATGCGATAGCTTTCAGGGCATACATCCTATTCTGACCCAGTAAAAGGTTGTAGTTGATGGGCGCATCAACCACCTCGACTTCAATAGGCACAGACTTACCTCCCAAGGAGACAACAAGGGAAGGGATAATTCCATGTGGCTTAAATGAACAATCGTCGAATGCAGTGAGCGTGGTTCTAGACGCGAGTAGGGGAGGAGAGCCAAGAGATTTCCAACAAGCTAACGACATTACTGATGCAGAGGCGCCTTCGTCAACCATAGTACATTTGACAAAACTCTGAAGGTACACCACCTAGATTTGAAAATCCACGTGGTAGGGCAAGCAAGGTTGGACATCAGTAGTATCGAACTTGATAACAGTGGGACTTCCCCCATCCTGAACTCCTAACGCACTCAAAAGAGCATGCTTCTGAGAAGGATAGGCTTGCAAAAATTCAAGAGCTGACATGGCACACGGAGTTTGGACCAAATATTCTACGATGGAGTAGTTGTGGGTGGCTCAAGCATTAGGATTATGCGTAGAGCACTTGAGAACACCTTTCGGTATCCGCGGCATAATAGAGGGCTTCTCGATATTCAAGGAGTTGTCAGGAGGAGGGGGAGGCTCACTCCCGAAATTGGGTTGTGGTGCATCATAATCGCGCTGATGAGTGGTAACACTAACCTTTGACTGAACCATGTTCACACATCCATAACCACTAGTATTGGAAGAAGACGTTGTCATCTTAGTAGGTCCATAACCGGTGGTGGGAGCATGCGAAGCCATGTTTTGGTGATGAGGTAGGGGATCCTTCAACACAGCTGGGCTCTATGCCAAGTGCTTTGATGCTTCTTCAATACGAGGACATAAGTGAGTAAGATGGTCTTCCCCACAAAGCTTGCAAGGAAACTTCACTTTACACCTCGGTTTACGGTCCTCACTAGCAATTTTTGCATTCCTGAGGAGGGTTGGCATTATCCTTACGGGGTATTGCGATTGCTATTGTTATTCCCATAGTTTCCACCCTTACGATTATTTATCCCCTTTTTGTTACCACCATGTTGTTGGTTACCTGACGGGTTCATCGTTTCCACACTGTGTACATCAGACGATGGGGTGGAAGTGGACAAGGTGTGAACCTGTTCGGGAGTAGACTAGTTTAGCGACAAATTCTACATTTGATTAGCCACCAAATCTATGGGGCGAGTGCTTGTAGATCCAACGATGCCATCGGCATGCGGTCAAGGAACTGACGTGGACTCATGGCGTGTACGCAGTGCGTCAGGGATGATGTCATACAAAATTCCAGACTGAAACTATAATAAGTCTAACTGCTGGACTTTCAAGATAGCTTGTTCCTCAGTCACAATGTCGGACATCGAAACATCCTTAGCAATGTAGGGGAGTAGAGACTTGAGGAACCATTCCAACAGGAACTCTGGAGGAATGTTGGCTTTCACTAACCTCTTCCGCTGATGCCACTCTTGAACATGGTTAGAAATATGCGTGGCCTTGTTCTTGATGTAAGGTAGATAAAATTTTAGTGCTATTATCATAGAGAACCGACAACTGGAAATGATCTAAGAAAACCAAAGCAATCTCGTTAAAATCCCTATAGGTGTTTCCAGGCAACTCGACATACCACTTTGTGGCTGCCCCCGTGAGGGTGAATTGAAATAGTCACAATCTAACGGAATCGTGAATCGATGAGTTGGAGGAGCACCAAAGGTGAAATGTCGTGACATGATCTCCTGGGTCGTCACCACCTTTCCCCTCAAACTTAGTAATGTCCGAAGGGAGCTTGGTAGGGACCGGAGGCCAAGTAGGGTCGTGACACATCAGATCATTCGTGAGATTTGAAAGATCCGGAAGATTCAAGTGTGTAAGGAATGGGAGTTGAGGCTGGAAAGCTTGGTTATAAGCCCCCATAAAAGGTTGGTTAAACAGAACCATGTTATAAGATGGACCAAAATCTTGACCATGAGGATTAAACTGCTGATAATAAGGACCTGACAAACCATAAGCTTTCCCATGGCCATAGTATTGATAACCTCTTCCTTCCTCACCCATTTGAGAGTAATCAGGTATGTGCGTGTTTTGGGTACCATATTGGGGTGGTGGGCTGTACCGGTGGCCAACACTGACTATGTTGTAGTAAGGGTTGCCACCATGAGTATGGGGCATGTATGTACTATTCATCACATGAATCATGTTGTAATGACTATAATGGTATGGTATGTTCCCACCCCCATCATTAGGATTAACTTGAGCAGTCGTGTGGTGACCAGAAGCATGAGAAGTATTCCCAACTCCAAAATTGGTGTGACTAGTAGCAGGGATGGTGGCGTGATGTCCACGTGGATAGGAGATATTCCCACCCCCTACATTAGCATTACTAGTGGCGGCAGTGGACGCAAAAGTATGTTGCATATGTCCACCCTTGTGGTTGGGAGGAGCATTAACATCGGTAAAAGTAGTCCTGGGTTGACGAGTAGCGGCATGTGTATTAGGTGGTGGATGGTGAGTTGTGTTTCAAACAACATTCCTATTAGGTTGGGAAATACTAGGAGGTGGTCTTCTTCCAACATTAGCATTGTTAGGAGGAACGTGACCAGTCCCGATACTATGTGTGTGAGTAGAAAACGTAGCGCCCCCAGCGAGGGTAGTGCCCCCAGTGGGTATAGTATGGCTAACACCATGACTAGTGTCAGCGTGACTACCAAACGTAGTGGAAGGTTCAATTGTACTATGACTAGGAATACCAAAAGAGAGTGTTGTTGGGTTGATCGTAGGACCAGTGTCGTCATGTAACTCTAACATCTCGTATCCATAACTGCGTGGAAACGAAGGAACGAACGGATCGTCATGTTCTTCGTCCTCAGGTATGGTTGGCATTCTGTGAAGATAATTATCCGGATTCGAAGGATCGAATGGATCTTTTTCAAGTGGATTAGGCCAAATAGAACCAGGTTGAGTCTCAGGTGGATCACCTCCCCACTCCTCACGAGGAGTATGGGGATCGAAAGTGTGGTCAACTCTACCCGATGGAGTCGAAGGTTTTTCCTCAGTATCGAAATGTGTAGTAGTCATGACGTATTGGATGTAAGCCTCATAAGAATCCGAAGACTCGGAGGGAGCCCTCCGGCATCCTCTAGAAATACGGTGTGAAACCTCGGCCGGCTTTAAACCATCCAACTGACGGGATCAGTGGAGAGTAGGGCTCCGTGCCACGATATCTCCGGGGGGGATATATAATCAAAACGTCCCCTAAAGGCCAACTATCGATCAAAAACAGTAAATCAAAAGCACACACCTAGAGAAACTACAGCCAAGAGCAGACAAGCAGAGTGGCTAAATGAGCTCTCGACACTAGAGCCGGTATGTCTCGCCTAGGAGAGGCTTGAGACTCCCAAACTATAGCTGGAGGTGATAGAATCAGTTATAGAGACACCCAGGATTCACTGCGTGTACAGGGTCAAGTCCACTACACAAACACAACTGTGCTCTCCAATCCCTATCTGACTCAGGACACAAACAATATAACCACTTCAAGTACCCTGTGTGATACCTAGGTAAGGAAACTATGGTCACCGCAATATAAGCAATGCTCAGGGGGATAGTCACAGGTGGGATCCGTTGTATGGGAAGGGTAGCTAAGCCTGAAGCACAAGAGGACGAACCTCTGGTACCCCCAGATATGAACAAATCCTGGAAATATCTCCCACATTCATCCGGTATCAGAGGGATATCCCTTCAACCAACCTCCTGTGACCTTGTGCTTAACTTTGGCTTGAGTAGATCTTCCTGAGAACACCGATCTATACCATGGATTCCTCCACTCCCTGGTTAGACACCTAATGTTTCATCTAGTAGTCTTGGATTGTTAACTCACAATGATCAATTCCAAGACTCTAAACCTATGCTAGTTGGCGTACCCTATAAATAAAATCAGTCTAATCAATTTTAAGATTAAGCGTTAATTTTAATGGTTGTGATTACTCAAGGAATATGATCATGAAACTAGTGATGTGTAAGACTCAATGGTATGCAAAATCGTCAAATCCTAGACTCATCTATCCAATGAAAACAATGCCCCTAATATGCACAATCAAACCAACAATTTTGAAATAAATATGCAATCCTTTTATATTTCTTTCAATGCACAATCAGGATCTAAATGAAGGAAGAAAGCACTCAATGCAAGATGTAATACATAAAAACAAAAACTCTTTTTTTTTTCTATTTTCTCTTATAAACGAAAGGAAAATGCAAAAAACTATGTTTTTTTTTGTATTTTCCAATATATGGAAATGAAAAATGCAAGCAAAATCCTACTATCTAGTCACTGATATGCCAAGGAGATCACTAAGACAACTAGGCAGATACCAAACAGTAAGACTCAGCCAAAGGAATGAGCTCAAAAGGAAAAAACCAACAAGGCTCAACCAAGAGAAACGAAGAGTTCTAGTCACAACCAAGGCATGGAACAGTCAAGAAACAGGCCAACAAAGACTCAAGATCAACCAAAACCAACCCAGCAACAACCAAAGGTCATAAGCCAACAAAAGCCGGAGTTGTACGCTACTGTCAAAGGAATACCTGTGCGTAACCGCGAGGAGTAGAGCAAATAGAGGCAGGTGTATGTGGGAAAAGCTAAGCTAGCCCGCGGGTGAGGAAAGGTAAATTGGAAAACAGAGAGTCTAATGGCTCAGAAAAAGCAAGTTTTCTATAGTGTATCTCAATGGCAGATAAGTGACACAGAGCTTCGACAAACAACAACTCTAATTATGGACTAATGCTCAAAAAATCCCCAATATGGATGTTTTCCCCCGTGGAGTTACCATTTCTGTGTTGGAGAAAACTCACTATGGCTTGGGGTATACCACAACAGACAGATGACTACCAGAAATCAACTCAATTCTCAGAACTATGCTATATAAATGACAATGCTAAGATAATGAAGAAAATAACCAACCTCGATCCAAACGTTCGATGTAGATCCCCGTTGGAGCTTTTCAACCCGTACACTTGAATCTGCAAATTAGTCTTGAAATCCAATATACAACAAGTACATATAATATATAAATGGCATTAACATCATCAATAGCAATGGTCCATGATATAACAAGTAAATGCAACCCAATGTAAGATAAACAACATTTACAACATTAATGGACAAGAATATGAGTATTTCTATTAATAAACAAGAAGAAGTACAAAGTGATATGACCTCTTGCCAGAAACCAATCTAAACCAAGATATGGATCAATCCACTTGTGCCTCCATGACTTCAATCCTCCATGAATGGCAAACTCAAACTAGATAGGAGTTTGGAAGGTGAACATAAAGGGTTCACAACTACAAGGATCAATGAGTGTAGACTCAAGATAGGGAAAAAATCCACTAGAGTTCTCTTGCTCTTCTTTATCCTCATCTCCATAAGCCATATGTGCTCAATATATAGTCCTCTCAAAGGTAAGTGAAAGGACACATCGAGACGTTACTTGGGTAGATGGAGAGCCAAAGGTCACCCAATGACCGCTTTTTCGAAGTAAAAAGTAATAAACTAGTGATTTTTACCATTTTACTTGATACCCGTGCGCTATAGTGATGCAACTCGCGGCTATGCTTGCTATAATGATGCAACAAGCAGGTCAGAGGAAAAAATTTGTTTGAAGGATATAAAGTGGATCTGAGTTAGTGAAATGGATCCTACAGGCCAAAGAATGATGATTCTCACAAGGTGGAAGATTACGTTGTAACAATTTGATAGTAGTCTTTCCAAATTCCAAATAAACAACTATAAAAAAAAATCTCAAATTACATATGATCAATGATAGCTAAGGTATGGACTAGCATAGATCCATCTTAAACCTGGATCTATTAAGCACCGAGAGGGATCCAATTTCTTGAGGTGTAATTTTTTTATCTTAAATTTTTTAATTACTTTTTTATTTTTGATAAGGTATGAGCTGACATGGAAATGTTACATTACATAACATGAATAGCATGACAAAAGTGACAAACGTGACAACATCTCCCCCATACTGGGTTGTAAGCACCTCACTACTCGCAGTGCAATAAAGTACAATTTATAACATTTAACTTGTGACATAAGTTAAATAACTGTACCAATATTATATTACTACCTGATTATTCTATATTGCTAGATAATACTAAATACTAGTAACATTTACCCAATGCATGCAGTTCCACATTACGAAGACTCTACATTGCCACGTGATTGAGACATGTTCAATGGGCTGTGATGAGATTAGTTTTTTTCTTTTAAAACAATGGTGTCCCTTTCTAACTTCTAAGTAATGTCACAGTCCAACGCTGCCAGTGGAAATCATATGATTTAGCCATAACTTATAAGTGATCAAGTCTTTATATTATATAATAGCTATTTAGCAAAAATTTGAGAATCATTAGCCTATGTACTAAAATAGCATCTCTAATAGCATTATTCAGCATCTCTAATTAGTTAAGCACTGAAGAAGACAAGGATCAACATCTCTACTACAAGCACTGAAAAAGATAAGGATCTCGACTGCCTCAAGCAGTTCATAACTGTGGGTAGAATCTTAAAATACAAAGCATTAGAGACACTTTTCTGTGCGCTATTGACAATCCAAATTTCCAATCAAATATAACAGATTTGTTGGATTGTGCAAGTACTACTCATGTGAACAACAATGACGAAGGCCAAAGCTCTTCAACATTCTAGTCTGTTGTTAAGAAACAGTGCTTGTATAATTGAACTATGAAGTAATTTGAGTCCATTGAATCCTAATACGTCTTCCATACACTGATGATTGGCAACACCTCTGGGACTAACCATTGTGATTCTCACTCCCAATATAGACCTGTTTTGGATGACAGTAAAGAGAAAAAATTTCAAGGCATTGATTCATCATATAGTAATTGATAGAGCACTTGGTGTCGAACACTTTTTATAGTTTTGATGTGCCTATTTATCATGCTTTATATTTTGTCTTTTCTGGAAGATGACACTAAATAGAAAATGAGATGCTTTGTCTATGTATGTTGCTTTTCAGTTTTCACAGTTTGGTGTGCTCTGTATTATTGCATGTTTTGGGGCAGCTCAGATATTACATGATTTCTTTAAGATTTTTCCCTTAGATATTTCTTTTGATAGTCTGAAGGATGTAGAAATTTCCTAGCATTTTCTAACCTATTTCCCCAAATTTCCATGCATAATGCCTCATCAACTATCTCGCCTCTTTTAAATTCTTGTCATTTCTGGTTCACAACTGTTGCCTGTGATGGTTGTGAACCTACTTGGTTTTATTTTTTAAAATATCGTATTTCATTTTGAACTAGGCAAAAATGAACTAACTAGCAATCATTTAAACTATCTTATTTCATTGAGGAATCATTTAATGACCGTTAGCCTGTTTTGTAGGAAGAATAAGATCATTTACTTTGTATCCCCATTTTACAAGACATATTTCATACATGTTGCATGAGCACTACATTTTTAAGTCAGCCTTCAATGGTGATGATTATCTAGCAACTCTAGGGATCTATTTTTGAAGAAAGTCTAGACTTTAAACATTGTTTATTTTGTATCTTCTAATTATACTTTTGCATGAAGTCCTTATCTTCTTTG
Organism: Larix kaempferi; assembly: GCA_027924585.1. Taxonomy (NCBI): domain Eukaryota; kingdom Viridiplantae; phylum Streptophyta; class Pinopsida; order Pinales; family Pinaceae; genus Larix; species Larix kaempferi. The sequence goes on from BSBM01000088.1 coordinate 650,174, forward strand.
TTTTCCATTCTTGAGGCCTATAACCCAACATTATAGACAACCACTTTGCAGAAACAATTTTCCGAGACTAATTAATTTCTCCAAATTTAGCCCTAATGTGAAATACAAATACTGCAACTTGAGTTATGCAATTTGGAATTGAGAAGGCCATGTGTGTGCAAGATGGTTTTGCAAAAAAGCTCTACATGCAGGGTTAAAAATATCTCTTATTCCTATTAAATAATTTAGAAAAGAGATAATGTAGAATATTTTAAGAAAGTGGAATGGAAACTAAATTGAGTACATATATTGGCATATCATAGATTTGTAATTACGGGGATTCAACATTATAACCATTCCAAACATATGCATTTGAGATTTAATAAAAAAAAGAAAATAGATTTTCTAATTACAGGATTCAAATCCTTGCAATATGGCTCTAGCATTTTCAAATAAACCATGTTCGAGAGAATCCCAACACTAAGATACAAAAAATGGGCCACCAATTGACCGTGAACCATAGCCCCACTAACATGGACTCAATATATATTTTACAGAAAACCAGTGAGCGAAGACATCCAAGCCCCCGGTATTCAGTATGGCGGTTTATACCAAATCCATAGACTGAATAACTCAAATTTCTGCATGTTAACTGTAAAGTAATTCATGATTCGTGGTATATAAATTAAGGGTATGTACCCTCGAAAGCAAAGAAAATGTTGTTCCATTAATTCAATAACACCATAGAAAGAAAGACCTTTTCGGAGATTGATTCTTGGAGGAAAATGATAACCTCTATTGCAGGAAAGGCTATTACATGCAAAGGTAATTAAGGCCCAACACTACATGTAAAATACCTTGAATATATTAAAATTTGTTTGACATGAGACAATAATACACATATACCAATAGATACCATATATTGTTTTCATGTTTTCTTACATTTGTAAAATTCCAGAACCAATTAAACATACCGAAAAACAAACTCGAAGTTTTTTTTATATAGAAAAGTGGGAAAAAATGCAATTTGCAGCGCAAGAGAAAGTACCAAGAGGCACCTGTCCAAATAACCCGTTGATAAAATTGCAAAAGACACAGCCCGTTGTTCTTTGGCCAAAGATGCTAGAGACAAATTGGAAAGAGGGAACTGTAAATCAACCCTGAGAATAACAACTGCAGTAGAAGTAGAGCTCTAGAAATATGCAACATAAATTGTGGAAACAGAGTGCAGACCCAAACAACTTGAACTGGCAAACAAAAACGAAGAGACCAAGGCGATAAAACCACCAACCAGCCTACGGATGATAGTTTTCCATAGCCGATACCAAAATAAATGAGGACCGCCCATGCGTAGAGATTGAGGAAGCCGTCATGAAATCTACATAATGAAACCATAGAAAAATACATTCATGTACAAACGCCGCCCGTCAGTTTGGAAAGACAGCTGCATTTAACACAGAAATCCTGAAGCATGCAAATAGGAACGATAGACTGATAAGGGAGGCCCACCCCATATCCAAAGCAGAGTGGAACTTCAATGTGACTGTCAGGACAAGAGAAAGCCTACCAAAGAAGAAGAGGCCCACCATGGGCATGACCCAGTGAGCTGCAAAACCTTCACACACAACGAAAAACCCTGGAAAACCATGGCGCAAAAAACCCTTGACCTCGAACAAAAGCGAACTGAAAACCCAAAAACGAAACTGAAACACGACAGACGGAGGACAACCCGGAGGACAATGCCAACATTTAAGACGTGATGATGCCATCGCGCCACCAACTCCTAGGCATAGGAGCCAAGGCACATGTCACCGCGCACGACGCCAATTAGAATGCAGAAAAATAACACATTAACAATTTCGGAAATACCTGATTTTTCCAAAACAAAGGTTTAACCTTGACACCAGACTCTATTGATAAACAGTCACCTCCAACTAATGCCCTCGGACTAAATACTCGATATCGGGAACATAATAAATGCCTATATTAAGTAACCATACATATGTGTGTAAGTGCACACGGTTTGAGGTACTTGATGTCGGGGACATAATAAATGCGTATATTAAGTATCCATGCATATGTTTGTAAACGCACACTATTTGAGGTGCTCGATGTCGGGGACATAATAAATGTCTATATTAAGTATCCATGCATACAGTGATGGAATTTGATGCGCAAAATGATCGTCATGAGGCATTTTGACCGTCAAATATGGTTAAATGTTTTTGCTACATGGTAGATTTTTTTGATCTCATTTAAACGTATTTTTGAAGGGCATTAAAATTTCTAAAACGTCATCATATTTCTATTATTTTTTGAAGGGTAACAAAATTTAGAAAACTTCATTATATTAGTAGTATTAATATATTTTATCTTATATTTAATTATACTTTCCAAATTCCAACTTCCAACCATACTTTCGCTAAATAAATAGAAACATATATTAAATTACTATTATTTTCATCTTCCATGCCTTTCCATTTTAGAAGTTGCATTGATTTTTAATAGAAAAATAGAAAAAGAAAAAACTCATTTAAGTGAACGGTTTTCCATTATTTTTTTTTATTTTTCTATTATTTTCATCTACATTTGCATGCTATAACAACTAAATGACTTGGAAGTTGGGAGTTTGAAGCTAGTGCAGCCAAAGGCTTTTAAGTTTGAAGACATAATCTTGAAAAGCATTATCAAAGGTTCTTCTTGCATGATTTTTTTGACATTATATTTAGTGTTTTGTTTAGATTTAGAGATTTGTATGAAATATACAACTTTGAATAAATGTTATAAAGTATGTTGTCTGCTTTTTTTTATAATTTTAAATAACATCATTTTATATGTAGCCTTAATTATTTTTGTTGACATGATATTTCGTGATTTCTCCCATAATTTTAGTAATTTGAATTTCAATAATGTATATAGATTCATACATTGAAATTGAAATAAAAATCTCATATATTTTTGTTATGGCTCAATTTCAATGATATATTTCTGTTATGGTTCAATTTCAATGGCTTCTACCATTGTAATGATTGCTAAAACAAGTTTTTGTTTGCTACATGGTTGTTTGTCACGTATTTTTCTTAAACCATATATAAATATAATAGCTTTACAATGGGAATATTGATTCAATTCAAAAGTAATGTGACTTTTACCTCTTGAATTAGGTGACTCATATTTAAAATGACTTCATTGGTTGGTGGTTTAAATGATTGTTTTGAAATTAATCTGGGCTCTGCTCTGATGTGAGGTAAATAATTGGATCTAGGCGAGGTTGAAGCATAACCTCGCCTAGATCCAGTTATTTACCTCACATCGGAGGAAGAGCCCATTGAAGTAGCACATTTTTATTTTTAATTGTTAAATTTTTTCCTTTCCAAAAACAAGGGTTAGAATTTGCTCCTACCCTTGCAGAACGACAAGCAAGTTAGTGATTTATAGATGTAATTTCGAGAATGAAAAATCGATAATATACATTATTAGAGGAATCAAAGAGTGGGCCATCAGAAATCAATTAATAATAATTTTATCTTTATCAATCAAATTTTATTATGTATTTTATTTAAAGAAACAAAAAAGACCCTTTAAATCTTTATCGATCAATCCTTAAATGTAAACTTTCCCTCTAATTTTCGTTGAATTTTTAAGAGAATTATACCAAAGACCATGCTCGCTTTTAGTAAGAAACACATTTAGAATGTATTTTTTTTAGTTTATATATATATATATATATATATATATATATATATTATTGTTATCTAAATTAGCATGATACATCTAATTTTATTGGTTACTGTTAGTTTTTTTAGTTTTGTATATATTGATGTTGTTATTAACTAGTTTCAAAGCAAGTGTTACACAAACACAATGATATATATTTATATATTTATTAGGGATTATAAATATTTATATAAAAATTTGTTTAAAAAAGAAAATGAATTATAAATATTTATATGAAAATTGTTTAAAAAAATAAAAAATATTTTAATATAAAGAATAATATTCCTATCTTTTTAAGCTATATTTTTATATAATATTGATTTTGTATATAAATGATATATAAAATGAATAGGAATGAAGTTAATGGACCATTATGGATATTAATAATGATTATATTAATTTTAATATAAAAATGTTAAGAAAAAAATTATTATTTTGAAAAAAAATTAACAAATTTTGATTATTGAAGGGTAAATTTTTAGGCAAAACTTCATTGTTGAAGGGTAAAAATTTAAACAAAATGTTTAACAACGGGTAATATATAAATCCAAAATGTCAAAAAAAAAAAATTGACGAGTAAAATGAAAACCAAATTCCAACATTGCATGCATATGTGTGTAAGTGCATACTATTTGAGGTTTTCTAATTATGGAAATCATAGCCACCCTACAACCAATTCAATAAGGTGATAGCCTTAATATTGGTTTTAGGGATGATTTTAGGGACGAAATTAACCCAATGGCGAATTTAGAAGGTTTCCAATTTTTTTAGGGGCGGATTTTTATATAAAAGAGGTTTTTGAGAATTAATTTTAATAGCCCACTAATTATTATTTTTTAAATATTCAAAACCTATATAGCCAAAAACATATTTAGAAGGATTTTACAAGAGAAACCAGTTGCCCTCGATTTTTCTGGGAGAAATAGGGGAAAAATTATTTTCACCAGTTCATTTTTCCTTGATTTTTCCTTGGATGCACCAGTTGCCCCCGATTTTTGGGATAGTAGTTCTTGTAAACCCATTCTCCCATGATTTCTGGCATGGCAGTTTTTGGAGTTATTGTCCGCCCTCGATTTCAAGGAATGGTGGTTTTGGAGTCTGATTCGCCCACGATCTGGCTTCTAGAGTGGCAATAAAACCCCTAGCATCACCCATGCTGAATCACATTGGTAAAATTCTTGTTTTCACCCTTACGAGGCTCATTTTTACTGTTTGTTTCAAAGAATCGTGTTACCACCCATTTGTAGCATGTATCTAGAGGCTTGCAAACTGCTTTGGTTGTACATTTCAGGACGTTTTTTAGCATTAAAAGGTATGTGAGCATTAAATTTACAAAGTAGTTTATTATTTCCTATGTTATGAGATTGCATTATTTTCCTATCCCACTCCCTGAATGAAAGAATGTTTATATAAACAATTTTGTTTTAGAAAAGGATGAACGAGCCCTGATTAGTTTCCTTTGATTTGTTTGGATCTTGCAAGCTTCTTTGGTTTAAATTTTCCAGATTTGTGTCATTTTCCTTCTCTACTGTTCTGTATTTTTAATAAACTCTTAGAGAAATTCTAGGCTTTTCTTTGTGACAGTATGGTCCTCAGGTATTTAACCTTTCTTCCTTGAAGGATAAATATTCATAAAGTAGCTTGTACCACAAGCCTATTGTCTTTCAAACAATATGTTGGGTCTTCTTATAAGGTAAATGTATAACATTTTATACACATGATAATTTTGTGGTTCTGGAATTGAAGAAATCAGAGAGGAACTTTGTCTAACATACTAGGCATATCAAGTGTTCTGGATCTAGAATATATCTAAGGCATACATTGCTAGAAGCATGCTTAATGATAGCTCAAATTGTAAAAATAGAGTATCCTTACTAAACATCCAATGTCATCAGCTAGTAATTATCAACCTCCAATGTTTCTACTAGTCTTGAGCCATTGTTTTCCCAGCGGTAACACCAACTTTAATGTTTGCTCAACAAGAATACACTCAAATCTAGGAGAAGTCTTCTTCAAATGATTTCAAATTAGAGGAAACTTTAGAGGTTTCTCTATCTAGCCATCGAATATGATGGTGAAGGAGGAGGTATCATTCAAGGGAATATGCAAAACTATATCTTCATCCACTATTTAGGGTAGATTAATAATACAAAAGAAGCAGAAAGAGAGCATGATGAATCAATGGATACCAAAGGGGCCATGGAATCCAAGAATGTAGTTGCTTATCCCACGGCATACCTAGAATCTTCTTCATTATTATCCCAAGGCTCCTAACCTAGATTTTTTTCTTGTAATTATTAAGTTAGAGTATATCCATTTAAACTATTCTTGTAACCAAATAAATTACGTATATGGTTCAGATTGCCAGTTTTAGTTGAAACCTCTCCAACCAAATAGTTTATACAAAACAGGCAGATTTTGATCTGTTGCAATTCCTAAGTGAATTTCGAATGGGATCATAAAGTCAATTCAAAGACATTGAAATAGTGTACTTTTGTGGAGATTTCAAGTGTTCTTGGAATCAAAATTAGTTAAATGATTAACATCAACATATATTCCCTCAACCATGGACAAATTGAAATATTGCTGACATTTTTGAAGGCCTGTAATTGTTGGTAATATATTTCCATGGAATCTGTTGTGCGACCTGTGCAAATCTACAATCTTAATCAATACTTATATTTGAAGATATGTTCCGTGATGATTTGTTTTATTAAAGGTAAATTTTTCGAAGTTGTTTTAGTTATCTCAAAGAATCAGTGTAAAATATGCCCTTTCTTTATTTAGTATTTGCTTTGGTATTTCTCTCTCCTTGAATTTGCCATCCAAATTATCACATGTTGGATGCAGTGCCTCCGGGACATTAAGATAGGAGAATCAGTTCAATATAGAGCTCTAACAGAAGTCCAAATTCTAACCAGCATATTGCAAATACCTATATACATTTTCTCCACTTTAAGACTCTCGAGTATCCATCCTTCCTATAGAGTCCATAAACATATGGATTGTTGGAGGGTAGGTTCAACTCCCAAATTTTCATCTTAGCGGGGTTTTCTGTTTTCTAAATAGAATTTTCATCTCTATAAAGAGCTTTTCAACCTCTTCCCTTAATTGTAGTCTACCACATGTAGATACTAGAAAGTACCCCTTTGTATTAGTTTAACATGGGCTCACAATCAACCTTCTTATTTCACTCAAAGTGGCAAAAGATTTTCAATCTTGATTTCTAAGATATTGTCGTACATTATGATTAATATGTTTTAAGTATTATTATCAAAAGCAGATTCAACTGCTTGCATTCCTTGATAGTTGATGTATACTTCAATTACAATGAATCCTTGATTGTCTCTGTTGTGGTAGATAGATTATCACCTTGATCGTACCAACCATTTTGGCATAGAAATATATCAATGCATTCTAGATCTTCCCATCTACCAGCAAATTAAAGAAGTGAGTTTGTCCAAATACATATTTTTCTCTCTGCCACATCTTCTACTTTGCATAAGGCTCAATCAAAACAACAAACATAGTGAAATATTTTAAAAAAACATGTTAACACTGCTCTTGGACTGCAAGCAACGAAATAATGTGTTGTCTCAGGAAATAATGTCTTATGATAGACCATGGTTGTTAATCTGTAAACAATTAAAGGTAGGTTGTGCACCATGAAATTTCAAATTTGAGTAAAGTTGTGAAGCTTCAGCAAAAATCTTAGCCTGCTTTGACTCAACAAGCATGTTGATTAATGCCATGAACTGATCTAGATCTTGTCCTTCGTTGAGAGGTGTTGATGACAAAGGTGCGAAGTTTGACATATTTGTTTGAAGAATGAGTACACTAAAAATGGAAAGCAAGGTTTCATGATCAGGATAGTAATCATGGGTAGCAACTGACTTCAAAACCCCTACTACTTGACCAATTAATTTTTCCTTGACAAGAATGTTAAGTTTAAACCAAATAGCCAAGCAAGATCACTGAAAGAAACACAATCACAAGATAGACACACAATATACCCTGGGAAACCCTCATGGGGTAGAAAACCCAGCAAAGCTTTCCTCAATAAGATGATCAACCAAAATACAAGATGTGCTCCTCCTTCCTTTGTCTCCTTAGCTGATCTCCCAGACAAGTGCGCACTCTTCCACAAGTGAGTGAATGATCTAATGAGGAGTTCACCTCCTCTATTTATACTTGACTCTCAACTGACTAAAAGACCTTATGGGGCCGACCTCACCTGGAGAAGTCTAATAACCCCTAAAATATAACTACAGGGCCGACCCACACATGGTGGGTCTAATAACCCTAGTTAATACCAACCCCTGGAGGAATAAACATCTCCAGATACATAATAGGGTTACCTCGGAGGAATGAAACATCTCCGGAATAAATAATGTACAAATATAATATTCTTAGAAGTTACAATATTCAACACTCCCCCTTAACGAGAAGGATATTATAACAACATCTGCAGGAGCAAGGAGTCATTTACTACATCATCTATATATCATCGGAAGCTTTCTTCAATTCATCATCATCAGTAACTTGACTAGTTACTGGAACATCAACATCGTCATCAGCATCGTCATCACATGATCAATCATCATATGAACATCAACATCGTTACCATATCAACATCGTCATATGATCATCAGCATCGTCATCACACGATCATCAGCATCGTCATCACACGATCATCAGCATCGTCATCACACGATCATCAGCATCGTCATCACACGATCATCAGCATCGTCACCACACGATCACCAGCATCGTCATCCCACGATCATCAGCATCATCAAAGAATGATGTAAACCAGTCATGTACCTTTTGAACCGAAGTCCAGGGATGATCCAGTCCTATCATGTTCTCGGAGACCTCATGTCTACGGCTCAGTTTACAGGACCAAAGTCCAAGGATGATCCAATCCTTACCATACATTTAGGACAGCGTCCAAGGATGACTTAATCCTCCACCGTACATTTAGGACCACGTCCAAGGATGACTTAATCCTCCACCATACATTTAGGACCACGTCCAAGGATGACTTAATCCTCCACCGTACATTTAGGACCACGTACAAGGATGACTTCATCCTCCACCGTACATTTAGGACCACGTCCAAGGATGACTTAATCCTCCACCGTACATTTAGGACCACGTCCAAGGATGACTTAATCCTCCACCGTACATTTAGGACCACGTCCAAGGATGACTTAATCCTCAACCGTACATTTAGGACCTACGTCCAAGGATGACTTAATCCTCAACCGTACATTTAGGACCTACGTCCAAGGATGACTTAATCCTCAACCGTACATTTAGGACCTACGTCCAAGGATGACTTAATCCTCAACCGTACATTTAGGACCTACGTCCAAGGATGACTTAATCCTCAACCGTCCACCAAGGACTTCATTCTCGAAGACATACGTCTACGGCTCTTCTTTAGGACTGAAGCCCAGGAATGATCCAATCCCTTCACATGTTCATCAAGAACTTCATTATCGAAGACATACGTCTACGGCTCTTCTTTAGGACTGAAGTCCAGGAATGATCCAATCCCTTCACATGTTCATCAAGAACTTCATTATTGAAGACATACGTCTACGGCTCTTCTTTAGGACTGAAGTCCAGGAATGATCCAATCCCTTCACATGTTCATCAAGACAGAACATGTATCCTCATCATCATAACATGTATCACCACAACATGTATCATCATCATCAAAACATGTATCACCACAACATGTATCATTAACATCAAAACATGTATAATCACAACATGTATCATCATCATCAAAACACGTATAACCACAACATGTATCATCATCATCAAAATATGTATAATCACAACATGTATCATCATCATCAAAAACATGTATACATCTAACCATCAAAAGCATGTATGCATCTAACCATCAAAAGCATGTATGCATCTATCCATCAAAAGCATCTATCATCAAAAGTATCTAGCATGTATACATCTATCATCAAAAGCATGTATACATCTAACCATCAAAAGCATGTATACATCTATCCATCAAAAGCATCTATCATCAAAAGTATCTAGCATGTATACATCTATCATCAAAAGCATGTATACATCTAACCATCAAAATAAAGAATATAAGAGTCCTAAATCTAAATAATTCTAGGTGAGTAAGTGCAAAAAAAAATAGGTAGCCTCATCATTGATGAGATAGGCTTGTTTGTCTCAAACTGTGCTACTCCCCCTTTCGAGGAGGGTTCTTCTGAACTACACCAAGCTTGTCTCGGAAGTGTTCAAACTTTACTCGAGACAGAGGCTTGGTCAGGATATCAGCAATTTGATCCTCAGTGCTTATATACTCTAGCTTGATAGCTCCTTTCTGCACCATATCTCGAATATAAAAGTAACGGATCTCTATGTGTTTTGACTTATCATGAAACACAGGATTTTCAGTCATCTTGATGCAGCTTTCATTATCACACATAATCACAGTGGGGTCCATTTCTAAGTCAAACACTCCAAATAAAAGTTTCCGAAGCCATACTGCTTCACAGCTAGCAGAACAGGCAGCTATATATTCAGCTTCAGCAGTACTGAGGGCCACACTTGATTGTTTCTTGCTGAACCATGAGATCATGGCAGATCCAAGACCATAACATCCACCTGAGGTACTTTTTCTATCTGAGACACTACCTGCCCAATCAGAATCTGAGTAACCATGTAATCTGAGTTCATGACCTCCAAGATAAAATAGGCCAAAATCTAATGTACCTTTTAGGTACCTCATTATATGCTTTGCAGCTATTAAATGAACCTTTCTAGGTTCTACTAGATACTGACTTAGGGTATTTACAGCAAAGCATATCTCAGGCCTAGTATTTGTTAAATACATCAATGATCCAATGATTTGTCTATATAGAGTTATGTCCACTAATTCTGATGAATCATTAACTAATAAATTTAAGTTGGAGTCCATGGGAGTGGCCATGGCTTTACACTCCAACATATCAAATCTTTTGAGAATCTCCACAGTGTACTTACCTTGATTTAGAAAGATTCCTTTTGGTTCTTGCCATACTTCTAAGCCTAAGAAGTAATGCATTAATCCGAGATCTTTCATCTTGAATTCTGAAGAAAGATTCTTCTTACTTTCAATAATTTGTTTCTCATTTCCAGTTAGGAATAGATCATCTACATATAGCAGCAATATAACTGGTTCATCATCCATCACTTTGAGATAAAGGTTTGGGTCAGCTTTACTTTTGGTAAAGCCCATGCTAGTTAAGAAATTGTCAATCCTTCCGTACCAAGCCCTGGGAGCTTGTTTTAACCCATATAAAGCCTTCTTTAATTTGCATACATGAGTTCTTCCATCATTAACCTCAAACCCTTGTGGTTGCTCTATGTATACTTCTTCTTCAATTACACCATTCAGAAAAGCTGTCTTAACATCCATTTGGTGTAATTTTCACTTCATCATGGATGCAAGAGCCATAATAGTTCTAATTGAAGTATACCTGGCAACTGGTGCAAATGTTTCTTCATAGTCAATTCCCTCCTTCTGAGAGAATCCTCTGGCTACAAATCTTGCTTTGTATTTTTCAATGCTTCCATCTGCGGCATGTTTTATTTTGAAAATCCATTTGGAAGAAACCACACTTTTATCTTTTGGTTTGGGAACTATATCCCAAACAACATTTTTCATTATTGACTGATATTCTTCTGTCATTGCTTCTACCCATTCTTTCTTCTGAGATGCCTCTTCATAGCTAGTAGGTAGTTGATCCACAAGATCACACATTAAGGCCATATAGTTGGACACTAGCTTTGGTTTCTTTCTTTCTCTAGTGGAGCCTTCAGGAGCTCCATATCTTTTAGCTCCTTGAATAATATCTCTAGCCCATGCTGGTCTTCTTTTCCTGGATAATTCTGCAACAGGGGGTTCTTGTGGTTCCAGCATGTCATGATCCTCTGGTGTAGCTTCTTCAGGGATGTGAACAGTCTCTGAATTCCTGGGTGATGAATCTTCTTCATAAAATTCTTCAAGTTGACACTTTCTGGATTTCTTGAGAGCTGCTTCCTCATCAAAGGTTACATCTCTACTTATTTCTATATGATGGAAACCTGGTATGTAGATTCTGAAGGCTTTGGAAGTTTCACAATAACCAACAAACATTCCCTTCTTACCTGAGGGATTTTCTTTTGGAATGTGGATGTACACAGGACACCCAAATATTTTAAGATGACTTACCTCAGGCTTCTTACCTGTAAACACTTCTTCTGGAGTTTTGAATTCAAGAGCACTGTGAGATAATCTATTTTGCACATAAACTGTTGTCTTGGCTGCTTCAGCCCATAAGTACATGGGAAGATCTTGGTCATGTATCATGGTCTTCACAGCTTCCATGATTGTTCTATTTTTCCTTTCAACCACCCCATTTTGTTGGGGATTGTAAGGAGTAGTTAGTTCCCTTTTAATTCCAGCTTCTTTGCAAAAGTCCTCAAATTCCTTTGAGGTGAATTCTCCGCCATTATCTGTTCTGAGAGTTTTGATTTTCTTGTCTGAAAGATTTTCTATTAGAGCCTTGAACTCTTTGAATTTTCCAAAGACTTCATTCTTACCTTTCAGGAGGTATATCCAAGTTTTCCTTGAATAGTCATCAATGAATGAAAGATAGTATTCAAACCCACTTAAGGAAGTGGTGGGCATTGGACCACATACATCTGAGTGTATAAGCTCTAAAATGTTCTTAGTCTTTGTTTCACTCTTTAGAAAGGGGTTCTTGATATTTTTCCCTTTCTTACATCCTTTACATGAGCCATCATGATCAACTTTTAAATCTGGTAATCCTATGACTACCTTGCTTACATAGGGTAAGGCTTTAAAGTTGATGTGAGCTAATCTTCTATGCCATAGCTCACTGGGGCTAGAGATCTCATGTGCAAGGGCAGCTTCTGGATGACCCTTGAGCTTATAGAGACCTCCTTCTTCTTCACCAATAACAACTGCATCTTTAATTGTCTTCCCTTTGGACCACATGAGTACTTGTCCATCTATGAAGGCTGTTCTGAAGCCTTTCTTATCTAGTGCTGAAATAGAGAGAAGGTTCTTCTTTAAACCAGGTACATATAAGATGTCTTTCATCTTCAAGGGTGTTCCAGAATCTAGCTTATAGCTAGCTTCACCAATTCCTTTGATGGGATATTGGTAGTCATCTCCTAGAGATACTTTCTGTGAAGAAGACTTTTCTTCAAGATTTGAGAAGGTCTTCCTTTGACCTGTCATGTGCTTGGAAGCACCACTATCAATGAGCCATGTATCTTCTCCAGGAGATACAGATCCAGAGAGTGCGGAGAATAGAACATATTCTTCTGGATCTTCTTTCTTCACCTTACATCTTTTCCTTTTGGGTTTTACCTCTACCTCTTCTTCTTCTTCATCTTCTTCCTCTTCTTCTTCTTCACTATCATTTTCTACCATATGTGCATGATGTCTTTTGTGGAAGACTTTCTTCTTTTGAGAAGGACAAAATTTGGAGATGTGTCCCAATTTATGACAATTGTAGCATTCTACCGTGGAAAGATCTCTTGCTGAAATGGGTCCTCTTCTCTTGTTAGATCTAGAGAAGTGTTGAGATCCTTTGTGGTCAACTCTCTTGAGATGACTCATTCTTCTTCTTTTGGTATGAGTGGCTAAGGCTTGGTCATCCTCTTTGAGAAGGGATTCTCTATTTGCAACCCTAGCTTCTTCTTGAACACAATCCTCCCATACTATATCAAATTTCATGCTCTCTTTCCTGGCACACATGGTTTGTATAAATGACTCCCAAGATCTGGTGAGACCATTGAGGGCAGTCATCACAAGTTCATCCTCATCAATGGTATCACCAATTGCATCTAGTTGTTCCTTGATTTGTGAAACCCTTGAGAAGTAGTCTTGAATGGATTCTCCTTTGTGCATCTTGGTACTCTTCAATTTAATCCTCAGGTTCATCTTCCTATTGATGTTCTTCCCTTCATACATTCTTCCTAAGGCATCATACATTTCCTTTGGAGTCTTCTTGGAGGCCACTTGGGGAATCAAGTGGTCTTTAATGGAATCATCTATGATTCTCTTTTCACTAATCAAATCTTTCCTATGCTTCTCTTTTGCTTCATCTTCTTCTGGTTCTGCAACTTCTTCCTTGATAAACTGAGCAAGATCATTCTCTTCAAGAATGAGACCAATTCTGTATTTCCATGCCCGGAAATTCTCTATGCCTTCTAGCTTGTCTTCAAGCTTAGTATTTGGAGCCATCTTCTCTTGGGGGAGTCCAAGAGACAGAGTAGACTTACTTGGAAAGTTACTTTTCACTTTTCCGGAATCTGAAACAGAATTTTATTGCACTTTTGGTAGAATTAGGGTTTGACTTTCCCGGAGTTCTACTTAACCAAAAATTTCGATCTATAGCTTAAAAGAATGCTCTTAAGAAGGGCTATCCAACCATGTAATCAGAAATCAAAAATTCCAACTTTTTTCTGAAACCAAAATCTGACGTATCGCACTTTTGGTAGAATTAGGGTTTGGAATTCCTGGAGTTCTACCCAACCAAAAAGTTCGATCTAGGGCTTAAAAGAAAGGTATTGAAAAGGGCTATCCAGCCATGCAACCAAAAATCAATAATACCAACTTTGGGATGAAACCCTAACTTCACCAAAGAGAGAGAGAGAGGTATTCTTACCTCGTGAAAGATGTCCTATTCAGTCTAGCTCTGATACCATGTTAAGTTTAAACCAAATAGCCAAGAAATATCACTGAAAGAAACACAATCACAAGATAGACACACAATATACCCTGGGAAACCCTCATGGGGTAGAAAACCCAGCAAAGCTTTCCTCAATAAGATGATCAACCAAAATACAAGATGTGCTCCTCCTTCCTTTGTCTCCTTAGCTGATCTCCCAGACAAGTGCGCACTCTTCCACAAGTGAGTGAATGATCTAATGAGGAGTTCACCTCCTCTATTTATACTTGACTCTCAACTGACTAAAAGACCTTATGGGGCCGACCTCACCTGGAGAAGTCTAATAACCCCTAAAATATAACTACAGGGCCGACCCACACATGGTGGGTCTAATAACCCTAGTTAATACCAACCCCTAGAGGAATAAACATCTCTAGATACATAATAGGGTTACCTCGGAGGAATGAAACATCTTCGGAATAAATAATGTACAAATATAATATTCTTAGAAGTTACAATATTCAACAAAGAATACCACATATTGTGGATTATCAATTCCAAATACCTTCGTATCATCAATCATTTCCTTCACATACTTCTCATTGCTCTAGAAGAAATCTCACTGGGATTCTTGCTGACTGAAGCCTTCTCTTCAAGATTTAATTTCTCGATCTCAACTGCTCAACACTAACTTCCCTACACTAAAAAATCCTATTGATTATCTTCCTTGAACCTGCAGCAATGGCATAAACAACACTGCTGTTAAAATCCTCAACATCGGGTGCCAATATTTTCCAATAAATAGCATATCTCTCTTCAATTAGTTGCTTTTTCTCATTGAAACAAGTTCGGTTGGAGCAGTCTCTTAGGAAAAATTATCGTCCAACTGTAAACATGCTCAATCTAGACAAATACAAGCTAGAGTTGTGAGAAACCTTTTGTTTGAAAACTTAAAAGGAACTATACTGCTCAAGATAGTTGTCCAGATCTTGCATAGAAACATCCTAACTATGGGCTGCAAAAGTCAACCATAGTTGAGTATATCCTCTATAATATAATATGATGTTCTTAAACTCAAGTTATGCTCATTAGTGGAATCCCCCTCAAATACTTCATTGGGTACATGAAGAGAGAACAAATAATTGCAGGGATCAAGCTTGTTAGCTACTTCATCCTTGGATGATGGACATTGAATACCATCCTCAACCTTAGAAAATGTTGCAATAGAGTTGCCTCCTTGAACCAATCTCAAAAGCATTGATTGTCACTAGTCAAGTCCACACTATCCTGGTTATCTATAAAATGAATGACAAATCTTGGGATTTTGATCGCAATTTCGTCTATGGACTCATATTGGTTGGAGAATTTGATTCAACACTACACCCTTTTATTGCTAAATTTTATAAGTTGCCTCTACTCTTATTATTAGCAATTCAAAATTTCACATGTGCAATAACAATAAGATAAGTATCATTGAAAGAAATAAGATCACAAAGTACACACAGAATTATCTAGGGAAACCCTCATGGGAGAGAAAACCTAGCAAAACTTCCTCAATATAGATTCAACCAAGTACAATGTCAAAAAAATGCTCTCTCAAGGAGAGTATACCAAAAAACAAGAAGTATGCTAAATCAAGAACCAAATACCAAAACTCTAGCAAGACTGACTTCTTCTCCTCCACTTCTCCTCATTCGCTATTTCTCTCTCTTCCTTGTATGCTAGACTTGATCAGACAAGTATGTGTATGAGTATGTTCTTCAATGAGGCGTCAAGTCTCTTATTTGTACACATTCTAACCTAAAAATGAGTTGACACAACCCTAGGTCGACTCGCTAACCTTGACTAGGCCAACTTGACTTAAAACAATACAATTTAATATAACTTACATTTTTATAACGATCTGACTTGACATATCCACAAAAGGGAATTTTACATGGTAAAATAACGACTCAAATACATGGAGAATATCCTCCAAAGTTACATTATTCTTCAACATTTATGTTTAATCCAGTTGGGGTTTCAAGTTACATATGTACCCTTTATGCTTGTTTCCCTGCATGATGTTTTCCATGATTTTTGATGAGAAAGCGGTTGGTTCTCTATGATATAATTCATATGCATGGTGGGATATAGAGAAACAAATGGAGTATCGTTCAGAATGAATATTTGGTTAGAGATTTTTTCTTTGTGGGTGTGGGCCCTAAGAAAACAAAGTCATGGCCTGGATTGGTATTAATTACTGTAGGATACAAGCTCTCATATCTTGAGTATTGATTTAGTAGGTCATTCATCATTGAACCTAAAAATGCTTTCTTTCGGAGCCATCTTTCTTTCTTCTATATTGGCTCTCTTTGTACATTTTTTGGGGATTGACTCTCCATCTCTTGAGTTGGCTCTTTTTTGGTTATGTTGGGTCTTACCACTTACTTTTGATAAGAACCACCTTAGTGCTCACACTTTGTATTGACATCATGGTACCACATAGTCTCATCACTCAAAAACTATATTGTAAAGCCCTAAAGGGCCACACTTCATGTCTCTGATGAACCATTTTGTAGAAACCATAGTCCCTTATTCATATCTGCAAAAGGTATTTACACAAAAGAGATAAACACCTGGTCTCATAACCTTCTTAAATGTTCCTACAACATACTAGAACAGACCCTTAGGCCTCACGGCCTTCATAAGAATATTCTCAGCAAGTGGACCGAACCCCAAGAAGGCCTAAACAAGAAGATAAAAAATCAGAATGAAACCACGGCTCAGTCATAGATGGAAGAATGGGCCTTAATGGAATCACACATGGGTAAGATGAGGCTCGACTAGATAGATCAGGACTTCAGAAGTTCACAGGTAAGAATTCTTCTCCTTAAAATTCGAAAAAGGGGATATAACCCTCTCCCACAACACTTTCACTCTAGAGAATTCTAATTTTATTCCAAAGATAAAGGATATGGGCCCATAAATATATTCCCACATCTAATCTTGTAAATATCAAGCTTCAATTGGCTATTTTAATGGTGTTTGGCCAACTATATCAAAGTTTTAAGGATGGATTCACTCAACTTCACTAACAAAATGTGATGTAGCATATTTATTTACTAAGGGATTCTTTATTGTTCTCTTTGAAGATGTTAAATATTTCAAGATATTTTTGTCATTATGACCTTGATTTTGGGGAAGAGAGGGCCATTTTATTGTACCGTAATTTTTAGATTTCAAGCCTACCTCGATGAATATGTCCATAATTAAGATCTAGGTTTGGATACAAACTTGCCTATACATTTGTGCCATATATCAATATCGAAACAAATTTGAGTTACTTTTTGCAAATTTATATACTGAATGAGGATAGGCTTGGTGTTGGGCTCTTGAACTAAGAATGAAATTCTATGGAAATAGATATGAATGGTAGTTTATAAAATCTGATCATTATTGAGATGAAATTTTTAGCTACAATCAGATCTTTGATTATGAGAATATGGCATTCTAGTTTAGGATTTGTTAGAACATAGGGCATCTCCAAGACTCTTTCCTTATAGCTTGTGAACCCTTGAGAATGAAAGGTCATTCCTCCAAACCTAAGTGATGTCACTTTGAGAAGTATTTAGAATTTATATATTCTCATATTGCATAATCATACTTACTAATCAATCAAAATAGGGCACTTTCCTATTAGATCTAGTTGAAGTGCCCTTTTCACATTTGAAGGGTGTGGAAGTGAATAAGGTTTTAGTGGGATCCTCCTTTTAATAATTAGATGGACTCTGAGATACTTCTCCAAGTATTCCCACATCTATTAAAATTCCACAGGAGGGTCATCTCAGGACACCCTCAACATACTTTAGCTCCAGAACCTTTAAATAACACCAAACTGATGCTATAGAAGGTTTTCTGTTGGGGCATTTATTACGGTTATGAAGATATAGCTAGGAATGTTGATTCCTAGATTTCATCTAAGTGTGCCCTAAATTTCATTTAAGGGTTGTTACAGCTGAACATTAATATTGTTTGGGGCTGAAATTATGCCTAGATCTTCCTTTTCTAGGGTTGTTTATGCCCAAAGGATTTCCCAGAACTTGGGGTGTAGTGCTTAGATGGATTCAAAATTGTCTAAACATGACTCAGGATTGCCTAGACTTCATGTTTTAGGGCTTTTATTATTCCCATAATTCTTTTTTGAGATCTGAATTCAAGAATCCACCTATTGCTGCTCAATATAAGTCTGAGAATGACCCTCAGAAGATGCCAAAGTTTTCCAAATGTTTCTGTTAACAAGGGACCGCCTTCGGTTATATAACTTTATTTATGAGTCAAGTTTACCATAACCCTTTATTGAATTAATCCTTGATTGGAGGTATTGGAGGTATTGGAGCTCTTGGTTTCTAATTTCGAGGTTGTTTATTCAAATTATTTTCTTCACATCTAGACATGTCACCTTTCCGCTAGCATTATCAACAACCCTGTCTGCAAATCTGGGTGTATTCTACTACTGGTTTAAGACTGGAGATCCTAATCATGCACAGATCTTCTCCAGGAACAGGGATCCATTTATGTTTTACACAGACTTACACCAGGATGAGAAATTAGGTCTCTTATAGCTGTCTTCACCTATGGAATTGTTGTTTTAACACTGTTTTGCCAATGGGCATGCCTAAATAACACCTAGGATGCCTATTTCAGATTTATATTGCCTTCGTCTTTGAATTTTGACATGCAAAGAGATTTGAAGCCTTCTCTTTGATATGGAATGCTTGTGTCCTCATGGTTAAATGCTACCTTCAACTAGGGTATCATCACAAGACACAGTGGCACCAACATCTTAGGCATTGTTTATGATTGCTTGTTGCTGGTTTAGGTCCTCAATGTGGCCAAAAATTCCTATTGAGGCTATTTTAAGGCCCAAACCTGTGTAAATGTTCCTAAAACCTCTACTATAGACTAGCTTGCTGTTACAACTGCACTCAGATCGTTGGTTCAATCAATATATTCACTCATATTTGGAGGATTCAGGGCTTGGTACTTCAAACAATGCCCATAATTGCTCAAAGTGTGCCCAGAAAGATTGTATGCAACCCCAAGTGAACATCATGCAAATGGGGGGGGTAACAGATCTCACATGTAACGTACCCATCTTGACCCTATTGCATTAAGATTGTAAATGATGTAAATCATGGTGACGAGCTCAAGGCCAAGGCCTTTCCATCGATTTATCGTTTTATGTATCGGAAATTAAAAATAGATGCCTATGGTTCTTGTGTTGGACATGCACAATGTAAATTAAGACATCTTGTAAATACGAATTTAATGAAATACCCACAACTAGATATGCAATGCAACAAGAGATGGGGGCATGATTCTACAAGGAATAGGGAGGGAAATTATTCAAAGCCTTGAACCAATGGTGTTAATCCAAATGTCAATGAAGGAACCCATAAACCCTCAACTACCCATTTTTGACTTATGCACTCAATC
This sequence comes from Larix kaempferi, assembly GCA_027924585.1. Taxonomy (NCBI): domain Eukaryota; kingdom Viridiplantae; phylum Streptophyta; class Pinopsida; order Pinales; family Pinaceae; genus Larix; species Larix kaempferi. The sequence goes on from BSBM01000088.1 coordinate 670,060, forward strand.
ATTTAATTCTTCCAGGAGTTCGTTGAGATAGTGAATGCATTGGGACTAAAGAGGTATGGCAGCCAATTTCATGCATGGGAAAGCCATCTACCTGGGAAAACATATTCTTGCTTCTTGGGAAAGAAAATGCCCATGAAATGGTTCCCGAAGCCATTATTCACCCATGGTCTTTTCTTTCTCACGCAGTATGAGCTAGCTGGGACTTTCTCCTTCATGTTTTCCCTCATTTTCCTGTATTTTCCATGGTTGGGAACTCGTTTTTGTATTGGACAGTGGTTGGGAAGAAGGGAGTCAGGATTTTGGGGTTTATGGAGGCCACTTTTTCCCCTTGAATGCCCAAGAACATTTTCTGAAAACAATTTATCTCTCCCAGGGTTGATTCCCCATCTACATTTCGTTTTTGTTGCCCACGTTTTTCTTCATACCCAACACTTGTGATTTTGGGTTGTTGTGAGCATCCCTGTTTTGGTTTGAACTTATGAGCAAGAAATCAGGAGTGGAAGTGGACTAGAATTGGCTTGATAAATCTAGTGAGGAAGGAAACCTCTCAAGAAGATCCAAAGGGCTGGCTACTCTTCTATCCACACTTTGGACAATGCTAGATTGGAAGGTATGGCCTGAGGGACTATGTAGTAGTGAAGGGAATACTTCCTTGTATTGGGTGTGTAGGTAATGTGGGGACCAAGCTAGATAGATCTGGTAGAGGTATCCATGGCTCTGTGAGTGAGCCACTAGCTTAGCAATTCATTCCCTTCCATTTCCTTAGCATCCTGATAAACCCAACTGTGGATTGGCTTGGCTGATTTTTGGTGTATATTGGGCTATGTGTGAGTCTGTTGTTCCCTGTTTCCTTGTAGAAATCATGCCCAACTCGGGGGTGGCAGTTGTGTTGTGAGATTGACAAGCACAATTGGCCTATGGTTGGGTGGAACATTGCAATTGCATAGCCAATTGCTCAGGACTACTTTGCATTAAGATAAGTACTCTCTCTTGTGTTAATTTTGTAATGTATTTCATTTGATGAATACCATGAATATCTTGAATGTATACGCTGTGTTTTCTTGTATATATATATATACATCTGCATGTGTCTTTTTATATTCTATGCATTATGTTAATAATCATGGGGCTAGATGCCCGATTTTAGCATCACGTTCTCTCCCTATCGCTAGTAGGATGGGAGGGGACATTACACCAACACTATCAAATCCTCTCAAATCAAATCCTAGAGGTTTTATTCATGGCGTAGCCTACCAATTTTGCTAATTTAGTTAATCCTTGAATTTTCACTAACTTGGTTGGTTTGAAGATTCCATTTGAGGTAATATGGGTAAAATAATGGAATAGTGCCAACCTAGTTGGGCAATGCGGTTAGGATCAACAATCAAGAGGGTTCAAACATGATGGAAGGAGGTGTAGTTAGGTCATTTTTAGCATGCTCTAACTAACCACATGGATTTCCCCTAAACATATTGAAATTAAAAGGATGGCCCTTCCAAATTTTCTCCTCTCAACATTTACAAATTAGTAGTAGTCTAGTAGATAATGTGCAACCATGACCAATAAAATATAGCAACAACCCTTCAACATACTGAAATTTCAACAAAATCTAAGTACTGAATAGTGATAACAATTGGCTATAAGGAGGGTTTCACCTCAACCTTATTTATTCTCATTGGAGCAACTTTTCCCTCTTCAATGATTATTACAACAAATTTACAAGAGTATTTAAGTAGTCTTCCATAAAAATACAAAAGAATAAAATGAACCTCAAATCAACATGCCCTTAACTTCTTTATTCTAGCTAGATATTCAACTAATCCCTTTGGATATTATTCGCACATCTTTTGCACCATTTGCCAAATAGTTTTTTATTTATTTATATGTGCCTACCCTAGCGAAGCCATAATTAGGGCCCACTTTCATTATGGTCAATTATGGTTTGCAACATCCACATAATGCCATGTGGAAGCTCTTCAAGGTAGGGAACACCTCTTAAGGATCTTCTAAATCCTAGTGGACCTCTTCTTTCCTCCACATGAGTGCTCCAATAATAAATGATCTTTTCTTCTTCAAAATGACTCTTATATGTCCTTTTTTAATTAGGTTAGGGGTGATCTCTCAACCAGTTAAATTTATCTACAATAATGAATTTTCTTCAAACTGGGAACCCTCTTACTAGTGACAACCTTATCGACAACATATACAACAACCTATTTCACATCATTCCAGATGAATCTAGCCTTCTTTGTCCTTTGGCATTCCTCCATGAAGGTCATTTAAAATTAACACCTCTTCATTCATTCCAATATGTCATTTAAGTGAGCTTTGATAATTTCAAGGGTTTTTAAGGCTCACCCCAGCAATAGTGTTCTCTATTTTGCACCTTCAATATCCAAGTGGTAATAATCAAGGTTCTTAAGGATTAGAATGTAAGAGAACTTTGGAATCTTCAACTTCATGTTGAACCTACATATGCATTTCTCAGTAATATTCGTGGGATGCATCCCAACTGCATATCCTGTAGCCCCACATCATTCATACAACTTTATTCATCCAACGATTGTACATATCAGGCATGAACCAAATGTTAAGGAGAACACATGCAAAATGAAACAAATTCTACTCTAATGGTCACATGATCCTTTTTTTTCTATGCTACTTTGGAATCAAATGCCATCAAAGTAATAAGTCTTCAAATATTTCCCATTCAGAGGTAGTTATAGCTTAAGTAGAAAGCATTTAAACCAACAAATCTTCAATTTTTGTACGGGCCAAGGCACAAACTATCAAATTTCTCATACTTGCCCAATTTCTCACTTTTTTTAATCCCACATGATAACACTTCCCTTTTCTCAAAATCATAATCAAGCCTTCTTGTCAAACTTGGCTTTGACTTTGCCTTTATTTCCTACCAACTATTCAAAGGACTCGATCTTTCTTTCTTCTAGCTCTACCAAATGATCAATTGTCAAGTAAACTACGTGGTGATCTAAAGTGAATTGTTGCAATGACTTATATAATAGTATCTTCTAGTGGATTTCCAAAGTTACATTCATTCCATATACCAACTCAAATGGGATCTTTTTGCAGCTTCTTTCTTGGTAATCTGATCGGCCCATAAGGAAAATTTGAGTTTGTTGTTGCAATAGTTCTTTTTATCACCCAAGGTCTTATTTATTATCACCCAATACTTCTTGCTAGACTCAACCAATCCATTCTTTCGTGGATAATAATTTGACAAACATGCCAAAACAAGGCCATAATGAAAGCAGAATTTTTCTCACTCGATTGACCTGAATGCGTGGGCATTATTTGTAGTTATCTTGGATGGAATGCTAAATTTGGTGACAATTCTTTCCTCCAACAAATTAATGATTACTTTGCGGGATGCCTTCTTCATGGGAATTGCCTCCACCCATCTTGTGAAGTGATTTGTCACCTTGATAAAATTGATTTTAAACAACTGCTAGAGTTTTCATGAAATTCTCTAATAAAGTCTAACCGCCATTGTTGAAAAGGTGCTTCTACCACCATGGGTTGCAAAGGTAATGCTGCCAACTTTTGTTTTCCTACAAAGAGATGACATGTTGGCATGACCTAAGAAAAACATGAACATTAATAAATATTCTTGGCCACTAATATTCCTATCCCTCAAAATTTTATGCGCTTTAGTTTTGGCTACAAAATGTCCTTTGCATAACCCAATGTGCAACTTAGTGATGAGCTCCTCTGCTTCTATAAACTTTTGGATTTTTCCAACCCAATTATCCTTGGATCAAACAATAATTTGTTTCTTTCAACCTTAATTATCTTCTCCTATGATTTGGCATGTGATTTGTGAATGGCATGTTGTGCAAGTAATAAATAATGTTCCCGTGCCACTCATTCTACAACTCTTCAAGTACTACCAAGGTCATATCTGGTCCCAACTTATGTTCAAGTTATAATGCAGTTTCATTTCCTTTTGTCAACATCTTGGCTAATCCTTGACTTTTCACTAATTTTTCTATCCTCATTTTATTGATCATGATGTATTCTACAACTGATAGTATGGCATCCTATTTTCCCTTTACTGTTGTTTTTTCACCCATAGGGCTACTCAGAATTGGTCTTACGGGGCTATTTACTACTAAAACTATGCCCAGACTTGCCTAGATATGAGGTCTGTTGTTGTTTGAAGGTTAAAAGAGGCCTGGAACATGTACATAACTGCCCATAATTAAAGATTTTGGGTTGTTTATTGTTGTTTCTATACCCATAATTACCTAGATTTGAGATTCATTGTTGTTGGGAGGCTAAGATATGCTTTGAAGATCTCCCTTCTAATATTTTCTTTCTATGTTATGTAAATTTATATTGTTACTAGGATCCTATGTTTGATAGTACATCTGCCATTTTGATATAATATATAATAAGAATAACCATGATCACTACATATGAGGTAGTTATGAACACTTATATGTAAGTTTTGGGATTGAGTGTGGGATTGATCTTTCTACTGCGTCTTTTAGGGTTGTTGCATTCACAAGTGATAATACAAATAGGCATGAATGACAATTCAATAGTGATAATACAAGTTGTCTTTGTTAAATATTTACTTCATTTTGTTAACTATTTGCTTCATGGATGACTACCAAGGCCTTATTGTGAAGCAATGTATGGCTATAGAGATATTTTGAATTTAAATTGTTTTAGTTTTCAATGCAAGTTTGACCACCTCTAAAGTTGATTAAGATGCTATCATGGACAATCATAAATATTTCTGCCCACCAGTTGGATTTAACAATTGAAATTGTCACTCAAATCCTAGGATTTTGTTTCATAGAGTGTGTTATCACTAAAAGATGTTCCTTAACTGTAGAAGGAGCATGGCTAGTGAATCTTTAAAATTATTGAAAGGATGGAAAGATTTGTAAGTTGAAAAGCAGATGAATATAACAAAGATCAAGCAAATAGATGAGAGTACTGAACAGTGAATGTATAAACATAAACAAGGCAGAAAGATCACGAGAATGAACTCGTATAAGGAGAAGACAAGCTCTTTCCAGATCATTGATAAACGTATAAACCATCCACAAGAAACCAAGTATTAGAAAGAATCATGGACACAATATAATATTTATCAGTTCAAAATCAAAATGGAACAGGCCAATCTCAAATACAATCACTTCAAAGCCCTCTTTGAAAACCTAGAAATCAAATACATGCCTGTAAAATAATAAAAATATCAGTCTAATCTCCTATTACATTCTCAGCCCTCTCGACTGGAACTCTCCTCCTCTCTTTAGATTTCCATATTATTATTTATATAAATTACATTCACTACCAAGAAAGTTTTTAGATCCATGATAAATGAATCGAAAATTCCTAATTCAGGTAAAGAGATAACACAAAATCTAACTCTGAACTCAATCTAGCTTATTTTGAACACAAAATTATGGTGACCAAATCTGAGATCCATTTTTTTATTGTTCCTTGTATCCTTGAAGGCTCAAAGGCTACCCAATGATGCTCATTGAATCTCTATAAATATGGAACTAATTTCTGATTGTTGATCATTATCCTGGAAATGTGGAACTGATTGTTGAAGATACTGAATCGATGCTTCAAATCTGGAACTGTTTTTCCAAAAAATAATCTCATGATATGCTTGAGGAAAAGAAATCAACACATATGACTGCTATGTTGTTACTTGTCAATTTTATCTTTAGAAGTAGCTACTAGGTGCTCTTTTTTCTTTATACTCCATTGTAGACAGCATGGCACTTTTGACATTTGATACTTAACATCCCGTGAAGACTTGTGATATTACTTTACAGTCTCGGACACTTGGATAATGTCACTTTGAGTTTGAACACTTGCCTGGTGTAAACTTGGCACTTTTGAACACTTATGAATTTTGTTCCTAAGCACTTGATAACCCTTAACACCTGTCACTCAAGCGTCCAACAATTAATCCATTGGTGGATATGTAATGTCATTGAGCTTCCATTTTCTAGTGTATAGCTTCAAACCGAAGACAAAAACAAGAGAATATTTCTTATATTTGTAATTTGGCAATATGATAAAGGAAGGACCAATTAATGAAATAGCCCATAATCTCTTCCTTTGGCGTACTTGGTAATTGAAGACTTTAGGAACTTATGGTTGGATAGTTCCTTTAGAGGTTGGGTCCAATGCTTAAGTAACTTTTGCAAACGTGAAATTTGAGTTTGGATTTTAAAGATTGGGTTAAAACCCAACATTTTTTATTTGCCAATATAACAATGATTTAAACCATTCCCTTTAGGCACTTGACACTTGGACATACATATGACTTAACTAGGAGGATGGACTTAATGTGAATTTGAACTTCAACTTTGGAGATTGAGTTATGACTTAAGTTGAACGTACAATCTTTCAATAAAATACTTTTCCATTTTAACAAATAATCTCCAAATAATATTACCGATTATTGAAATGAAATTAATAAATAATTTCAAAATAATCTTTAAACATTTGAGGTAGTAAAGATAATTGGGCATAATTTTGGTAAAATCAAAAGAGCATAAGATTGATCTAGAAAGGTGGAAATTTAGACTCAATGACAGGTTCAGACATCTTGCAACATTTATTTAATTGAGGATTAAGGAGATAGGGAACTTAATTGACGAGGGTTTGAAAAACTGAGTACAATTTTCTTCCAGGTGACTTGGTTCGGTGACTTAGGTCTCAGATACGATTCAAGGAGAGAAGAAAAACCAAAACATGAAAATTTTGTTAAGGTGGATTGTGGTACTAGCAGAGTGCATCCAATCTGTAGTTGTACATTACTCATTTACATTTTAAAACATATAATGGAAATTGTATAGATAAAGCAGAACCTTTGCTACCCATTGTGTTCTATTTATTTATGTGTGATTGTCATTGATATTCTTGGTCTATTAACCTTGTTCAACTCCTTTAAATGTTCACGCTTCTTCTAGAACCATAGATATTCTCATCCATGGGTTTGGCATCCAAACCCAGGCCACACCAAATTAATGTTATCATAGTGAGACAATAGTTTGTCAGTGCATAACAAGCTCTAATGGCTAACTAGTGTTCAAGTAAAATTATTGGATCACCGATAATTAAAAAATCACGTGTTGTATTATTGTCTATATGAGATAAAGTACATGAAGTACAAAGTTACACGAACAAATCCACACTCAACATGACCTCCCAAGGTGCTAGTTGCAAGTGCCAACACTTCTAATGGATCATATACGACATGTCACACTGCCTTGCAATATAATAGATGTATAATTAGTGCACACATATCTTGAAGATATTTGTTGCCTTGACTACACCTACCACAACATCTAGATCCATCATAAGTGATCTATTTGGCATATAAAACCCATTTGAATTCCATGTGAGCATATACATACTACAATATGAAGGGAAAATTGATGTCCAAATTTTAGAAGGATGGTTATAGAAATTTGGACCCTATTCTAGTGAATCGTTTCACTAACAAAGAGAAGATAAGCTTTATGCCACTTAAATTTACATTGAGTGCACTATGCTAGTGGGAATCTCACAACCGGAAATGTGAAGACAAAGGAGAGACAATTTTGTGGAGGAACACATAAAGGCACAACAAATTATGTTGTAGATTACTGTGAGGCACCTGCAACAATTAATTAACAAGAATACGCGAAATAGCAGAAATGACAGAACTCAGAATCACTTTTGTATTGATCACAGGCCACTTCGAGGGGGCAACCTCCTTTGAGCAAGCTCAATACAAATAACTTCACGGTGCCTTCATAGGTCTCAACACACACTTATATACTAATTCTAGGCGCCAATACTATGGGTCGAAACCATGGGCCGTTACAAACTATGGATCAACAATACTACGGGCGACTTACAAAGCATATGTGCCAACAACAATAACACAAACTATTGATCAACAAATACTACGGGACGACTTACAAAGCATATGCGTCCAACAACAACATACTAACAAAGTAAAGATATGGGTTCCTAACATCCCCTCCCCCTTAAAAAAAGCTTTGTCCTCAAAGCTTCAGATGTGGAAATTGTTGTTGAATCTGAAGGAGTGGTTCCCATGTAGCATCCTCTGGTTGCATGCCGTGCCACTGAATTAAGACCTCTGTGATAGAGTGAGAGCGAAGCTAACGTGTGCGCCGATTGAGGATGGCCTCTGGTTCCAAAAGGATGGATCCTTCATTATCCAGTTCGGGTAAAATCGTTTGGCCGCTGATGTTGGTGCCAAGAACTTTCTTCAAACAAGAGACATGAAAGACTGGATGAATGCGGGAAGAAGGAGGAAGTTCCAATTTATAAGCAACGGACCCAATCTTCTGAAGAATCCGATATGGCCCATAGAACTTTGGAGCAAGCTTATGACGCCCTTTGAGTTTCAAGGAGGATTGTTTGTATGGCTGGAGACGAAGAAAAACCATATCACCGACTTGAAAAGTGCGCTCTGAACGGTGCTGATCCGCTTGTTGCTTCATGCGATTTCTTGCCATGTGAATATTGTCCCGTAAAATGCGAAGAATCTGATCGCGGTTGCGAAGGACCATGTCAACTTCCTGAACTGGTGAACTGGTGGGGGTGTATGGAAGAAGAGCTGGAGGTGCTTGACCATAGACTGCTTCATATGGGGTCATTTTAGAGGCAGTGTGGTAAGAGGTATTGTACCACCATTCAGCAAGAGGGAGCCACTTTGCCCACTGATGTTGTTGTTCTGAGGTGAAGCAACGAAGATAAGTTTCCAAGCATTTATTGACAATTTCAGTCTGACCATCTGTTTGTGGGTGATACCCTGAACTCATCTTCAGTTTGGTGCCAGTGTGGCGAAATAGTTCTGTCCAAAAATGACTAGTGAAAGTCGCATCACGATCCGATACAATGGAAGAAGGGATGCCATGAAGACGAAAGATCTGGTCCATAAAAATTTGAGCAACTGAGGAGGCTGTATAGGGATGACTGAGAGCACAAAAATGACTATATTTGGAGAGGCGATCAACCACAACGAGAATCACTGTCTTCCCGCCAGATTTAGGGAGCCCTTCAATGAAATCCATAGAAATATTTGTCCAAATCCATGTAGGTATGGGTAAGGGTTCAAGCAATCCTGGAACGAGTGTTGTTTCCCCCTTATTGCGCTGGCAGGTATCACATTCGGCCACCATCTGTTGAATTGTCCTTTTCATGCCCTGCCAAAAGAAGTTACGCCGTGCTCGTTCATATGTTTTGAGGAACCCAGAGTGCCCGGCCGATGGAGAAGCATGGAGTTCATAGAAGACAGCCTGTTGAAGATCTGTGCTCTGGGGAAGCACCAGCCGACCTTTGTATCACAAAGAAGCACCATCCCAAGAGTAATGTGGTACAGCAGAAGGGTTGTTGGTCAAGCGTTGGATGATCTGAGATAAGGAAGAGTCATTGACATAACCCTGTTGAACAGATTGCAACCAATTTGGAACAGGCATAGAAATAGCTGAAAGAGAACCTTGGGCACCAAATGTGCGAGAAAGAGCATCTGCCACAATATTGTCTTTACCCTTCTTGTAAGTGATCTCATAGTCATAACCCATGAGTTTTCTAACCCATTTCTGTTGTGCCGGGGAGGAGACACGCTGGTCCAAGAAATATTTCAGACTCTGGTGATCAGTCTTGATGCAGAAATGATTCCCTAATAGGTATGGACGCCACTTCTGTACTGCATGCAAAATAGCCATCATTTCCTTCTCATAGGTAGAGGCAGCTAAATTCTTACCTGAAAGGGCTTTGCTGGTGAACACAATGGGGTGTTCATTTTGAAGGAGAACAGCACCAAGTCCATTGCCGCAAGCATCACTCTCAATAGTGAAGGGCTTGGAAAAATCGGGCATAGCTAGCACAGGTGTAGTACACATAGCTTGTTTTAGTTTGTCAAATGCACACTGAGCAGTAGGTGTCCATGTAAAAGCATCCTTTTTCAATAGAGCAGTTAATGGAGCTGCAATCTTCCCATAATCCTTGACAAACTTGCGGTAGTAGCCAGTCAACCCCAAAAAACCACGAAGGCTCTTGAGTGTCTGAGGACGTGGCCAATTGTTCATGGCGTCGATTTTGGCAGGATCCACGCGAACCCCTTGTGCTGAGATAATGTGCCCGAGATACTCAACTTCCTTTTGTCCAAAAACACATTTAGACTGCTTGGCATGGAGATGATGGTCAGAGAAAAGTTGCATGACAAGATCCAGATGCTGGAGATGTTCATCCCATGTTTTACTATAGATGAGGATATCATCAAAGAATACCAGAATGAATTTCCGCAAGTATGGTCGAAATATTTTATTCATTAAGGCCTGGAATGTGGAAGGAGCATTAGTGAGGCCAAAGGGCATGGCCAAAAACTCATAATGGCCATCATGTGTGCGGAAAGCTGTTTTAGGAATATCATCCTCATGAACCCGAATTTGATGATACCCAGAACGAAGATCCAACTTGGAGAAAAAGTGAGCCCCATGAAGCTCGTCAAGAAGTTCATCAACAACAGGAATTGGAAACTTATCCTTGATGGTGAGGTGATTAAGTGCTCGGAAGTCAATGCAGAGGCGCCATGACCCATCTTTTTTGCGGACGAGAATAACTGGAGAAGAAAAGGAACTAGTGCTTGGGCGAATAATACCTTGCTTCAATAAGTCCCGAACGAGCATTTCAATCTCCGTTTTTTGGTGGAATGGGTAGCGATAGGGCCTGATGTTGGGAGGAGCGCTGCCAGGAAGGAGTTGAATACGATGGTCTTCTGGCCTGGAAGGTGGTAATCCCACTGGTTCAGCAAAGACACCTGTATATCGATCCAGAATTTGTTGTTGATCCAAAGGAGTAGTGGAGACCGCTGATGGTTGCATCTGGATGGAATGGATCTGAGCGATGACACCATGTGAATTCTTCTTGAGGATTTTTTCCATGCGATGTGAACTGATGATGCTGAGAGAACCTGGTTGTAATCCTGTCAATGTGTGTTTGTGTCCATTCTCGAAAAACTGCATCCAAAGTTCGGCAAAATCCCATAAGATAGGGCCGAGTGTGCGTAGCCATTGAGCGCCCAAAACCACATCACATCCGCCTAAGGGCAAGGCAAACATGTCAGAGCGCAAGGTATAATCTCCCATAGAGATACGCACATTTCGACACTTCCCTTTGCAAGGTAAGGTGCCCCCATTGGCAATCATGACTTCAAAGTTGGAGCAAGGATGGATAAAACAATCAGCTTGTTTGGCGATCCGAGGGTCAATTAAATTATGCGTGCTACCAGAATCAATGAGGATTGTAAGAGGAAGCTTCTTGAAGTAACCCCTGACCCTCATTGTTTGGGGGGTGGTGATTCCAGCTAAAGCATGGAGATATATCTCTGGCTGGTCATCCTGAGACGGAGGGTCAATAGGCGGTTCCTGAATGTCGACCGGAGCATCCAGTGTTTCTGGATCTTCGTCACCCATTTCGGAGGCAGGCGGAGACTCCACATCCAGGAGATAGAGCTTTTGCTGAACACATCTATGTCCCCGAGTGAACTTCTCATCACAATTATAACAAAGACCCTTTTCTCTGCATGCTTGCATCTCTGTTTCCGACAAACGCTTGATAGGAGTCGGTCGAGGAGCCTGTGGTATAGGAGGTCACTGAGACCCCATATTTCGGAAAGGAACAAAAGTGGGCTTGGAGCGTTGTTGGGCTGCAATCTTGTCTTCTGCCAATTTAGCCAACCCAAGTGCTTCCATCATTGTGTTGGGACAGAACATTTTGACCTCAGAGCGGATGGCATCCTTTAGACCACTGATAAAACAACTCCGGTAAAATTCATCAGACAATGCTTCGGTGTGGTTGGCTAGATTCTCAAATTCGGTTTGATACTCTCTCACAGTGCCAGTTTGGCGAAGTTTAGTGAGGGCTCCTGTGAAGTCATCAAAAGCACTAGGACCAAATCGTTGCAAAAGGAGCTGGCAAAAGTCTGGCCAGTTGGGCTCTGGATGAGCCTTTATGTACCAACGGTACCATTGAAGAGCCTCCTGTTCCAAATGAAAGGATGCCAATGGAACTTTGTTGACATCAAAAGTATTATGCAGACTGAAATACTGCTCTGCACGATAGATCCATCCAGTTGGATCGGTACCATTGAAGCGAGGAAAATCAAGCTTCGGACCACGGAAATTGCTGGAAGAAGAGAACCCATTGTCTACTGAAGACTCGGACTGCCGTTTGTTGTTCATAGCTGAATGTTCAAGATGGAGACCAAGAAATTTTTCATCCAGATCCTGGAGTTTGGCTTGGATGGCTGAAAGGGCTTCCTCCATGGTTTTTGCTCCTGCATGGGTGACAACCATAACCAGGGATTTTTATTTTTTTTTATTTTTTTTATTTTTTATTTTTTATTTTTTTTTCTTCTGACTGGGTAGGAAAACAAAAACAGGAACTACTTCAGTAAAGGAAAATTTGGATTTGAGAAAAAATCAGAAGGGTAATTGGGGTTTGACTCGTTTTTTGGACACTGTTGGATAGACAGGGAAGCAAAAATGAGGATTTCAGCAGCGGGGTGAAAGGATGGGAAAATTTGGCAGAGGGGAACAAAGAAGCAGAATTCAGAAAGGAACTCTGTGGTAAAAATTGAAGGTGATTGGGTGAAATCTGAGAAAGTTATGGCAAACCCTAAAAATAGACAAATGTGGGATTTCGGGCTGTAGGAAAGGGAATTGAGGATAGGGTCCTCAGGGATGAAATATGCAGAATGGAATGACAGGGGTTCCCTGAAATTTTCAAGGAAAACAGAGGTAAAACAAGGGAGATATGGAGAAAAAACAGAATTTTATACTCAGACTGGAGCGGCTAGGGCTCGGTTTTTTTTTTTTTTTTTTTTTTTTTACAGACTGGAGCGGCTACGGCTCTGCTTGCAGAATGGGATCTCCGGTTCGAAGGATTCTGGAACAACGCCGAACGGCTGGATCTGGGACGGTTTGCAAAATGAATCTGAAACGGCGCAGCAGTGATCGACAATAGTTCAGCTGAAAGTAGATATGGACCCCAGGTATGTGCGGCTTCCTAATAGTTCAGGGTTTTCACTCGGCCACCAATGCTGTCTGACGGCTTGCGTATTGGGGCAGTACCCCTCACTCCACGGCTCAGGTAAAACTGATAACCGCTTTGCCACAAACGACAGCTCTTGGTTTACCTCACGGGTGGGAACTAGTCAATCAGGTAGGGGTCGTTGCCCTTTTCGCTGGCAAGTCCTCTCAATGGGCCAGCTACTTCGGGGTTCCTGTGGTACTCCTCACAATGAGTTTTAGGGCTTATGCCAAAGTACTTCCCACAGTTAAGCGGATAGGGATTATTCCCAAATCCGAACCTGCAACAGATGTGAAAAAAAAATTTGGCAGAAATTTCACCCAGCGAGCCCAAGAAAGTGCTCTGATACCAGATGTGAGGCACCTGCAACAATTAATTAACAAGAATACGCGAAATAGCAGAAATGACAGAACTCAGAATCACTTTTGTATTGATCACAGGCCACTTCGAGGGGGCAACCTCCTTTGAGCAAGCTCAATACAAATAACTTCACGGTGCCTTCATAGGTCTCAACACACACTTATATACTAATTCTAGGCGCCAATACTATGGGTCGAAACCATGGGTCGTTACAAACTATGGATCAACAATACTACGGGCGACTTACAAAGCATATGCACCAACAACAATAACACAAACTATTGATCAACAAATACTACGGGACGACTTACAAAGCATATGCGTCCAACAACAACATACTAACAAAGTAAAGATATGGGTTCCTAACAATTACCTTAACCAACAACTAGTCATCAACACACTTATGGTCTTAGGCCCTGTGGACACGATATTTGTAACTTGTCACAATAATTTGAAGTAGCTCTACACTTTGCATGCATATCCTATAATCTATTCTTAGGTAAATCACTCATAAATCATTACTTACATGGTGATCTTGATTATCAACTTGGACATTCATATTACTAGAGGAAGAACACTAATAGAAGCTTATCTAGGGAGCATATTATTCCAAGGCAGTAGCACACTTTGATGTTCAAAAGCATTTGGTAGTTACATAGAAGTACTTTTATTTGCCTAGCATCCATGCAGAGCAAACAAGTACACTCATGCACATATTTCATGCATCCTAACAAGGCTAGCCAATAAGAAAAAGAGAAGATACACTCTATAAATTAGTCTACATGGATTTTATCAAGATTTTCTATCGCTCGGCATAACTTTGACAAAGTGTTTCTTGCGGTGTATAAGCTCTCAAACATGGTCTTTCTTGCACCATGTCACAAAATATAGATGACACAAGACATTGCTAAATTATTCCTTAGATATGTGTGAGTACACATTGTTCCTACATCCATCGTCTATCATAGGGATCCAAAATTTATTGATACATTTTCAAAGTCAAGCTAAATGGTGTAAACATAATGCTTGATATATACACATGTTCTTATCCATAAAATGACAACCAAACAAAGGTTCTCAATCAAACCCTTGTAGAGATGTTGTACATGTATAATGCTTAATAGAAGCATCAACTCAATATAATAGGAAATATCCCACCCAACATGTTTGTAATCTTATTTGGTCAAAGAATGTCAATGAACTTGTTAGCACCAATAAGCATTGATTTGCAACTTATATACCAAGGTTTTGGCCCATGATTTTAGACCATTGTCACAAGTGTAGGGGACGGAACTCTGTGTTTTTTAAATATATTTCCACCTACTAAATAATAGGTAGATTTTGGTTACCTTTACTGGGATTTGGTATGGAAAATAGACAATTTTATGTTGAATGTCATGATGTTATTTTAGGAGCTTTTAATTGGTTATCTTGTTTTACTGTGTATGCACTAATTTTTGGCACTAAATAAAGATTGTTTCTTTGTGTATATTAGAGTACTATTCATGATAGTGGAGTTTGGTCTTTGGGTTGAACTCAAATTCAATAATATATTTCTTTTTGACATTCACAAGTGGATCAATAAGTTTTCCCTCATTGGAAGATAACATGGTATACCCTTCAATTTGCAAACAAGGGTGCAAATGTTGCTTTTGTAAATTAGGAATAATGTGGAAAGAAACATAGAACCATTTTTACGACCATGTTTATTGTTTTATACAATGAGGATAAAATTGACATTACTTTCTAAAGGTGGAGTCCTATGGTATTTTGTACCTTATTCTTTTATTCTTTTATACCTTAAGATTAATTGATAATACATCAGTGTCTGTGTGAGCCTTTTCATGCAAACTATTTTTTTGGAATTTAGTGCAGATTGAGAAAGCAAATGCATTTACTATAGATTTGTTGGGAGCATTCACAGATCTCTGCCAAGCCAAATAGGTGGGTAAAACTCATGAGCTAGCCATTATCATTGTTTGTTCAAATGGTTATTTTATTCCATATTAAAATTGTGAAAATCCTCATAGCAGATCTAAGAGATGATATGTACCTCACAAGAGTAATTATGATTAAGCAGGAAAATAGAAGAAGAGTGAACAATACAGTATAATGAGCAACAAAATAATATGGTACAATAGAACTCAGATAGAAGCAATAATACTTCACACACACTAATTAATTAATCACAATATGGACAAATACATAGTACAACGGTAGAGAGGATTCAAATGCCTAAGGTGGCAATTCGAATTAGCCTCTCAGAGTGATCATAAGATCAATATAGTGTCATCGGAGCACAACTAGGTTTCCTCATGATCATCGGAACGCAACTGGAAGTCTTCATCATCATTAGTGGAGTCATCAATGCTCAAGTAACTATCAACCATCAGTCAAACTAACTCTGGTAGGTGTAACTGAGTGTAACTCAATTCAACTAAGTGTAACTGAGTGTAATTGAGTGTAACTAACTGTAACTGAGTGTAACTGACTGTAACTGAGTGACAACTGGACTTGTAGGTGAAGAAGGGCGAGTTGCTCCGTAAAATGAAGGAAGAAGGGTGCATTAAGCAACTGGAGGGATAAAAATGAATAGTGAGAAGCTCCTGGGGGTTGGCTAACTGAGGGCTAGGTGCTGGAATGATGACTGGGATGCATGCAAACCCTAAAGGTGCATGCATGACTGAAAATGTAAATGATCAAAATACTGGTGGGACTAGGATGGAGTATAGGAATATCCTAACACCCCCCCTTAATCCATCCTGAGCTTTGGTAACTAAGACCAAAGGTCACCCAATACAATGAATAATAACAATAAATAAACCAAGTAGGAAAATTTCATGGGAAGCATACCCCCTCCTCAAAAAATAGACTATAAGGCACACATAAAAATAAATGCCCCAAACTCAAGCGGGTGTGATGCTTGGTCATATTTCTGAAGGTATCTTCTTCTTGGGAAGAAGTGGATCATGCTCAAAAAGCATGTGTTTGTACTTGCTCTTCAGTTCGAATGTGATGAGAACAAATCCAATAGTATGAGAATGATCCTTGAAATTGTGATTTGAATCAGCTGAGGTAGGATCAAATATGTGAAAGTGCATATAGTCTTTTGTCTTCTCCTTCGAACCACCATGGGTGAGATTATGCCAAAAATAACTATTACATGTTTGCTTGAAATCAAAATCAGATTTAAGACTTAAAAAACAATTTCTTGAGTTCTCCTTTGAACCAGCAGGGGTGAGATCAAAACTATCATATGCATGAGAAATTATCCCAAGCAGTAATTGCTTAGAATCCAAATTAGATCCAAGACTTGAATCATGGTTTCTTAAGATCTCCTTTGAACCATGAGAGGTGAGATCAAAACCAGTAGATGCATGAGAAATTATCCCAAGCGAATGGCAATGGCCATATTCTTCAATGACCTTCTGAAAGCATGGAATTATGATCATGTAGTAGTATAAAAGAGGAGTTAGCTGGAGAGGAGCGAATGCATTACCTTCAAAAGCTGTTTTGACCTCCGAAATAATCATGTGATCATGATGCAAACCAACAGACTCTGGTGCAAGAGAGGATCTAGGACCTTCTGCAATATCTAGAGTGTGAGCTGGCACAAAAAGAGAAGAAAGTTTGAGCATGAGTGTAGAATCTGCAAGTTCTTTGTCAACAACTTCAATATGAGATGATACTGGTGCATGATTTGAGAGACCATCAAGAGGAGTGAATGCATCACTTTTTTTTCTTTTGAATGGGTTGGGACCAAGTCCTTCATTCTCTCTGCCAAATTTTCCATCCAGGTGAGCCCATATCTCTTTTGGATTCCATAACTCCTTTGGAGTTTCAACACCATTACGGTATTTGAATTGGAATATCTGATGTGCAAACAAAGAAAACATTATTGCTGCAAAGTGCATGTCACTTTTATTTAACCAGTCAATCTTCTCTTCAGGGGATTCGAACTCTCTTTCAAAATAACAATAAAAAATATCATGGATCTTCAACTCTGCTATCATTCTTGGTTTCCATTCATCATAGTTGAGTGGATCAAGAGGAGTAATTCCTGATGAATACATAGAAGCTGTAGAGGACCTGCAAAAACAATATAGAATAACTGCAACTGCTACTGCTGCAAAAATGTAGAAGCTGCTGCAACTGCTGCACTCAAAATCTTGGTAATAACTTGCAAAAAACTCTCAAGAATGGAGATAAACAATACTCTCAACATGCTCTGATACCATGTGAAAATCCTCACAACAAATCTAAGAGATGATGTGTACCTCACAAGAGTAATTATGGTTAAGCAGGAAAATAGAAGAAGACTGAAAAATACAGTATAATAAGCAACATAATAATATGGTACAGTAGAACTCAGATAGAAGCAATAATACTTCACACACACTAGTTAATTAATCACAGTATGGACAAATAAATAGTACAATGGTAGAGAGGATTCAAATGCCTAAGGGGGCAATTCGAATTAGCCTCTCAGAGTGATCATAAGATCAATATAGTGTCATCGAAGCACAACTAGGTGTCCTCATGATCATCGGAGCGCAACTGGAAGTCTTCATCATCATCAGTGGAGTCATCAATGCTCAAGCAACTGTCAACCATCAGTGAAACTAACTCTGGTAGGTGTAACTCAATGTAACTAAGTGTAACTGACTGTAACTTACTGTAACTGAGTGTAACTGACAGTAACTGATTGTAACTGAGTGACAATTGGACTGGTAGGTGAAGAAGGGCGAGTTGCTCCCTAAAATCAAGGAATAAGGGCGCATTAAACAACTGGAGGGATAAAACTGAATAGTGAGAATCTCTTGGGGGCTGGCTAACTGAGGGCTAGGCACTAGAATGATGACTGGGATGCATGCAAACCCTGGAATGCATGCAAACCCTAAAGGTGCATGCATGACTGAAAATGTAAATGATCAAAATACTGGTGGGAGTAGGATGGAGTATAGGAATATCCTAACAAAAACTAGTGTAGCTCCATGTGTAACAACCCTAGAACCGAAAAACATTTTATTTTGAGAAAAACATTGATCTAATTTTATTATAAAGTTTTTATGACCAAGGTGGTCAAGGATGAATGTAATTAACTATTTTTATTTTTTTAATAAATTTAAAAGTGGAGACACTCATCCATAGGGGACTGTTGAAGAGTGTTCACTGACACACTATGAGGAATGAAACTGCTTAGGAGACAAGGAGACAAGAGGCAACATTTGGAATCACTTACTAGCTCTTGCAGGAGGCAACTACCCTATATTTATGGTCATAACTGTCCAAAGGTGGAAGAGCTGAGCAAGTGGCTCAATAAATTATATAACTAACCAAAGACCTAGGAATGCTGTGAAGCCATCGAATTGAGTAGAAGGCTCATCAATTATTTTTCTTTCTCCTTGGGCTAGCTGGAAAAACTATCATAGTTTTGAGACCACAAGGAAATTCAATGAGGTGTAGCTAACTAATGATTCCCAGAGTGAGTTTTTCCATCAGTTGAGTACAAGTAAGGAAGGATGGCAGGTCTTAAGGACTGTTGAGTCTTTGAAAAGGAAGGTCTCCTACTCCTATTCGGTGTCTCCATCCTAGTGGTTCAGTGAACAAGCTTGGGGGTCCCAAGCATTCCGCTGAGTGCTTGAGCAATAGGTTGGGACGAACGGTCGCCTGTGGATGTTTGCCCAGCTTTGTTGTTTAGGTTTCTTCTATTTCCTACTCTACTTGTTACTATTTTGATGAAATGGTTATAGTTAATCTGATCTTTGAATTAGGATTGACTGGTTAAAAATGAAAATAATTACCTCTGTATTTTTCCTTCCACCCGAAGGTGGTGTACTCTAGTACAGCGCAGAATTAAGAATAGATGTAATAAATTACAGATGCACAATTAAGAATTGGCATTATTTCCTTTTCAGTATTGATATAAAACATTCTTTTCAAAACAACTGATCCCTTGGAATTTTTAAATATTGATGAAATAAAATATACAGTTCAGGATTAAAAACCAGTTATGTTTCAGTTTTCCATTGCCCTAACCCTTATCTTAGGCATTCAGAGGACCTTTCTATTTTCTAGGGAAGGTTGTCTTTTCTTGCATTTTTTAACCTTTAAAGGACAAACAAATTTGTGTTCTGGTATCTCCAAAATACTAATGCTTTAAACACAACCAAATTCTTTTAAAAGAACAAGTATAGTCTGATAACATCAAACAAGCCAAAGCCATCACATGCAACTCATGACAGGTAAGCCTACACGACTGTTGCAGTCATTAGTTCAACATTTTAAATTTTGTTAGGTCCATGTACAAGTGGATGCCCTCACATCCAAACATAAAAACCAAGAGCTTGGCATTTTATTTTTAAAACCCTATAAATCAAAGTATTACAACCTAAGTTGGAATGTAGAACTGTCGAAAGACCTTTTCCCATAAACAAGTTTACCATCACATATTTTATAAAAATAATTTTGAACCAGGTTAGCTAAACATCGAAATAACCTAACCTAGCTTCTTTCTTTTTAAGAGATATGTTATACATCTTAGGCTCGGGATCGAGTCCCCACCGGTTTGCATCAAACAGTTGCATCCAAAGTAATGACTTCTCTACTCAGGAGCGTAACTCTACGTAGTCTAAAGTTCTAACATATTAAACCATCTCTACTAAATCTTATGACAACACTAAGAAACTACATAATTTATCTATATAACCTTTTTAAACACAGTCCCTTATTATATAGTATATCATTGTACAGGTGTTCAACTACCATATCACGCAAGTCAACAATCGAAACTCCTACATGGCCAAAAATTACACAGATAATCAACATGGAAAGCATAGTAAATTCATGGTAGTCGCCTTTGGCATTTTCCAAACAGGCTGCAAGGGACCATTAACAAATTAACCAACCTTTGAAACTGTATTTTTTAAATGTCCATTATAAACAAAACCAAGGTCCATTCCAAGAATGGGACGAATGTATTCACGACGAAACCATTCATTTAAGGACTGAAACTAAACCCTCTTAAAACTACAATAATTAATCAAGTTTGTATGAACAACCCCAACCACGATGCATGTTAAAATTTTACAAAGAAGAGAACTCTAGCATAACTACCAACGACTGCGAAAATCTATACATATAACTCACCCCAAAATGGTCAAATGAAAGACTGTCTTCCTTTAATCCATGTTACTCGTGGCTTGCAATTACCGAGATCTCCCATGGAGGACGAGGGGATTACTAGGGTCGAGTTCCCTTCTTCTGTTCATCAAAACCTCTCCTCATTCCTTGATACTTGGAGCTTGATGCGACAAGAAAAAAGACAAGAACCGGTCAATAATGAGTTCAATGCATGCAAACAATGACATAAAAATCCCGAAGCATTGATGGGATATGAATACATTACCTAGCAGGAGTTTTCCAAATCTTTAACAAACATGCCGAGGCCAAAGATAAAGGCCGAAGCCAAGGCCAAGGGCCGAGCCCATTGAGAACCATAGAGCCGGAGGAGACAAACCTCAACTTTCCAAACAACAAAAATGATGAGAAACACATCGACAAGGGAGTTAGGATTCAAAGGGGCCATGTGGATGAGAGAATTATTGTGATTCAAATAGTCCATAAAGTTGCAATTAAGACCTTGATATTCTACACACACCCACAACCATTTCGAATCCGTTGGAAGATCACCACAATCAATTTTCCAGTCATCATAAATGCCAAGACCCATGTATCGAGTTGAAAAGACCTTGTCCATCACTTCCCAATCATAAACATTCCTTGGTTTCCCAAACCCCAGCTAGGGCCCGACTTGTGGACTTAGCATAGTACCTTAACCTATTCCAAAATCATTTAAGTGTTTAGGTGTGTGGACCATACGATAGGGTTATAGAAATTCTATTAATAGTTTTTCCCATCGACATTCAATTTCTAAGATAGTGAAATCATAAAAAGAATAATAAATGTAATGACCCTTTGTGATATTTTGATTATGCTCGTAGTATCAAATTCATGTCATTCAAGGGTGCTTAAAATATCTCATAGACCCTTTAGATTTTAAATAGGGTTTAGTACCTTAGGTTACCTAGACGAACACTTGACAATTAGAACATCTTCTAAGCCCGAGTAACTAAACTAAAGGTCGATAAGGAATCATACCATATTTGACGAAATCCCTTACTCCGTCAACGGATCTATTCAATGAATCAAGTGCAGCATTAAATTTGGAAGCTAAGTAAGCCCCAGGATCTCTTCTCAAAGAAACCCTATATTGAAAGAATCATAAGTATGATAGTTGACATCAAACTACTTTAACATGCACATTCAAGATATACTTTACCATTAGTTATGCATCCCAATTTTATTTTTTTAATGAATTTCTAGTTCTTTTTCAGAGATGTTAAACCATGTGTTTGGTCTAATTAATCAAGGTGGATACTATTGTGATAGGTTAAAGTGGAATTAAAGGTGTTGGTTCATAACTTCATTGTAGTGTAGAGAAAGGCTTGGTTGATGAAGTTACTGCTTTGGTGGCTTCCTTTCTCATCCTCGGAGATTCAACCCATCAGGTGAGAAGGTATGTTGATGTGGTTGTGTCTCTGTTCCTTGGAATCTATTTATGGTTTTATTGTAGTTTGCTAAGCTAGGCTCACAGATAAGGTAGATAGTCTAGTTGAGATAGATATTCAATTGACACCCAAATTTCAATTGTATTGCCTTTTGTTTTTTGGTGCAAGATTCAATCAAATTAAAAGGAACATTTGCTTTATAACGAGAATTTCCCCCTTTTTCGAAGTAGTTGTAGTTTTATATACTATCATCTTTGAAAAATATAAAAAATGTTTAGATTGTTTTAGGTTTACTGTACAATTTTATGTTTTGAAAGATAAGCAAACTAGGAAATTGTGAAGATTTTACACTGTTATATACACATTTCTTTCTTCAGTTGCAACCATTACACACACAAAAGCACTACCCTTTTGAGTAAATAAAAACCTTAAAAAGAACCATTAAGTTAAAATTTTCTAGTAACTTTTCTTTTTAGGTCACACAAACCAACTAGCTTAGGCTAGGGTTTTGGACTAGAGCATCTTAAACTTTCCAAGACCGTTCAAATCTCAAAATCGTAGTAAAAATATTGTTAGGTAAATCCACTTTTGTAGAGGTGTGCCGGGAAGCTCCACTCAAACCGGAATTAAGCACAAGGTCATGTGAGGTTGATCTGCCATGGATACCCCCCTGCTTTTCAATCGAGCATCTACCAGAGCTTCCACGTGTACGGGGATCCATTAGTACCTTGTGTGCTTCTGGATTTCGGGCTGAGTTACCCTGCCCATACGTTTCGGTTCGACCTGCGACTATCCCCTCAGAGTCTTTCTGCAAATGTGGTAGCCTTAGTATCTTTGACCTTTCGGGATTTACACAGGTGATGGTGGAAGGATATTTCCACTATACCTAGGACAAACATGGGAGGAAATCCCTTGCAATTATTTGGGAGGGCGGTTGGTGATTCAAACACTTGCACCCAAAGACTTTGTATTGTGAACCCTAGGTAACTGTCCTTCGCTACTCTACTGGTTTGTTCTAGGCCCTAATCATCCCAGACTTTCCTTTGAGATTTCATCTCTGTTTTCCTAATCTTGATCATCGTAGGAAACTTTTATAGTGGTGTGTTGTTTGTTCCTTGCTGTTCTAGTGGCCCCTAGGTTAATCACTTAGTATATTTTTGTTGTAGTTGTGGAGGACCAACCTCCTTGTAGGGAATTGCAGTTGTACTAATTTTATATCATTTTTCTCATGCAGGCTTCCTTCTGGTTTCTATATTTATTTGGAATTTCAATTGTGGAACATTAGGTAAGATATCAAACATGGATCATGGAAATAGAAATAAAACAATAAGACAAAAGGATGTAATATCATATTTTCAAAAACATCAATCCAATAATCCACATCATATTCATACTTCAAGCTCTCTTGAGCAAGGTATCGGTGAGAGAGATGTCAACACTTTGGAGGATGCATCTGCAAAACATACAATGGATAGTAGAATACATTCCTCTAGTGATCAAAGTGAGACAAGTGTATTTTCATCAGAAATTGGTAGCTCAAATGTTGAATATTTTTCCTTGCAAGGTGACATATACCATTCACAGAAGAGGAAAAAAGGACAATGGGACTTCGGGAGACAATTCCAATCTAATTGGGTATCAAGATTCCCATTTATTGAACCGATACCTCCAACAAATTAGAATGAGACCTCACGAGAAGTTAAATGCATTTCATGTACTTGGAAACTTGGCAAGGTAGTGAAATTGCAAATGAAGCTAGACACAATAGAGAAGCATGTTGGAAATGTGTATGATAAGAAAACTGGAAATGATGAGAAGAAATCTAGTGCTACATGGAAATCTCTTATCCAATGTCGACATATTCAATATGAAGAGGAATACAATAAATACTTAATAAATAAGAGAAGAGTGGATGAAAGTGGAGGAACTATCACTTCTCAATTCGGAAAGATGATGGAAATTTTTTTGTTATCGAAGTCGATACAATTAAGCACTGTATTTCACATCCTATCCAATGGTTGTCGTATGACAGATTATCCAAAAATGATGAAATATCTATCTTTTATTCAAGTGACAAATTTTCCATCCTCTCATTGGTATTTAACGAGTGGTTGGGAATGAGGAAAATATCTAGCTCAAGTAGAAAACGATGATATGAAAGAGAAGATTGTGAATGCTACATTTTTGTCACTATCTTTGGATGAGGTTACAGCTGTTGATAATACTTCATGGTTTTGCATGAGCATTTATATGCTCAATGACCATATCAGGCATTCCTATCTACTTGGAATTCATAAAATGAGCAAAAGTTCTACAACAGAAAATATTTATGAACTTGTTATTAATAGTTTGAAGGAAACTGGTGGTATGGATCATTCAATGATCACAAAAAAGTTTGTATGTGTTGGAGCAAATGGAGCATCACTAATGCAGGGACAAAGGAATGGCCTTTGTGCTAGACTACAACTCTCAACTTCACCGTATATGCTTGGTATTCATTGTATGGCTCACAAGATGAATCTTGCATTTAAAATAGTGAGCAACTTTCCATTGGTTTCAAAAGTTGAATATCTTGTATGTGAGGTTCATGCATACTTTTGTCGGAGTCCCAAATGGTTTTTAGAGTTTAACAAATTTGCCGATGGTGTTACAAATGGAAACAAATTATTAAAATATGTTGATACAATATGGATCTCACTGAAGGGACTAGCTGAAAGACTATTCGATGAATATGCATCCTTGGTAGGGGTGATGTATGAACATCGCCTAAATGTAGAAAAAGCTCAAAATCTTCTCTTTCTATTAACTGATATAGAGACATATTTAACATTGGATGGAGTTCTTCCTCTGCTTCATGAAATGAATAGCCTCATGAAGATTTCTCAGAGTCACACGATGTATATTGTTGAATACATAAATGCTAGAAAATTAGCATGTCTTGCATTAGCTAATTTGTATATGATGGAAGATTCTTTTACATGTCTAGCATTTACAAATTGGACTAAGATAATCAGTATAGAAAATGATGAAAATTTATTGAAGTTTGATGAAAAAGGGATTCTTTGTATGGCAGTGCGTGGGTATATGGTTCCCTTTTATTATAATGACAAAATAGGAATAACCACCAAAGAGTGCCCTATGTCAAGAGAACAATTTGACAATGTTGTGATTTCAGTGAGGCGCAACTTAATAGAAATTGAAAAATCACTATCATCATAGATAAGAGAAATATTTCCTCGAGATCAATTATTGGAGGCCATGTCTATGGTATACCCTCAATATTGGAACCATCTTCAATGTTCAGACACTATAAAGGTTGACTTTATAGAAAAATGCAAGATTTTGCAGAGCCATTTTTGTCGAGAGACCGAGATACAAGGAGAACATATTCAAGGTATTTTAGATGGAAAAAAATTGTTAGATCAAGCCTGATGCTTTGTTGATACAATGTGGTCTCAATTTTGTAAGTTGGATAATCCTCTAGAATATGGTGCAATTACAAGATTATGGACTACACTCAGTGGTAGCGAATTTCTACTGCAAAATATGTCAGAGTATTTCAAATTAGTAGATTGATGTCAAACCATGATTTTGGGATCAGTGGAGGATGATCGAATGTTTAGTGCATTGAAATTTTTGAAGTCAAAGTTGAGGAACAAGCTTGGTAAAAATGTGGATACATGCTTAAGATTATATGTAACAAAGTATGAGGTTGACAATTTTCCATATGAAAGAGCACTAGCTCTTTGGCGATCAAATTGTGAAAGAAGGGGAGAAAACAATATAAAAAATTTCTCTAATGAACTTGATATGGAACATAATGTTCTTGAGGATCATAATGACGGCTCATCCGGAGAAGGTCATGCTTAGAGTGCCGAAAATGAGGACTAGGCCCAAAATGTGAATTGGGAAATGGATTTCACCTAAAATTGTATATGATCCAATACACATGAGAGACTCTTGAGTCTTATTTTGGTATAGGTGTTCCATGGACCCTTGCGGGTGATCATTATATTTAAATTTGAGCTAGAGTTTTAATAAAAAATAGATTCTACATTGTACTTTTTTGTTATAACATTGATGATATGACATACATTTCCTTGATGTAGGTTATTTTAAGATTGATGTATCATGTTTTGATATTTATCTTTTACATTGTCTATTTCTTGTAGTTGATAGGAAATGACGCTGGAATTTGACAAAGCTAGGCTTAGGAACTATCTCTTCACATAGATAGTGTCCTAGCATTAAAAGATAAATAAATAATTTGACTACACTTTTGCTAAGCAAGAATGAGCTCATTCAAGTACATGAAACCATGTTGGTGTTTATTTCTAATATCTTGACAAATTTTTATGGTTTGTTTATTGCTTTTGTTTGAAGCATTTTGTCGATTTGTGGAGTTTGCGTGTATTTTGGTTAATTATTGTGTTAGACCCTTGAATGTTTCTAGTTCTCATTTGATGCTTGATTTAACCCTTTGTTGTAGCTTGAATCAATATTGGTTTTAGTTGATTTCCATTGATTTAGGGTTTGATAAAATAAGTTTTTATTACCTTTAAGTTGCATGAATTAATTGTCTTCACTTTTTCGATTCTTTTATGTTGATTGTATATTTTGTTTGTAAATATTTATCGTTATTCAGAAAAATAAATGAGCTCTACATAGCTAAGCGAAGAGAAAAATGGTCTATGCACTAGGTTCCTATGCATTGATCGTAGGAGACCCATTGGCACGAGACCAACATTCCTCTAGTGCAATTGGAATAATTACATAGCATAATTTTCCTAGCCTCCACGGGCATAATTGGCTAGTGGAGGCCAAAATCATGCATAATGTCTGATTCTATCAGTTTATCGATTTGTCAAGATTCAGGTCCCCACATGTCCATTAGACCATTAAGGGACGAGATAACAAGTGGAGTCCCCACTTGCCCTAAATCTTGACAAACATTGGATGAAGAGTAATACCTGAATATCACCTTGTTTATTAGTTATTAACTTATTATCTTTATCTATTTATGAGGTGCCATTCTTATCCACTATGAGTTCAGTGACACCTAGTCTTGTTACTACATTAAACTCTTCTTGTAATAATCCAAATATGGTTGTTTCTTATGCATTTCCATCAAGATTTTACAACCAACCAGTATTATTTCCCCCTTTTTTCAGAGTGGTTCAAAATTTTGTTTTTGGACATGATTCTTCATTCTTGTGGATGTCTTTGTTTGTTTTGATGCTATTATGAGCTAAAATTTTTAAATATTTTTGCTTATGTCACAATATCAAACACTTGCTCAACCAACTATTTTTGCATTTTTCTCTGGAACTTGGTCAAAAACTTACGTGCATACTCCAAACACCCACATTTAGAATACATGTCTACAAGGCTTTGCTTGGAAATGAAGGCATCATTAAGGCCACTGCCATTTTGTATTGAGACCAAAACTTGAAATAGAGCAAATGAACTCAACATTTGAAGAATCCTTGAACTCAGAATTAACAAGCAGAGTGCCATTCAATGTGTTTTATAAATCAACGAAAGATTCGCCAAATTTTTACAAAATTTCATAATTCAGTAAAATATTCACCAAGTTTTTACAAGATTTTATAATTCAGTAAAATATTCGCCAATATTTTACAATAAATTATAATTTAGTGAAAGATTTGCCAATATTTTACAACGTCATATAAAAAAATGAAATATTCACCAAAAAATTATATATACATATTATATTATTGATAAAATCGCCTTCAAATTTTCCTATATATCAGGAAGATTTGCCCAAATTTTATACATATAATTTTTTGGGGGGGTTCTCAAAATCATCCCTGATTGGTTTATGAGTTTTTCCATTAAAAAGTATTACTGTCACCGTGGAGTACACGAGGAATTGAAGTGGGCCTCCTTCGTAAAGTTTGTAGGTACTGTCAGGTCAACCATAAAGCCCCACCATTGGATGTTAAATCTTAGCTTTAGACCGACCATTTGAGGTTGAAGGATTCATAGTGTAATGACTGATACATTATATAATGGTTGAAGTTATAATAGTAAAGGTATTTATTACCATCCATACAAGTGGGTGAAGCTTTGGATAATGCATTTGACTTAACACTCGAATCCACTACACATGCATTCTTTGAATTCTCATTCAATATTTTCTAACGAACAAAAATACTACTTTCTCACACAACACTAAGTGTTGAACGTACTTCAATTATAGACACAACCAATTGCTTGGTGTGTATATCCTTATTACTGAAACAAATTAGAGAACCATTGCTATTTATTGGAATTCCTGCCAATTCATAAGGTATACATCTGTTTTAACTACCATAGAACTGGCAGTCTAGGGTAGCGAGTTCTGCCTCGAAAATTTCATCGAGAGTGCATGTTTTTTATCTCGTTTTGAGGGTTGTTGGTAGGTTGAATTTAAATTGTCAAAGACTGATTACACTAAATATGAGATGAACCCATTGCTTTGATTTGAAAGGTGATACCTAGGGAATGGTCCATAATATAGTTAGATGTTGAGAAATTCATTCTAAGTGAATCGATAAGCGATATAGAATTGTATGCACAAGATTTAGTCGACCAAATGAAGATTCCTCAATTTTTGAATCATTTCCTTTCTCGATAGTTGCATGCAATCCCAAAAAATTACTGAGATGAGGGTTTCCACGATGATGAGTGGTGTATTGTTAAGGTACTTCTTGTGTTAGATTACCGGTTCGAAACTCTATAAGTACTAGCTTACAAAAAAATAGATAAACTCCTAATCTCCACATGTTTTTGATGCATTTAATCCAAGTCCCTCTTGATTAAATATATTGTTTTTATATAAAGGGAACATCTATGTGAAGTCACCATATGGCACAATAGTCCGTGTGATCTCACATCAACTTCCTTTGTCAAGCATTGCACTATAGATTTATATATAAATATCATATATTCTTTCATGAATAAATAATTTGTCTTAGAGGAGAAGTGCATGGGAAATGAGATATATATGCACAACTTACATCGTAGGTCTCTGTTTCTAGACTTCATATATCAACTGGGGAAATGTTACTAGCTATTTCAAAATAAATTTAAGTAAGAAAAACCTGATTTCTTAGGTAAACAAGTTTAGTTGTTTCGTGACCAGTGATAACATGATCCATTAATTAAACATTAGCACTCCCAAAAAGACACAAATAAATTGCCCCTATTAAACATCAAGCATGGAAAGCATGTATAGTGCATCTAATTTTCTTTGCCTATATTTTATGCAATCTGAATGGGATAAAAAGTGGACTCTTTTTAAAACACTAAATTCGACAGAAACAAGGTAAATGAAAAACTAACCAGGCACCACTGAGATCCTCTATCTACTTTCTTGATGTATTACTTTCAACTAGTCTTGATTCAAGATGGAAGGAGTGTGAAATTTTTTTGGAGTTCTAAGATTATGATTTTTAAGTGCAACAATGTGAGATCTAACACATGATAGAAATATTCAAGAATACAATTTTGGTTTTTTCCTCAGTACATATACATATACATTCACACTGAAGAACAAAATCGACCATATTCAACTACATTTTCTTATCCTTATATAAACATATAAATTTACATAACGAATTAAAATATAGCCACTTCATATATCTACTTGGATTCTTATATGAACACATAATTTTTTATAAGGGCCCTCATACGAAGTTGAGCAACCCTTTAGATGCAATTGGGTAAATGCAAAATGTGCGAGAATTGTGTAAATGCACAACACTCGCGCATTATGTAAAACTAGGAATGGCGGGATCCGAACCTGCCATGTCATTTAACATGTAGGATATGATTACAAAACGCGTGAGCATTATGGTGATCACCATAACACACAAGCGTTGTGGTTAATATAACAAAAAAAAAAACAGTGTCGCGGATCGCGACACTGTTTTACCCACTGTTTTACCCAAACACGAATGCTCGAGCGATTTCGCCTTCCCAAAATGCATTGGAGAATCTCAACCGAGGAGATTTGGAGGCTCAACAATCCCAAATTCATCTTGCAAGGACGATTGGAAAGTTAAGCATCTAAATCATTGCCTCATCGCGTCATTAAGTTTATAAATTGTTATGTTGCCCTAATCTAAAAATATTTGTAAATGAAATGCCAAGACTTAAAATTTTAAAATTTTAATGAATTTTAGACATGATCACATCAATCATCATTGTCACCCAAAATATCTGTCTATAACATCATTCTAATTATCATTAATTGTCATAACCGAAGCAAGCATTATGTCCCTATTTCATGCCGCCCTAGATAAACATTTTGTTCATCGTATGTAGCCCCAATAATCATGAATTCATTCTGTCCATACATATCATCAGCATCTTAGTTTGTACACCAGCAGCACATCAGCATACTGTATCCCCAATTAATCCAAAGATAAAGTTTAAACTCTAATTTCTACTATTGCTCCATAAAAACCTCATAAATTATAAATATATACATGTATATATTTATTTAGACTTTCTTTTTCCCACCTAAACATGGTCTTCATACCCACATCATCACCATTTTCTTTTGCTTCCAGCATGCCTGCACTAGCTTATAACTCATGCCCGCAAGGGCCATATTTATGCGTTTGAACATGCCTATAGATAGACCTTCTTCAATTGACAACATGGGGGTCTTTTCCATGCATACAGGATGCCCGCAACTTCCACAAACATGCCCGCATATGCATCTTCAAGATGCCCGCATGTCACCTTGTCCACATGCCCACATGTCCATCAACTTCATTTATGGATGTCCGCAGATGCCATAAGGGATGCCCGCAATCTCCTTGGTAAGTGTCAACTTCAAGCTTCTTTGTTCACTTCATGTTTCTTTGTTCATGTAACTTGTTATCTCCAAGTCATCCGTGTCTAGGGTATTAGGACCAACTCCAAATGACCACAGTATGGGTCATTTGGCTCATTAGGTGTGCCAATTCCCATCACCTTGTCTTTTGTCTTGTCTTTTTCAAGTCCTTGTCAAGTAACCTTGTTTTCTTTTCATCATGCCATTTACACCTTTGTCATTAATGTTGTCATCAATGGCAATCCTATTCACAAGATAATTCTATCAGCTGCAACTCACTGGGATGCACCAACACCCCAACAACCATATATTTACAAATGATATTTTAGACTCTTCTTAAGTCTGCAGATTACATACATCATCAACCAGAAGCCCTTGTTTGTTTCCAAAGCACTTCATCATTCTCATCAAGCACTCATTATTCAAAATAACTTCATTTTGTCCATCAACAAATATAACCAATCAGATCACATCTTCATTATGTCATCATTATTCATGTCATATCAATCTGCTACCATATCTCCATTCATATAATTTACACTGTCCATATGCACATCACAACATTATGCCCATATCATTAGTCATCTCTTCATCATTCTACCAGCATGTCTTCATTCTGTCCATCAATACACGGCCTCAGTTTAACCCATAAAAATACATATCTTTGCCACATCATCATGTTCTTTATGCCTACATGGTCTCCACCCTTATGCCCTCAATGACCCATAATGTATGCTGGCAATGGTCATATGAAATGATATTTATGTTTGTAAGGTATTCGTTCTTGCACGAAGTTTGTACATTTTTCATTTTTGAGAGATGTCATTATAGCACATGTATAGGTTTCTAATGATTTTTATTTTTATTTTTTGTTTGCTGTGACGACCATGGATTCCCACTTTGACATCCAAAGAGAAATTCAGAGGCAGAGAAATTCAAGCCTCAATTACTATTGCTGATGATAGGCATGTCATGCTTGCATCCAATTTGGATGCAATGATAGAGACCTTTAGTAGGTCTAATGGTGCTTTGTAAGATATTTCCACATTCAGAGAAAGAAAGAGGCAACAATATGTGGATGGACTTAGCTACAAAGAAGTCAAGAAGTTGAAAATCTCAAAAGAACAAATCTTTTCCCTGTTTAGAGATCCACGGGATGGTGAAGTCCCTAATGAAAACAAAAGGCACATTTTTATTAAGTGGTGTACATATCAACCATTCATAGATAACTGGATGGACCGATGGTACATGGTGTTTGATGTACCACCACACAACAACAGGGAAATGCCTTTGTATTTTCTAAGAAAGATGTACGCAGAGTTTGTGCTGGGGAAGCATGTTAACTATTTTGATATCTTGGAGTACCAGGGTGTTGGGATGGGGATGCCTCAGCAATGTCCCAATGCGAGGCACATAGATCCCAATCTCCCAGTAGCTCCACCTCGTAGGAAGCTACCCAGGCCAGATGTGCCACCTGCACATCAGTTGGTCCCAGAGACACAAGAGTCATTCCTACTATTGACATAGGTAGTTGTTTTCCATAGCACGTATCTTCATGATACGTACCAGGTAGGGCCATCAGAGTGACCATCTATGGGTGGATTAGAGCCACCACCTTCCAGTGGCCGAGGAGCATCTAGTAGTGGCACTGTACCTACACAGCATGAGCACATCCATCAACCCCACCCATGCATAGTATGCGGCCATCCTTGCTTTTGTCCTATCCAAACAGATGATACCTTTACTGGGTATTTCACACAGGTTAGTAAGTGGTTAACAATTTAGTGTCATTTTTAAATTAATTTTCCTTACTATACACATATATATAGATTGCTAATAGTTTTAATGGTTTTAAAACTTGTAGTTACTACAAGAAGGGAATGGGGTTGAAGACCTTTGCACTGATGATGCAGAGCATAGTCCAAAGGCTCATGCACCAGCACCGCATGATGATGATGATGATGTTGCCATACTTTTAGTGACAACAACTCACAATGAGGTAACTATTTCAACATGACATCATTTTAATACATGAGTAGATCCAGTTAACAATTTAGTGTCATTTGTAAAATATTTTTCCTTACTATACACATATATAGATTGCTAATATTTTTAATGATTTTAAAACTTGTAGTCGCCACAAGAAGGGCATGAGGGAAAAGCGACTCATGTAGTAGAACCTTCTGAGTTACAAGATGTTGTCATACCTTCAGCGACAACATCTCATGCTGAGGTAACTATTTCAACATGACATTATTTCAATACATGTTTTTTTTTATCACATGTTACTTAATTAATGCTACACGATCTAATATTTATAATTTTCTAAATTATAGGTTGTAGATCCCTATCAGATGGAAATGATTTCATGTAGTGAGCTCCCCCCAGGTGGGAATACAATCGATAGCGTGCCCATGGAGACAGAATGGATGAAAGACCGTTTCTTAGAATTGACTGGCATATACAGTACATCGGTATGTATTTCATCATTTTCAGTTTGTTAATACATGCTATTCCATTGACTAGTGCAATTCTAACTACGTCAGTATTGGTGATTGTAGCAACCAGTAGATATACGTTTGAGATTGTCAGTAGTTCAATAACCCATGGATAACCCCGTATTCCCAACGTACAAAAGGGACAAGTGTACAAGAGAGGCTCCACTCCTGGAAAGATTGTGGATGTCCTCTATAGCAGACACATGAGAGATCCATCTACCCCTGACCTAACAAAGGTCATTGATGTTGTAGCCAGTGCCACATCTACAATAGCCATGAGTCATGCAGAGTTAACTATTTGGACAATCACAATGCATATTATTTAACCATGTTACTATATTGTTTATTCATGCATGTCTAACTATTTCTCCATTTGGTGATTGTATCCATTAGCGGCAGAAGTGTCGGACCCTCTGCTCAATCCATGGTTCTGTCTGGGTCTCCTCTTGGGGTGAGATTTTCATTAATGACCAAGTTTTTTTTATTCAATTTACCCAAACACATTGATCAATGTTGAATTGTTGAATTAATTGAGATATGATCTTTTATTTGCAGAGCACAACTATAGAGATGCCTTCCATGAGCACACCACTCACATCTATACCCAATGAGGACTTGGTGAGTGTTTGTCATAAATAATTTGGCCATAAGTTAATTTTTTAAGTTTGTTGATGGTAGGGTATTAGTGCAGTTATTTGATAAAAATTATGATTTTTTTTGCAGACTTCTGAGATGCCGAGCGATCTAAGGGAGATGGTTGATAGAGGAAAGTTGGGGAAAAACAAGAGAAAGATTGATTTTTGATGTTCCATAGTCTTGGATAGATGTATTTTGACACACATGTACACATTGTTGTACTTAGGGATACATGTACATTGACAGGCCATTTGAGGGACGGTACTTTCCCATATTTTGTATTACAAACATTCGACTATCAATATATTCCATATTTTCTCTTGAGTTTCGACTTGTGCTTGTGATGATTCATCTCTTCCACAAATTGATAAATTATGCTATTGAAATTTATAAAATTACATTTCAAGCAACATTTATTCTCTTACATTTATTGCATTGATCAAGTAACATCTCACCATTGTGTTATGAAAACATTATCTTAATGGAAAAAACTAATAATATCTTTCAACAGTTCAATGAACTTAGCACATGCATGCTAATTTGATATCTAATTTAAAATTGTGTTTTTTGTCAACTCCAAAGGTTCATACCCATTGATCATGATTATGGTTGCAAGGAAAACATAAAAGTTAACAAAATAATTCAAAATATGTTTAAATAACCTCTGCCATAATAGTAACATGCTACGCATACCATCAATGTAATCCTATGACATTTTCAGACAGTAAGAGGAAGTCCAATAGATGCTACACATTTCATCAATGCTACTGTATTTCATCAAACTATATGGACATGAGCATCTATGCAGTTCGATTGAATGGCAAGGAATGCATAACTAAAGTGTAATAAAATTCATTGGGCCTTCATGTACATATGGTCAAATATATGTAACAAATATACCCCAGTCTGTTAAAATATGCTAACCAATAGCTGGTCATGACTTCACTCTCATAATATCGTTGAAGATATAAACCCTATACCTACTAAACTCTAGTATGTAAGACCCTAGTTTATGCTTTATCTCTTTCATATGTCCATTTTCCACCTGTCATAATGCAAAAGTAATCATCCAGAATCCATGGAAAATGAAATACCTAATTAGTTTAATGATATTCCTTGATAATGTTGTATTGATGAACGAAAATAAGATGTTCATGGTCCTATGTTTGTTTTGATAAATTGCACAATCTTTGTAATCATCATCATCACCTTCATCCTCATCATCCTCATACTCAACATCATCTTCATCATTGCCATCATCATCATCTTCATCATGATCATCATCTTCATCACCACCACCACCACCATCATCATCATCATCATCATGACCATCATCATCATCATCTTCAACACCACCACCACCACCATCATCATCATCATCATCAACATCAACATCTTCATGGTCCTATGTTTGTTTTGATAAATTGCACAAGTTTCATAATCATCATCATCACCCTCACCCTCATCCTCATCATCCTCACTCTCATCATCATCATCCTCAGCCTAATCATCATCATCTTCATCATGATCGTCATCTTCATCACCACCACCACCATCATCAGCAGCAGCATCATCATCTTCATCACCACCACCACCACCACCACCATCATCATCATCATCATCCTCATCATCCTCACCCTCATCCTCATCCTCGTCATCATCATGGTAAGCCATTATCTTCATCATCATCATCATCGTCAACATATTCGTCATCAGAATCATCATTCTCATCACCCTCATCATCAACATCTTCATCATCATAACCACCACCATCATGATCATCATCCTCATCATCCTCACCCTCATCCAAATCCTCACCATCATCATGATAATCATCCTCATCACCCTCATCCTCATCCTCATCCTCATCATCCTCACCCTCATCATCATCATCACCATCGCCATCATCATCATCTTCATCACCACCACCACCATCATCATCATTAACATCAACATCTTCATGGTCCTATGTTTGTTTTGATAAATTGCACATGTTTCGTAATCATCATCATCACCCTCATCCTCATCCTCATCCTCATCATCCTCACCCTCATCATCATCATCCTCACCCTAATCATCATCATCTTCATCATGATCATCATCTTCATCACCACCATTACCATCATCATCATCGTCATCATCATCATCATCTTCATCACCACCACCACCACAACCACCATCATCATTATTATCATGATCATCATCATCCTCATCATCCTCACCCTCATCCTCATCCTCATCATCATCATGGTAAACCATTATCTTCATCATCATCATCATCGTCAACATATTCATCATCACGATCATCATTCTCATCACCCTCATCATCATCACCACCACCACCATCATCATCATCCTCATCATCCTCACCCTCATCCACATCCTCACCATCATCATGATCATCATCCTCATCCTCATCCTCATCATCCTCACCCTCATCATCATCATCACCATCGCCATCATCATCATCTTCATCACCACCACCACCATCATCATCATATTCTTCATCATCATCATCATCATCAACATATTCATGGTCCTATGTTTGTTTTGATAAATTGCACAAGTTTCGTAATCATCATCATCACCCTCATCCTCATCATACTCACCCTAATCATCATTATCATCATCATCCTCACTGTGCTCTTCCTACCCATGTTGTCACCATCACCATCCCATTTTTCACCATAAGAAGGGAAACGCTAGCCATAAGTGCTCGACGGAGGATTTTGCAAAGTTGAGCCTCATGTGCAAAAAATGCACACTCCCTCAGTGAGAAAAACCCTAGTTTCCAAGATGGACCTACAAGATGACACATGGGCCATGGGATCGGTAGAGAGGGGCACCCATAGCACTGTCCTGATGTCCTGAATCCAACGGTGTCGACGGTTTGTCGATCCGAGCCACGGTCTTCATTCTATGGCTCGTTCCGTCTAGCATCCAAAAGGCATTCAGGAACACCTATTGGATCCCTACTGGGGCCATAGAACCCCAACCGTGCAACAAAACCGGGTTCTAGGGATACATGCAGGTGTGTCTAGGATGGTTTCAGCTGGGAACGCTAGCCACAAGTGCCCGGTGGATTATTTTGCAAAGTTGACCCCCGTGGGAAAAAATTAGACAGTCCCTTACTTAGCAAAACCCTAGTTTGTAGAATGCACCTACAAGATGACATGTGGGCCATGTGACTAGCGGAGAGGGGATCCCCTAGCACTACCCTGATGTGTTGAATCGAATGGCGTCGACGGTTTGTCGATCCGAGCCACGGTCTTCATTCTATGGCTCATTCCGTTCGACATCCAAAAGGCCTTCAGGGACACCTATTGGATGCCTATCGAGGCCATAGAATCCTAATCATGAAACAAATATGGGTTCCAGGGAGACATGGAGGTGTGTCTAGGATGGTTTCAACTGGGAATGCTAACCACAACTGCCTGGTTGATGATTTTACAAAGTTGACACCCGTGGGAAAAAATTGCACACTCCCTTACTCGACAAAACCCTAGTTTACAGAATGCACCTACAAGATGACACGTGGGCCATGGGGTCAGCGGAGAGGGGTACCCCTAGAACTATCCTGATGTCTTGAATCCAACAGCATTGATGGTTTGTTGATCCGAGCCACGGTCTTCATTCTATGGCTGGTTCTGTCCGGCATCCAAAAGTCCTTCAGGGACACCTGCCGGATGCCTACCGAGGCAATAGAATCCCAACCGTGCAACAAAACTGGGTTCCGAGGAGACATGAAGGTGTGCCTAGGTAGGTTTCGGTTGGGAATGCTAGCAATAAGTGCCTGGTGGAGGATTTTGCAAATTTGAGCCCTGTGTGCAAAAATTGCACACTCCCTCATTGAGCAAAACCCTAGTTTCCAAGATGGACCTACAAGATGACACGTGGGCCATGGGACCAGCGGAGAGGGGTACCCCTAGCACTGTCCCGACGTCCTAAATCCAACGGTGTCGACGAATTTTTGATCTGAGCCACGACATTCATTCTATGGCTCATTCCGTCTAGTATCCAAAAGGCTTTCAGGGACACCTGTCGGATGCCTATTAGGGCCATAGAATCCCAACCGTGCAACAAAACCTTGTTCTGGGGAGAAATGCATGTGTGTCTAGGATGGTTCTAGCTGGGAACGCTAGCCACAATTGCCCAGTGGAGTATTTTTCAAAGTTGATCCCCGTGTGCAAAAATTGCACACCCCCTCACTAAGAAAAACCCTAGTTTCCAAGATGGACCTACAATATGACACGTGGGCCATGGGACTAGTAGAGACGGGTACCCCTAGCATTGTCCCGATGTACTGAATCCAACGGCATCAACGGTTTGTTGATCCGAGCCCTGATATTCATTGTATGGCTCGTTCCGTCCGGCATCCAAAAGGCCTCCAGGGACACCTTCCGGATGTCTACCAGGGACATAGAATACCAACCGTACAACAAAACCGGGTTCTGGGGAGACGTGCAGGTGTGTCTAGTATGGTTCTAGCTTGGAACACTAGCCACAAGTTCCTGTTGGATGATTTTACAAAGTTGACCCCGTGGGAAAAAAATGCATAGTCCCTTTCTGAGCAAAACCCTAGTTTGCAGAATGCACCTACAGGATGACACGTGGGCCATGGGACCGGCAGATAGGGGCACCCCTAGCACTGTCCCGATGTCCTGAATCAAATGGCGTCGACGGTTTTTTCGATCTAAGCCACAGTCTTTATTCTATGCCTCATTCTGTCCGACATTCAAAAGGCCTTCAGGGACTCCTGCTGGATATTTGTCGGGGGCATAAAACTCCAACCGTGCAACAAAACCATTTTCCAGAGTGTCCTGGAAGTTTGTCTAGGGAGGTTCTGGCTAGGAATGCTAGCCATAAGTGCCCAGTGGATGATTTTGCAAAGTTAACCCCCATGTGAAAAAATTGCACACTCCCTCACTAAGCAAAACCCTAGTTTCCAAGATGGACCTACAAGGTGACACCCGGGCCACGAGACTAGAGGAGAGGAGCACCCCTAGCACTCTCTCGATGTCCTGAATCCAACGGAGTCGACGGTTGGTCGATCCGAGCCATGGTTGTCATTCTATGGCTCATTCTATACCCCTATGTCCTGAGAAGGTTGAATTTGTAAAGTAACAACTCTCTAGTAT
Organism: Larix kaempferi; assembly: GCA_027924585.1. Classification (NCBI taxonomy): domain Eukaryota; kingdom Viridiplantae; phylum Streptophyta; class Pinopsida; order Pinales; family Pinaceae; genus Larix; species Larix kaempferi. The sequence goes on from BSBM01000088.1 coordinate 709,217, forward strand.
TCATCCTGAAGCTCTTTTGTTTATGTTTAAGATAAAGAAGCTCTCAGTTCGTGAGCTGTAACATATCGATCTTAATAAGATTTACACAATCTCTGTTTTGGATGCGAGATGGAAGTAGCCATAGAATGGAGACTGTGGCTCGGATTGACAAACCATTGATGCCATTGGATTCGGAACGTTGGGAAAGTGCTAGGGGTGCCCCTCTTCGCCGGTCCCATGGCCCACGTTTTATCTTGTAGGTCCATCTTGGAAACTAGGGTTTTTTTCAGTGGGGGAGTGTGCAATTTTTGCACATGGGGGTCAACTTTGCAAAATCCTCCGCTGGGCACTTATAGCTAGCGTTCCCAGTAGGAACCTCCCTAGACACACTTGCAGGACACCCTGAAAACCGGTTTGGTTGCATGGTTGGAGTTCTATGCCCCCGGTAAGTATCCAATAGGTGTCCCTGAAGGCCTTTTGGATGCGAGATAGAATGAGCCATAGAATGGCAACCATGGCTCCGATCGACGAACCATCGAATCCGTTGGATTCAAGACTTCAGGATGGTGCTAAGAGTGCCCCTCTCCTCCGGTCCTGTGGCCCGGGTGTCATCTTGTAGGTCCATCTTGGAAACTAGGGTTTTGCTCAGTGAGGGAGTGTGCAATTTTTGCACATTGGGGTCAAATTTGCAAATCGTCCATCGGACACTTCTAGTTAGCATTCTCAGTCGGAACCTCCCTAGACACACTTGCAGGACTTCCCAGAACCAAGTTTTTCTGCACAGTTGGATTTCTATGCCCCCCGCAGGTATCCAACAGGTGTCCCTGAAGTCCTTTTGGATGCAAGACAGAACGAGCCATAGAATGACGACCGTGGCTCCGATCGATGAACCATAAACTCCGTTGGATTCAGGACATCAGTATAGTGCTAGGGGTGCCCCTCTCCTATGGTCCCATGGCCCGGGTGTCACCTTGTAGGTCCATCTTGGAATCTAGGGTTTTGCTCAGTGAGGACCTGTGCAATTTTTGCACATTGGGGTCAAATTTGCAAAATCGTCCATCGGGCACTTCTGGCTAGTGTTCCCAGTTAGAACCTCCCTAAACACACTTGTGATGGTGGTGATGGTGATGAAGTTGATGATGGTGATGATGATGAATACATTGATGATGGTGGTGATGGTGGTGTTGATGGTGATGGTGATCATGAAGAAGATGGTTTAGTGATAGAGTTTGGGTGAGGATTAGGGTTAGAGTTATAGAAGGAAATTGAATTAAGGTTAGAGTTAGAGTTAATGATGATGATGAACATGGTGATGAGGATGATGATGGTGGTGGTGGTGGTGGTGGTGATTAAGATCATGATCTTGATGATGGTGAATATGAGGATCAAGATGTTGAGGATGATGATGATGATGATCATGATGATGATGATGACGATGATGACGATGACGATGGTTTACCATGCTAATGATGAGGATGATGATCATGATGGTGGTGGTGGTGGTCAGGATGATGAAGATGATGATGATGATGACGATGATGATGATGATGATGATGATGATGATGATGGTGGTGGTGGTGGTGGTGGTGGTGGTGATGAAGATGATGATGATGATGATGATGATGATTATGAAACTTGTGCAATTTAGCATGTTGTACTACGTCTATGCAATTTATGAATCTATCAAGCTATCAACGTATGGCTGCAATAGTCAAAATATTAATGTCAATAATCAATGAGACCACGAAACAAAATCCTAGCATTCATGTACAACACATACCTATAACATAGTACACAATAAAACAAGCAAACCACTTACCAAATTACCTACCTATGGTGATTCGATTAGACCATCAGGATCACCTCAAATACCAATGGTTTCCTTCAACCTCTCATGCTCGGAATAAGGCAATAACTTTCGTGCCTTTGATGAGTTCTTCCTTGCCATTGTTTGAAGCTGGAGGTTTGTGCCAATAACTAAGTTTGTATAATGGTATACAATCTCACCTGGTCTATAATCTTCATATGTATACCCTTTTCTAGCTGATGAGTGGGAGACCTGGTTCAAATATTCTCCCTTTATAACCATCGACCCAATCGGAAAATCACTGGCCTTAGAGTCTCGTAATGGTACATTTAGGGTTTTCTCCCCTCTATGCAACGTGCCAGCCAATAGTCAGTGCGCCATGCATTGCATCGCAGGGAAACCACTGCGCATATGTTCCCTAGGAAAAATATAGTTCCAACGTTTCAGTCAACTAATTAGACACAACTAGTTTTCAAAAATATCAAAAAAATACACAGCTATATAGACAACTAGTTGTCAAAAATATAAAAATATTAATCGAACCTGGTTGTACGAGATCTGATATGTGGTCATAGTCTGGTGAAATACTTGATTGGTCCTCCTACAACTGGGATAATTCTATAGCTATCCTTCGACCAATGGCGATTGATACACGGTCCCAGCTGTCAACCCAATCCATGGATTCATATTCGTCCCATTCACCACTACTGCATGGAGAACAAAAACATGACAGTTTCCTTGTCAACATTTCAAGTATAGCATTGTCCGACGTTCTAACTAAATGAAATGCACGAGTTCCTTGGATGGTCTTGCACTCATGTAACTATGAATGATCTACATCCACCACCTCCCAAAAATATCTATGTACATGTGCTTTCTCGGTATTTCGGATGTTTTTTGTATTTCGGATGATAGGTCCATTTGTGAACTTCATTTCTTGCCTACGTAATGCAGTCTTTATGCACGCACCTACTCCATCGTGTTCACCTTTTCCATGTCCGGTCTCAAAATAGTTCCAAATATGTTGCTACCTTGTGCCTTTTGTGGAGCATACAAAACCATTCGAAGACATGGGCATTTTTGAATTTCCCTGCATAACCGTCAGACCAAATCCAATGTTGTTCCATCTGTATACTATTATCCTTCAAGTGATTGTAGAACAATTCAAAGTTGTGTTGTACAAAAGCAAATTCTTAACACCTGTCATCACTTATGTAGAAGTGATACTCCTTCAATATAACCTTGTTGTCTTCAGTACTATCTACCCCATGTCTATAGGTGATATGGACCATTATGTTGACCTGGTCAAGGTGATAGTATTGACTCTGAATCTCATTTTACGGTTGAAGAGTGTAGTTTTCCACAAAATCAACCATTGATAGGATAGTCCCAATAGGAAATGTATCCCTGCACGTTCTAAACTTCTCATCTTGCCAATGAGCCACATGCACATGCTTTACATAATGTTGTGTCCTTTCAAAGAATTCATCCATGAAGTCGCAAACCCGTACCTGGTAGATCAACAATAAATACATATATCAATAGATTGTTACATATGAAATTGCAATCTGAAGAAAAAATAGTATTCAATAACTCATTACCAACCTAAGAAGTGACCAATTGTATTTTTTTTCTTTCATTCCCTCCATCAATATTATACGTGACATATTTGAATGACTACAACTTCACCTCTTGCCTCCCAGGTTCATGCTCATTGGTCACATGTCTGCATTTTTCGAATAATGCAAATCCACCACACCTTGGGCATGTCCCATTTATGCAATTTTTTTGATAAAATGAGCAATCATTTGGCCAGTGACACAAAATGTTACGAATGAAGTCTCTAGATGGCATCGGTGGTAATGTAGCTAAGCATTCTTGCAAAAGAGTGTTATAATGCAATACATGAAAAATATATGTATATGTGTCATAATAGTAACCATACTCAATGTGGTATCGACAACAACATGTGTTACGAATTGTGTTTATTTTAACATACCATGGTTTGCATTTTTCAAAGGATCTTTGGCCCAAGTCAAGTTCGTTATGTTCATTCCTAAATCTCTCATATAAATATGTTTGTGTCATATAACAAAATTGTTTAATGTGTGGCTCACAATGCTTTGAACCCCTTCTCAATTTTAATACATCTTTTTGGTTGGAAGAGGCTCTAGTGTTGTTATGCCAAAATGATTGCACTAATCCCTTTACCACATCAATGAGATTCAAATCAGAGCGTGGAAACCTGCCAATGAAGGCCCAATCATGTATTTGATCGATTTCAAGTTGTTCTCTTCTAACACAATACCTACAAAGTGTCTTCACATTCAAATTAACAATTTTGGATGTAGGTTTAAGAAAACGAAGTGCCCTAGTTCTTTTGTTAACGATTGATTGTGACAACACACGATGAGCCACATTCCGATCCTTTGAGCGAGATTTCTTTCCAATTGTACTATATGCATCTACTAAAATTTTAACAATATGAGAACTTGGTTGTAACTTTTTGAACATCTTTATCCCTAATGTTCTTCTAACAAAAGTCATATGCCTAGATTTCAACAATGATAAAAATAATTTGCACTTGTCCCCATCACATTTAGAATCAAAACATTTATCAAGTATTTGTCGAGTTTGATAAGCAATAGAACGTTTAGACAACGTACCTTCAAGTGAACTAATGAGAGTTTCATCAACTTGTATACGTCTCAGAGTTCTTCGGCGTGCAATTGCTAATGGAGGTAAGGGTGTTGGAACTGGAGCATGTACACCCTCACCAGGACGCTCCGAGGTTTCCATAGGAGCCCCTTGTATTTCATTCTCTTGGATGGTCTCCATAACATTTGCATCTTCCATTGTCAAACCTCCACTCAATGCCTCTCTAACTTCGTCACTTGTATAACCACTACCCAAGAAGTCATTCACTACCATATTCTAAGGTTGAATTAATGTGGGAATTGAAACATCCCCCAATGAGCACCTACGTCTTACTTAATCACTAGTTCCATGGGGTGCTTGTTCATCAAATGTTGTTGAAATTGAGGGCCCCTCTAGTGAATTTCTTCGTATTTATTGAGATGGATGGGTAGGAACAACCGTGGCATCATCTACGGTTGGAATTGGATGAGTTTCCATGGAATTCCTTCGATTTCACATGTCCAATATTTCCTTTTCTCTAACTACTTCCTTGGTTTCTTGAGGCTTCTCTTTCCTTTCTGATTTCCTTTTTCGATTGCGTCAATTCCCCATGACCACAATGAGAAATACTAAGAAAATAGATCCTAGAGGTGTGCTCAATTATTCAAATATCCAAATTATTTCTCAATTGTGAATATAGGTTCTTCAAGATTGCTCAATTGTCAATATAGATACTTCCTCAATTGTGAATATAGATGAATATCAATCTTGCTCAAATGTGAAAGTAAAGTTTCTACCTCACTTGTGAATATAGATGAATATCAATCTTGCTCAAATGTGAAAGTAAAGTTTCTACCTCACTTGTGAATATAGAAAATTCTTCATTTGTGAATATAGAAATTTCAAGCTTGCTCAATAGGGAATGTAGATTCTTCTTCAGATGTGTCCATATATATTCATCAAACTTGCTTGACATTGTTAATATAGAATCACCTTGAAGCTTGAAATTGTGAATGTGGAATTCTCTTGAAGATTGAATTTGTGAATGTAGAATCCCCTTGAAGCTTGAATTTGTAAATGTAGAATCCCCTTGAAGCTTGGTAATTGTGAATTTGGAATCTTCAATTCAAAATGCCAACTGTAGAATCCTCTTCAAACTTGTTGATTGTGAACATGGAGTGTCTTGAGCTTCCTCCAATGCTTTGACTGTTAATTGTGAAGTGTCGTGCTGTATGGGAGATGGGAAGGCGGGAGGAAAAAACACAGAACGTGGGAGGATAAAAGTATTTTGCTAATATTTTTGCACAGACATAACGTGCTAGCGTTATGTAAACACATAACACGCTAGCATTATGTAAACA